>JARGCU010000044.1:1283214-1917321 GCA_029227775.1 Morpho helenor
TAAGTCGTTTGTGGGTTTGGGTATAAGATTATATAATAAAAGTCCTCAATCAATTTTAGCTATGCCATTACAGCAGTTTAAAAACACTATTAAAGAGAGGCTGATACAGAAAGCCTATTATACTGTTGAGGATTATTTAGGCGATAAGAATGCGTGGATATATTGTTCGACCCTGTACAAGATAGAAACGATTACATGTAACTAGTAAGAATTGTATTTTTAAAAGAGCAACCGCCGAGTTTCTTGCTGGCTCTTCTCGGTAGGAACAGCTTTCCGAACCAACAGTAGAGTTGATTCAAAAGCACTTGTTTACAAGTTTATTTGAATAAAGAATATTTTGAATTGAATTGAATTGAAAAGCTAAGCGTAATTCCAGTATGGTGCGATGTAATTCGACTTTCTCAGGTAAAATTCTTTCTTCTCTATTTTTATTCTCTCTTAGTCTAAACCAGGATGTTGATAGAAATATCTTGAACCTTCTTGCGATTGCTATTTTGGTCGTGGAGTCTATCTCCTGACGATGCTTCGGTTGCGGGGCGAAACGATTGTTGAGTTTGTGATAGTGAACGTATATAGTGCTTGTGTATTGTGGTGACGGTGGTGGAGGTTTGTGCATGTGTTTTTACGAATCCTGCATGTATCAGGTATGATAACCGATTGTCCACTCTACATTTAGCATTATATATATTTTCTATTTTACTTCATCGCGGGTTATAGTAATATAATTTTATTTTTATTATTATTTTTGTATTATGGATCTCCGCAAAGTAACGCCTAATTCTATAAATTACTTCTTCTCTCTGTTTTGGTGATCGTGTGAAGGTGATTCCATTGATCTAGCAAAGAAGAGAACAGCAGTTAATGTAGATTCGTTAAAATAGAAGAGAGCTTGTCTATTGCTCAATAAAAACTGATTCAAACATGATAGTATGTTAGCAGAGCGTCGGTTAAACCGGTATAAGCAAAAACGCGGTGCATCGCTAACCTTGACTGCACTGTATGCATTATTTATAAATACGTACAGACCGTACCTACATGCTGGGCTTTGTTTAACTACAAACCTGCCACGTTCTCAGTATTCGTCTGCTTATTATTCTAATATGACAGACATTATAGATATAAGGGGAAGTCTAAAAGTCACTAGAAAATAATAGTAGAATAATAGAATAGAAAAGATGAGAAGTACATGATTAAGGTGGTATGGTCTTGGTGGTAACTTACAATATTAAATAGCGTGTTATTAATTTAAGATAAATATAACTTGTACATCATCATCCTCCCGCCCTTATCCCACTCTAAGTGGGGTCGGCACAACATGTTATAAACATGCTGTCACATTTGGCTGCGTTTTTCCGACCGGCCGCCTGCTTGACGTTAACTTAGCTTAGTCGTATTTTACGACACCTCGATAAGTAGGGTGGTCTATTCTACACCGGATACCACACGGTGGGTCAACTTGGTTACCTTAGTCGCCTTTTACAAATCGGTAAGAATTGAGGGTGCTACTATTCTACTTAGCCGGATACCACACGGCTATAAGGTTAAGTCTAAGGTCACTAGAAAATAACGATAGAATAGATGAGAAATACAAGGTGGTGTGGTCAATAACTGACAATATTAATAGCGTGTAAGTAATTTAAGATAAATATAACTTCTCATGTTCATATTAATTATAGTTTCTAGTTGACCGAGCTTTGCACAGTAAGTTTTTACAAAATGAAAAAAAAAAAATTGGGTAGGTGGGGCTCGATTCTAGCTATTTTCATTTCTAGAGACCACCCGTTCCCCGAATAAGCTACTCTGACTTGACGATTTATGGCAAATATAGTGTTTAATATATTCAATTTGAATTTTTGATATTTTTTTAATGCCCAAAAACAGGGATAAAACGATTTTTTTTTAATACAACCTAGCTAGATCGATTTTTATCCTCGAAAACCTCCTGCATGCTGAATTTAAGGAAAATCGTTGGAGCCGTTTCCGAGATTCCGAAAATATACATATACATAATATAAATACAAGATTACTCATTTAAATTTTAAAGTTAAGTATATTAAAAAAAGAGTGCATGTAAATGAGATAAGAATTTTTAAGGCGGATGTGTGGTGAGACAAGACTGGATAAAATACGAAATCCTACTTTTCTTACTAATCCTATCCTATCCTATTATTAAATTGCGAAAGTTTGTGAGTATGAATGTATGTTTGTTACGCTTTCACGGCGAATCCGCCACACAATTGTCGATGAAATTTGGTACAATTATTTCTTATACAACGAAATAACATATAGACTGTAGAAATCCTGTTAATTCTACAGGAATAGGATGACATTGAAAAGTGCCATCTATTATTGACCTGTCGATAATAGATGGCACTTTTGAGCTTTTTGCAGCTTGTCGAAAATAATAAACCATATTTGAGTATATTCACTGCTTATGCATTTATTGTGTTCTTCCTTCCACAGCCAAACGAAAAGTGGGATACAACGCCCGAACCGTCATCTGTCAGAATGTTTCCCGCCTCTTTTAGTTAATCACAGACGCAGACTAAAACTAATAAAGCAGTAATTGGTAACACTGTGAAATCCCTTTCAGACCCATCGCACGATAACTGTCCACGACAAGACAAACGAAGTCACGGATAAAAGCTAGCTAATCTTTTTAAAATTATGTATATTCTTATGTACAAAAAAATTGAAATATACAGTAAAGACAATGTAAGAATAATCGGTTTTATAACCATTATTTTCCACAAAAAAAAACCCTAAAACACCAAAGCGTCTCAAAAATTAAATCAATCCGACGACTATTAAAGACCTCGCTAAAAGTTTGCCGCGAAACGACCCTAAAAAGAACCTACAAAACAAACGATTGCGGCCATGTGAAAATTTGACAGCTCTCTCGTCAATAAAGTTATTTCAATGGGCCCTCATCGGCCTTAACAAGTGTATTTATAGCAAAACGGGCTCACCCCTGTTTTTATCAATTAAAATGTGGGTACATCAAGAATGCATCCATGCAGGAATGTATAACAAACTTATATTACAACACGCAAACGAAATTCAACTCTATGTTTGTGTATTAAAGCGCATCCGGACCGCAATTAAATTGGTGTTATGCAACAAAGTTAAGATACAGTTGTGTTAAAGAAATTTATGCGTTATTATTGAGATGTTAAGGGTTAAGTGGGTGACAATTAGTTGGTGATGTGTATTGTGCAACAAAATGCAGGGGCGCGTGTTGTACGCAGCAATCGGACACGGCAATTGAACTTGTAAAAGGGTTCGGGAGTCATTTTTATAATTGACAAAATTGTTTAAGAAATTTTTGTTTGTCAGGGGTTTATTTATAAACTTTTGCGGTTTTTTTTAGCGGACTACGGAATTCCAAATTAGGGAATTAGTAAAGAATTAGGCGTTAGTCTCCGTAAGTCTATCTGCATAGTATGTCTATCTGTCTGTCGGTTTATTACGTTTTCACGGATAATCCGTTGAGTTAATTTAACCTCTATTATGCACTATATTTTCTTTCCTGTTCACACCGTGGGGTATCCGGATAAATAGAATACACCACCCTCATTTCTTACCGAGGTGTCGTAAAAGGCGACTAAGGCAAATTGACCCACAGTGTGGTATCCGGTTGAGTAGAATATACCATCTTCCTTACCGAGGTGTCGCATAAGTCGACTGAGATAAGTTGATGTCAGGCAGGCGTAAAGTATAAAATATGTAACCAAATCATGTAACAACGTGTTTAAAACATGTTATGCCATCTCCATTTAGAGTGGGATATGGGTGAGGCGTTTCCTGTTGCCGAAAAAGGGATTTTTGTCTTTAAAAAGAAATACAGACTTGTTTTTATAATATTAGCGTGAATAAACTATCCACGTGTATAATTTATCAATTTTACAAACTTCCTCACGCTTTAATTTGCCATGACTAAATTTATTTCCATTAAAGAAAATAAATTATAGAAGTTTTTGAAAAATTATTTAACACCCGTAACAGTGTTTCAAAATTAAAATTCTTTAACTGTAAGATAGTCCATTTGTCGAGGAAGGTTATTATAGGCTATATATCACGCTAAGATAAATAGGTGAGAAGCAGTAATAAAAAATATTGCGAAAACGGAATAAAGCTTTCCTTGCGTGCACTAAGTAAACGGTAAAATATGAATTCGAATTCAAATTCAAATAATAAATCTTATTACTAGTTACATTTATTATTTCCTTAAAGTTATTCAAAAATCATGTATTACAAAATTGTTCTTATGTTTATATTTATATCTATATGTTCTCCTCTAAAAGTTCTAATTAAAAGTCCGCAATAGCATATGTCTAGCTTTTAAAGTTAACTATTTTTAGGTTATCAAAATATTATATTACGGTTTTAACCTTTCCACGGGAGTGGAGCCGATTGCGATTGCTAGTTAGTATATAAATTTAAACATAGATGTAGCACACAATCAAACAGCACTTCAATAAAGTTTCTACTTTTCTTTCAAAATTTGGAAAGAAAATTACAACAACTTAAGCTAAAAAAGCGAAAAATTTGTTAAAATCTTTGAAAAAACTTATTGAACGATGTCTGGTTTTAAGCATCCGTTATACATCTATATCTCAACACTGAACAGAAACGCTAGGAGGTAATTCTATATTGCAATTCTCAGCTATAATTTTAAGGAATTATGAGCAAATCTCTTTATATGGATTGCTGGTAAGGCCATTGTATAGCAATGGAGCGTATCGTCGTCGTAGTGCGATAGTGAAATATGGCAAAACAATAAAATTATTTTGCTATAATCCGCGATGAAGTAAAATAGAAAATATATATAATGCTAATTGTAGAGTGGACAATCCGTTTTCATACCTGATACATGAAAGATTCGTAAAAACACATGCACAAACCTGGTTAACCTTAATTTTTTACAAAATAAACTAAAAAAAAGAAAAAATAATAGGGTAGTTGGGGCTCGATCCTAAGTATTTTCATTTCTCGAGACCACCCGTTCCCCGAATAAGCCACGCTGACTTGACAGTTAATGGCAAAAATTAGTGTTTTATATATTTAAGCTGTGGTAGCCCAGCGGTAACACCGTGCGCCTCTTTCGAGGAGGTCTAGGGTTCAAACCCCGGGCAGGCACCAATGAGTTTTATAGTAAAACTTATGTGTCTAATTGATAATTGCAATTTATCACACGCTTTTCGGTAAAGGAAAACATCGCGAGGAAACCTGCATATCTCTAGAGAATTCTGGGGATATGTGTAACCTACCAATCCGGATTGGAGCAGCGTGGTAGGTCTCAGCTCCAATCCTTCTCTCTAAAAAAAACGGAGAGAAGAGGCCTATGCCCAGCAGTGGGATAGTAACAGGCCGTTACTTACTTATTTTTTATATTTAATGTAAATTTTTGTAATTTTTTAATGCACAAAAACAGGGATAAAACGATTTTTTTATTAAATAAAACCTAGCTAGATCGATTTTTCTCGATTCGTTCTCGATTCAAAAACCGTTGGAGCCGTTTCCGAGATTCCGAACACATATTTAAATAAATAAAAATAATATTACAGTGAACAAGTTGTGAACATGTAATATGATTTATTCTCAAGTAATCTTCTAAAGACAATTTCCCAAGCAATTGCATAGCAAAACGGCAGCCAGTAATTATCTACAGTTATCGCCAAATTGGCCTACAGCTTACATTAGCCTACTTTAAAATTGTCTGACTGTACGAACTACCCACGTTTAGAAATTACAGGGATAGTCCTACATTTTATTAATAGCATTTTTTTTAATAAATTACAAATATCGATCGTCTGTCCCCAAAGTAACTTAATACTTGTGTCATGGGTGACAAACAAACGGCAAATATACTATTTTATATAAATACACAGGTTTGGGGCCATTCAAAGATTATGAAAGCAGATTTATTAGAATTATTTACCCCCCCCCCCCCATCACCCCTGTCAGCAAAAGTAAGCAAAGCTCTTACCCCCTCCCCCCATGCTTACATAAACATTTGTCAATTAATGTATTGTTTTTTTTAAAGAAAAAAGATTTAGGATAGAACAGTAATAATAAAACTATTTTGCTATAATCCGCGATGAAGTAAAATAGAAAATATATATAATGCTAAATGTAGAGTGGACAATCGGATCGTCGTGGAGTCTATCTCCTGATGATGCTTCGGTTGCGGGGCGAAACGATTGTTGAGTTTGTGATAGTGAACGTATATAGTGCTTGTATATTGTGGTGTTTGTGGTGGAGGTTTGTGCATGTGTTTTTTACGAATCCTGCATGTATCAGGTATGATAACCGATTGTCCACTCTACATTTAGCATTATATATATTTTCTATTTAACTTTATCGCGGATTATAGCAAAATAATTTTATTGTTACTTTTGTAACAGGGGAACAATTTTGTAATACATGATATTTGAATAACTATTACCGTTAACACAACGCGCGTAAGGAAAGCTTTAAATTTTGCCCTTATCGTACTATTTTTTGCTCCTCTCCTATTCATCTTAGCGTGATGTTATATATATATCCTATAGGATATATATATATATTTTTTTCCATTTATCGAGGAAGGCTATAGCCTAATGAACTATCTTAAACTGAAAGAATTTTTGAAATCGGTCCAGTAGTTCTTGATATTAGCGCGTTCAAACAATCTCCTCAACTTTATAAATATTACTATAGATTCAATTCAAAAGTACTAGTTTACAAGTTTACATAAGTAGCGGCCTGTTACTATCCCACTGCTGAGAATAGGCCTCTTTTCTCCATTTTTTTTGGAGAGAAGGATTGGAGCTAAGACCTACCACGCTGCTCCAATGCGGATTGGTAGGTTACACATATCTCCAGAATTCTTTAGAGATATGCAGGTTTCCTCACAATGTTTTCCTTCACCGAAAAGCGTGTGATAAATTGCAATTATCAATTAGACACATAAGTTTTAATATAAAACTCATTGGTGTCTGCCCGGATTTGAACCCTAGCATTCCTCGAAAGAGTCGCCCGGTGTTACCGCTGGTCTACCACAGCTTATTTACAAGTTTACATAAATAAAGAATATTCGAATTTGTTTTTTTTATATCAACATTAAAATCCATGAGTATTACAAATAACAATTACCTCTAAAACATCTCTATCACGGACCGATCTTTCGCTTGTACACATCATTAATTAACTTTTATCTCATATCTTCGCATAGTTAATGGGCTCTCGTCTTAAACAACAGTTAGATCATCCTAACTATTTACAGTTACAAGTCTTAACTGTAAGTAAGTAAGTAAGTAGCGGCCTGTTACTATCCCACTGCTGGGCATAGGCCTCTTCTCTCCGTTATTGGAGAGAAGGATTGGAGCTAAGACCTACCACGCTGCTCCAATGAGGATTGGTAGGTTACACATATCTCCAGAATTCTCTAGAGATATGCAGGTTTCCTCACGATGTTTTCCTTCACCGAAAAGCGTGTGATAAATTGCAATTATCAATTAGACACATAAGTTTTAATTGAAAAACTCATTGGTGTCTGCCCGGGTTTGAACCCATGATCGTCTCTAGAGATTCACACGGTCGCACCGCTAGGCCATCACAGCTATCTTAACTGAAATTATATTAGCGAAATATTTAACTAACATTTATAGAATTAGACATCACTTTGCAAAGATCCATATAAAAGTAATAATTAAATCATTTTGTTATAAAGTAGAATATATATAAAGCTAAATGTAATACAACTTATTTACAAAAAATAAATTTGTTAAAATGTACTGTAAAACAAATGTAAGAATACCTATTTCCTTAAACTTCTCTCGCAGAGAATCACAAATTGTAAATGTCACGTATGGCTTTTCCGTAATACATTTTTTTTGTATCGGCGCATTTACCTCATAGCAATATTTCATGAGACATAATGCTATGGTATCATCATCCTCCTGCCCTTATCCCACTCTAAGTGGGGTCGGCACAACATGTTATAAACATGCTGTCACATGTATTGGCTGCGTTTTTACGAACGGCCGCCTGCCTGACCTCAACTTACCTTAGTCGCCTTTTACGACTCCTCGGTAAGATAGGGTGGTCTATTTTACTCAACCGGATACCACACGGTGGGTCAACTTACCTTAGTCGCCTTTTACGGCACCTCGGTAAGAAATAGGGTGGTCTATTTTACTCAACCGGATACCACACGGCGGGTCAACTTACTTAAGTCGCCTTTTACGACACTTCGGTATGAAAGAGTGTGGTCTATTCTACTCAACCGGACACTACACGGTGGGGTCAACTTACCTTAGTCGCCTTCTACGACGCCTCGGTAAGAAGTTAGGGTGGTCTTATCTACTCAGCCTAATACCACACGGCGTGTCAACTTACTTTAGTCGCCTTTTATGGCACCTCGGTAAGAAAGAGGGTAGTCTACTCTACTCAACTGGATACCACACGGCGTGTCAACTTACTTCAGTGGGCTTTTACGACACCTCGGTAAGAAAGAGGGTGGTCTATTCTACTCAACCGGATACCATATGGTGGGTCAACTTACTTCAGTCGCCTTTTACGACACTTCGGTAAGAAAGAGTGTGGTCTACTCTACTCAACCGGATATTATATGGCGTGTCAACTTACTTCAGTCGCCTTTTACGACACTTTAGTAAAAAACAGGGTGGTATATTCTACATAACCGGATACCAGACGGCGTAAAAACTTATTTTAAGTTTTTTTTAACTTAAAATACTTATTTATTACTTAAAGTATTTCACAAATAAAGCAATATAAAGGAAATACGTGTTCAATGAACAGCAGAGATAAAAGACGTGAGTCTTGCCGCATTTCGCTGTACATTACTAGTATATAAGTTCCTTTTATGTCGACAGTCGCCGTTTTAAAGAGCTTTTCAATGGCGTCCAGACGTCAGCTTAGACTGTTACTAGGTACAAGTAGGTACTAACAGTTAAAAGTACTTAAATGTTATACTAAAGCTTTAGAATAAAAGTTTTGTTCACTATGAATAGGTCGCGATAGGGTTGGCGCACGTCGCGTTATAAATAAATAAATATATGACCATCATCATATTCCTGCCCCTATACCACTCTAAGTGGGGCGGCACAACATGTTATAAACATGCTGTCACATGATTTGGCTGCGTTTTTACGACCGGCCGCCTGCCTGACGTTAACTTACCTCAGTCGTATTTGACGACACCTCGGTAAGAAAGGTGGTCTATTCTACTAAACCGGATACCACACGGTAGGTCAACTTACCTTAATCGCCTTTTACGACACTTCGGTAAGAAAGAGGGTAGTCTACTCTACTCAACCGGATACCACACGGTGGGTCAACTTACTTTAGTCGCCTTTTACGACACTTCGGTAAGAAAAAGGGTAGTCTACTCTACTCAACCGGATACCACACGGCGGGTCGACTTACCTTAGACGCCTTTTACGACACCTCAGTAAGAAAGAGGGTGGTCTATTCTACTAAACAGGATACCACACGGCGGGTCGACTTACCTTAGTCGCCATTTACGACACCTCGGTAAGAAATGAGGGTGGTACTATTCTACTTAGCCGGATACCACACGGCTAATACCCAAACCCATATATTACACGTCGCTTTATAAATCCTAGTATATAAAGCTGAAGAGTTTGTTTGTGTCAATCTCAGTAACTAAACCGATTTGAAAAACTCTTTGATTATAAGGTACTCCATTTATTGAGGAAGGCTATCAACTTTGACTGGCTCGTTGGCGCAGTGGGTAGTGACCCTGCCTTCGGCACCACGGGTCGCGGGTTCGATTCCCGCCGAGGGCAAACATTTTCAATAAATGAATTTGTTGGTCTTTGAGCCTGGGTGTATATTTGTATTTAAGTATGTATGTAAAAATATATAAGTATATATATTCACCAGTTGTCTGTCACCCATAACACAAGTATTAAGTTACTTACTTTGGGGACGGACGACCGTGTGTGTAAGTGTCCCATATATTTTTTTTTTTATTTTAACTATATAACATTACGCTAAGATGAACAGGATAGGAGCAGTAATAAAAATATTGCGAAAACGGCAACATTTAAAGCTTTCATAAAACCTAAAAGCTTGCACTAAGTTAAACGGCGAAAGTTATTCAAAAATCTCTTATAATTAACTCACTGCAACTATTTTTATGTTCAAAATTTCATTTCGGGAACAAATTTGTTACATGCTGATTTCCATGCGGGCAATGCTTACATTAGTCGCCTCTTACGAAACCTCGGTAAGAAAGGTCTATTCTACTCAGCCGGATATTACACGGTGGGTTAACTACCGAGATGTCGTAAGAAATTACATGTAATAATACATGTATATGTAATTAAAAATTACATGTACAACTTATGAAGGTGTCACGGCATGAGCCAAAAAATTATCAAACAATTTACATAAAAATATAAGCAAATGACGTTAATAGGTAAAAAAATAATGATATTTACTGTAAACGAAACAAATAAAAAAAAAATTCTAAGATGATATTGATTGCATCAAATTAATCTCCTCTTAACAATCTCTTTATTTAATTTTTGTGAAGTGTCTTTAAAAATATCCACTTCTCCGCAGATGGAGTTAAATAATTTAGGCAACCTAGATATCGAAAATTGTTTTAGATTGATTATTGGTTATTCTGTTATTACTGTTATTCATATATTATTTCTCATTCATTCTCCTACCCTTATCCCACTCTAAGTGGGGTAGGCACAATATGTACTTCTTCTTCCATTCTCTTCTATCATTCATCAACTCTGGTGCCAACTCCTGGTCCTCTATCATTTTACACACAATCCATCCATCTTTTTTTCGGCCTTCCCCTAGCCATACATCCACCCACATTCATATTTGACACCCTTTTGGTCACATGATTTTTCATCCCTCCTCTTTACATGACCATACCAACTTAGTCTCGCACTTCTCATCCTTTCTGTAATGGGCGCAACTTTCAGACTTCCCCTAATATACTATTCTATGAAGTTTTATTCTAGAAGAAGTTTTATTCTAGAAGTTTTATTATTCTAGAATACATATATTATACCCTAATATACGTATTCTACGTACGTATACGTATTCTAGGCGAATACATAATGCGCAAAGCCCTAGATGGATGGGATGGTGGTGTAGCAGTGGCTGGCACGCGGATTTTGAACTTGCGATATGCTGATGACACGACATTAATAAGTGCTTCTTATGAAGAAATGGCGGATATTTTACAGCGTTTGGAGATGGTCAGTCTGGAACTGGGGCTCAAGATCAACCAGGCCAAAACAAGGATCATGGTAATAGACAGATCCGGCATCCTGCAAGCAGGAACCTCTCTGAGCCAGTATGAAACTGTTAACAGTTTTGTGTATCTTGGCTCTACCATTACCAGCAAGGGAGGTTCTGAAACAGAAATCAGACGCAGGATTGGCATGGCCAAATCCGCCATGAGTCTGCTACACAAGATATGGAAAGATCGTAATGTACTTAAGAAGACCAAGATTTACATTGTAAGAACCCTAGTCTTCCCGATCTTTCTATATGGGGCTGAGTCCTGGACCCTTAAACCTGCAGATAGAAAACGAATTGACGCTTTCGAAATGTCTTGCTGGCGGCGTATGTTGCGCATCCCCTGGACAGCCTTCAGAACAAATGTCTCCATTCTCAGTGAGCTTAAGGTGAAACAAAGACTCTCAAGCTTATGTCTCCAGAGAATTCTCCAATACTTTGGACATATTGCTAGAAAACCCAGCAATAATCTTGAGAAACTTATGGTCACTGGGAAAGTAGACGGCAAAAGATCCAGGGGACGGAGCCCAAAAAGATGGACGGTTCAGGTGTCTGAACACCTGGACATCAGACTGAGCGTGGCTATACATAGTGCTGCTGACCGGGAAAAGTGGCGCCAGCTTATGCATAATAAAAGGAATCGGGACCATCACGACGCTCAGCAGTGAGCACGCGACTAAAGGAGGAGGATACGTATTCTATGAAGTTTAGTCACACCACACATCCACCTTAACATTCTCATCTCATTCGCATGTATATTTCTTTCATCCTTTTCTTTTATTGTCCAACATATTATTTCTATAATGAATAAAAGTAGTTATGAATATTTTTTTTAATTTCCATTAAATGTCGCGTGGCACACCCCTGGCCGGGGCCGTCGACCGCGTCAGACCGCGCGGCTCCATTGTAGCGTCACAAACGGACGACTGATTGTGAGAAATATTGTATTACCACATCTCTACGATAACGATAACGATCGACATTTCATTGTAAGGCCAGGGATCGCCAACACGTGGCGCTATAGTTTTAATGCAAAAGTCTTTCTGTTACGCACGACTAAATCGCTGGACCGATATGATTGGTTAGTTTTAAAAGGTTGCCGTCCCCTGTTCTAAGGTCATAATTTTAGGTCATTTTAACGACAATGTCTAGAATGGTCCTAGCAAGAAATGTACGACCTCAGATCACAAAAAAGTAAAATGGCCACGAGTAAAAAATTATTTATTATCTCGGCTTAATATTTAACTAATATTACCCGAGTCACCGTATCGTATCCGGTTGAGTAGAATAGACCACCCTCTTCCTTACCGAGGTGTAGGTAAAGGCGCCTAAGTTAACTTGACCCACCGTTTGGTATCCGGTTGAGTAGAATAGACCACCCTCTTCCTTACCGAGGTGTAGGTAAAGGCGCCTAAGTTAACTTGACCCACCGTGTGGTATCCGGTTGAGTAGAATAGACCACCCTCTTCCTTACCGAGGTGTAGTTAAAGACTCCTAAGTTAACTTGACCCACCGTGTGGTATCCGGTTGAGTAGAATAGACCACCCTCTTCCTTACCGAGGTGTAGGTAAAGACTCCTAAGTTAACTTGACCCACCGTGTGGTATCCGATTAAGTAGAATAGACCACCCTCTTCCTTACCGACGTGTAGTTAAAGGCGCCTAAGTTAACTTGACCCACCGTGTGGTATCCGGTTGAGTGGAATAAACCTCTTCTATACTATATTTCGTACCTGAGAAACGAGTTTTCCTCAGTAATTATTTAAAATATATAAAAAAGCAATATATAAAAAAGAAAGAAAAAATTACTCGATCCCGGGTATTTTAACTTTTTAGTCCACCCGTTCCCCATTGAGCTATCACAACTTAACAGATGACAGCCAAATTAACGCTTCTATTAAATTAACAACAAACAAGGGATAAAGTGACATTTTTTATATAAAACCTAGCTATCGATTTATAAATCCCCCTACATACTGAGTTTCATGAAAATCGTTGGAGCCATTTCCGAAATAATACCAAAATTTTAATTTAAAAAAAATATAAAATTTTTCATACCATTTCGCAAAAAAATCTGTACAGTATTATTACAATATTTTTTATTTAATTATTGTTATAACAATTTTTAGTGAGGTTTTTAGGTAGGTTACCTATTTATTAGGCAGATTTTGCTTTTAACTATAATATAATTATTTTTACAGAAGCAGTATTTTACATTACCTTTGTTCTATATAAGAGCTTAATTCTACAGCTTTTAATTTAAAAGCTTCACTCTATTTTAGCTGGTTATGTATTGCAAAGTCCTAGACATAGATGAAGTGGTGGTCCGGTAACCGCAACCAGCCCGGTGAGCATTCCAACCGATTCATCTTAACCGCAAAGAGGCGCTGTTCTACGTCTAACCTACCCCCCTTCCCTCCCACTTTACCTCTACAGAGGTTCAGTGCACGTAGTTCTTAGCCTTAAATTTTTGCTCTTTTAAAAATACAATTCTCAATACTAGTTACATTTAATCGTTTCTATCTTGAACAGGGTCTAACAATATATATCCACGCTTTTTATCGTCCAAATAATCCTCAACAGTATAGAGTAGGCTTTCTGTATCAGCCTCTCCTTAACTGTGTTTTTAAACTGATAATAACATTTAGCCGTGTGGTATCCGGCTGAATAGAATAGTACCACCCTCATTTCTTACCGAGGTGTCGTAAAAGGCGACTAAGGTAAGTTGACCCGCCGTGTGGTATCCGGTTAAGTAGAATAGACCACCCTCTTACTTACCGAGGTGTCGTAAAATACGACTGAGATAAGTTGACGTCAGGCAGGCGGCCGGTCGTAAAAACGCAGCCAAATCATGTGACAGCATGTTTATAACTTGTTGTGCCGACCCCACTTAGAGTGGGATAAGGGCAGGAAGATGATGAATAACACTAAGAAAACGTAACATCCAATAATACTTTGAGGCTTAGCTTCCGACAGATAATCTTTTGCTTTTTACGGAAACCATATTAACTAGCCAATCCTAATCCTAATGATTAAAATATAAAAAGGACGCAAGCTAATTTATCAATATACTAGCGGCCTGCCCCTGCTTCGCACGGGTATAAAATATATAGCCCATGTCACTCAGTGAAAAAAAATGATTAAAATCGATCCAGTAGTTTTGATTTATTCATTACTGCCCGTGGCCCGCAAGAGTTAAATTTGGAGAAAAATAATTTCCCTCTCCCTATTCCAAGAAGATTTCCTGCTATCTTTGAATATCTAAATTCATATAGTGCAAATTTGCGTACTTATTTTTACATTTTTCCCTATGTATTTTATTTTTACAATTAATTACAGAATGTCTTTAAACAAACTCTTGAAAGAGCGACATCCCTGCTAAAATCGAAGTGTAGGGCGAAGCGCGGGCTCCTCTCGGCATTATAATCTGTAATATCTCCGAAAATGTTCACTTAAATTACATGCTGTAAACGGCCATATTGATCTATATTAAATCAACAATTTATTTAAGGTACTTAATTGGATAAGGAATAATGCTGTATTGTATAAAAATTGCTTCAAAAATACCGCATTATTTTTCGTAAAAAGTAAATGACAAAAAATGCTATAGTGGGTTATCCATAAGAGATAGACATATACCATCGCTAACTTTTCTGTAGACCTTTTCAATGTGTACAAATACTTAGTACATTATTTTGATAAATCTCGTAGGGTTTAGCCTGCGTTTGCAATGTAAGCGGAAAAAATGTAATTATTTACAGAAACCTCAAAAATTACAGTATTTCTTTACTCCGTATTGAATGTTATTATACCTACAAACCTTCCTCTGGAATCACTCTATCTATTAAAAAAAACCGCATCAAAATCTGTTGCGTAGTTTTAAAGTTTTATGCGTACATAGGGATAGGGCGACTTTGTTTTATAATATGTAGTGATGATTTCACTGGAACAGAAAAAGACGTTTGAACAGAAAACTCATTGGTGCCTGCTTTGGGTATGAAATCGTGGTGAAATCGTGAAATTTTAAATCAACTCTCTGAAGAGAGACGCACCATCCCACCATTGGGCTATCACAGCGTATTCCATCATTACTTTTATCCTATAACAGCTGTGCAAACAACAGACCTCAATAATATAACCATAAATCGATTCATGTCGACTATTTATATCGCGATGGCCGAGATTCTATTAAAATACAGCATAGAAATAGTTCACACCATTTTTATTGCTTTATAGCTAAATTAATGGCACGGAATGCATAACAATGTTGTGTTTTACATAATAGAGCCTTGCAGTGAATATTGCTTTCGTGTGTAAAGTACTTAAATTATTATTTCTCCTTTATTAAAAAAAACCATTATGGTACCGTCGCTCGACAGGTAGCGGTTATGTCGGACTCGCACCGACTCAATATCCTGTATATATTCCACCACGCTGCTGCGGGGACAGGGTAACGTGGTACATATTGCCCTCATCCCCACCGGCAGCAACTCTGAACCACACTGTGCACCACATCTGGGTCGGGGCCTCTCAGAAAGTGCCCCTTCTTCCGCTAATCAATGCATCGGTATCACCAGATGATTTGACCGCCTCGGGGACCTTATATGGGCGTCCGATAAACCTTGTTTGGAACGCTAGAAGGTCCCCGTTAAGGCAGCATGCGATGGTCTTGAGCGAGTCCCCTGCGACGGATAGGATCCAAGGACTCGACTTCTCGGATCCGCTCTGCCGCCTCCTTCCGCGAGATAAGATCCTCGCAGAAGGCCATCGCTGCCCACGATATCTCCCTGTCCACCATGGCAACAACCACGATGGGCAACAGAGTCCAGTCTTCCCGCTAAACTATGCATCGACCGTCTCAGGCACCTTATTAGGTGGGCGTCCGAAAAACTCCACTCGGAACGCCCGGAAGGTCCCCGTTAGGGCGGCAAGCGACGGTCTTGAGCAAGTCGCCTGCAACGGATCGGATCCAAGGACTCGAATTCCCGCTCTGCCACCTCCTTCCGCGAGATAACGTCCTCGCAGAAGGCCATCGCTGCCTACGATATCCACCTGACACCTTGTCACGAACCACGATGGTCAACAGAGTCGAGGTCTCTCTAAAAATGATCTCTCTTTCCGCTAAACGACCGTCTCATGGACCTTATAAGATGCGCGTCCAATAAACCCTGTTCGGAAAGCCTGAAAGGTCCCCGGGCGGCATGCGGTGGTCTTAAGCGAGTTGCCTTTAACCGGCTCGCCTGCGGTGAATAAGATCCAATGACTCTACTTCCCGGATCCGCTCCGCCCCCTTCTCGAGATAACGTCCTCGCAAAAGGAAGGCCATCTCTGCCCAAAATCTCTCCCTGTCCACCATGGAACGAACCACGATGGGCAAGGATCTCTCTCTTTGCCTAGCCTCGTCCCATTTTAGTTGGGATCAGAGAAATCATATAGCTTACTAAATTGGTTTAAATTATGTATACGAAAACTCCGTTACCATATGTAAAACTAGCTTTTACCCGCAACTTTGTTTCCGTGGACTGTTTGAGAGGTTGATGAATGAACAGGATTTCTATAGCCTATATGTTACCCCGGCGTATAAGGAATAATTGTGCCAAACTTCATCGATATTGGTTCAGTAGATTTGCCGTGAAAGGGTAAAACAAAAGGGTTAGTGAGTATGGATGTACCATACTCACTAACCTTTGAATTTTTTAATTTTAAATTTTTAAGAGCAACGCTCACTTAACTGTGAGACCGCGAGTTTTTTTATAAGGAACATAGACAAATAGAAAAATCTGTGTTTACTTGACTCTTACATAATTGATCTTATTTTGACACTTAATTTGATGCAAAGTCGCTGGTATATCTAGTTAAAAATAATTTGTCAAAACTGAAAAAATAATAAATATTTACTCAACAATATATTACATAATTCCCCTAAATTTCCAAAAGATTACAAAACGTGTTCCTCTTGAATTTATGCTACATTAATATTAATAAGGTTTGTTGCCGATTGTATGTTTTATTGTACCTATTTATTTAACTTATTCTGTGAATACCTAACTCACCGTAATTTTTATTGATGGAGTCAATGCTTTATAGTATTTTATTTATATATCTTATGGTTCTGGATTCCAGCCCTTTTGGACAAATTATAACTGTTTGTTTTTTATTTTTTTCAATGTGCGAATGAAAAACAAAACAACCACCACTATTTTTAAATAGTAATATAGTTAAATGCGGATTGGTAGGTTAAATATTTGACTGGCCCGTTGGAGCAGTGGGTAGTGACCCTGCCTTCAGCTCCACGGGTCGCGGGTTCGATTCCCGCCGAGGGCCAACATTTTCTATAAATGAATTTGTTGGTCTTTGAGCCTGGGTGTATATTTGTATTTAAGTATGTATTTAATAATTATATAAGTATATATTCACCAGTTGTCTGTCACCCATAACACAAGTATTAAGTTACTTACTTTGGGGACGGACGACCGTGTGTGTAAGTGTCCCATATATTTATTTATTTATTTATTTATTTATTTATTTATTTAATATATCCCATGACTTTTTCAGTGGTATAAATGTTTTCGCCACGATGCTTTCTTTCATACAAATATCTAAAAGCATGATTGAATAATTTTTAGAAGCAGGCGTTACTTTGCGGAATTCCATAGTATAGAAGTTGTGTTATTTTCCCATAATCCACGTTTGTTAAGAGAATCTATGTAGTGCTAAGTGTATGAAGTAGGCAACGTTCATATACCTTATACATGCAGGACCAGTCACCACACGTATTACAAAATGCCATCACTAGCAATACACCATACAAGCACTATACATACCCACTACGACAATGAAAGCTTTAAAAGTTTAAACCCATTACCCCTGGTAAAATGGTCGCACAGTTTTGTCATTACCTCTAAATATACGGAAAATTAAAATGTAATTCCTCTTATATATGAACTAGTAATCGGCTCCGCCTGCGTGAAAAGATTAAAACCCTACAAGTAATATATAGTCTTTTGATAACCATAAAAATGGTTACAGTGCGTTAACCTTAAAAGCTAGACATATGCTGTCCCGGACTTTTATTTAGAACTTTTAGAGGGGAACAATTTTGTAATACATCATTTTCGAATAACAATCACCGTTTACACAGCGCACGCAAGGAAAGCTTTAAATTATGCCGTTTTCGTAGTATTTTTTATTGCTGCTCCTCTCCTATTCATCTTAGCGTGATGTTATATAGCCTATAGCCTTCCCCAATAAATGGACTATATTACACTGAAAGAATTTTTAACTCGGTCCAGTAGTTCCTGATATTAGCGCGTTCAAACAATCAGACAAACAAACTCTTCAGCTTAATATATTAGTATAGATAAGGTTTGTGTATAAGGTTCGGAGAATTTAACAATGTTTTGAATATTGTTTAAATTTGTTGACGAGTAATTCTTAAGTCCGTCGCCACATTTTTAAGTACATCGAACTTAGACGAATTATAAGTTATGGAAAGTCTTTACAATAACGTTTTTATGTACTTCTCTTTAATAACTTGAAGTCTTGATTGCGAGTAATTCTATTGTGTTCGTATGAAAAGTTATTATAAATTACTTAACCTATACTTACCTAACTTTCGTTAAAAGGAACTCAAAGTTGTGAAGTCAAGGAGTGAATTCAGATGGAAATCAGTTGTTTGATTTAGTTTAATTCTATGGTGGTATAAAAGTAACAATAAAATAAACTTTTTATTTGTTTTATATGTTCCGCATTTTACAGGGTTAGATAAAGAATTTTTGTTAAAAAGTAATACCTAATGAATTTTTTTTTCTATATCTGTAAGTAAATCTATAGTCTATACTAATATATAAACTGAAAAGCTTGTTTGTTTGTTTGAACGCGTTAATTTCAGTAACTACTGGACCGATTTAATTTTTTTTTAATTGTAAGATACCTAGACCATTTATCGAGGAATACAGACTATATAACAGGAATAAAACTATTTTTTTTAAATAAAACCTAGCTAGATCCATTTTTCTCCCCCAAAACTCCCTACATGCTGAATTTCAGGAAAATCGTTGGTGCCTTTTCCGAGATTCCGAAAATATAGGTATATATATATACATACAAGATTATGTAAGTAATTTAAATACGATGAATTAAAGATGATATGTACTAGAAGTACCGCAAATTCAAGATGTCAATGACATTACTCGCAACACAAAAATAGTGGCAGCTTACAAATCTATAATCGAATGCAAACCGCAGGAGTCAACGTTCAACTCCCGACCCAAATCCCCCGTTCATATTATTGCATATTTCATAACGCGGGGTTACCGACCTGTCGAGTGACAAAACACTTTTAAGCTCGTGCGAATCTAATTCTAGAGACATTCGCAATAGGGTCTAATGTTGCGTGATAATATTGTTTTGTGTATTTCAGTTACCCAATACAGATGCTCGAACGTTATTAATGACATTTTCGTACACGTCAGCTCGTCTGACACTTAGGAAATGTGTTTCTTGGTCTGTGGTATTAAAAAATAAGAATACTCAGGAGACTTTATGGTACAAACGCTAGTTCCTTGTAGGGATGTGACATAGAGTAGAAAAAAACGATTAATAAATAATCGATTTAATTCCTTTTAAAATAAATCGAGTTTTTTAAACTACTTTTAAAATATTAATAATCAATTAAAGTGGACAACAACCTAGAAATAATAACAGATGTGCTGTTTTTGAAATTCTATTAAAATGTGTAGGCTACATTGGTACAAGTATAAAGGTAGGAAGAAAGATGGCGGCAGTGTTGCCACAACTATAAAATTATCTTTGATAAATAATTAAATTATTTTGCTTATTTTATTATTTTTGCTTTAAAACACATGCAAGAACATCGCCTACCTTATCACAAACGTTTTTTACTAATCCTGCATGTATCTGTTATGAAAACGGATTGTCCACTCTACATTTAGTATTTCTTTTGTATTAGGTACAGATCTCCGCAAACGAATCTACAGACCATAGACTTATGATACTAAGAATAGGAACGACAGCCTAAATTACGGCGACTTAATTGTTTCTTTTTTTATGTTTGACTAGCTTTTACCCGCAACTTCATTTGCGTGGACTGTTGTCGCGTGATAGCTTGATAATAGAAAGCACTTTTCAATTTCATCCTATTCCTTGCTCAGTAATTTTTAAAATGAAGTAAAAAATTTTAATTTAAATAAAATGTAAAAGAAAAATCAAAATTAATAGGGCAGGTGGGGCTCGATCCTAGGTATTTTCACCTCTCTAGACCGCCCGTTCCCCAAATGAACCACCATGACTTTACGTTTGACAGCGAAAAATTGTGATTGTAGTCAACGTACATTTCCAAAATATTTTGGAGCCCGAAATCAGGGATAAAACGTCATTTAAAAAAAAACTTATATAGATCGATTTTTCTCCCCCAAAACCTGAAAACATGCTGAATTTCAATTCGAATTCCCCCAAAACATGCTGAATTTCAGTAAAAAAAATATAGGTATATACATACAAGATTAACTCATTTAAATATTTAATTAAAAATTATGATATGATTATGACGTATTACATACCTAATAAGAAAAAAAATCTGAGGAACTAGAAAATTCAATTTATAATGTAATTACTTTCAAATTCAAATTCAAATTCAAAATATTCTTTATTCAAATAAACTTGTAAACAAGTGCTTTTGAATCGTCAACTCTACTGCTGGTTCGGAAAGCTGTTCCTACCGAGAAGAGCCAGCAAGAAACTCGGCGGTTGCTCTTTTTAAAAAATACAATTCTTAATGCTAGTTACATTTAATGTTTCTATCTTGTACAGGGTTGAACAATATTTATATCCACGCATTTTTATCGTCTAAATAATCCTCAACAGTATAGTAGGCTTTCTGTATCAGCCTCTCCTTAATAGTGTTTTTAAACTGCTGTAATGGCAAAGTTAAAATTGATTGTGGAATTTTATTATAGAATCTTATACCCAAACCCACAAACGACTTACGTACTTTTTCAAGGCGCAAAGCAGGGGCCGCTAGCTTATGTCGGTTTCAACTTTGTCTATTATATACATCGCCTATTGTTTTATAATTTTTTATATTTTTATATACAAAAATTAAATTACTTAAAATATACTGTGAAGCAAATGTAAGAATACCTATTTCCTTAAACTTCTCTCGCAGGGAATCCCGCGGTCTTAAATTGTAAATGCCACGTACGGCTCTTTTTTGTAATAAAAAGATTTTTTCATTATCCGCGCATTTACCCAATAGCAATATTCCATAGGACATAACACTATGGAAGTAAGCAAAATAAACAAGTTTTGCCGTTTCGACGTCAGTAAACTGTCTAATCTTTCGAACGGCATAGGCCGCTGAACTGAGTTTCCCTGCAAGAGTTGTTATGTGTGTGCTCCATTGGAGTTATTTAAATATTTATTATTACTTCTTATTTCAAATTTTTTTTTTTATTAAACAAAATCCTTGAATTTAAAATTTTAAATTATATAAAATGTAAAATCGTAAATGTTGAATTTTTTTAAAGATTAATTCTAGTTGCCACAATACAAAAAATATTATCACTACAATAATATTTGTGGTATATAATTTTTTGTTGCCGAATATTTATAAATTTAATTTCTGTTTTTCAGTTATTTGTTTCTTATTTTACATTTTTATTGGTAAGTCAAAACTATATATAGTATTTTCAAAGTTCAAATAGGAGCTACCACTTAATTCCACCCATCACTAACAATACACAAGCACTGCACACATTCACCACCACAATTTCAAAATTGGTTCGCCTTGTAGCACCGAAGCATCGTCAAATCGTCGTTGATGATGCTACGGGGCGAAACAATTGTTGAGATTGTGGTGGTGAATGTGTGCGGTGCTTGTGTTTTGTGGTATCAGACATGAAGACGAAAATAATACACTCTAGATTTAGGATCACATATATTTTCTTTTATCGTAAAATAATATTTTCATTAGGTAGTTTTGTATTATGGACCTCCCCAAACTAACGCCTAATTCTAAAAAAACTTATTGCAGCGATACAAAATATTTCCGTACAGACAAAAACAAAAGGCAAGTCGAATTAATTCAGGCCTCACTTGCACTTTAAGCTTAAGGTATAACTGCTGTATGCTCGCGGCCTTATTTCTATATATATAGAGTTAGTTTTTGCGTAGAGTCCGTCTGTCCGCCCACCGCCGGGTCGGCCGGAGTCACTTAGCAACAACCTTGGAATGTTCCATTGAACCTTACCATACTACAGAAATCGTATACAACGCGTCCGTGCATTTACAATTACGTTTTAAACATTCAATGTAATACCTATTTATACGCTGTGGTAGCCCAGCGGTAACACCGTGCGCCTCTTTCGAGAAGGTCTAGGGTTCAAACCCCGGGCAGGCACCAATGAGTTTTCTAGTAAAACTTATGTGTCTATTTGATAATTGCAATTTATCACACGCTTTTCGGTGAAGGAAAACATCGTGAGGAAACCTGCATATCTCTAGAGAATTCTGGGGATATGTGTAACCTACCAATCCGCAAAGCAGCGTGGTAGGTCTTAGCTCCAATCCTTCTCTCCAAAAAAAAAACGGAGAGAAGAGGCCTATGCCCAGCAGTGGGATAGTAACAGGCCGTAACTTACTTACCTATTTATACGATATACTATTGTTATATATCCTGCCCTTATCCCACTCTAAGTGGGGTCGGCACAATATGTTATAAACATGCTGTCTCATGATTTGGCTGCGTTTTTACGGCCGGCCGCCTGCTTGACGTCAAATTACCTCAGTCGCCTTTTACGACATCTCGGTAGGAAATGAGGTTGGTCTATTCTACTCAGCCGGATACCACACGGTGGGTCGACTTACCTTAGTCGCCTTAATAAGGGGGCTTTTCCTGTATAAAAAAAAAGTTGCAAACCCATATCTTCAAAGAGCTCATAAATAAGAGCTCCGTAAAGGCTTGAAACTAGTTTGGTTCATCCGATAAAATAAGACGTGAGTATAGCCAGTTTCTATACATTAATTATGAATAATAGTCACGATAGTTTAAATTTAAAATACCATTACATATCATCAAAGAGAAGACGAACTTCTAATACTATAGTTGACAATAGTCATAGAAAATGTATTTTAGTATCCGGCTGAGTAGAATAGACCACCCTTTCTTACCGAGGTATCGTAAAAGGCGACTAAGGTATGTTGACCAACTGCGTGGTGTCCGGTTGAGTAGAATAGACCACCCTTTTTCTTACTGGGGTGTCCTAAGGTGTAAGGTGACGTCAACTTACCTTAGTCCTAAATACGACTAAGGTAAGTTGACGTCAGGCAGGCGGGTTATCTATGTTTTAAAATAGCAAATAATATTACTTGAGTGCCTGAAAACAGAGATAAGACAACTTCTTTTTTTCAACCTAGTTAGATCAATTTATCGCCCGCGATTGTCATGAAAATAGCTAGAGATGTTTTCCAAATTGAGATTATATATATATATACATATACAAGATTAACTTATTTAAATATTTAATATTTAAATATTAAAGATAAAACAAAAATAAATTATTTTTCCTTGTAGCTGTTCCAGCCATAAATATTAAATACATGTTTCAAAATGTTATATACAATTTTTAGATTATTTTTAATAATTTACATAATAATATCATTAGAAAAAATAAATTTAAATAAAATTACATACAGAATTCCAAAAAAAGATAATAAAATTATTTTATTACATTATAAGAATCCCGCAAAACCGAGAAAAATAATTAATTGAATGTTTCCGGAAACTTCTGTTCTATTATTTCTTAATTAATTTATATTTCTAATATAAATATCGTAAAAACTTTTAAATTTACATACCATCACTACATAGTATAAAACAAAGTCGCATTCTTTGTTTGTCCATATATCCCTATGTATGCATAAAACTTTAAAACTACGCAACAGATTTTGATGCGGTTTTTTTTTAATAGATAGAGTGATTCAAGAGGAACGTTTGTATGTATAATAACATTCAATACGGAGTAGAGAAATACTGTAATTTTTGAGGTTTCTGTCAAATTACAAAGCGGAAACAAAAACAAAATTGTAAGCGGAAAAAAAATTACATTTTTTTCCGCTTACATTGCAAACGCTGGCTAAACCCTACGAGATTTATCAAAATTATGTACTAAGTATTTGTACACCTTGAAAAGGTCTACAGAAAAGTCCGCGATGGTGTATGTCTATCTCTTATGGATAACCCACAATAGCACTTTTAGTCATTTAGTTTTTAAACTGATGGGATGGGATATATATTTTATACCCGTGCGAAGCATGGGCAGGCCGCTAGTAAAATAATAAATGATTCCTTTTAACAAATAATTTAAATTTGTCTTGCTCCATAAAATTTAATTACGCCATTTTTAAAATATGCACGTGTATATACAGCTTTTTTTTGGGGAAAATTAAATTTATTAATATTTAATATTAAATTTAAAATTCATTCTGCTGTTTTATATTTTCATTATTTTCAAGGTTCCGTAGGTAATTAGTACGCCGTGTGGTATCCGGCTGAGTAGAATAGACTACCCTCATTTCTTACCAAGTTGTCATGAAAGACGACTAAGGTAAGTTGACCCACCGTGTGGTATTCGGCTGAGTACAATAGGCCACCCTCATTTCTTACCAAGGTGTCGTGAGAGACGACTAAGGTAAGTGGACGACAGGCAGGGCCGGTCATAAAAAACGTAGCCAAATCATGTGACAACGTTTATAACATGTTTTGCCGACCCCACTTAGAGTGGGATAAGGGCTGGATGATGATCTATATTTAGTAGAAAATGGTTGTAAGCTATGAGTAAGTTTTATTTAGAAGGTTCCTACCTTTATATAATAACTAGCAATCAAGAAAGATTGAAACTATAATATAGTATTTTGATAACCATAGAAATGGTTAAAGTGGGTTAACCTTAGAAGCTAGACGTATGCTGTCGCGAACTTTTATTTAGAACTATTACAAAACAGTTTTGTAATACATGATTTTTTAATATCTTTCACCGTTCACTTAGCGCACGCGAGGAAACCTTTAAATTTTGCCGTTTTCGCAATATTTTTTATTGCTGCTTCTCTCTTATTCATCTTAGCGTGATGCTATATAGTCTATAGCCTTGTATAAATGGACTATCTAACACTTAAAGAATATTTCAAATCGGTCCAGTAGTTCCTGAGATAAGCGCGTTCAAACAATCAATCAAACAAACAAACTCTTCAGCTTTATATATTAGTATAGATGAAGAATTCTGGTAATGAATAAACGAATTTTGTTTTTTTTTTCAAATTATTCTTAAAACTATCGTGTATGAATACGGAACTCTTCATTTATGTAGTCTTTACGCACTTTTTTTGCTTTTTTTTTAAAATTATTTTTAAAATCATCGTGTATTTATACGGAACCCTTCATTTACGTAGATTTTACGCATTTTTTTTGCTTTTGTTTAATTTGATATTTCTTCTGTCTGTTATTAAATTAATTTTTATAGTTACATACGATATAATTAAATGTATTTTTTTCATTGCTTGTAGCATAGATCCGTTATGGTATTAAGTTGGATGTCGTTAAATTTTGTTAATAAAGTTTTATATGCCGTGTGGTGTCCGGCTGAGTGGAATGAACCACCCTCTTTCTTACCGAGGTGTCGTAAAAGGCAACTAAGGTAAGTTGACCGTCGTGTGGTATCCGGTTAGGTAGAATAGACCACTCTCATTTCTTACCGAGGTATCGTAAAAGGCAACTAAGGTAAGTCGACCGACCGTGTGGTTTCCAATTAAGTAGAATAGACCACCCTCTTTCTTACTGACTCTTTCTTTGACTGAGTAGAATAGACCACTGTCATTTCTTACCGAGATGTCGTAAAACGCGACTAAGGTAAATCGACCCGCCGTGTGATATCCGGTTGAGTAGAATAAATCACCCTCTTTCTTATCGAGGTGTCGTAAAATGCGACTCAGGTAATTTGACCCGCCATGTGATATCCGGCTGAGTAGAATAGACTACTCTCATTTCTTACCGAGGTGTCGTAAAAGGCAACTAAGCTAATTTGACAGACCGTGTGTTATCCGACTAATTGGAAGGAACCACCCTCATTTCTTATCGAGGTGTTGTAAAACGCGACTAAAGTAAGTTGACGTCAATCAGGTGGCCGGTCTTAAAATACGCAGCCAAATAATGTATCATGTTGTGTTGACCCCTCTTAGAGTGGGATAAGGGCAGAAGGATAATAATGAAAGTTTGTTGAATTAGGAATTAGGTTTTTTCGTAGAAAAGTTTTTTCGTCTAGTATCTGTCAATTCCACTGTTCATTAAAAATGAGATTTACCCATACATTTCAGACTTGTATAGTACATCCCCTAAAAAAACTTTAACATAAAGGCTTACAGTAAATCCCGTATCCCACAAACTGATCCCGGGGGGCGATCGGCCGGGATTTATTTCCGGGAGCGGCAAACGGGATCAGAAACTATCGCCTGTGTTCGAGGTCGTTGTGTCCCTCGTGAACAAATCCTTCAATTTAGAAAGGATTACGTCGTATAAATTGAAATAAAGTGGGAAAAAACTGATTGCCTGGCTATACATATTCAAATTCAAAATATACTTTATTCAAATGGAATGTTTCCAGTATTTTTGAATCGTCAAATGTTTTAATGAAGCTATCACTGATTCGGAAGTTTGTTCCTACCGAGAAGAACCAGTGAGGAACTCGGCGGATAATCTATTCAACAAAAAAATAATTCATCATCCTCCTGCCCTTATCCCACTCTAAGCGGGGTCGGCACAACATTTTTTTTTTTATCTAGATATATTTAACATAATTTGTAGTAATTTAAACAGGTGAATTGATTGTAGCGTTAGCGACAAACCTTAGTGGTTTTTTTTTAATGCTATATTTAAGTTTATTGTATTTATGTATTTTTTAAAACGTTAAATAAAAAAAAATGTTATAAACATGCTGTCACACGATTTGGCTGCGTTTTAACGACCGGCCGCCAACTGACATCAACTTACCTTAGTCGCCTTTACGACACCTCGGTAAGAAAGAGGGTGGTTTATTCTACTAAACCGGATACCACACGGTGGGTCAACTTACCTTAGTAGCCTTTTACGACACCTCGGTAAGAAATGAGGGTGGTACTTTTCTACTCAGCCGGATACCACACGGTCGCTCAACTTACCTTAGTCGCCTTTTACGACACCTCGGTAAGAAATGAGGATGGTCTATTCTACTCAGCCGGATACACACTGCCATGTCACTAAGAATGATGTGATTTCCTATAATTGGTACCTTTGGTATCATCCTCCTGCCCTTATCCCATTGTAAGTGGAGTCGGCACAACATCTTATAAACATGCTGTGACATGATTTGACTAAGTATTTTACGACTGGCCGCCTGCCTCACGTAAACTTACCATAGTCGCTTTTTACTACACCTCAGTAAGAAAGAGGGTGGTCTATTCTACTCATCCGGATAACGGTGGTTCAACTTATGGACGTTATTACGACCGGCCGCATTGCCTTAATTTAAAAATATATAATATTTGGTGGATTATACATATAATATGTAATGCTGTTGATCGGAATAGATAAATAAAATTATTTCCATATTGCATCCTAGACACCTGTTCCTGTGGGAACTTGTTCGCGGCGCACGTCCTTACAGATAACTTATCACCCATTATATACGATATCCGTTTCCTACAAAGAGCATATTATTGTGTCGTGAATTACGACTTTTGCATTACATTTACCGTCTCAGATTAAAAATATGGAGTCTGAGAACAAACGGGTGAACTATTTTTACACTATATTTTTGTGTGTAAAAAGATACATAATTATAAAAAAAGGCGACTAAGATAAGTCGAACTGCCGTGTCGTATCCGGCTGAGTAGAAGAGACAATCCCCATTCCATACCGAAGTGTCGTAAAAGGCGACTATGGTAAGTGACTCACCGTGTGGTATCTGGTTTAAGTAGAATAGATCACTTTTATTACCGAGGTGTCCTAAAAGGGGACTACGGTAAGTTAATGTCAGGCGGCCGGTGGTAAATACGTTGCCAAATCATATGACAACATGTTGTGCCGACCCCACTTAGAGTGGGATAAGGGCAGGAAGATTTAACAAGGAAGATTTAATAAGCAGGAAGAGAATAACTTTCACCGTTTACTTAGGTCACGCAAGGAAATTTAATTAAAATTTAATTATAAGAAAATAAATTTTTCCGTTTTCGTAATATTTTTTTTTGCTGCTCCTCTCCCATTCATCTTAGCGTGGTGTTATATATCCTATAGCCTTCCTCAATAAATGTAGTCCATTTATTGAGGAATCCTACACCCAAAGAATGTTTCAAATCGGTCCAGTAGTTCCTGAGATTTGCGCGTTCAAACAATCAAACAAACAAACTCTTCAGCTTTATATATTGATATAGATAATGAAAAAATTGGTAATGTATATAATAGACAAAGTAGGAACCGACATAAGCATACGGCTCCTGCTTTGTGCCTTGCAAAAGTACGTAAGTCCTTTGTGGGTTTGGGTATAAGATTGTATAATAAAATTCCGCAATCAATTTTAGCTTTCCCATTACAGCAGTTTAAAAACACTGTTAAAAAGAGGCTAATACAGAAAGCCTACTACTGTTGAGGAATACTTGGATGATAAAAATGGGTGGATGTAGCTACTCTTCGACCCTGCACAAGACAGTAATAACTAAATGTAACTAGTAATAAGAATAATGCTTTTAAAAGAAACAACCGCCGAGTTTCTTTCTGGCTCTTCTCGGTAGGAACGGCTCTCCGAACTAGCAGTAGAGTTGACGATTCAAAAGCACTTGTTTACAAGTTTACTTGATTCAAGATTATTTTGAATTTGAATTGAATATCGTATGTAAATCTGTTGATTATTAGTTAATCGCGAATAGACGCGGTGAGGGATTATGTTGATATCTAGACATATATTTAACTATTTACTCCTTTATTTAGGTTTTTATAACCGAGAATATCGATTGTTCTACGTCGGCCATTTTGTTTTTCTCCACATTAATGAGTAATCGTTAACATTTTATGTGCGAAGTGTTAATGGCGAACTGCGCTGTCATATACTCGGGCAAAGGTTGTATTACCCATTAAGGATGTTTATTACAAAAATAAAAAAATGTTATTGTGGAAAAAAGTTTGGGGATGCTATATATAAATAAATAAATATATGGGATATACACACGGTCGTCCGTTCCTAAAGTAAGTAACTTAATACTTGTGTTATGGTATTATAATATGTACCTATATAATTAACTAGCAATCCGTAGAAAACCGTAATATGGTATTTTGATAACCATAAAAATGGTTAAAGTGGGTTAACCTTAAAAGCTAGACATACGCTGTCGCGGCCATTTATTTAGATCGTTTAGAGGGGAACAATTTTGTAATACATGATTTTTGAATAACTATCACCGTTTACTCAGCAAACGTAAGGAAAGCTTTAAATTTTGCCGTTTTCGCAATATCTTTAATTGCTGCTCCTCTCCTATTTAGCCTTCCTCTATAAATGGACTATCTTACACTGAAATAATTTTTTGAATTGATTCTGTTCAGTTCCTGAGATAAGCGCGTTCAAAGAATCAAACAAACACTTCAACTTTATATATTTAGAATATCTGGGTGACCGAACTTTGCTCGGTAATTTTTTTCAAAATAAAAAAGAATCTTCCAAAAAAAAAAGAAAAAATAGAGTAGGTGGGGCTCGATCCTAGGTATTTTCATTTCGTGACCACCCGCTCCCCGAATAAGCTATGCTGACTTGACAGTAAATTGCAAAAATTCATTTCAATATAAATTTTAGTATTTTTTAATGCCCAAAAAACATGGATAAACCGACTTTTTTGAAATGAAATCTAGCTAGATTGATTTTTCTCTTCCACAACTCCCTACATGCTGAATTTTAGCAAAATCATTGGAGCCGTTTCAGAGATTCCGAAAAAATATATATATACATGATTAACTCATTTAAATCTAGCTAGTCATAGCTCCTATATTTATATTTATAGTTTTCAATTGTTCTTTTTTGCCGCTTTATTGTATTTATATTTATATTTAGATCTTCTTTTTTTCTCAAATTTATTACGTAGTTTATGTTCATTGTCACTTTATATAGTTGTTGTCAATCTGCGCATGCTGTTGCCATCTATAATTAATATAGCACTTAATTATAATAATCGTTGTACATTGTGTAGTTGTATCTATGTATGGTGTTTATATTGTTGATGGCCTTTTTAAATAAATAAATAAATAAATAAATAAATATTAAAGATAGGTGGTATATAGCATATTTTAGGTTGGCTTCCATACTCTATAATAACTATAAAAATAACGCTGCTAAATAAAAATGACACGAAAATAAAAAAAGTTATATCGGATGTACACACACGCGTAAATGTGTAAAGTGTATGTAACCTCTATCGATCTTATGTTCGCACAACGTGACTGCGTTCAAACGTGACTCTTATTACGTGAGCTATTAGATCTGTTTTCGCCTGACCTCCGCTGACCTATAAAGGCGAGGTCGGACTAATTCGCAACATGGACGAATCGGGTCTCAGGAAAAAAAATTGATACGTCACGTGGCGTAATTATATACTCGTGTTTTCTTGATTATTTAATAAAGCCGGCTTAACTATGCTTCCCTTCAACTCACTTTGACAAAAGTAATACTAAAATTATTTTGCTATAATCGGCGATGAAGTAAAATAGAAAATATAATGCTAAATGTAGAGTGGACAATCGGTTATCATACCTGATACATGCAGGAGTCGTAAAAACACATGCACAAACCTCCACCACCGACACCATGATACACAAGCACTATATACGTTCACTATCACAAACTCAACAATTGTTTCGCCCCGCAACCGAAGCATCATCAGGAGATAGACTCCACGACCAAAATCGTAAAGCTATTTAAAGTCACTTTGACATTTTTATTTTTATTTTTTTTTATTATATGGGACACTTACACACACGGTCGTCCGTCCCCAAAGTAAGTAACTTGATACTTGTGTTATGGACAGACAACTGGTGAATATACTTATATATTTTTTTAAATAAATACCTAAATACTAATGTACACCCAGACTCGAATACCAACAAATTCATTTATAGAAAATTTTGGCCCTCGACGGGAATAGAACCCGCGACCCGCGGAGCTACCCACTCACTACCCACTGCGCCATCGGGCCAGTCATAGTTAGTTATTTTATATGAATAAAATTATTATTGTTATTTATTTATAGAGGACTAGCAATTGCCAGCGACTCCGCTCCGAAAGAAAAATCCATAATATAGTATTTTGATAACCATAAAAATGGTTAAAGTGGGTTAACCGTAAGAGCTAGACATATGTTGTCGCAGACTTTTATTTAGAACTTTTAGATGGGAACAATTTTGTAGTACATGATTTTTTAATAACTTTCACCGTTTATGAATATATACCGTTTAAAGGTATGCTTTAAATTTTGATATTTTCGTTATATTTTTTATTTCTGCTCCTCTCCTATTCATCTTAGCGTGATGTTATATAGCCTAATAGATAAATGGACTAAGGACTCAAAAAAATCGGTCGAGTAGTTCCTGATATTAGCACGTTCAAACAAACAAACTCATCAGCTTTCTATATTAGTATTTACAATTAGTAGATACAAATAAATAAATAAATAAATTCTTTATTGTATAACCATTTTAAATGATACAATTCCATGTAGCCCTGGCTTCTGAACTAGCGCTAGCCGTGTGTCAGAAGTCAGTTCCTTCCCCTACTTATAAATACTAAAAGAATTTACAATTAAACAGTTTTAAAAGTTTTTTTTTTTTTTTATAGAATTATCGTCCAAATCCAAAAAGTATGTGTGTGGTGTATGTGTGTTATGTATGTGTGTTGTGTATGTATGTGTATGAGTGTGAAGATAATGTAAATCTGAAATTACGTGCATATGTATGAATGCTAGTAGGAGTATGTAAGATCATGTCTCTGTTTACTTATTGTTATATTACCGTCACTAACATTTTCTCCACCTCATCATAGTTAAGATTTTTTAGCCATGTTTTTAAGATTTCTTTTAGTTTATAACACGTAAGATCTTTCAGTTTAGTTGAAGTATTTATTATTTTATATAATTTTGGTGCAAGGCTATTATATTGCTGTTGTGCAAAACTGCTTTTTGTTTTTGGCCTAGGAAAATAATCTCTCCTTTTTCGAGAAATAGGTAGTAATGGTACGACTTTTCTATGGTATCTCTGTACACAAGTGTATACGAATAGTTTTCGAACCGATAAAACTCCAGCTTTTTCGTATACCGATGAGGTTGGGTGTTGATAAGGTAATTGCATTATCACCTTGAGTAGTGCCCTCTGTGCTCGCTCAACTTCCAGCATATGTGTTTTGGCTGCTGCACCCCATGAAGAGATACAATAGGTCAGTATGCATTCTGCTAAGGATTTATACGTTTTAATAAGAAGCGCCAAGTCAGTAATCTGTCGCAGCTCCTTAAAGATGTAAATAAGCTTTCTTATTCTTTTGGAAACCGTTGAAATATGCTTCTTCCAATTCATTGTCTCATTGATGATTATTCCCAAATATGTAATGTCCATTTCTCTATTTAATATTTGGCAAGTACAAGACTTATGAGACGTATTGAGGATGCGGTTACATGGAAACGAATGAATTTGGAGTTGTAAGTTGTCAGGTATGGACGCTTGTCTCTTCCCAAATAAAATATACTTGGTCTTATTATTGTTCAGTGTTAATAAGCTATCCTCTAGACAAGCAATTTGGGTTACAAATTACTGAAACTTGTTAACCCCTCCAGCTAAATTAAATGCTTGTAACCATTCCGCTACGGTCGCCTTATACGACAACTCAGTAGGAAATGAGGGTGATTTATTCTACTCAATTGGCTACCATACGGCGGGTCAACTTACCTTAGTCGCTTTTTACGTCACCTCCGTAAGAAATGAGCGTCAATTTTACTCAGCAGGATACCACACGGCGGGTTATTTCCCTTAGTTGCCTTTTACGACACCTCGGTAAGAAATGATGGTTTATTCTACTCAGCATTAGTAATAGATATAGATTTAATGATGACTGAACCCATAGCAGCTGACAATAGCAATAAATATATTTCATTAGAAGCTCTAATTATGCTTTTTAGAAGCTCTAATTATGCTTTTATGTTCTTAAATAATACTAATGAAGTAATAATAATGTTTCGCGTATAAAAAACGAAATAAAAAACCGAATAGCCGCTATACATTAGCTGGCAGCGGACAAATTAATCAATTAGCAGAAATAATTGCATTGTGCGCCGTGCAATCCGGTTTAAGTCGCGTCCGTTTCATATTGCGCCAATCAATTTGAAAAAAAACCGATAAACCAAAATAGTTGCAGATTTTTATTCTGCATACCAGTGTGTTATCAGTGCTTGAACATAACAGTTTGTTTAATGCTATTATAATATTGTAGCTGGGTAATCGAGGTGTAGAATTTTTTAAAAGATACAAAAAATGCAATAAAAAAAAGAAAAAAAAAACACCGGGTTTGAGAATCAAACCTAGGTGACGCTCAAACTATGAGTTACTATCTATTCCTATTTTCGTAGTTTTTGTAATGCCCAAAAACAGGGATAAAACGACTTTTATTTAGTAAAACCTAAAAAAAGCTGGATCGATTTTTCTCCCTCAAATCCCCTACACGCTGAATTTCAGGAATCTGAATCGTTAGCGGTTTCGAGATTCAGAAAAAAAAAAAAAATATATATATATATATATGTAGACTCATCAGTATCTTGGACATTATTCTTAGACATTAGTGGGCGTAATTAGGGTATCGTGCATATGGAAAAGTATAACGCTTATCTTCAACTTTATATTCTTCTTAACAATTTTCACAACTGCGCCATGACACGGATCTGTCTTCATCTCTCACATGCGCCGTCTGCATTCTGTCACCGCTGCGCCTTCTATTTTCAATGTATTTTCAATATATTTTTAATGATGGAACGTTGGTTGCCAGGATGCGACACGGCCATCCTGCGAGACACACGTCCCAGTGTGTTGATCTGTAACAAATAAACGAACCCAGAAATTCCGTTCGGCCTATCCTACAACATCTGGGTCATAGGGGTCTAGATCTTTTTAATAAACGAACAAAACAAGGAAAATTATATCTCGTCATAAGTGATAAGTGATAGTGATAAGATCATTGAACTATGAAACCCAACAAATAACATGTAAGGCCATGCCAAACCCATAATGCATACGAAAAGTACTGAGGCAGAGTACCATTGACTGACACTCACTATGACATTACAAAAATAAACAGAAAACCTATCAGAATTTACTTCAAAAACAACCCAGGTATCTTGTTCGTGGTCTACCGCTTCTGTCTCAGCAGAAGGGTCTTCCCTCAGGGATAACGAGTCCACATGACTCACGGCCATCGCTACACAGCTAGACCCGACTATACCACCCAGAGCTATCGCTCCCTGCGTACCCACGGACTACTCAGAGCAGATACCGATTTCTACCGGGCTACAGACGATACCCTGGTGTCATCGACCCCCAGAGCTATCGCTCACTGCGTACCCACGGACCACCCTGAGCAGATGCCGATTTCTACTGGGCTACAGACGATACTCTGGTACAGTCACCGACCCACCGAACCAAGAACCCGTCTGTATAAACATCAACACAAATTACGTTACCACAAATCTTGTCATTGTCAATAGGTACTTGACTCTCAGGTATTTTTGTAAGACAATAAGACACATTATGTTTTTGACTAAAAGAGCTGAATTGGCAAATGGTTAACAGTTCACCCCCTTCTTATAATTTCAGTTGTAAAACCGTTTACTTTATTTGACAATAATTTGCAAGGTACTATAAACATTCTTGTCAGCCATCCCTATTAATGACAACATTATTAATTATTACCCAACTAAATTCAAATTCAAATTCAAATTCAAAATATTCTTTATTCAAGTGGACTGTTTACAGTACTTTTGAATCGTCAAATGTTTTAAAGAAGCTACCACTGATTCGGAAGTTTGCTCCTACCGAGAAGAATCAGCAAGAAACTCGGCGGCTAATCTTTTAAAAATTATTACAATTTGATGGTTACAAGATAATCGTTGCAGCTGGATGCGTAGCTGACTGCAGTTAAGATAAGCTATCACTCAAATAATCCTCAATAGTATAGTAAGCTTTATGTAGCAACATCGTTTTGAGATAATTTCTAAACTTGTGTAAAGGCAAGTCCAGAATTTATAAGCTATGTATAGTCTCTTTTATGAGAGAACATCCAGGCCCAGAAACAAATCAAAGTAATAACACCTACCAAATGATGTGAAAGCTCCTGATGGCGGTTTGACCAGACTTTGGTCTACAGTCTACTCGTCGGTGTACTGGTACCTCAAAGAGCAGGTCCATTGGCCATGCAGCGACTCGCGACGTGACCCAGCCTGCTACATCTGTAGCACACAAATAATTTGTAATCTGCTTGTCATCGTTGTCCAGAGCTTACCACAGTACCACAGACAATAGTCTTTTGGTTCCAATATCCGTTTGCGACACTCCATTTTTCTGTGCACTGCTGATCGCAACTAAGACCCTTGAATTGAGATCGCGTTGAATCTGCGATCCTCTATAAATAACTTTCGTTTCAAACAGGAGTATACTTGTAGTTCCTGGTGCAGCTTTTGACGCGAAGATATCTCCGTTGTGAATGCAAGCCATTGCAGTCATATATAAATTTTGTACCAAATGCGTAATCACCGTTCATGCTGCTATTTGCACTATATTTAAATTCTTTCAACAATTCATCAAAAACGTAACACGAAAACAGGCATATACAGAATGATTTTTAATTATCCATTGATCTATCATTGCTTAAATTAAAAAGTGCAGCCGCAAAAATTTCCAGAAAATGTATCTTCTTTTGTTTTTCCGTCCAAGTATAAGTCAGCTGTAGTACACCACAATTTTACGTAAAATCATCGCTTATCAGGATTAAACTCCGGCAAATTGATATTATTTGTCTCGCTTGGATTTTTTTTTTCTTTTCTTTTTTGTTGTTTGTATTGTTTTCTTTCGGAACTCTTGTAGTATCCGCCATTGTAAGTCATCATAGTCTCTTCATACTATCCATCCATTTGCACGATTGAATCCCACGACTGATGTAGACTCATCAGTATCTTGGACATTATTCTTAGACATTAGTGGGCGTAATTAGGGTATCGTGCATATGGAAAAGTATAACGCTTATCTTCAACTTTATATTCTTCTTAACAATTTTCACAACTGCGCCATGACACGGATCTGTCTTCATCTCTCACATGCGCCGTCTGCATTCTGTCACCGCTGCGCCTTCTATTTTCAATGTATTTTCAATATATTTTTAATGATGGAACGTTGGTTGCCAGGATGCGACATATATATATATACATACAAGATTAACTCATTTAAATATTATATATAGTGGGTGACCGAGTTTTGCTTCAATGTCGGAAAACAGAGACGACATTTAAAAAAAAATAACACCTAACTAAATCGATTTATCCTCCCTATATACTAAATTTCATGGAAATCGAAATTAACTAAACTTGTTCTCTCAATTAAACTTGTAAACAAGTGCTTTTGAATCGTCAACTCTACTGCTGGTTCGGAAAGCTGTTCCTACCGAGAAGAGCCAGCAAGAAACTCGGCGGTTGCTCTTTTAAAAATACAATTTTTAATACTATATAGTTACATTATCGTCTAAATACTCCTCAACAGTATAATAGGCTTTCTGTATCAGCCTCCAATATACATTTTTATTAGATATATGTTTATTACTCATTAATAATAAACAGTTTAAGAATACAAAGCCTATTTACATCCACACGACCTATATCTTAAAATAATAAACCGATTCCCATAACAGGCAACGCTCGCTCCATATTATCTTGTCGCGGTCGCATCACGTGCCTTGTAAACGCACCCTATAGGGTGGTAGGGTGTTCCCACCCCATAGGGTGCCCACCCCATAGGCGGTGGGGATCCCACCCCATGCGTAGGGCGTGCTCGGGGATTTTTTCGTAACAAAAATATCTCTAATTGGTATTATTGCTAAGTAACGGGATCTTTTTTTGCTTTCCCGTCCGCCATTTTGTTTCTGTTATATGGATGTTTTTGTAGGATTAGACTAATGGTTGTTAACTATTATTTATCGTTTGTATTTTATATTACAGTAGAATAGACCATTCATTTCTTACCGATTTGTCGTATAAGGCGACAAAGGTAAGCTACACCGCTGTGTGGTATCCGGTTGAGTAGAATAGAATGTAGGGGGTTTTGGGGGAGAAAAATCTATGTTTAAAAAATAATCACATTTTATCCCTGTTTTTGGGCACTAACAAAACTACCATTAGGAATAAGTAACAAGTGATACTTTTGGCTGTCAAACGAAATACTGTGATAGCTAATGGTAAAGAGCCACCGGCGTTTTCTTACTTTTTTAATTGAATTTTTACCGGTCACTTAGGTACTATACTTTAAAGCGTTTATAGACATTGCGAAATAGTAACTGTAAATGCTTGTTCAGTTCTGCGATGCCGAGACGCGCAGTAAATACCATCAAACATCTCAAAACTGCCGTTAGTGGCAAACTGCGCCTCATTTAGTCCGCGCCGGATAATTTATGTACTAGAAAGTTGTAATTATAGACATCCATTTATCACTATCCTACTAATATTATAAATGCGAAAGTTTGTGGGTATTGATGTATGTTTGTTACACTTTCACGGCGAATCCGCTGAACGAATATCGATGAAATTTTGCACAATTGTTAAGTATTTACTAGATATTAGACGTTCACGTGGACTATTGTCGTGTGATAGATTGATAATAGATGCCGCTTTTCAATGTCATCCTAGTAAGTAGTACCTAAGTAGCGGCCTGTTACTATCCCACTGCTAGGTATAGGCCTCTTCTCTCCGTTTTTGGATAGAAGGATTGGAGCTAAGACCTACCACGCTGCTCCAATGCGGATTGGTAGGTTACACACATCTCCAGAATTCTCTACAGATATGCAGGTTTCCTCACGATGTTTTCCTTCATCGAAAAGTGTGTGATAAATTGCAATTATCAATTAGACACATAAGTTTTAACAGAAAAACTCATTGGTGTTCAACCCGTGACCTCCTCGAAAGAGTCGCACGGTGTTACCGCTGGACTACCACAGCTTCAATGTCATCCTATTCCTGTAGAAATAACAGTATTTCTATAACATATATGTTACCCCGGTGTATAAGGAATAATTGTGCCAAATTTCAACGATATTGGTTCAGCGGATTTGCCGTGAAAGAGTAACAAACATACATCCATACTTAAACACTTTTGAATTTATAATATTAGTCTATTATTTATATGCCGTAATAAAAATAAAAATAGAAATCCTGTTAATTCAACAGGAATAGGATGAGATGTAAAAGCGCCATCTGTTATCACGCATTAACACTCCACGCGAACGCAGTTGCGGGTTAAAGCTAGTATATTATTAAGGTATATCCCACCGCTCTTCTCGGTAGGAACAGCTTTCCGAACCAGCAGTAGAGTTGACGATTCAAAAGCACTTGTTTACAAGTTTACTTGAATAAAGTATGTTTTAAGGAGTTCATGTTTTGAGTTTTAAGAAATAGTGTATATGCAGCGAAATACACATTAGATAGAGGTAATTCAAGTTTTAAATTGCTCTTTGCAATAGTAATAATAAAATTATTTTGCTATAATCCGCGATGAAGTAAAATAGAAAATCGCTTGAACCGATTAGTGTATAACTATGCTTGTTTGGGTAATGCTACGCTTTGCGATTTTGTCGTGGAGTCTATCTCCTGATGATGCTTCGGTTGCGGGGCGAAGTTGAGTTTGTGATAGTGAACGTGTGTAGTGCTTGTGTATTGTGGTGGCGGTGGTGAAGGTTTGTGCATGTGATTTTACGAACCCTACATGTATCAGGTATGAAAACGGATTGTCCACTCTACATTTAGCATTTCATATATTTTCTATTTTACTACATCGCGGATTATAGCAAAATAATTGTATTATTACTTTTGTATTATTGATCTCCACAAAGTAACTCCTAATTCCGTAAATTATTTGCTGTTTGCAAGTTACAAAGGTCCTACATTAAATAACTTGAATGCATTTCTTTTGAATGGAATCGGCGGTCCGTCTCGCAGTTTAATTTTGCTTTGGCTATTCAAACCGAGATGTCTTTATGTTTCTTTAACCCTTAGGTAATAATAAAATTATTTGTGGTATCTGGCTGAGTAGAATGGACCACCCTCATTTCTTATCGAGGCGTCGTAAACGACGACTAAGGTAAGCAGATCCGCTGTTTTGTATCCGGTTGAGTAGAATGGTCCACCTATTTCTTACTTGGGTGTCGTAAATTACGACTAAGGTAAGTTGACGCCAGGCAGGCGATGGGTCGTAAAATACATAGCCAAATGCCGACCCCAATTAGAGTGGGATAAGGGCAGGGGGATGATACTATAATATGCCATAAGGTAAATAGAAAATATAATGCTAAATGTAGAGTGGACTGTTTTCATACCTGATACATGCAGGATTCGTAAAAACACGTGCACAAACCTCCACCACCGCCACCACAATACACTAGCACTACACACGTTCACTATCACAAACTCAACAATCGTTTCGCACCGCAACTAAAGCATCATCAGGAGATAGACTCTTCTTTCTAATCTTTGCAATTTTGACGATTTTTAGAAAATGTTGGCGCTTGGTGGAAATCGAACCCACGACCCTTGTACCTTGAAGAGCGAATCAATAACAACTGCGCGACCGTGCCTAGTTCCATGCTCTATCTGTGTCTCTTTTTTATAACTACCCTACAAAATATATAAGGTTATATACAAAATATATAGAGTTTCCGATTGTATCGAGATGGAGGTCCATAATCCGTATAGATCCGAACTTTTACGTAAACTCTCACCAATAAAATAAACATGACGTATAATATGTTATGATTTACCAGTATCAATCAATGAAGATTATTTAGAAGATAAGAATGTGTGGATATAGCTCTCTTTGAACCTGTACAAGACAGTAACGTCTGAATGTAAACAGTTATTAAGAATCATATGTTTAAAAGAGCAACCGCCGAGTTTCTTGCTGGCTCTTCTCGGTAGGAACAGCTTTCCGAACCAGCAGTAGAGTTGATGATACAAAAGCACTTGTTTACAAGTTTATTTGAATAAAGAATAATTTGAATTTGAATTTGAATTCGCAAGTTTCTTTCCCTTTCGGTATTTAAGTTACAGAGTAGAAAATATTTATATTAAGTAATTATATATTAGTAGCATCTTTTCATCTATTTATTTTACCAAAATTAATTAATCTCTCGGAATCGGAATCTCGGAAACGGCTCCAAAGATTTTCATGAAATTCAGCCTGTAGGGGTTTTTGGGGAGAGAAATCGATATAACTAGGTTTTATTTAAAAAAAAAATCGTCTTATCCCTGTTTTTGAGCATTAAAAAATACTAATATTTATATTATAACAATATTTTTGCCATAAACAGTCTCGAGAAATTTAAATACCTAGAATCGATCCCCAATTACCTAATTATTTTTTTCTTTTTTGTATTTTTTTAATTTTTAAAAAAAATATCGAGTACGGCACGGTCAACAGGGTACTAAGTAAGTAAAAGTAAGCAGCGGCCTGTTACTATCCCACTGTTGAGAATAGGCCTCTTCTCTCCATTTTTGGAGAGGGTTGGAGCTAAGACCTACCACGCTGCTCCATTGCGGATTGGTAGGTTACACATATCTCCAGAATTCTCTAGAGATATGCAGGTATCCTCACGATGTTTTCCTTCACCGAAAAGCGTGTGATAAATTGCAATTATCAATTAGACACATAAGTTTTTAATAGAAAAACTCATTGGTGTCTGCCCGGGTTTGAACCCGTGACGTCCTCGAAAGTGTCGCACGGTGTTACTGCTGGGCTACCACAGCAACAGGGTACTATCTTTAATTAATCGTGAAAGTTGAATTTCGAAGTTTCGTTACACAGAAAATAAATTCTTTGATGCTACAAACGTCACAAAGTTGGCAACCCTGCCGTCACCGGAACTACGCATCCCCCCATTTCATCCCCCCTGTCCTCCCGAAAGATGTCGAACCGTGTACACATCCAACCCACCGTAGTGCGAACAGTGCAGCTCGTCGGAAAATTTAGGACTTTTCCGACAACTTTCAAATAATTCTCGTTTTAAAAATGTTCGTGCAGTAGAATTTTAATTAGTTCGGATTTTTCACCTGCAAATAAGTTTAATACGATTCTTTGTATAGAAAAATCATTAAAACTTGTTATCGTTAGCGATGTGAAAAAATAATCGATTTTTGAAATAATCGATTAATTTGAAAAAATAATCGATGTTTATTAATCGATTCTTTTTGCCTTAGGTTTCCCCTTTTTATTTTTTACTCTTTTTCTTGATTTTTAAGATTAGATATGCATTGTTGGATGAAACCAATTTAGCCAAACTACACATTTTAATCCAGTTTCACAAGCAGCTCATCTGTTATTATTTATTGGTAGTCGACAGTTGTCTACTTTAATAAGGCTTTATATTCTAATTAATTATTAACATTAAAAAAGGCACTAACTTTTCATATAGTCAGAAAAATCGATTATTTTGACACGAAAAAATCGATTATATATATTAATCGACTTTTTCTATTCCAAGTCCATCCCTAACGCATACTGAAACGTATTATATTTCTATTTTCATACAAAACAAGTTTGTATCTATACTTTTTAAAATTGAACATTATTAGCGCGGCATAATATGAAACAGCGCCATCTAGTTTGCGGAGGTAACAAAATATCTCAAACATATAGAAAAATCATTAAAACTTGTTATCGAATCGGCTAACAACCCCCATGTGAATGTACTTGCCTAAGCGATGGAAGGAACCACCATCCTCCTGCCCATGTCCCACTCTAAGTGGGGTGAGTATGTTATAAACATTTTGTCACATGATTTTGCTACGTATTTACGACCGGCCGCTGCACGACTTCAACTTTACATAGTCGCCTTTTACACCTCGGTAAGAAATGAGGGTAGTCTATTTTACTCAGCCGAAAGCGACTCAAGGTGAATTGATGTTAGGAACTTAGGCAGGTCGGTCGTAATATAAATAACCAAATCATGTGACAACATGTTGGCAGCGGAATGATGATGATTAATTATTCCTAAATGGGAGAGACTGAATATATGAAGCTGATGAGTTTGTTTGTTTGATTGTTTAAACGCGCTAATCTCAGGAACTACTGGACCGATTTGAAAAATTCTTTCAGTGTAAGATAGTCTATTTATCGAGAATAGACGCTCATTTCTTACGGAGGTGTCGTAAAAAGCGACTAAGGTAAGTTGACCCGCCGTGTGGTAGCCGATTGAGTAGAATAAATCACCCTCATTTCTTACTGAGTTGTCGTATAAGGCGATACAACCCAAATTGCTTGTATCTACTAATTGTAAATACTAATATAGAAAGCTGATGAGTTTGTTTGTTTGAACGCGCTAATATTAGGAACCGACCGATTTCTTTGAGTCCATTGTCCATTTATCTATTAGGCTATATAACATCACGCTAAGATGAATAGGAGAGGAGCAGCAATAAAAAATATTACGAAAACGGAAAAATTTAAAGCTTTCCTTGCCTGCGCTAAGTAAACGGTGAAAGTTATTCAAAAATCATGTATTACAAAATTGTTCCCCTCTAAAAAGTTCTAAATAAACGTTCGCGATAACATATGTACTTAAGGTTAACCCACGTTAACCATTTTTATGATTATTAAAATACTACTATATACTAAATATTTTAACTTTGCCATTACAGCAGTTTAAAAACACTATTAAGAAGAGGCTGATACAGAAAGCCTACTATACTGTTGAGCATTATTTAAACGATAAAAATGCGTGGATATAAATATTGTTCGACCCTGTACAAGATAGAAACATTAAATGTAACTAGCATTAAGAATTGTATTTTTAAAAGAGCAACCGCCGAGTTTCTTGCTGGCTCTTCTCGGTAGGAACAGCTTTCCGAACCAGCGGCAGAGTTGACGATTCAAAAGCACTTGTTTACAAGTTTATTTGAATAAAGAATATTTTGAATTTTGAATTTTACTATATTACGGTTTTAGTCTTTCCACGCGGGCGAAGCCGCTAGCGATTGCTAGTAATTAATAAAATGTAGGTATATATTTTAATCAGTTTTCGCAATATCATCTGGATGTAATCCTCGGAGACAGACCGGCCATTATTAATGCCGCTCGCGGGTAGTGAAAAATATTAATATTATTAAGTAATGACTGTCTGCAGCCGACTGCGAGTAATCCGCTTATTTATTATCTTTTCTATTTTATGTTATATCTAGGGTTGCCACCCGTACTATATTATATAGTATCGTACTATATTTTAGTCAATTGTACTATCTATATATATAAAAGAAAGTTGGTCTTAGTTACACTATTTATAACTCGAGAACGGATAAACCAATTCGGATGAAAATCGGTGGAGAGGTTGCTTAAAACCAGGAGACGGACATAGGATACTTTTTATCTCGTTCGACCGCATTTATTTTATCCCGTCAAGTCACTATAAAACGTGGTATAACAAAAACGACTATGACATTGAATAACAAAACGCAAATGTCAGTGGAATAACAAAATATAAACGTAATTTTGTCTTTGGTTAAGTATATTTTTGAATTTAGATATTCCAAAGACAGCAGGGAATCTTCATGATATAGGGAAAAGGGAATTGTTATACTCCAAATTTGACGCGTGTGGGCCACGGGCAGTAATGAATAAAACAAAACTACTGGATAGATTTTAATCATTTTTGTTACTGAGTGACATAGGCTATATATTTTATACCCGTGCGAAGCCGGAGCGGGCCACTAGTATAATATAGAAAAATAATATAGGACAAAAAATACTATTTTTATCGCTCATTCAATTGTCGCGCTTTTTTAATCAACTGTGAATGGAACGCACCCGCAGCACTGCATAGCGAATGTTTGAACGAAACTCATTCATGTATTTACGGGGCTTAGTTAGTTAGTAACTCTAACTCCTTTGTCATTGTCCAGCTAAAAGTAATAATAAATAATCATGGCAAAATAAATAATGATTGAAAATAGATGTGTACTATTTTTTTTCCTGAATTTCCTAAAAGTACTATATTTTTTTGATTTAAAAAGAAAAATAGTATTTTTCTTCAAGAAAAAGGTGGCAACCCTAGTTATATCTGAGGATATTAAATTTGATGTACTTATGACAGTTATTATACTAAAGTAGGCCGGCCTTAAATGTGACATATTTCGTTTTTCTTTATTGTAACAAAGAGAAAGGAAATGAGGGTCTACTATCTGTTTTTTATGTGTGTTAAGACAAAGAGAAGTATATGAGTGTCATCTTCTCTCATTATTTATTGTCACTATCATATAAAAGTTCTAAATGAAAATCCGCGACAGCATATGTCTAGCTTTTAAGGTTGAACCAATTTAACTATTTTTATGGTTATTAAAATACTATATTACGGTTTTAATATTTCCACGCGGACGCAACCGTTTGCAATTGCTAGTTATAATATAAGCCAAAAGCCTCCTCCTCTCTCTATAAAAGTAAGTAACGGCCTGTTACTATACCACTGCTGGGCATAGGCTCCATTTTTGGAGAGAAGGGTTGGAGCTAAGACCTACCACGCTACTCCAATGCGGATTGGTAGGTTACACATATCCTTAGGATTCTCTAGAGATATGCAGGTTTTCTCACGATGTTTTCCTTCACCGAAAAGCGTGTGATAAATTGCAATTATCAATTAGACACATAAGTTTTTAATAGAAAAACTCATTGATGTCTGCCTGGATTTGAACCCATGATCGTCTCTAGAGATTCACACGGTTGCACCGCTAGGCCATCACAGCTGCCTCTCTCTATACCTCTATTAAATTACTTCGGGGACAACTTTGTGTAATTGGGCCATATATTTTTAATATATTAGTAATGTCCCGCGATTTCACCCGCGTACATACTCGTGGCAGTGGAAAGTCCACTAAAAGTTATATTAGTATAACTATAGTAGTTGGATATATGGTATCGCGGACTTAAAAAAAAGTCTGCGATACCATATATCCGTTGATACGTTTTATAATAATAGTTCTATACTGTAGAACATTTTTTTGTTCTATCATTAATTGTTTTCGCAGCGCACGCGATAGCTTCCGCAGCGCTATGATGATAGCTGTGGTAGCCCAGTGGTAACATCGTGCGACTCTTTCGAGGAGGTCACGGGCTCAAGCCCGGGCAGACACCAATGAGTTTTTCTGTTAAAATTTATGTGTCTAATTGATAATTGCAATTTATCACACGCTTTTCGGTGAAGGACAACATCGTGAGGAAAACTGCATATCCCTAGAGAATTCTGGAGTATGTGTAACCTACCAATCCGCATTGGAGCAGTGTGGTAGGTCTTAGCTCCAAACCTCTCCAAAAACGGTGAGAAGAGGCCTATTCTCAGCAGTGGGATAGTAACAGGCCGCTACTTACTTATAGATTATATTTAACATTAGGTCCTGAATGATAACAACCTTTCTGACTCCCACTCGGAGTCGAAACCAAATAAACAGGGGGGAAGGGCTCCCACTGCTCAATTATTAATAGCACCGGTTACAAAATATTTGATATTTTCCTTTACTAAGTATAAACATCTCTGATTGAATGTTGAAATTAACGAGAAAATTGTTATCGAACATGTTTCGAGGTTTTATATAACTTAATGATGTTTACACAATATTTTATTTATTTACTATACGTATCTGCGATTTCGTCCGTGCTAACTTAAGTACTTAAATAGTTAAAGTACTTTTAATAATGCAACATGTTTTTTCCTGTCTCCGAAAGGACAACGTAAATTTTTTTAACGTTTATTAGCTAAGTCTGCGGCTTGCGTGGAAATCAGTGTGTTGAATGGTAATTTTTAACTTAAACCATACCATTTAACCAACTTCAGTTAACCATAAGAGATAGAGACATGCTGTCGTGGACTTTTTTGTAGTATATTTATAAATCTACAATTCTCTAGTACGTTACTTGGGTATATCTCTGTTGGTTTACGCGACGCATGCGACTAAAGCTTCCAGCAGGCAAATTTACGTAAAATCGTAATGCACTATTAACGTAAATCTTCCGGAAGAATTTCACTATCTTTTAGTAAAAACCGTACGAAAATCCGTTTAGTAGATTTTGAGAAAATCGATTACACACAGACAGACTTGAGGGCTTTTCTATAATAAGCATAGATTGGCAGAGCTTCAAGCGACGCGGGGATCTGTTGGTATTAGATTTGATTACATTTTTTCTGCGCCCTCATCCCTTTAGAAATTCCACTAGAATTAATAAGATATCTTGCGTGGGTTTTTTCTTGTTAAAGAAAAAAATATGAATATAATTTTGTACTACGCTGCGAGAAAGCGGCGAAAAGTTAATGTGAAATTTCTTTAATGAGAATAATTTTATTCGCTAAAAATTTTGAAATTGAATTCAGAATGCCAATGAATTTTTCTATTAGTTTATCTTTATATTTAAATGAGTTAATCTTGTATATATATATATATATATATATATTTTCTGAATCTCGAAAACGACTCCAACGATTTTCCTGAAATTCAGCATGTAGGAGGTTTTGGGGGAGAAAAATTGATCTAGCTAGGTTTTATGTAAAAAAAATATTCTTTTATCCCTGTTTTTGGGCATTAAAAAACACTAACATTTATATTGAATTGAATTTTCGCCATTAGCTGTCAAGTCGACGTAGCTTATTCGGGTAACGGGCAGCCTCGAGCTATGTGAATGCCAAGGATCGATCCCCAACTAAATAACTGTTTTTTCTTTTTTTTAAGTTTTTTTTTCGTAAAAAATTACCGAGCGAAGCTCGGTCACCCAGATATTGTGCATTATTAGCCTTGCTCTGTAATTTTTTAAAAGATATAAAAAAATAGAAAAAAGCGTGAATTTTTCTATTATATTAATTTATGTGCATTGTTATCCTTGCTCGGTAATTTAAAAAAAAGCGCCGATTTTGAACTTATTTGGTCTTTATCCATTAGGCTATCTAAAAACATTACGTTTGACATCTTAAATTTCATTAACTTTCTAGTCAAGATTTTAGCATTTTTTTCAGTGTCCGAAGACACATTTTTTTTTAATGAAACAGCTCAAATAAGCTGAATTTTGTAGGGACATGATATCTTTAATAACCAATGAGTTTTTCTGTTATAAGTTATGTGTCTTATTGATAATTGCAATTTATCACACGCTTTTCGGTGAAGGAAAACATCGTGAGACCTGCATATCTCTAGAGAATTCTGGAGATATGTGTAACCTACCAATCATTGGAGCAGCGTGGTAGATCTTAGCTCCAAACCTCCAAAAACGGAGAGAAGAGGCCTATTCTCAGCAGTGGGATAGTAACAGGCTACTTTAAATGAAGTAACATTTAAAGTCACTCATATCCTAGATGCGGTATTGGCACGCCGCGGTCACATGCCAATTGATTCAATTGCTTCCTGACCCAGGGGTCGAACCGACTGCCTTCGCATCTAGAATGTCGAATGCCCATTAAGGTCCTTCGTTATATCAATAACCGCAATTGGATTGTTAACAGATGTTGAATCCAAGCGTGACCTTTACTGCCGTAGGTTCGAGTCTCGGGTAAGTATCGATGGTGATGTTAATGATGATGGTGATGATAATTCAAATTCAAATTCAAATTTTTTTATTTAAATAAACTTGTAAACAGTGCATTTGAATCGTCAATTCTACTGCTGATTCGAAAAATTGTTCCTACTGAGAAAATCCAACAAGAAACTAGGCGGTAGCTCTTTTCAACATAATACTTATAACTAGTTAAATTAAGTCATTACTATCTTGTACAGGGTCGGACAGTAGCTATATCCTATTCATATCGTCCAAATAATCCTCAACAGTATAGTATGCTTTCTGTATCAGCCTCTCTTTAATAGTGTTTTTAAACTGCTGTATTGGCAAAGCTAAAATTGATTGAGGAATTTTATTATAGAATCTTATACCCAAACCCACAAACGATTTACGTACTTTTACAAGGCGCAAAGCAGAAGCCGCAAGCTTATGTCGGTTCCTACTTTGTCTGTTGTAACATCACCTATCGTTTTATAATTCTTTATACTTTTATGTACAAAAATTAAATTACTTAAAATATACTGTGAAGCAAATGTAAGAATAACTAAACTATTAAACTTCTCTCGCAGGGAATCACGACTTAAATTTTAAATGCCACGTATGGCTCTGTTTTGTAATACAAAAAAAATTTCACTTTCCGCGCATTTACCCCACAGCAATATTCCATAGGACATGTTAGTAGCGGCCTGTTACTATCCCACTGCTGAGAATAGAGCTCTTCTCTCCGTTTTTGGAGAGAAGGATTGGAGCTAAGACCTACCACGCTGCTCCAATACTAATTGAGGATTGGTAGGTTACACATATCTCCAGAATTCTCTAGAGATACGCAGGTTTCCTCACGATGTTTTCCTTCGCCGAAAAGCGTGTGATAAATTGCAATTATCAATTAGACACATAAGTTTTAACAGAAAAACTCATCGGTGTCTGCCCGGGTTTGAGCCCGTGACCTCCTCGAAAGAGTCGCACGGTGTTACCGCTGGGCTACCACAGCTTCATAGGACATAATGCTATGGAAGTAAGCAAAATAATTTTTGCAGGAAAAAAACTTGCTTCAAAGTAATAACTAAACTCCGCTATTTACAGATCGTTGCCCTTTCCAAAGGTAATAAGTGAGCGATGATTTGAAAAGTACGTTTAACCGTTCGGTATTTGCCGAGCCCAGCCGACTTTGTTATGACTACAACGTGAAATGCCACCGTAGATATTCAACCTTCTTAGTTAGTGATTAGCTTCCATTAAAAGCTAAGCTTTAATTAGTATAACATTAACACCAGGACACAAAATTTGTTTAGTGCATTCTTTATACTAAACCTGCATATACAAAAGTAAAGTAACAGCCTCTTATCCCACTGCTGGGCAACCTCACCGTTTTTGGAGAAACGGATTAAGATTAAGGAAGACCTACCACGCAGCTTCAATGCGGGTAGGTTACACATATCCCTAGGATTCAGTGGAGATATGCAGGGCAACTTTTGAATTTAACGTACATTTTAGTCATCCTCCTGTCCTTATCCCACTCTAAGTGGGGTCGGCACAACATCTTATAAAAATGCTGTCACATGATTTGGCTGCGTTTTTACGACCGGCCGCCTGCCTGACGTCAACTTACCTCAGTCGTATTTTACGACACCTAGGTAAGAAAGTTAACGTACATTTTAGTATTTTCCCGAAAACAGGGATAAAAAGACATTTTTTAAATGAAACCTAACCAAATTGAATTTTTCCCCCAAAACCCCTACATGCCGAATGTCATGGAATCCGTTGGAGCCGTTTCCGAGATTCGGAAATATATATACTAGCGTTCGCTCCGGCTTCGCACAAGTATAAAATATACAGCCAGCAAATATTTCTGACTCAGTGAAAAAAGCATTAAAATTTATCCAGTAGCTCTGATTTATTCATTACTGCCCGGGTCACGGGGTATTAAAAAAACCGCATCAAAATCTGTTGCGTAGTTTTAAAGATTTAAGCATACACACAGGCACAGACAGGGAAGGCGCCTTTGTTTTATACTATGTTGTGATAATGCCCGTGGCCCGCTCGCGTTTAATTTGGGGTAAAACAATTCCGCTTTCCCTATACCATAAAGATTCCCTGCTTGGAATATCTAAATTTATACACTGCATATTTACTTATTTATTTTTACATTTTTCCATATGTATTTTATTGTTACAATTAATTACAGAATGTCTTTATATACAACATTCACAGCTATCTTTCATTAGACAATACAAATATCTTTTCGCCGTTAACTAAAAACTTAACTTTACTTAACGCAGTACAAATATTCCCCCATTATCGTTTTTTACACATAGTTCAAATAAAATTAAATCAAAATAATCTTTATTCAAATAAGTTCTTTCAAGTACTTTTGAATCGTCAAGGATCAATATGATTAATGAAGCTACAACTGGCTCGGAATGTTGCTCTTACCAAGAAGAACCCGAAAGAAACTCGGAGGTCAATCTGTTAAACATTGCATTTAATGTATTTTATCAACTTATCGCAGTCGCTTTTATGATTCCTCGGTAAGAAATGATGGTCTATTCTATTCCGTCAACCTTTTAAACATTTTCAATTTTACATTATAAAACCGCAGTCTTGAAGCTGAAAGGATTTTCAAATCCAGGCTTTTTTATCATCCAAATAATCTTCAATTTTGTAATATGCTTTACGTATAAAAGTATATCTTTTATACTTAATTCAAAGCTATGGTTGTGTGTATTAGCAATGTTTGTGAATCTGTTAATATGTCGTATGATATAGATATCATAGAACAGAAAATACCTGTGATTCGTTCTAACGAATCACAGGTATTTTCTGTGAGAAATCCAAAATTCTTGTCTCTGAAGTTTTGAAGTATTGATCTTGATTTCTCGTTATTTGGCTTATAAGTTGGTCTAAACCAGTTGGTCTAAATATTTAGTTTATTTTTTGCTGATCCAGTTGAAATATGACCTTTTTTGTCACATTTGTTTACTGGGAAATAAATCTAAACACGTGTTTGTCGCATTTCCGTTTACGAAACAGTGTATTGACTTCACGCTGTACAAATATTCCGCCATTATCGTTTTTTTACACATAGTTCGGTGATTCTGCGACACGTACTTTACCTTGTAACCGCAGGGCGCGGCCGCAATGCGGGCGGTTACAGACATATTTCCTATTAAACGGTATTGCGGCTTATTTATGATCCTGCTGAAGTATTGGTTGAATCTTGTGCTATTCTAAAGTCTTACTGAAATTTATGTAGTAAGTATGGGTATAAGTATTTATGTAGTAAACGTCCGTACCATCCAAAAGGTACTTTGGTGCAAACCCTGTAACTATGCTCAGTATTATTATATATATCTACACAGTTATGAGCGATAGTTATCCATGCTTTTTTATTATTGCTTTTTTCATTTATTTTACATCTTGTTTTGTTTACAAGTGTTTGATTAAGCCTTTCATTTAGACCGTTAGAAAATGGGGCATTCACTGCAGTGAAAATGATCGGTATTGATTTCCTATTCAAAAATATTGAATTGATTTCCTATTAAAAAAAAATTGCAGCATGTCCTAAATGTGACATTAGCCCATACTTATTTTGAGAAGATATTAGGATATTTTGCCTATAAGTTGGTTCAAACCGCATGATATAATAATAGTAGAATAGACCACCCTCATTTCTTACCGAGCTGTCGTAAAAGGCGACTAAGGTAAGTTGACCCGCTGAGTTCAACAGACCACCCTCATTTCTTACCGAGGTGTCGTAAAAGGTGATTAAAGAAAGTAGATCAACGTGTTGTATCCGGTTAAGTAGAATAGACGACCATTATTTTCTACTGAGGTATCATAAAATGCGACTAAGGTAAGTTAACCGGCCGTGTGGTATCCGATTGAGTAGAATAGACCATCCTCTTTCTTACCGATGTTTCGTAAAATACGACTAAGGTAAGTTGACGTCAGGTAGGTAACTAGCTAAATCAATAAAACTAACATTATGTTTAAAACATGTTATGCCGACCCCTCTTAGAGTGGGATAAGGGCAGAAGAATTTTTAATATTTATTTAAGTTTTAATATCTATAAGTAGGTTTCAGCTTTAAACCAGAATTAATTAATATTTAGGTATTTCTTTGGTAATCCAGTAAAAGTTGATTGACCTTTAAATAATTTTACTTAACGTTTACATTAGTCGTACAATAAATTGTCGCCTAATAAAATAAGAGACGAAATAATCATTAGTTGAAACTTTTTACCACTAAAATTAAAAACGAAAAAAAAATGTTGAAGTGCAATAATTGTTTACGGGGAAAGAAATCGGAAAACTCGTGTATATTACTAACATTTGTCGCATTCCTGATGATGAAAAAGTGAATTGACTTCACGCAGTACAAATATTCTCCACCATTATCGTTTTTTATACTTATTCTGATGATTTCTATTGCGACGCGTTCATATCCGTGTAAATGTACGGTCGCAGTGCGAGCGATTACAGTCGTTTCAAACGCATTTTTTTAACACTTTATTTATCATTCTCCTGCCCTTATCCCACTCTTAGTGGCATAATATTTTTTAGAATTAGGCGTTACTTTGCGAAGATCCATAATACAAAAGTAATAATAAAATTATTTTGCTATAATCCGCGATGAAGAAAATTGTATATACAATAATATATATAATGCAAAAATATTAATATATATAATGATATAATAAAAATAATATATATATAATGCTTAATATAGAGTGGACAATTTCATACCTGATACGTGTAGGATTCATAAAAACAAATGCTCAATGCTCCACCACCGCCACACAAGGACTACACACATTCACTATCACAAACTTGCAAAGCTTTGCAATTTTGTCGTGGAGTCTATCTCCTGATGATGCTTCGGTGGCGGGCGATTGTTGAGTTTGTGATATGTATTTTCTATTTTACTTCATCGCGGATTATAGCAAAATAATTTGATTATTACTAGAGGTTAGTAGAGGTTGTGGTAGTGACTGTGTGTAGTGCTTGTATGGTATGTTGGTGGCGGCTTGTGCTGCGTGTATTCTCTTAACAAACGCGAATTACAGCAAAATAATTTTATTGTAACTTTTGTACTATGGAGTTCCACAAATTGACGCCTGCGTCTATAAATCGATTATTTAAATGATAAGAATGCGTGGATATAACTACTGTCCCACCATGTTCAAGATAGTAATGACAATATAACTAGGCACAAGATTATTTTGAAAAGAGCAACCGCCGAGTTTCGTACTGGCTCTTGGTCTTGGCTGGAATTGACGATTCAAAAGCACTTACAAGTTTAATTGAATACAGAAAAATTTGAATTTGAATAAACAAGTAATGAAAATATCAGCTGCATCGATAGTTTTAGTTATTCTACGGATTTCCTCATTCCCGATTTAATAACGTAAGATTAATCGTCAAATCGCTAACACTGCCGCTATACATTAGTAATAGCTGTATTTAAAGCTTGCCAAACGTTGCGTGCAAGTTGCAATTCATTTGGTAAATAATTCATATCCAGAAGTGGGTCAAGTGCGCGTGCGTCGCTCTCGGCCGCCCACGCGACTTATATGGCGAAAAAAACTAGCAGTTTTTTCCATTAATTGCTTATGTATGGTGCAAAAAATACATTACTAGCGTGTCTATCTAATTGTTTCATTTACCTGTCGTATCAATTACGTGGGAATACATTGTTTGAAGAGGGCGAATATTGTTCTAATATTAAGATTATTACTTGCACTTTCCAACTGATAACTTCTTTCAAAAATAATGAGAATATTATTTTGCTATGATCCGCGATAGAAGAAAATATATGTAATGCTAAATGTAGAGTGTACTAGTACTAGTAGTAAACTTTACATTTTGCATTACATATATTTTCTTCTATCGCGGATTATAGCAAAATTATATTCTCATTACTTTTATATTATGTACCTCAGCAAATTGACGCTTAATTCTATAAATTATTTGATAACTTCTTTATTTCATTACTAGCAATCGCCAGCGACTATTATATTATATTATATAGTATTTTGACAATCATAAAAATGGTGGTATCGTAACGCGATGTTATAACCTATAGCCTTCCTTAATAAATGGACTATCTTACACAGAAAGAATTTGTCAAATTGGTCCAGTAGTTCCTGAGATTAGCGCGTTCAAACAATTAAACAAACAAAGTCTTTAGCTTTATATATTAGTGTAGGTTTGTAGTTATTACTTCCAAAAGTGCGAAAATTCAATGCCGATATTCCACTTTTGGATATCCTATCCTACTAGTCCTTTTTTCCCTACTAATATTATTAATGCGTAAGTTTGTATGGATGTATATTTTTTACTCTTTCACGGCGAATCCTGAACCATAATCGATGAAATTTGGCATAATTATTCCTTATAAACCGGGGTAACATATATGCTATAGAAATCCTGTTAATTCTACAGGAATAGGATATCAATGAAATGCGCCATTATAAAAAAAAGTCCTCTGTCGCGTTAATCTGTCTGTCTATTTACGATAAGCAAAAACCAATGAATTGATTTCCAATGAATTGAAGGTTTTTAACAAGCCATATTAATATAGAAAGATAAATCAAATCAAAATGAGCTCTTTAGAGGACGTTTGAATCGTCAATGATCAATTAGATTTAATAAAGCTACAACTGGTTCGGAATGTTGCTCTTATCGAGAACAACCAGAATTAAACTCGGCGGTCAATCTTTTAAACATTGTCAATTTTACATTATTAAACCGCATTTTTGTATGAAGCTGAAAGGATTTTCAAATCCAGACATTTTTATCAGCCAAATAATGTCAAAATTTCCTTTACATAAAGATAGAAGATTAGAAACATAAAATAAATCACTTTTCAGTTTTCGAGCAATCTTATATTCCTTTTTCGCGTAAAGTTGGTAATTAATAAATTCTTAAAAAAGCAAACACAGATGTCGATGGATGCTTTCAATATAGAACCTTTTGAGAACATTTCTAAAGTGTTCTCGACGTAGAATGTTGAGACTTTGAATTCACTTTGAATTTAAATTAAGTCTATCTCGAGGATTAGCAAACAGACTAAAATAAACAGACTTTTCTTTAAGCCTTAAGTGTCTACAGACGGTGTTGGCGTACGGCGGGCGACTTAGCGCTGGCTACTGTATATACGTTAGAAAAAGAACTTTATAACTATTGACATTAAGTCTTATATATTGTTAAGTAATTTGTAATTTTAGCACAAAGCCGTGTGGTATCCGGCTGAGTAGAATAGACTCTTTTTACCGAGGTGTCGTAAAAGGCAACTAAGGTAAGATGATCAGGCCGGCGGCCGGTCGTAAAATAACTAGTCAAAACATGTAACATGTATCTATATAGAATTCCGTTGAGTAGTTTAAGAGTTTATCGAACAAACGCGGCGGCATATAGCTTTATAATATACAAACTTCCGAGAGAATTGTTGGCGGCCAGTCGTAAAATACGTAGCCAAATAATGTCCCAACATGTTTATAACATGTGCCGACCCCACTTAGAGTGGGATAAGGATAGGAGAATGATGACAATTTCATAGCACGGTCGGCATCTGGTTTGAAAACGGATAGTCCACTCTACATTTAGCATTATATATATTTTCTGCTACTTCGTTCGCGTAGACTGTTGTCGCGTGATAGTTCGATAATAGATGGCGCTTTTCAATGTCATTTCTGTAGAATTAACAGGATTTCTATAGCCCATATGTTAATCTGGTGTATCAGGAATAATTGTACCAAATTTCATCGATATTAGTTTAACAGATTCGCCGTGAAAGAGTAACAAACATACATCCACACTCACAAACTTTTGCATTTATAATATTATTACGATTTTCTTTAGCAAAATAATGTGATTATTTTTTTTGACTTACAATGCTATTTCCAATCTAAGATCGGTATAAGATGGCAAAAAAGAGTGCAAAACACTAACTTTTATTAAAAAAACTAGTGGCCCGCTCCGGCTTCGCACGGGTATAAAATATATAGCCTACCTATGTCACTCAGTGAAAAAAATGATTAAAATCTATCCAGTAGTTTTGTTTTATTCATTACTGCCCGTGGCCCGCACGCGTTAAATTTGGAGTAAAACAATCGCTTTTCCCTATACCATAAAGATTCAACATAATTGTCAAATTTTTCACCATACTTCACCAAAGACAAAATTACGTTTATCAGTCATCTAGGTTTTGTATTCCACTGACATATGCTTTAGTTATTCAATGTCATAGTCGTTTTTGTTATACCACGTTTTATAGTGACTTGACGGGATAAAATAAATGCGGTCGAACGGGATAAAAAGAGTATCCTATGTCCGTCTCCTGGTTTTAAGCAACCTCTACACCAATTTTCAGCGGAATTGGTTCATCTGTTCTTGAGTTATAAATAGTGTAACTAAGACCAACTTTCTTTTATATATATAGATATATAGATATATATAAATTATTCTCATTTGCATTAACAAATGCGTATTTGAATACGTTATGTGAGCGAATCATTGTTCATATCATATGACCATGACCGTATGAAACACGATAATCTAACCAAATATTTGGACATTACTAATGAGATAACGGCAATTTGAAACTTCAATATATTTTAATTATATAATAAATTATTGTATTATTAATATCGCAGCGCAAAATGCTCGCAAAGCATTCTACGAATGTAAATAGGCGAACAAAAGTGTTCATAAATTTAATCTATTTTCGATAAATGATTATGTTTTTAGTATAAATTACGATAAACGGTAATCTTTTTTGTATTAATTATATTTACTAACTGGAATCTAGTCCTTTAAGGCAATGTATATCTTTTAAAAGCGTGGAAGCTTAACAACAATTCCAATATTCATTGTTACAGTAAAAAGAGGCAATATTAAATTATAGCCATAAAGCTTACTTTTCGGAATTCCATCATCATCTTCCTGCCTTTATCCCACTCTAAGTGGGGTCGGCACAACATGCTATAAACATGCTGTCACATGATTTGGCTTCGTATTTTACGACCGGCCGCCTGGCTGACGTCAACTTATCTTAGTGGTATTTTACGACACCTCGATAAGAAAGAGGGTGGTCTATTCTACTCAGCCGGATACCACACGGCGGGTCGACTTACCTTAGTCACCTTTTACGACACCTCGGCAAGAAATGAGGGTGGTCTATTCTACTCAGCCGGATACTACACGGCGGGTCGACTTACCTTAGTCGCCTTTTACGACACCTCGGTAAGAAAAGAGGGTGGTACTATTCTATTCAGCCGGATACCACACGGCGTAAATGGTTAACTTTTTAGTATTAATTATATTTTCTAACTGGAATCTAGTCCTTTAAGGAAATATATGTTTTTAAAGCGTAGAAGCTCGAACAACAATTCCAATACAATGTTACAGTAAAAATTGGCAATATTAAATTATAGTAATAAAGCTTACTTTTCCATAATACAAAATTTGTGATTGATTGTTGTTTTTCCGCGTTTTTAAGTTATATTACTTGAAACGGAACGTGAAATGACAAGATTGTATGTTCACCTGCGCCCCTTTAGTAGCATAGACAATTATATTTTGTTGTTTTTGTTTTAGAAAATATTAAAAACCAGGTTTTGCCCGCAACTTCGTTTGCGTGGACTGATAGGCGTGATAGGTTGATAATAGATGGCGCTTTTCAATGTCATCCTATTCCTGTAGAATTAACTGGATTTCTATAACCTATATGTTAACCTGGTGTATAAGGAATAATTGTTCCAAATTATATATTGGTGCAGAAGATTCGCCGTAAAAGGGTAACAAACATACATCCATACTCACTTTCGCATTTATAATATTAAGTAAGATAAGACGCCGTGTGGTATCCGGCTGAATTGAATAGTACCACCCACATTTCTTACCGAGGTGTCGTAAAAGGCGACTAAGGTAAGTTGACCCACCGTGTGGTATCCGGTTTAGTAGAATAGGCCACCCTCCTTCTTACCGCGGTGTCGTGAACAACGACTTAGGTAAATTAACGTCAAGCAGGCAGCCGGTTTTAAAAACGCAGCCAAATCATGTTACAGCATGTTTATAACATTTTGTGCCGAACCCACTTAGAGTGGGATAAGGGCAGGAGGATATATAGGTATATAATAAGTAAGATAAGATTTCAATACAAATAATTGACTGAAGGAAAAACTTAATCCAATTGCATTTAATCAATAAGTTACTCTATTTCAATGCTTTCAATACCTTTGCAGAGCAACTAAGAATAGGACAGTCCATAAGTTTATAATGCCGGAAGTTATTGTTCTCGATTTAATCTTTCTGGGCAAGGCAAAGATCAAGTATTCAGCCTAGCCGTATATTTGTTCAATACTCTTAGCCTGTTCGCAATTTAATATCAAAACAGACTTTCCCTCTTGAAAGCAACTTTATCTTAAGTATAACTTCAGATAAAAAAAAATGGATGTATGAAGGAGAATGTTTAGGTATTTATTTTTAAATGTGACCGTCGTCCGGATAAATAGAATAGACCACCCTCATCTCTTATTAGGTATCGTAAAAGGCGACTAAAGTAAGTTGACCCACCGTGTGGTATCCGGCTGAGTAGAATAAACCACCTTCATTTCTTACTGAGGTGTCGTAAAGGCGACTAAGGTAAGTCGACCCACCGTCTGATTTCTGGCTGAGTAGAATAAACCACCCTCATTCCTTACTGAGATGTCGTAAAAGACGACTAAGGTAAGTTGACCCACCGTGTGATATCGGGCTGAGTAGAATAGACCACCTTTTCTTACCGAGGTGTCGTAAAAGGCGACTAACTTAGTTGACCCACCGTGTGGTATACGGTTGAGTTGAATAGACCACCCTCTTTCTTAGAGGCGTCGCGGGCTCCTGCTTGACGTCTACTTACCTAAGTCGTATTTGGCGACACCTCGGTAAGAAATAAGAGTGTTCTATTCTATTCTGTCATATATCAAACGGCGAATATATATACAAAATAACTTATTTAAATATTAAATACTGGTAATATCCCGCGGTTTCACTCGCGTACATACTGATGTCATGCCAGTGTCAGATTTTTATGACTAATTTTTTACACCTTATTACATTTTTACGAATCCCTATTTAAAAAGAATTTTTTTTTTATTATTAGCTTGTAATTAAATGACGTTTAGTTATTATTGTAGAATATATTAGTTTATTTCGTATATTTAAAATTTTTGTCATAAACTATTTATGCAGTGTGTTGTAGTAAGTAAATAATTTTTATCTTTTTCTCTGTGTGCCGCCAAATTTTGGAATCGTTAACGATTTTTGTTTTTGCTGCGGCACATATTTAAATATGTGCCGCAACAAAAAAAAAAGGTTGAGAATCACTGGTCTATGATATTTGTTAATGTGAATTTTGTATTTTATTATCTATTTTTGTATTTGTATTTTGTATTTATTGTAATTTTTTGACTAAATAAAGTTTATTATTAAGTTTATATGAATTTTTCGTCTTTATAATATTAGTATAGATTAAAGATAGTATAGATAAAAGATTCCTTCACTTTATCTAACGTATTTCTTTCTATCTTTCCAGTCAAAAAGGCTACAGCAGCCCATGGAGTTGGACGACAGTGACCGCGACCGGAGACTGACCGCGGGCCCCGCGCGGGCCTCCGCCTGCGCACTGAGACCCGCGGGGGGCACGTGAACGAAAGGGGGAGGGGGTGTGGTACAGGGGCACAGGGGTACAGGGGTACGAATTACAGGGTCCGGTCTCGATTGAACACTTTGGACGCAGACAATGTTATAGATTAGTAAAATTAGGCCTGAACAAAAAACCCGGAATCCAGTTCGATAAGTGACGGTATGGTATTCGTTCAGAAACGCTTGTGTGACGAAATTATATTTTAAATATACATTTAAATGTATATTAATTGTATTGTATTGTTAATGTATATTATTATATTTAAATAGATTTTTAAAAATACATTTTGTTGTTATCTTGCTTTATATACAGCGTAAAATGGAACACAATGATACAAATTTATATAAAGTTATTTTATTTATTTTATATACAAAAATATGGTTAAAATCAAATACTGTTCGAATATAACCCTAAAAACATCTTAAACTTGCGTATCACGCTTAGAGATGTGAAAAATAATCGATTTTTATAATAATCGATTTCTTCTTTTTTAATAATTTTTAAAAATAAATATCAATATAATAATCTACCTTCTGTGTACGATTACATTATCCCTATATCGTAAATATTAAATGTCGAAACGAAATTAATTTAATCGGCGACAATATGTGAAAAATTTATATTTCTATGTGGCTAGCTTGAATTTATCATTAAATTACTATAATAATGTGACAATTTATCTAACTTTAACACAGCAATATACATTTAAACAAATGAACAAATGCGTTGTTACATTCGATTAGGTGGAAATAATCATTTATTTAAAATAACTACAACGCATATCAAATTATTTAATTAAAGAATTATTTCCTTTTATGTGAGCGTATCGAATAGAACAGCTATGCCCATATCGAGTAATACCGTTCCTAATCGAACTATACCTATTATATGACGTTATCCCGCTCTATAACTTTGTCTATGGTCTAACAAACAATCGATCGGCAACTCTTAGACTTTTCAAAAGACATGTTAATTTTTCCAAAGGTTCTAGAACTATTTGGTATAAAGACAGAGTAGTTAAGTATTTAAGTTGTGTTGTATATCGCCTTGATATTATTTATTATTACACTGTGTTAATTTTTCGTTCGGAAACGCATGAGTGACGTAAACGAGTGTTGAACAATATATTAATTAGTGTCAACACGTCACATGTGAATTATGTTATTTCTAAATTTTCAAATCCACTTTAAGTAAATGTCATCTCTGTTTATTTTTAGAGGCTATGATTTATATATAGTTACGTTGCGACACGTTGTATATCACTTTCAGTGACTTAGTGCTATGATATATTATATTTTGATATAAAAGTGTTGCTAATTTAATTATTTTACGGTCGGTTTACATTGGTTGAGTAAAAATATTTAAATACATAACTCGAAAAATCTTTTCGATTTCTTATTCTCATTTAAGATGACATTTTTTGGAAATAATTACTAATGCGACCATTAAAAACGACTGCACTTTTTAAATATATTTGTGAGTTTTCGTTTATATAAAGACATTATTTATGTATGATTTTTCACAAATATATAATAATGTTTTAAACAATTTATAAAATTGCTGAAGACATTAATTTGTTTAATTGTTTAAAATGTTACTTTAAATAGTAAGTTAATGTTTTAAACAATTAGTAAAATTCATTAAAACAATCATTTGTTAATTTTTTTTTAAGGAACGTAAGCTCGAATAACGTAATCTTGTCATTTTGACAACTATTTTGTACTAATTTAACTATTTTGTACTAAAAATTAAGTCGTTATTCTAAAATACTATATAATATATACTCATATATGCGTGTGATCAAAATACTTAAATTTTTATCAATATTGAAACTAGAAAAATATAATTTGCTCAACCAATGTAAACTAGGAGTTTTTATTTAAAAATATATTGTCACCATTCTAGTAATGAAATATGAATCAAGTGTACGTTAAAATAAGGTTCGTTTTTAATCACCCCGCACCACCCGCCCTATAGAGAACGAAATGATCCGTCCGATGTCGTTAACTCCCCGTGTCGTCGCCTTGTCGTAGTCGTCGGTGGGTCGTGAACTTGTCTGTATAGTATATTTTTATAATTGTCTAATTTTTTAATTACAATGGATAAAGACACGCATAAGAATAAAATAATCCTACAGTTACATCAACTTTTATCAACTCACATCAAATTTTATTAACTCACATCAAATTTTATCAACTAACACCTTCCTCCTGCCTTTATCTCACTCTAAGTGGGTTCGGCACAACATGTTATAAACATGTTGTTACATGATTTGGTAACGTATATTACGACCGGCCGCCTGCCTGACGTCAATATTCAACATGCCTTAGTCATATTTTACGACACCTTTGAAAGAGGGTGGTCTATTCTACTCAGCCGGATACCACACGGCGATTCGACTTACTGTAGTCGCCTTTTACGACACCTCGGTAAGAAATGAGGGTCGTCTATTCTTATCAGCCGGATACCATACGGCAGCAAATTTTATCAACTAACATCAACTCCACATAATTAAGTTTGGACATTAAACTGTGAAAAAATCTCAATTCAATTTTTCCTTTATGATAGTATCGTGATATCTTTTTTGGAGATTTTTAATTCTAGCATTCATTCAAATCCTATAAACAACCTTAATAAACTCTTTGTAATAAAAAATAATAAACCTTAATAAATTTATATGTGCAAAATTTACATACGTGATAATCGATCTCGTAACCCCTGATGAGATTTAATCTACTACACTGATTGTCAGCTCAACTTCATAAAATCTGTAGTGACGTCAGAGAGCTTGTTCATTCTCATATACTGCGTCCATCATATTATCAGTCTTTTGACAGCTCACGCTCATTAAGTTTTGTATTGCTTACGTACAAATATCATACAAATAATATTTGTACTTTATGGATGGGTACCGCCCACTTAGTGATGTCACACATAATGGTTTCTACGATTATGCCACAGATTAAAAATAATCGGTAGAAATCGATGTTACGAGTATTAAAAGACATTTAATAACATTATATAAGTTTTACTTTCTTCTTAGTTAATACATGAATACAAATAAAACAATCAGGATATTTTAATTTATTTTATTAGCACGAGTCGTCGGAATGATAATCAACACATCCTCCGATCAATCAATCCTCCGATGAGGAGTCTTCAGTAGCAGTTATTATTAGCTCTTGTGTAGATAATATATTATCAAACGCAATATCACGTTCCCAATCAGAGAATATTACTCTTTTAGTTCTTTCCACCACACTTGCCCAGTTCTCGGCCGTTACGTGGGTGCAAGCATTTTTTAGCAATTGCAACATTTTATTCGCTGTGAATGGGGGGCTTGTATTGCATCTCGCAGCATGCCCTTTTACTTGTGCCCATATAAGTTCTATTGCGTTGTACTGGCAGTGGTATGGAGGAATCCGAAGAACAGTATGGCCATATTCTGCTGCCATTTCATTGATTACATAGCGTTTTGCTCTCTTTTTGGTTTTTAATATTTTTATTAATTCAACTTTTAACATTGAGTCGTCCACATTTTCTCCATTGTCCCGAAGCCAATTAATTATTTCATGCTTTTTATTAGCCTGTGTTGGCATTTTGTCAATTTGACGGGAGTGGTAGGGCGCATTATCAATAAAAATTATTGATGGTTCTTCCAATGAAATGAGCATTTTTTTGAACCACTCTTCATACACATTTGCATTCATCTCTTCGTGGTAGTCATTTGATTTCTTCGATTTAAATGCCAACAGTGCGTCTTGTACAAATCCTTTTGCTGTACCTGCATGGCAAATGATTAGGCGCTCACCTTTTCCCATTGGTACTGAGGAAGTGGAATCAGCAGTATCATCAGTCCAGAAACGAGATAGTGTGTGGTTAGCGTTGAGCCATGTTTCATCCGTGAAAACAATATTTGCCCAATCTTGTATTTTCTTTGCCTCTCTTAAAAAATCACAACGTGCTATAGCTATATCTGTGCGTTCCATTAATAATTTTCTTTTATTTAACTTTTTATATGAAAAGCCAATTGTGTTCAAAACTTTGACCAAAGAAGATTTTTCACCATGAAATAGACCACTTCTTTTCAAAGAAACAATAAGTTTTCTCAAAGTTGGAATTTCTTTTCTCAAGTAGTAATCTAGTTTACGTAGGTTATCATTAATCGAATTACTTAGGTACGTAATTCGATTAATGATAGTAGGTACTATAATCGGAATGGTATCGCATACGAGAATCTTTAGGACATCACTATCGTCAATCTGTCAAAAGATGGTTAATATAATGGACAGTGTATAATTGTTTACGATGTTTCTTATTTCCATTCGGTTATTAACAGGAAAGTCAATATAATAAGAGCGACTCAGTCAACTGAGATGAAAGTTTTTGGAGCGTAAACATTTCCAATAAATTAACTTGACAGCAATAAGGGCTCCGATCGCCTCGAAGTTTCCGGTTGAATTGACACTAAAAACTACAATTTAGAAATCCTAAATGCCACTAGAAGTTATACTAAACTATCCAAAACCTACTAAACTAATTTTTTCTTTAGATAACCTTAATACTTGGTAAATCGCGTGTAAACAGTTTGAATAATGTAGGCAGTGTCATGTGACCAACCTTACAGTTTTAACAGTAGATTTGCTGTTTTCACATCGATGCCGCTGTTTTCAGTTTTATTCATATTTTTTACTGTTTTTCAACATGTTCTATACCGCCTGTTACACTATGCAAATGTTTTCTGATAACTACCATAATTCAGATATATAGCTATAGGCTAAAGCGACAAAGTCCTTTGATACATTTACTGTAGCAAGAAATATAATGGTATAATGCCAAATCTGTTCATAAGTATTTTCAAGTCACAGAAAGGCAAATTAATAAATAATTTACCAAAAAATATTTATGTTCTTTAATTAAAAAAAAATTACTTAAATTTTTGTTTTTTTTTTTATATTTTGATTAGTATAATAATATATTGACTCCTAGTCAATAATAAAGTAGATATTATATGAGCACAGTATGATATCTGCCTTTTTTACTTTATCTACTGTTTTTTATTAGTGAGCTGTTTTTTAGTTTATTGGGGTTGGCAACACTGAATATAGGTACAATATACATATGTTTTATTATTCAATTATCTCAAACGAAGGAAGCAGCCTGTATAAATACAGTAATGGAGTTTGACAGGCAATAGGGGCCCCACTTGACCCCGTTCAGTAAAATCATATGTCACTTTAATGTCATTGCTAGCGTGAAACGAAATGTCATCGTAAATTAAATGCCTCAGCGTGACCTCTAACAGTGTAGAAACATTAAATTATGTTAAGAATACTTCAAAATTAGAAACAAAACGTCCCAGTCATGTTTATTCACGAACTTTGAAAACAGGTTATGATTTTATAATTGTCTATGGTAGAGTCAAATATGAAATTTAAAATAATTTTGATTACGTTAATGAAGCTGTTATGAATTTCACTATTTACAAAGAAGATTAATTTTACAAAGAATTTAAGTCCTAAAATCGTCTGCATCATTCGCTGTATTTTGTAAAAATTACAACAAATCTATACTATATTGCGTTAAAAATACAGATAATAAATAAATAATAGTAAAGTTAAAAATAAACCGTAAATGCTCACTATTTGTCGACGCCACTTTTTATATCTTCAACAACACATAAAATAAAATATAGATTATAAATATTATGCAACAAATACAAAAATTAATTTAAAAAAAAAAATATAGTTAAAGATAATTGATTGTAAATATAATTAATGCAGTATATCCTAAAGTCTACAAAAAATTGTGTTATTAACAGTAAATATATTTGGAATAAGTTAGTTTTCAGACCGATTTATCCATTATCTTGTAACCCAGTTACTGTATATGGCCGCACCGGATCCAGTGACTGTACCTTAATGTTTTTTTAATTGCCCATACAAGTCAATGACTTTGCAGCTAATGCCAGTAAACGTGGTATGGGCCGTAAAGAAATATTATAACGTTGAACGACTTTCATATTGTCATTTTAAGATTTATTTGTCTTATTTTCTACTAGAACAATTATTTATAGTAATAACGTTGAAACTTTACAAATTATATGATAAAATAAATTTTATTAATTGCATTATAAATTCTATTACGAAAACAAATTATTATTTTGTATAATTTGTTCGCACATCTGTGTTTGAAACAAACAGATTTTTAAATTATCAATTCAAAATCTTTATATATGTAAATTTGTGTCAATAGTTCCTTTTATTCAATAAGTTTATTTTCAAAGTAAAAAAAAAATGGAGAAGTTTAAATTATATCATGTCATGTGTTAATTTTTTTAATTCATTTTATAACGTTACAAAAATACATTTAGCATCAAAACATTCTTTTAAAAACTTGTTTAAATCGTCGATTAAACTTAAAAATCCACTATTTCTGAAGCCGCATTTAAATAAAAACAACCAACATGATTTGTTCATATCGATCATTTTTTTACACGCTTTGGGCTCAAGGCTCGGCGTTGAATTACATTGTTTCAAATTGAACGAAACAAATAATTAAGTAAGTCCTTCACATACTACCAATGATGTGTCTGGGATGTAAATAAAGCAATACACATTATATTTTCAAATAATTGTATTCCAAAAATTTACTTACAAATTACTACAAATTTAAACACTGAACAACGAACTACAAATTTAACTACAAATTTAGTGTGTTCTGTGGTCTATGTTTTAATGTTTATGAATAATAATAATAATAATTAATATTCTATAGAGAGACCCAATTTAATTTGATTGACCATAGACTATATACGTTATTATACAGATAAGTTCACAGTCCACCTAAAAACCCATAGAGGTATTATATTAGAGTAGATAAGCCATAGACAGGCCTATAATTAAGAGAATTAATTATGAGAGGGAAAATGAAACTTGTGTCATCTTTGTCTAATCACATATAAAAAAGAGAGACAGATAGATTAGATAGACTCATTATTTCTCTTTATTGTGATAGGCACATTTTAGGCTGGCGGATACTCTAGTATAATAACTGTATGCAAAAATCACTGGAAAAGAATTGCTTATAGAAACCCACCTCTATAGAGCGTCCATATAAAAATCGGCAAAGTAATTCAAGTATAATGAACAATATAATAACTGTGACGCTCCAAATACCATATCCCTAATTTATAAGATGGTGCATCGGGTATAGTGACGGAAAGTGGTTATAATTATAATTTATTTAGTTGTGATATTTATGCGCGTTGGAGGTCGCGAAACTGGACATATAGTGGCTGTGCTGTTAAAGAATAATGCGAATCGATTATTATTCATATAATATGTATGTAGATAACTGTATTCCTAGAATTGGACTGTCAGTCTAATATCCTGATTTTTGGCAACCATTTCGATATTTCAATCGGCTATCGAGAAACTAAAGAATGTAACAGAATGATTAATTAATGCACAAAGAAAGTTGCATCAAAAAAACGTTATTTCTTAAAAATGCTCTGAAGATTTATAAACCTATTCAACAAGAATCCTTGGAGTAGTGTATATAAACTAATGTTGTATGAATACAGCACAGGGTCAAATACGCACTAACAAGTCACACATGTCACTTCACGACCACTCTCGCCAAGGGCTCTCGTGTTACTGTCGTTGTGCATTCTGAGACCGTGTATGTACCTTTGTACTAGTGTGAGTTAGTGTGTCTATGTTCATATATGTATTTCCTTGTACATTTATATACGTCTTGTATATAAATGTACAAGGTACGTTACACATGTTTCAACCCGCATTCTACACTTGGTAAAACTAAGCTATGCCATACTCTTTCTGAATCAATCATTCTCGTTTGGAATACGACAATAAAATAACTAAGACATAATTAGAAAAGTGGCCAATTTGTAAGTAAATTGGACACTTTTCCAATTTGAGTTAACGCGTTTACAAGAAAGTTTTGACAAAGTTGTGAAACCTGGCGTGTTAGTTTGTTTATTACGTAATTACGTACAAAATCCCTATTCTCAAAATATATATACATATATTGCTAACGAATTAGCTATGAATTTATATGCCAATGATAACATTTAAGAACCTATTTCATGCATTTCGAATTTCGAATGTTTTGTACAGATTACTTTAAATCCACAGATTCTCAATAATTCTGACAAAGCTATTCTATACAAAACCATAGATACAAAATAATAAAGATTAAATAAGCCTGACAGTCAAATTTGGAAATATAATTAATTATTCGTAATAATCGATTGTATTGTCTTTTTAAAGTTGAAACGAATATTTTAGCCCAACACTGTGTGTCCACGGTTCCAAATGAGTGCAATCCAAGATGGACTGTATATGTATATCGTAGTTAGAAAAGTTAAGTGGCGGTACGGTGCATTTAATTTATGTATGGGCTCGGTTGAATGCAGATTGAATTTGAAATTTTAATTAGCACACATTCGGTACGTGAGTTCGCGACTAGCCTTTTTGAATTCATTAATCAAAAGTTACATATTTATTACTTATATATAAAAAACTGTTATAACAGCGTTTATTCTAGAAAAATTTTCCGCTGTTAGTTATAAAAATTATTCACAATTTACAATGTACATAATTTTGAAATCAACCTGCATCTGTTTTGTTTATGTTTAGATTGTTCGGAGTTTCAGGAAATATGATAATGTCGGCATAAACGATTTCCTAGTACAGTTAAGGCCAATTCAAATAAATGCGAAATTTGCTATCGCTCTGTGGAAATTTCCAAGCTGTAGGTACTCTATATTCAGACGTCAAAGCGTAATGCGATATTTTTGCCTGTTTGCAAAACAAAACAGTAATGCAAAGTATTGTTTGGGTTATATTGAAATATCAAATAGTGTTATGGACTGTTTTAAAATTTGTTATTTAAATGCACGGTTACAAAAACACTGTTGATGTATTTACATTCATAAATTTTCAATTTGCTATTAAGTACAGACAAACAACCTAGAATAGTCTCTGAATATTTTATATCTTCCGTTGTTTATCTGTGATTTTATTTTATATTCTTTTTGTATTATTTACATGTTATTTAGTTATTTGTTACGTCTGTTTCTATTAAAAATTTATATTGCAATAACAATTATGATGGGATATTTTAATTTTTATATTACACTAATGTGGCGTTATCGAATACAATATTTTTGACAGTTAAAATATTTTTCTTGTAATTAAGGTTATTTTTCTTAATAATAAGGCCGTTACACACGAATAATGTTTGATCAGAAGAAATATATTACGCACTCGGATTTCCGCACTCGCAGCGAGGGCAAATATCACGTTCGCAATGTAAATAATTTCAGACTCAACCTGCATCTGTGCTCTTAATTTAGACACGAATAGGTGAACAATTCCTGGAAATTAAACAACGCAAATTCCATTTGAGTCGGGTAAAGTAAAAAATCTTTATCCGGGAATTGTTAACTTATACGTAACAATCGGGCTAAAATGAGAGCGGGAGACGAATATACGATCTCTCTTTCACTCTTAGGTCTAAGGTAAGGTAAGGTTGGGTTTACATTGTCTTCATTTTTAAGTTCACGTTCAACGTTTATTCGTCTAAGTTGCATTGTAAATGTCCGCATACGCGTTCTGACATTTTATTAAAAAATATTTTATGAACGGTAAATTGGGTACCGAGATGAAATATCAGAACGTATTTACTTATAACAGATTTTATAAATAAGACACGTTAATATAATTGATAGTCACATTGATGTATTAAGAATTTGTTTAATGTTAAGTAGCTAACGATGTTGTAATTAGTATGGAGTATACGTGTAAATTCGACCTTATATTTATATATTGTAAGCTAATCTGCTCTCATTTCAGTCGGCTTGCGTCTATGTTAGCGTCATTATATTATATTATATACGCCTGCGTTTTTATAATATTTGTCTACGACATTTGGCATTCGTATAATATTTGTCTACAACATTTGTTATACAAGTATAATACAGGCCGTAAAGGACTAGATTCCAGCCTTTAATAAACTAAAAAAAAAGTATAATACAAGTAAATCCTTGACCGCTAGCTCACATGATAGCCAGTTAATGTATAGTTTAAAAGGTTAAAGTATGGTCGTTTAATTTATAACTAAAAGATACATCCCTCGTCAGATTTGTCAGTATAACAGTAAACTAAACGGTATACGTATAGAAATTTATCGGTAGAACCAAAAACACAAGACAAAACGAAGCCAAAAACATTGTCATTTTACAAAAGATTTTCTTGTCAGTATAATGAATCGAAACATAATTGAAAACGTCTTGAAATTGCATAAGAACAATATTTCAGTTTATCACAGTCTAACACTTTAACACATAGGTCTTTTACGCGATACGATAAAAAATATTTCAGGGACTTGATTTTTTTATGATTTTTTAATTAATAATTATAAAGACGTCTTCATTTCAAATTCTTTCAAATTGAGAATTTTTAAGTATAGCTCAGCTCACTGAGTAAATACAAAATCTTTTATTTCATTTCAATTTTCAAATTTCATATTACAAGAAATACAGATTAAAAATATTACAGCATTAAAAATACTTATGTCACAATTTCCGAACCGAATAGTACGCTGTTCTAATACTTTAGTCTTTGGTATAACAGATAACTGAATATTCAGAGCTAGTGGGCGTCTCTTCGGAGTAAATTTTGATTCGAATCCTCATTGACAACGTTCAATTTGCACCCAGACTTATCGGTGCCGTGTTTATGGTTCGTTAACACTTGTCAATATCGATTCAGTGCCTATTAGCCATCCCGCGACCCGCGCGCAGAGCGTATACGACAAGTGACACGTCACACGACGTGCCATCATTAGCGAATAGCAACTAGTTTGAATTAAAATAGAACGTTCCGCCGAGCTTTATCCAATTACATGAGGTTAGAGCGCGAAGTTTTTTTTTAAATTAAATGTTTTAACAAATCGTTGCGTTCAGAAATTGGAACACGTAAATATTGTGATACGTTCGCAAACTGTAAATGTTATTTCATTCTATTTACTTTCAATATGTATTTTTTCTACTTAAATACGTAATATCTCAGTTATAAATTGAAACTAATATCTGATCGACATGATTTAGTAATTAAAATTGTGGTAAGCTAAATAGGAATTTCCTAATCCACTTCTTTAGTATTACAGATGTGAGACGCTCATGCAATTATTAACAAGCAAGAAAGTTTTGAATAAGTTTACTAATAAATATCTTGTAAGACATTTTTTTTCTTTTTTACTTTACTATACATACTTACGGGCAAATATATAATGTCCAACCAATTAAGAATAATGTTAAAGAACAACATAGCAATTTTAGTTTACTGCGTTTTATGGCATAATTTTTTACTATTCCATGAAATGCTAAACACAATGCAGTGATAAACAGATTCCTCTTCGATTTATATTATTTATCGAGCTTTCCTGTAAAAGGTTTCAAGTACAATTAAGTTATAATGTCTGATTATTTGAATAAAAATTGTGTAAATAATTCACACTCGACAATGAATAACGTAGTATTTGCCTACTCATAAATGCATCTTTAAGAAAATATTTCCATAGACAAAAGGTATTATAAACACGCAGGCACTAGTACGACAATTTTATTTTAATATCAGTATTTATTTCGTTATTTTTTAAGTTTTCAATGATTTTAATTGTTCTCGTTGCTTTCCTTGGGAATCTTTATCGATTTTTTAGATTTAATAAGTACAATCTTTGTATGCGAAACGGGGATCGAAGCCGGTAATCGTTATATTGTAAGAAATCGATGTTTTTTAAGCCGTATTTTATTGTAACGGTGTATGTACTTTTCTAATGTAAAATTCCATTTTTCTATTCCGGTATGTAAAAAGCTGAGCTCGGACAACTAAATTATGTGGACAAATTTCATAAGCTTTTACTATTGCTTTAAAAATTGTTTTTAATATACAAAATAATTCTTAACTTGATTGTTTGTAAAATAAAAAACAATTATTTGTGAAATCTTTATACATTTGATGTAATTAATATTAACTATAAATACATAAATTAAATTAGCCTAATGATAATGTAACAGATTTTTTCATTACACTGTACAATTTTTCCATCCTACGTAAATCCATAGAGCTACTCTTATATGCATTTTTTTACAAATATTTAATGTCTATGGTTCCTGAATCTTTCATACGTTTTTAAAAAACATATAAATAGATTCGAATTTTAAATTTTGTAAAGCTACGTCCAGACTTAGAGCGTGTCATGCATCTATATATTTGATAATTTGAGCTTTGTATTTATGTAAATTCATATAAAATTAATGTTTCGCAGCATTTTTTGTTGGAAGCAATAAATTTACATTTAGGCTGTAATCCCAGATTGCAAAACAAGACGTAACAAAGCTTTAGTTTGCGGCCTTAATTACTTCTAAATACAGTAAAGTTAATTAAGAATAATTACGTCTGTATAAATATTGAGATATATCCTTTGAACAATATTAAAATATATATTTTCTCTTGCTCAGTTTCTTAAAATAAATTTGTATGATAAACATTTTCTTATAATAAAGTTTGAATGCAACCAACTTTATATTACTTATATTATAACAGTTTTTCTGTTAAATTGAGGCCTACCTAGATAAATTTATGGCTCCCGAAATCCTCTACATACTAAGTTTCATGAAAATCGATAGAGCCCGAAATTCATGATAAATGAACCTACTAAAGTATTTGAAATTATAAATAAATATTAACTTCATTTGAGGACGGACTACCGTCTGTGTAATTGTCCCATAATCCTGAACGTAAAATTTTAACATATTTTTTTTTATTTTATTCATAACAGATTTTTAATAAGTTTCACCATTCACTTCACAAAGAAAGCTTTGAGTTTAGCCGTTTTTTTCAATATTATGTTTAATAACTCACCGTTCACTCAGCGCACGCAAGGAAAGCTTTAAATTTGCCGTTTTTTCAATATTTTTTATTGCTGCTCCTCTCTTATTCATCTTAACGTGATGTTATATAGTCTATAGCCTCGATAAATGGACTATCTTACACTGAAAGAATTTTTCAAATCAGTCCAGCAGTTCCTGTAATTAGCGCGTTCTAAACAAACAAAGTCTTCAGCTTTATATATATTAGTATAGATATTTATTAATATTTTTTTTAATATATGAGACACTTACACACACGGTCGTCCGTCCCCAAAGTAAATTAACTTAATACTTGTGTTATGGACAGACAACTGGTGAATATATACTTATATAATTTTTAAATATATATTTAAATACAAATTACTTTATTTAATTATTATTAAATTAAATTATATAAAATTGATTGGCTCGTTGGCGCAGTTGGTGACCCTGCCTTCAGCTCGCGGGTCGTGGGTTCGATTCTAACCGAGGGCCAACATTTTCTAACATAAATTTGTTGGTTCTTCGACCCTGGGTGTATATTTGTATTTAGAAATATATAAGTATATATTCACCAGTTGTCTATCCATAATACAAGTATTAAGTTACTTTGGGGACGGACGACCGTGTGTGTAAGTGTCCCATATATTTATTTATTTATTTATTGGTGTAGACCACGTGTATTCCGATAAATTCGATAAATATACACATTCATATTTACTAAGATAAATCGAAAGCTTAGTATTAAAGTGACCTAATTCAAAATGAGTCTTAATTGAGTTAGATACATTCAAATTAATCTAAAAATAAAATCATCATTTAAAATAATAACTTTGATTGTTGATTCTTTGTTTTCAGACACAATTTATTTGCCGTTCCCAATATTTATTTTTAGTTGTAAATTCAGCCTAATTTTGAATTAGGTCTCTTTAATACTAAACGTGCGATATATATTATAATAGATGTGCTGTGTTGATTTCTAGATGCTGTTGGATGCAAGCTAATCAGGAACGCTTTCACATCTCGCTGTAATGGATAATTTCTACGACTTTATATTGCAAAACTAATGGGAATGTTATTATGCTAATCTGGACGTAGCTTAACATTTAAAATCGGCATCCATTGTTCCCTATAACACGCCTACATAAAACGGCGCAAGATTTATTGAACCCGACAAAAGCGGTAGAGCATGTCTATATAATGGTACCATTTGTTCGAGCTAGGCTTTATGGTAGAAACCGGTTGCCGCCGGTCACAGGTTCGATTCCCCGTTAACGGTTGTTGGTTATTATCGTTCGTGAATAGTATTCCAAAAGTTTCCTGATGTAATTTATTGAAATAAAATGACGCTTCTAAAGTGTATTACGTATGTAAATATAGAACAACTAATACTTATATTGATAGTGAATGTTGTAATTTGTATATAAGTAATGAAAATTAAATTTTAAATACATAGATAAATATTGTGTGTATTTATTTACCTTTTTTTTCTACATCTCGCTACTACACATGATACTACTGTTGTCACAACATGTTGTCACATGATTTGGATAGATATCTGACAAACGGTCGTCTGCCTGACGTCAACTTACCTTAGTTGCCTTTTACGACACCTCGATAAGAAATAAGGGTGGTCTATTCTACTCAACCGGATACCTACGGTGGGTCAACTAATCTTAATCGACTTTTACGACACCTCAGTAAGAAATGAGGGTGGTCTATTCTACTCAACCGGATGCCTACGGCGGGTCAACTTACCTTACCTAGTCGTCTTTTACCTCCACCTCAGTAAGAAAGAGGGTGGTATATTCTATTCAACCGGAAAGCACAAGGGTCACCTCGATAAGTAAGAGGGTGGTCTATTCTAATCAGCCGAATACGACATGGTGGGTCAGCTTATCTTAGTCGCCTTTTACGATACCTCAGTAAGAAATGAGGGTGGTTTATTCTACTCAGCCGGATACTACACGGCGGGTCAACTAACCTCACTTACCTTTTTCGACACCTCAGTGAGAAAGAGGGCGGCCTATTCTACTCAACCGGATACCTACGGCGGGTCAACTTACTTTAGTCGACTTTTACGACACCTCAGTAAGAAAGAGGGGGTCTATTCTATTCAGTCGGATACCATACGGCAGGCCAACTTACCTTAGTCGCCTTTTACAACACCTCGGTAAGAAAGAGGGCGGTCTATTCAACTCTGTCTGATACCACACGGTGGGTCAACTTACCTGAGTCGCCTTTTACGACACGTCAGTAAGAAAGAGGGTGGTTTTGAAATTGAATTTTATTTTAAACTCCATCAGTAGTTTTTTAGATTGCCGCAAAGGGACATAAAAGCGAACGCAGCGGGCGATTTTTCAACAAAAGTCGCGTTCAAAGGTCAGTATAACATATAAGGAAAATACTAGTTGGTAAGTTCACAATCGGAACTGAAAATTTAATAATATCGCCGTCTATACCCTGGAGAGTTCCTGAAATATAATAATACAGTATTGGAAAATATTTGTACAGAAACTTTCATTTCGTTGCTTTATTTGTACAAACAATGTTTCAATTGAGTTCAAATAAACCTATGGCAGTTATTAATATCGAAGAGATATTTACTTACATAGATTGTAACGAAATAAAATAAATAAAACGTTTCTGAACCTTTTTTTATTTACGAAATGTACCTACGACTTTATAATATCAACTTATTTAGAAGTAATGATGTAAAATAATTCAAATTAAAAAAAAAATTGATGAAAAAAATAAATAAAAGGTCAGTTGGGGCTCGATTCCAGATATTTTCACCTCTCTAGACCGCCCGTTCCCCAAATGAACTACCATGACCTTACGTTCAACAGCGAAAAATTGTGATTGTATTCAACGTGAATTTCAAAAAATTTTTAGAATTTTTTTATTTATATATGACGGACTGGTATAAAGTCTTTTTTTAATGTTTAATTGCTTAAAAACGTATCACATACGCTATCTATCGAAAAAATGTTTTCGAAAGAATGTAATTAACAATAAATGGCGTGTCTTTAAGGGACAATTAACGCCATCTACTGAAATGGCTTAGGCCATCTCGCGCGAGTAGCCTTGTCAGTTGATTGGCAGGTTCCTTGTGGGGAAGGACAGGAGCCTCAACGTATCTGAGTGGCATCCTTTTTTAACACCACACCTATGTAGTTATCAATTATTATACCATTATTAATTACTTTTAGTTATGTAGTTAGATTAGTCCATAAATATATTATTTATGCATATGTATATCTATGGACTAATATATTTTTTTTGTAATAGTAATGGTTTTTATTTGTATTGTATTTGTTTTTTTTTTCTACTTTTTGTTTGTATTAATTAAGTGGTGTTAAAAATAAAGAGAATAAATAAATAAATGGTAGAACAATGATATAAATTTTGTTATCTTTTTACTGTTAAAAAGAGGCTGATACAGAAAGCCTACTATACTCTTGAAGATTATTTGGAAGATAAGAATGTGTGGATATAGCTCTCTTTGAACCTGTACAAGACAGTAACGACTTAATGTAAATAGTATTAAGAATTATATTTTTAAAAGAGCAACCGCCGAGTTTCTTACTGGCTCTTCTCGGTAGGAACAGCTTTCCGAACCAGCGGTAGAGTTGACGATTCAAAAGCACTTGTTTACAAGTTTATTTGAATAAAGAATATTTTGAATTTGAATTTAAAGTTTTTACAAGAACGAGGAGCGTTACTTGGAACCGAAAAATTTAAACTATTTACCGCGTCTATGGATTGTAACGTATTATTAACGATCGCGTTTGTTCGCGCTTACTGCGTGCCTTCGATAGCTACAGTTGGTGAGCATAGGTAGGATAGGCGGACAACCGACAATTTCTCCAACCCGATTTTAAACTTTCGCGATTCATACTAATTTAAATATAAACAACCGGATCACATCGCGATAATCACGTTACCTTTGTATAAGGTTCGACGTTTCGGCAGAGTTGCATCCACCGTGGTCACGAACTGACTGGAGCGCCGCGGCGTCTTCGTTCCCGTGTACTACAGTCATTATTTTCTTCATAGATAATAGAATAGGGTAAGAGAATAGGTTAGATGGCATGTTTATAACATGTGCCGACCCCACTTAGAGTGGGATAAGAAGGATGAAGAGTTTCAGTTAAAAAACACGTAATTATTGGATATAACATCCTCTTCCTGCCCTTATCCCACTCTAAGTGGGGTTTGGCTACGTATTTTACGACCGGCCGCCTGCCTGACGTCAACTTATCTAAGTCGTATTTTACGAGACCTCGATAAGAAAGAGGGTGGTCTATTCTACTTAACCGGATACCACACGGTGAGTCAACTTACCTTAGTCGCCTTTTACGACACCTCAGTAAGACATGAGGGTGGTCTATTCTACTCAGCCGGATACCACACGGCGGGTCGACTTACCTTAGTCGCCTTTTACGACACCTCGGTAAGACATGAGGGTGGTCTATTCTACTCAGCCGGACACCACACGGCGGGTCGACTTACCTTAGTCGCCTTTTACGACACCTCGGTAAGAAATGAGGGTGGTACTATTCTATTCAGCCGGATACCACACGGCGTCCATTTTTAATCTAAAAATCGGAAAATAAAACTACCAAATATAAACTATATTATATTATATTAATATTATAGAATATAATCATATACAATGTTTTCTCCATTTCATTATTGATTACAAAAAGCATTCACCCTAATATTACTCAGGAATTTAGACATGTATATAAAAAAATATTATCTTACAAATACTGGAATACATTATTAATATATTAAACATCAAAATTGCTTGACTCCATTACACTTTACACCACGCTTAGTATTAAAGTGACCTAATTAAAAATTACACTTAATTGAGCTAGGTACATTATAATCCTTTTTTCAATGCAATCTATGACAGAAGAACATGAATGAGTTTTCATGCTCTTTAAAGTTATGGGTCTCTTTAAAACTCTCGAGTTTTTAAATTAATGTATAGAAACCGGCTATACTCACGTCTTATTATATAGCCCGACTAGTTTTCAATCCACCCGTACATTAACGAGTTTTGTAGGCTACGTTTAATTGTAATTTGCTACAAAAGATTTTTTTTGAATTATGTCGCTTTAACACTAAGCGTGCGATATAATAATTTATTCTCGATTTAATATATTTAAATAATTTAGTCACACGCGAAACAGTATAGTATTGGCCAAAAATATTCTTTTGACCAATTTTTTTGTTTACATTAATTTCTTATATACCAAATTTACGTTACGACAGGTTCGCCCTTGACAAAGTGTTTTATAGTAAACAATGACGTATAAAAATGATTGATAAAGTTATATAATAACTTATTGAATTGGGATTTCACGGTTTAGGTCAAGGGTGATCAGCCTTTTAAATGGTCGGGACAAACGGACAATACAAAAATCTTTGGTGGGCCACTATATAGTAAAGATTTAAACATAGCTGTGCAATTTAAATAGCATATTATCAAATGTGTGTATACTATACAAACGCCGTGTGGTATCCGGCGGAATAGAATAGTACCACCCTCATTTCTTACCGAGGTGACGTAAAAGGCGACCCGCCGTGTGGTGTCCGGCTGAGTAGAATAGACCACCCTCATTTCTTACCGAGGTGTAGTAAAGGGTCACTAAGGTAAGTTGACACAATGTGTGGTATCCGGTTAAGTAGAATAGACCACCCTCTTTCTTACCGAGGTGTCATAAAAGGCGACTAAGGTAAGACGACCCGCCGTGTGGTATCCGGCTGAATAGAATAGTACCACCCTCATTTCTTACTGAGGTGTAGTAAAAGGTAACTAAGGTAAGTTGACACACCGTGTGGTATCGGGTTAAGTAGAATAGACCACCCTCTTTCTTACCAAGGTGTAGTAAAAGGCGACTAGGGTAAGTTGATGTCAGGCAGGTGGCCGGTCGTAAAATACGTAGCCAAATCATGTCACAACATGTTTTTAACATGTGTGCCTACCAGACTTAGAGTGAAATAAGGGCAAGGGCAGGAATATGATGATGTGTATATAGTATACAAAAAAATAATATTAAAATATATTTAGCAATGAATAAATACAAAATATTTTTACAATCATTTAAAAACAATCTTCCTGATCATATTCCTCCGTAACGGCTCGACCGATTTTTATGAAATTTTATATGCATTTCGGCGGGTAGCCGTACTTTGAATATCAACATCACACCATTTGATTTAGATTGTTACTATGATGTTTAATTTGTCGATAAATACCCTCATTACTAAAATAAAAACACGTGGTTAATATTTTTACCACGTGTTCAGACTTCAGAATTAATATTTACAAGTTACATTGTAATAAATTTAAACATTTCATTTTATAATTAAGAACATTTCGTTGTATGTAAAGAATAGTTTTAGTTGAAAAGGTGGGTAGTTTGTTCAATCAAATGACACACCCAGTTTTTCTATAAAAGCCGAGCGCGCGCCAGCTCGAAAGATGCTTCTGCGCTCGCCCACTCTCCCGGTGACGCTGTCAAAGCCTTCATGGCTAACAGCCTTAGTTAGTGTCCGAAAAAAAAAAAAAAAAAAAAAAAGCTCGAAAGATTATTCTGTCTCGGACCGCCACAGTGAACAGAGCTCTTGAAAAATAAAACTTTATAAAAATTATCTATTCAGTTTATATTTATCACCAATTATGGGGGATAACCCTGCCCGTGACGTCAGCAATACTGACGTCACACTTTTTAAAAATTCGCGGCGAGCCTCTTTCGTCATGCATATTATATAATAATGATAACTTTTAAGTGCAGATAACCCTCATATAAGACGATATTTAGGTTCTTAGAAAAAGCCGTGTTGTATCAAACGTGTGTGTTTGGTACAACATCACTATCACTACATATTATAAAACAAAGTCCATATTTCCGTATGTACGCATAAAACTTTAAAACTACGCAACCGATTTTGATGCGGTTTTTTTTAATAGATAGAGTGATTCCAGAGGAAGGTTTGTACGTATAATAACATTCAATACGAAGTAGAGAAATACTGTAATTTTTGAGGTTTCTGTAAATAATTACATTTTTTTCCACTTACATTGCAAACGCAGGCTAATCCCTACGAGATTTATCAAAATGATGTACTAAGTATTTGTACACCTTAAAAAGGTCTACAGAAAAGTCCGCGATGGTATATATCTATCTCTTATGGATAACCCACAATAGCAGTTTTTTTCATTTACTTTTTACGAAAAATGATGCCTTATGTTCAAAGCAATTTTTATACAATACAGCATTAATCCTTATCCAATTGAGTACCTTAAATAAATTGTTGATTTAATATAGATCAATATTGCCGTTTACAGCATGAAATTTAAGTGAACATTTTCGGAGATATTACAGATTTAAAATCCCGCGAGGAGGCCGCGCTTCGACCTATAAGCACTTCGAATTTAGCAGCGACCGGAGGCGCAACTAAATGTCCTTCCTTCAAGTTTATATTGTCTAATGATAAGAAAGCTATGAATGTTGTATGTAAAGACATTGTCTAATCAATTGTAAAAATAAATAATATCACTACATAGTATAAAACAAAGTCGCATTCTCTGTCTTTCCCTATGTCCGTATATCCCTATGTATGCTTCAATCTTTAAAACTATGCAACAGATTTTAATGCGGTTTTTTTTAATAGATAGAGTGATTTTAAAGGAAGGTTTACATGTCTAATAACATTCAATATGGAGTAGAGAAATACTGTAATTTTTGAGGTTTCGTAACGTAAATAATTAAAAATTTTTCCGCTTACATTGCAAACGCAGGCTAAACCCTACGAGATTTATCAAAATGATGTACTAAGTATTTGTACAACTTGAAAAGGTCTACAGAAAAGTCTGCGATGGTATATGTCTATCTCTTATGGATAACCCACTATAGCATTTTTGTCATTTACTTTTTACGAAAAATAATGCCTTATTTTTGAAGCAATTTTTATACAATACAGCATTAATGCTTATCCAATTAAGTACCTTATATAAATAGTTGATTTAATATAGATCAATATGGCCGTTTACAGCATGTAATTTAAGTGAACATTTTCGGAGATATTACAGATTTAAAATGCCGTGAGGACGCCGCGCTTCGCCTTATAACAAACACTTCGACTTTAACAGCGATGTCGCTCTTTTAAGAGTTTGTTTAAAGACATTCTGTAATTAATTGTAAAAATATAATACATAGGGAAATGTAAAAGTAAATAAGTAAAAATGTACTATACGAATTTAGATATTCCAAAGATAGCAGGAAATCTTCTTGGTATAGGGAAAGGAAACTGTTTTTCTCCAAATTTAAAACTACTGGATCGATTTTAATAATTTTTTTTACACTGACTGACATGGGATATATATTTTATACCCGTGCGAAGCAGGGGCAGGCCGCTAGTATAGTATAAAACAAAGTCGCTTTCTCTGTCTGTCCCTATATCCCTATGTATGCTTAAATCTTTAAAACTACGCAACAGATTTGAATGCGGTTTTTTTATATAGACAGAGTGATTAAAGGGGAAGGTGTATATGTATAATAACATTCAATATGGAGTAGAGAATTACTGTAATTTTTGAGGTTTCTAATGTGATGTCGTAATTAATTACATTTTTTTCCGCTTACATTGCAAACGTAGGCTGAACCCTACGAGATTCATCAAAATAATGTGCTAAGTATTGTTTTTCACATGGCCTATATGTCACTCTTTCAAGAGTAACCTCTAAAGAAAACATGTTTGTATTGTCTAATGACAAGAAAGCTATGAATGCATATAAACATTCTGTAATTTATTGTAAAAATAAAATACATAGGGAATAATGTAAAAAGTACAAATGTTGTATATGAATTTAGATATTCCAAAGATAGCAGGAAATCTTCATGGTATAGGGAAAGGGGAGTTGATTTACTCCAATTTTACGCGTGCAGGCCACGGGCAGTAATGAATGAATCAAAACTACTGGATCGATTTTAATCATTTTTTTCACTAAGTGACATGGGCTATACAGAGTGGTACCGACGATGCGACATTAATTTTAATCCTAGATAGCTACGCACCTTAGCAGCCTACATAAAAAAATTCAGTTAATTCAATGAAGTACTTTAGCCACAGGATATTATTTTTCATTTTGAAATTTAACTTCATGATGTATATGGATCAATGACCGATGGCAGCATGCCATACAAAAATAAACCCTATAAACAATATTATACTCCTCTGTATCAAAAATGTAAAAATGGCCTTGGCCTTGCGGTCACCGCGCCGCGACCTTTGTATTTAACCGGTCCGTTTGATCTTCGCGGCGATCGTCATATCTACACCGAGCGCCGCACGCGCGCACTACAAGGTGAATGAACCCTAATAAATGAGCGTGTTTCGCAATTTAAACGTATTTAGTTTGTTAGAATATATATTTTTCTTAAATTCTATATTTAAATACATTGAATTATACCAAAGTAATGTATTACTTCCAAATGAGTAGTGAAGTTATTTAATGTCGTCGTCGGTACAACTCTATACGTACCCGTGCGAAGCCGGAGCAGGCCGCTAGTTTAATATGAGGGTCTTTTTTCTACACGTTGCGAAGTTTATATTATTCAGAGGCGGGCCGTTAAAAATTGGTTCGCGGGCCTTGAACATATATTTGAGCGAGCCTGGTTTTAGTTTTATTAATCCAAGTTTGATTGACTTTCCATTTAAGGTCAAAATTATTTTTGTTACTTTCTAATTTGGCACAAGATTAATAAAATTTAACTTCTTTATGAAATTAAAATTTCCTTTAATATCAAATACACATTATACATTAAATAATCAATGTATTGGTAATCAATACATGAAACAATACTTTTCTATAATTGGGGCAGTATCAAGTCGTAAACGTTACTACGCTAACCGTTTAACTCAGACCTCGCCTACGATCTAATGCCTTGATATACAAGAGGTGACTGACACCTACCTCAATCCCCGTTCTACGCCCTACCGCCGCCCCTTGTACCCCGCAGAGGAGGTCTAAGTTAAACGATTACGACGTTAATTTAAGCAATTGAATTGTTAATTCAATATAATAACGCCATTATACTATGTAATAATTTAAAACGAATATTAATTAATAGTGAAATTGAAATATATTGTTACGACATGTTCCAAATACAACGTCATTAATACAGTTGGTCAATAATATAAATGCGCTTGTGAAAAGCTTACTTAAATAAAGATTATTTTGATTTGATTTTGAATATTTCTCAAGAAATTCATAATTACTAATTGTTAATAATGCTATTAATTCCTCTAGTACTTTAATTCAGTTGAGTACAAATCTTTTAAATTTCATTGCCTATAAAAAATATTTTAAAATTATAAATATATATAAAAATGTATATGTCATAATAGAAAATCAATGTTAAACGCCATTCAAATATCTTTTAATACAATTTAAATAAATAAAACTTGTTATTTAAAGAATTTTTTTACCAGTAAAATGAAGTAACAGTGACATTTTTAATTTATCACATTAATAATATCATATGAAAATATAAATAACATATGATATTGGAATCATATTAAAAATAACTCTGTACAGGTTAATTAAAATTTAAAAATCATATTGATGATTTCCTTAAAGAGAAATTTGTTGCCATAAAAAATATATGAATTATCTGTCAATTTTTATTTAATTACATGCTAGCAATACTTAGTGTGCATTAGTTAGTTCATTTAATGTTTAAATATTTATAATATTTAATATAGTGTTTGTGAGACGAAATATACATCTTTTTTTAGTAAAAAAAAGCGATATTAGTAATAACCGAAATAAATTATTAATACAAAGGCTACGGCTTCAGAAAGTTCGTAAATCGTTTGTGATATACATTTTTATACAAAAAAAATCACAATCTATTTCGGACTTGCCTTTACACAAGTTCAATAAAGCAATCAATGATAAGATAGCTTGGATTTAAATTGCGACCAGCTAAGCACTAGATTGTATTGCAATTTTTCATTTGTGAACAAATGCATCATCCTGCCCTTATCCCACTCTAAATGGGGTCGGCACAACATGTTATGAACATGTTGTCAAGTGATTTGGCTACGTACTTTACGACCGGCCGCCTTTTGTATAATTCAATCTTCGAGATTGAATTATACAAAAGTTATCTTATACGTTTAAATGATAAGTGGATTCATTTAATGTAGTAACGTCGGTAGTAGCATTCACGGATATTACAATATTTAAAGATATTAAGATCGGTCCCAAAATTAATGAAAATACCATCACAATAAAAAGAAAAAATGATACTTCTGATTTTTTTTCTTTATAATTAAAGTTTTCTAGTCTTGTTTATATATGTATAATTTTCTGAATGTTATATTGTAAAACTTAATATTCTGAACATCTTTGCCATATTCACATTCGTGAATGGCTTATAACTAAATACGTTACATCACTAAGAATTAACATAAAATTATAATACCTTAAATAGTATAGTATAGCATATAATTTATTATTAATATACATTTCTGGACAATTACATTAATAGAAAATGCACCTTAGGAAGTTAAGTATAACTCTCACTCGTATAGCGAATACTAAAAATAATTATAAATATTAAAGGCTAGATACAAATTGTAACTAATTATATCTGTATGGACAGCTGATTGAGGTGAACGTGAAAATTGCCATTTTCATTATTAATTTATGTTATATCTACATTGTAACATTTCATTAGTCACACGTTAAAAATCATAAAATGATAATCATATTTCACACTAAATCATTAGGTATCAAATGCTATTGCAGCCCATGAGCTATATCATCAATAATATAAATATCGTCCAATAATTAATTTCTTAATTTAAAATATAAATTAATTTTATTTGTAATGTACTTGTGACTTAAAAGTGATTAGCAATTATATAATGTGAATTATAAGTTCTAATTGTTGATGATTTTATAAATTAAAATATAAAATAAATTAATTATTAAATTTAACAATTCCTTTCATATAAATTATTTCGTACAGATAATTTCCCAAAACTTTGACAATGACGTAGCTTAATGTCACAGAATTTTTGTGTTCTCATTATTTACTAAATGACCAGCAAAATAAAACATTATTTACAAATAACCAATAATTACAATAACTTTAATTAATGGGTTATTGAACCTTCGCGGTCGTATTAAAGTTCGATTTCCTTATCGCCGTTTAATAGGAGCACCTCGTTGGTTTGTGATGTCTTAAGCATTAAGTTTTGTTTAGAAAAAGTTTAAACTGATACATGAACGCCTACAATGTGGGATTCGTCTGGTTCATTCCCGTAGTGGCTGAAAGTATACGTACGACCGCAAAGGGTTAATAATTTGACAGACCTAATTTTATTTTGCATCCCTGAAATAAAAGTCACTTCATTAAATATGTCAAATCAAATCGCAGAATCATGACATATTAAATCACTGCGATTAATAATTTCATAACATCACAATGATATTTAAGTAGCAATCATTTGTATGATAAAAAGGTTGGATTTGAAAATCCTTTCAGCTTTCAAACACGACTGCAGAATGTTGCTCTTACCGAAAAAAATCAGCAAGAAACTCGGTGGTCAATCAAAATTTTCAATTTACATTATTTAACCGCAATCTTGTTTAAGCTTCAAAAGGAATTTCAAAACCAAGCATATATATCATTCAAATAATCTTCAATTGTGTAACATACAAAACACAAAATAATACAGAGATTAGATTTTCTTTAAATGACCTAGCTAGATCGATTTTTCGCCCCGGAATACACCTACATCTTTAATATTTAAATAAGTTAATCTTGTATGTACATATAAATATATACATATATATTTTCGGAATCTCGGAAACGGCTCCTACGATTTTCCTGAAATTCAGCAACCAAAAGTTTTGGGGGAGAAAAATCGATCAAGCTAGGTTCTATTTAAAAACAGGGATAAAAACCGTTAATACCGTTAATACAGGGATAATAACCGTTAATAATTAATTTACGTTGAATATATAAAACACTATTTTTGTCGTAAATTGTCAAGTCGGCGTAGGTTATTCGGGGAACGAATAGTCTCTACAAATGTAAATATAGTATTAATAATAATATAAGTAGGATCGAACCCTACCTATCCAATTATTTTTTCTTTTTTTTGCAGTTTTTTTTTGTTACCTCATTTAAATATTAAAGATTGATTCAATATAAATATAATAACTTAAGTATGGGCGCGATACTAAGTTGCGAAATCAAACACCATTGTTTTTTGCAAAGGCAATATAAATAATTGACTATACTAATTTCAGTATTTAATGGAAATATGTAATAATGATTCGCAATTTTTCAAATACCCTCAATCAACTTAACCATAGATGTGTATAACGCACCCGTTAGACATTGTCTTTGGAATAGAAACTAGTTGATGTCCTCATTCGTAATTTAGGCGAAGTGGTTAAGTCTTTATTTGGTGGACGTTTCAGTAATTGAGATCTGGAATTAAATATACGATATTAACAATTAATCAGATTCTTGTCAAAGAAAATGAACTTTGAAATGAAATTTATTTATTCATGGAACATTTACAGGTAGTACTTGTACAATGGTAGCGATGATACTGCAAAAGCTAAAACTGATTCAATATTACCTAGTTCACTTATCCAGCAAGGAGAGTCGCAGCACCTCGTCTAGCGCCTTCTGCTCCTCCTCCAGCTGCTGTGACAGCGCAGCTTGCTCTTGGGCGGATATCGCAAGTGCAGCTCGAAGTTCCGCATCCAGCTCGTCAACTTCGTCCGCACCAACGTCCGGCACGCAAAGTGCGGGCGCACTCGACAGCGACGCTTCGATAGCTCTGCGACACTAGCTGCGTTACTAGCTGGCTACGGTAGCGTTAATGGGGGATATTTCTCGCTTTATCTTACAACACCCACAATTATCTATAACACGAGTTAATATTATAGAAGGTCTGGTCGAAAGAGGACATGATTGAGAAATCTACGTTCATACGGAAAGAGTAAGGGCAAGTTTCTTAAGTTGAATTCGCCTTAATGATTGCAGCCTTCGTTTCGCATTTGATGAAGAATATATTATATTTGAAGTTGCAAACTTCAAAAGGAATATATACATTTGGAACAGGTTTGCGACCATAATATCGAAAACGCATGCATCAATGGCTATACACATAGGAACTACAACTTACAAAAAAGCAAACTATGTTAAACTAAAACATAAAGTTGGTAATATGGATTGGATTGGATTCTCAAGCGGCTGAAAACAAAACCAGACTTTCCTGCAATCCGTTATTAGCGCAGCTTTGAAGTGACGAACATATTAAGTTAGTGAAATGGAATGTTGGGAAGCAATTAATTAATCTATTCTCAATCAGTTGAAACACAAAACCATACTCCGCAATCAATTATTAGCGAATTACCTCCTAATTTGGCCTTATAGATCAAGGGTAGCAAGATAATCTCGACTAAACGAATTGTGGACGTCAAATTAGATAGGGAGGAGAGCTAGGGGCTAACTTAACTTTCCCGATGGACTTACATAGTCCAATTTATTGTATATGGTTTATTAATACTGCATACATGAGGTATCAAAACGGATAATGGCGGAATATATAATAATATTACTTTGTATTATGGACCACCACAAAGTAACGTCCAATTCTATAACAAATAAAGTTTTTTCTATCCTATTCTATATTACTGTTACAAACATATAATCATTCGTAATGACAAAATACAAAGAGTTCAAATTCGCTTGAAAATTAACATTGTTTTACGTAACATGTTCTATATCCCCACCTCTGTACTAACTATCGCAAGTAATAGAGAGGTAGAACTTTCTCGATCGCAAATTTTTCTATATAAGCGGTCACATCGCGCACTTTGGAAATTCAGTTTGCGAAAATCGATAAAGAAAGAACTTGGAATCAAAGCGAAATAATAGTAACAACGGCTAATGAGAATAACAGAAGATGCTGCGTGCCCAGAGTTTGGAGAGGAAGAAACAAGTCTTCATCTTATGGCTGAGTGCCCTATGTACTCGCTGGTGAGATGGGAGATAAAAGGTAAGAATGAAATTGAAGTTGAAGATCTGAAAAATATCCCCTTCAGGAATATTATCAGGTTCGTAAGAGCTACGGGTAGATTAGAGCAGGTGACACTGTCGGGACAGCAGTGAAACCCTTGTCCCAACATGGGGGAATGGGTGGAATAGTCCGGAATTGGAGCTGACCACCCACCCTGCACCGACAGGCGTCCCCGAAATTAGATAAATAGATAACAACGGCCACGTTATAGTACTACAATTTATTTGTATGTACAAAATTGTTAAAATTATAGGACTACATTGTTACACACTACTGTACTGAAACAATTTAATAAAGTTTTTCAACGATTCACAAGTTATTTTTATCCATATCCACGAAATCCTGTACGCAATTTATAAACTTTAATATCTAAGTTATAACTAGCTTTGTTACAACAATACACAAACAATATTTAGAGGCACACAAAACATTGATTTTTAGCATAGTATGAATTATCCAGCAACATTAAATTATATTAATTAGTTAGTTCAAAGCAAACACTGGAAAGTACAGAAGCTAAACTAAAATCGACGATATCTGGAATAAAATAATGATAACAACATATTTATTCTTTGAAAAGCATAGTTCTTTTTTGCCAAATGCAATCTCTTACCGAATTGGCGATCATAAGGACTATTTCAAGTTTGGAGTACAGTAAGTAAGTTGCGGCCTGTTACTATCCCACTGCTGAGAATAGGCCTCTTCACTCCGTTTTTGCAGAGAAGGTTTAGAGCTAAGACCTACCACGCTCCTCCAATGCGGATTGGTAGGTTACACATATCTCCAGAATTCACTAGAGATATGCAGGTTTCCTCACGATGTTTTCCTTCACCGAAAAGCGTGTGGTAAATTGCAATTATCAATTAGACACATAAGTTTTAACAGAAAAACTCATTGGTGTTACCCGTTTCCTCCTCGAAAGAGTCCCACGGTGTTACCGTTGGGCTACCACAGCTTACAGCATATTTTACACTGATTTTTATGTTATTTCGTCGTTTTAGGAACCTATCCCCTACAACCCTATATAAATTATCATTCCATATTCACGGTTTCTGTATTCGCGGCATATTTACGGAACGTATACCTCGCGAATAAAGATCTTTTACTGTATTCATTGGTTTATTATCATAATTCAAAATACCTTTGCAAGTGCGCGTCTTCATGGTCCAGCATGGGGTGTGAGGGGGTGTGGCGAGCGCGGGGCGGGACGGGGGACGTGGACCGCGCCCCTCGCAGGGCCTCCCATACGTCCACCTTAATTCATTAACAAACAAATGGGAAACATATCAAAAATGTATTACCTAACTCATTTCCTGCTTCCCATAGACCTCCCATATGTGGTATTAGGACACATGAGCGATACGACAACGCAAGTATTATTTATTTATTTGTTTAACATGACAAGCCAATAGCGTTGTATGGTATCCAGCTGAATAGAATAGTACCACCCTCTCTTTATAATATTAGTATAGATTATGTTTGCATATATTTACCGGATTTTTTTTATCAATAACACAAGTATTCACCCCGTATGGTATCTGGCTGAATAGAATAGTACCACCCTCATTTCTTACCGAGGTATCGTAAAAGGCGACTAAGGCAAGTTGATTCACCGTGTGGTATCAGGCTGAGTAGAATAGACCACCCTCATGTCTTAAAGGTGTCGTAAAAGGCGACTAATTCAAGTTTATTCACCGTGTGGTATACGGTTAAGTAGAATAGACCACCCTCTTTTTTATCGAGGTGTCGTAAAATACGACTAAGATAAGTTGACGTTAGGCAGGCGGCTGGTCGTAAAATACGTAGCCAAATCATGTGACAGCATGTTTATAACATGTTGTGCCGACCACTTAGAGTGGGATAAGGGCAGGAAGATGATGAATAGTTTAATGTAGTTTCTTTGAAAAAACTTGCGTTATTTGGGAGAATTTCTGCTAAATGTAGAGTGTACTATTCGTTCTCATAACTGATATATGCAGAATTTGTAAGAAATCATGCAGTATTCGACACCGATGGCACAACAATACACAAGCACTGCACACATTCACCACCGCAATCTCAACAATTGTTTCGCCCCGTAACTGAAGCATCGTCAGGAGATAGACACCACGACAAAATCGTAAAGCTTTACGGGTAGTGCATGAGTTATTACAAATTCTGCATGTATCAGGTATGAGAACGAATAGTACACTCTACATTTAGCATTACACATATTTTCTTTTATCGCGGATTATAGCAAAATAATATTCTCATTACTTTTGTATAGGAAACTAACCTGGTCATCATGGGTACCGGCCTCCATGAGACTCTGCTGTATAGCATACTGCAAGAGCCCCTCATCATCATCGCAGCTGAGCCTTTCATCAGGCGCTGCGGCGTCCCGGTACCCTCGGCCGATGGAGAAGCACTGGTCGTCCACCACACAGGAGAGCCTCTCCCCCTCTTGGATGCACTCAACGTGCGTGACCGGTGTTTCGGTTGCGAATATATTGCCGAAAGTTATCCGCGCGTTCAACACGTGGAATAGGGGGATCTCTGAAAATAACGATTTACTTTGCGATTTTGTCGTAGTCTATCTGATGATGCTTCAGTTACGGGGCGAAACCATTGTTGAGATTGTGGTGGTGAATGTGTGCAGTGCTTGTGTATTCTTGTTATCGGTGGCGATTAGTGCATGATTACTTACAAATTGTACATGTAACAGTATGAGAACGAATTGTACTTTCTTTTATCGCGGATTATAGCAATATTATATTCTTATTGTTAAAGATGAATACAAAAAAGCTGATACAAAAAACCTACTATACTGTTGAGGATTATTAAGACGGTAAGAATGTGTGGTTGTAGCTATATATATTTATAGTATATTATAGTTTTAGTTATATTTATTTATATATAAGCTGTAATAATAAAAATATATAAGCTGTGGTAGCCCAGCGGTAACACCGTGCGCCTCTTTCGACGAGGTCTAGGGTTCAAACCCGGGGCAGGCACCAATGAGTTTCTGGTAAAAACTTATGTGTCTAATTGATAATTGCAATTTATCACACGCTTTTCGGTGAAGGGAAACGTCGTGAGGAAACCTGCATATCTCTAGAGAATTCTGGGGATATGTGTAACCTACCAATCCGCATTGGAGCAGCGTGGTAGGTCTTAGCTCCAATCCTTCTCTCCAAAAAAAAAAACAGAGGCCTATGCCCAGCAGTGGAATAGTAACAGGCCGTTACTTACTTACTTACTTATATTTATTTATTTTTTTATTTAAAACTTTATGTATATGTACAAAGGGCAGCCTAATCACTGAATAGTGATCTCTTCCAGGCAACCCTTGTTATAGGATAATACGAATGAACGTATTATTTATAATGTAACTAGTTATAAGTATTATGTTAAAAAGGGCAACCACCGAATTTCTTGCTTGCCGAGTCTCTTCTCAGTAGAAACAGCTTTCCGAACCAGCAGTAGAATTGACGATACAAAAACTCGTTTACAAGTTAATTTGAATAAAAAAAATTTGAATTTGAATTTAATAAGTACATTGAACTGCGGCCAGCTATACGCCAAACTGTATACCAGACTACACTAATAAATAATATGTTGTAAAATGAATCTGGATCATGTAGGGAGGTGGCATCTTTATTCAGTTTTTCAGGAAAAGCGAGATTAAGTATGAAGAAAGTAAGAAGAGTCTCACCAATTTTGACAGGAAATCCGGCCGGCAACTGCATCTGTATGAAGTCTTTTAACTTCGCGAAGTGTGGCGACGATATTGAAGCCATCAAATCCAAGATCGGCATTATTTGCTCTTGGAGCTGAAACAGAAACAAACCTCTGTAAAACATAAATTGTGTTAAAATACATAATTATGCCGACGCTACGAAATTCACTTCACTTGAAAGTATATAATTTTCCATATTTTAGTAGATTTAATACAGTTCCTTGGGAATTCTAGTAGGTTTTCTTTGTAATGAGCATTTGAGCATACTTCAAAATAATAAGTTATAAATAAAATAAATAAACAAAATAATAGCTTTGAACAAAATTTCGTGTCCCTTCTATTAATTTTAAGGAGTTCCCTTGTCTGGAATCAATCCTGGCAACAGAATCAGGTCATAAATATACTTAAACGACACCAGAAAGTGGGTTAAATTGAACTAGCAAAATTCCACCGTCACATGTACACGGCAAGTTAAATAAAAGCTTTTAAAATAGGTTTGGACGTACCTCCAATGGATAATCTTCGCACAGCCACAAAGTAGCCCTGAACTTCTGTACTTTAGTAGCAATGTCTCTCGGACGGCCGATATCCCGGTCTAGGATCTCCTCGGAGAAGTATTCCTCCCACGACACGGGACGGAGGTCTTCCCGGGACCTACTCAAACGTGGAGAATCTTCCTGGAAGAAAAAAAAAAATTTTAACTCGTAAAATACGTCCAGAAGTCAATAAAAATACCAAAAATCTTTTTTATTTTATATTAGTAACTGAAAGACAATTGTAATTTTAAGATTGCCAATATCCCTATATCGGTTAAACAGATGTGCAGTTCGTGCAAACATCCTGTTAGTATCAAATTTGTGCGCAGGCGGACATAAGTGTGTGCGTGCGTGCGCGTATAGAGCAATTGCGTGCAAGTGCGTGTACAAGAATGCGTGCGTACGTGCGTGAGCGCATAGAACAAATACGTATAAGTGCGTGCGTGTGCGTATAAGACAGGTGCGTGCGCGCGCGTATTAAAATGCGTGCGTGCGTGTGCGTATAGGATAGGTGCGTACGCGCCCATATAAAAATGCGTGCGTGCGTGTGCGTATAGGATAGGTGCGTGCGTGTCCGTATAGGATATGTGCGTGCTTGCGCGTGTAAAATAAATACGTTCGTGCGTTTGCGTATAAAAGTGCGTGCATGCGTGAGCGCATAGGACCAGTGCGTGCGCGTATAAAACAAATCAATGCGTGCAATGCACATTGCTTGTATCATTCTTATAAGACCAAAAACAAATTCGTGTGTGTACGATCTCAAGTGCATGTGCGTACGAGTACAAATGCACACAAATTAAAGAGAGAGTAAATAAATAACAATATAATAAAACAACTCGGATAATTAAAGAGAAAGAAAATAAATAATAATATAATAAAACAACGGTCGGTAAAGCAACACGAATTCGGTCGTTTGACATTACATGAAATTTCACTTCAAAAACCACTAAAATTTAATACCTTAAAACCTACTGTAGGTAGGAAAGTCTTAATGAAGGACGAAGGTGAGCTTCAACTTTAGATATCCGGTAGCAGTTAACATAGACTAGGCAGTCTGAAGTCGTAATGAAAGACCAAGTTCCGCTTGAACCGTGGGCAGAATTTGTCAGCTTTCATCCAATCCTTACCTTATCAGGCGTCAGGAGTGGGGAGACTGGCGTCGAAGGGGGGTTGTCGTCGTTGTCAGCCAGAGCCAGGAGACCGGCTAGGGGGGCGCGTGGTGTGTGCGCCCTCTTCTCCCCCTTGGGCAAATGCTCTGATCTGGTCTTGGACACCAGTTCCACGTTGTTCGCGCTGAACACTTTACATTCGTACCCGTTCACACTTTCCGTCTTATCTTGCCGCCAGCCCCAGATTCCGCTTTTATTCCTGGAATGAACATATCATTTAGGCGTTGGAATTGAATTAACATGTTCGCGACGGGGACGACCATGGGTGGTACATCCTTGTCTGTCTCATGGGACGGGAAGAGCAAAAAGTTGGTGGATGCAAAATTGTCTCATTGGCCTTATTCTACTTATTCTTTTTATCTTACATTTCCAAAGTATAAGGTTCTGTCAAATTATCTAAGAGTAAATATAATCCATTTACGAAATATTCTACTCACCTTTCAAAGCTGATTTTGTCAGTATCCAAATAGTTGATAGCCAGCGGCGCCGCCATCCTCTGCTCTATCACATGAGCGGGCGTGGGAGGCCAGCCCCGAGCGCCCCTCTCCCCTCCCATCTCGAAATACTCACAACCGGAAGTACCCGCCTCGTGGTCCAATTCAACGAGACTCGCACTTCGCCCTGGATATGACCATAAAAAGAGGAAAATAACGATTTTTTAAATGTTGAGACATTTAAAAAATCACTAGTAACGGCCTATTGGATCCAGCAGTAGGATAGTCCCACTGTTGGATCCAATCTGCTGCTGGTGAGTCCAGGTATTAGCGACTTGCCCAAGCCTATCGTTTGCCGCCATAACAGTACCTTTGGACGTTCCGAACGGGGTATATCGGACGCCTGGCTTACTGGTCCCCGAGGCGATTGATGCATCTGGTGCTCCAAATGCATCGATTAGCGGAGGGGACTTCTTTTTTGGAAGGTTCCTAACCGGAGGAGGTGTCTCTGGGATCCAAACGTCGGCGGACGTGGAGGTAATGTACATAAAAATACCCTGTCTTTGCCATCAGCAGCGTGGTGGAGCTAAACTAACCTTCGTAGGGTTTTTAATCCTGTTTTAGTCGTTGCGAGTCCGACACAACAGGCGGGGTACTCCTAAGGGGTTTTATCCTGTATAAAAAATGTCTCTCCCCTTTTTTAGAGAGCACGTTTGGAGAAACTACCACGCTGTTCCAATGCGGATTAGTAGGTTACATGTATCCCCAGAATTCTGGACCGTTGGAGCAGTGGGTGCCTGCCCCTGCCTTCAGCTCTGCGGGTTCGATTCCCGCCGAGAGCCAACATTTTCTATAAATGAATTTGTTGGTCTTTGAGCCTGGGTGTATATTTGTATTTAAGTATGTATTTAACAATTATATAAGTAAATATTCACCAGTTGTCTGTCACCCATAACACAAGTATTAAGTTACTTACTTTGGGGACGGACGACCGTGTGTGTAAGTGTCCCATATATTTATTTATTTATTTATTCTTTAGAGATATGCAACTTTCTCAATATAGTCTTCAATAGTAAAAGCTTTATGAATAAGCATATTTTTTAAAATATGTGAGATGACAAGGCCAAAACAGATTGGTAAATTTTATTATAAAAACATACGAAAACCTATTAACGATCTCACGTCAAACTATATACAGATTTAAAACGCACTTTTTCTTCATCAACCGATGGACCTATATCCCATGCTGGACTCTTCACGGGATCTCCACACCACACGATTCTGTACCTCTTGATGCAGCGGCTTCTAAAGGTCTTTGTAAGGTCTCCAGTCAATCTCGTGGGGAGTCTATCGACGCTACGTTTTCCGGTGATAGGTCACCATTCCATCACCTTGAGACCCCATCGGATCTCCGCACAACGTCCCCCTAACTTCAGTTGCGTTAAAACTTACCTTGCCCCCTAAATATATATGTCCTGTCGCCGCGCTGCCAGCGATTGTTCTCGAAACCGACCAGGGTCGTGTCCACGCGCACGTTGGATCCACGTTTGTACACTTTGTACGTGTCGAAGGGGCACATACGGGACACTAGGGGCACTAGAAAAGAACTATGCATAAATCCAAATATTACTTGATATTATAAATGCGAATGTCATATAGCGATTGCCTTAGCCGTATTGAAGACATTTGTAAAGTAAAGTAGCGGCCAGTTAAAATCCTACTGCTGGGATAGGCCTCTGTCCGTCAATTGCCATATTACAATACACCAATACCTCGCATTGCGTCGTTTTATATTGCGTTTTTAAGAAGTTGCGTCGCTGCTTAAAAGTATATAGTAAAGTAACGGCTTGTTACTATCCCACTGCTGGAAATAGGCCACCTCTCTCCGTTTCTGGGTTGGAGCCAAAACCAACTACGCTGATGCAATGCGGATTGGTAGGTTACACATATCCCCAGAATTCTCCAGAGATATGCAGGTTTCCTCACAATGTTTTCCTTCACCGAAAAGCGTGTGATAAATTGCAATTATCAATTAGACTCAAGTTTTAATAGAAAAACTCATTGGTGCCTGCACGGTGTTTCAACTTGTGAATTCCTCGAAAGAGACGAACGGTCTCACCGCTGGGCTATAATAACTTAATTTATAATATTAAGCTGATTTTATTTCTTATAATTTCGTCTCAAATGGTCCTTCAAGCCGGATCGCAGATTGCGTCGCTTATAAACAGTTTGATGCGAACAAAATGGCAAAATGTCTGGTAGAAATTATAAAGAATATTTTGTATTCGAAGCCATACCCTCGTGGAGTATGACATCTTCGATAAAGTCGCACGTTTCTCCACTGGGCTATCACAGCTCATGTGATAACTTTTGATGGTTGCCAAAATAATGAAAAAATTACTTTTATATCAAAATTTATTACCCCAACTCGTAAACTCCCACTTCATCTCCACGTAGAAGTCAGGAGCCAGGCTTAATTTGTTCAGCAGCTCGGGTATGCCGCTCGATTGCACCACGTGGCGCTGATAGTCCCGTCTGGAGAGTACCAGAGATAATAACTCAGGGTTGCCAGTCGCTGTTGCTTCCTGTACGGCTGAAATTAATATATTTTTTTAATAACACATCTTTTAATAATAAAATTGGCAATATTATTAATAATTACACAGTGAATTAACACAAATCAAAATAATCTTTATTCAAATAAGCTTTGCCGGGAACAAAGTCGCAAGTACGACTAGCAAATTTGAAAAGAAAACAATAATTTTCATAGCAAGCTTATAAATTAACAAAATCCAACTTACCAGTCCAGCCATCCTTCTCACAATTGACATCTGCATTGGCCTCGATCAGAGCCTGAACTGTTTCCACGTGACCCAGGGTTACAGCCAGCAGAAGTGGCGTCCGTCCTCGGTTGTCTGACCTCTCTATATCCTCAGCTGTGAACTGCACAATTGGTCTTATTCAAGGTGAGTAACGACCTGTACTATCCCACTTCTGGTGAGAAACCTCCATTATTAGTACAAAGGTAATAATAAAATTATTTAGCTATAATCTCCGATGAAGTAAAATAGAAAATATATATAATGCTAAATGTAGAGTGGACAATCCGTTTTCATACCTGATATATACAGGATTCGTAAAAAACACATGTACAAATCTCCGGAGGAGATAGACTCCACAACCAATTTCGCAAAGCTTTGCGATTTTGGTCGTGGATCTATCTCCTGATGATGTTTCAGTTGCGGGGCGAAACGATTGTTGAGTTTGTGATAGTGAACATATGTAGTGCTTGTGTATTGTGGTGGCGGTGGTGGAGGTTTGAGCATGTGTTTTTTACGAATCCTGCATGTATCAGGTATGATAACGGATTGTCCACTCTACATTTAGCATTATATATATATTCTATTTTACTTCATTCCCGATTATAGCAAAATAATTTTATTATTACTTTTATATTATGGATCTCTGCAAAGTAACGCCTAATTCTATAAATTATTATTAATTATAATGTGTGTTGTGTGTGCGTGTGTTTTTGCGTGTATCTGTGTGTGTGTGTGCGTATGTGTGTCATGAGTGTGTTTGTGCGTGCGCGTGCGTCCGTCTGTAATCTGTAAATTCAACCTAATAAATATTGTAACAATGGAAATTTTTGTATCCTATATGTTAGACTGGTATATAAAGAATCAATCAATCCAAGTTTCCAATATCGACCCATCAATTTAGCCATAAAGTTTAACAGAGAAACTTTGGCATTTGTAATATTAGTATAGATAAGTATTTTTGTTGACAACGACAATATAATTTAGTATTTTCTTGTAGCCTTTCATAGGATTTCTAATTTCCACTATATTAGGCAGCAAACTTTGTAATCCATATCGTGCAGCGTTCATGTGGCTTCATCACTGATAACAAGATTATTTTTTTAATGTCATCTACATGTTTACTTTTACTTGAAAAGCTATAACTTAAATATGATACTATACATTAAAAAAATTAAATAACTTATTCTCAGCTAAACAAGATACAAACAATTAATGCCACAAATCAACATGGATATTTATGGATATGATACTTAGGTATCAATGCAGATAGAGATTGAATACTATTATTATCCTCTGGCCTTATCCCGCTCTGTTACAAACATGTTGTCACATGATTTGGCTACGTATTTTACAAACAGCCGCCTGCCTGACAACAACTTACCTTAGTCGTATTTTATGACACCTCAGTAAGAAATAAAGGTGGTCTATTCTACTCAGCCAGCTACTACATGCCTTCAGATTTAATATGAGATTAATACTAAATCAAACTCTTTGATTTCTTATAATGTTATTGGGATTGAATGGATGGAATATTCTAACACATGAGCTGATCACCTCTCCTTCACCAACAGGTGTCCCCAATCCTAGACATTATTATTATATCAGGTTAGCCTGACTAGTTTCAAGCCCATCCAGGGCACGTTGGGAACTGATTAATGCTTCAAAACTAGGAAATTTGTGTTAATGTTGTATATACAGCTCTCGCCGTGTGGTATCCAGCTAAGTAGAAAAGACCAACCTCATTTCTTACCGAAGTGTCGTAAAAGGCGACTAAGGTAAGTTGACCCGCCGTGTGGTATCCGGTTTAGTAGAATAGACCACCCTCTTTCTTACCGAGGTGTCGTAAAATACATAGGTAAGTCGACGTCAGGCATGCAGTCGGTCGTAAAAATGCAGCCAAATCATGTGACAGTATGTTTATAACATGTTGTGCTGACCCCACTTATAGTGGGATAAGGGCAGGAAGATGATGATGCTGTATATAGGGCTCATGAATAAGGGATGGGCCTTGAACTAGTCAGGTTAACCCAATAGAATAAGAAATGTGGATCACCAGTTTCTATACATAAAATTTGAAGACTACTTACAAGAGTTTAAATTCAAAAGTTATTAGAGCAGTTTGTATAAATACAACCACAAATTGAAGCAACATATACAATTTTTTTTACTGTGGTCTATAAATCTAACAAATTAATAAATTAACTAAACTATAATCTGTATTTATTAGATTAAGTTTGTTTTTTTAAATTGGAAAGTAACTGCTCCCTATAAAACTATAATACATCAAATAGTTTTCATTAGGTATATGTAGTATTAAATCAAAACAATTAGTAATTACTGTTAATATGTAATGAACCAAGAGCCCGTGGACCCCAGAACTTCATTATTTTATAAAAGCTGAAAGTTGGTAAAGTGACAAACTTTCAGCTTTTATAAAATGACAAAGGTCTGGGGTCCACAGGCTCTCGCTCTATAAGTACAATACATTAACATAGACAATTATTTTGTTAAGGGAAATACTTCAATCAATTAGTCAACAATCACAACCTTATCAGGCGAGCTATCATTCTTACTATCTATGACATAATCAAATAGATGAGTCAATCACAAACCAAGTCATTTTGGGAGTAATATAAAAGTATCAAAAAGGTGACCCATACCTTAGAGTTTATTTGACTTAACCATTGCTGCAAAAGGGCAGTGACGAGTTGCAGGTTTAATTCCTATTTATTCGTTCTTTGGGTCTAGGAGTATTTATTAAAAACTATGAATGAATGAATATTTACTGATTGTACATCACCCATAACACAAGTCACAACTTACTTCTGTGATGGATGACACTGCCTAATTATCTCTGTCTAATCTTCTTCTATCTGTCTATCACCGTCTAATAATAGTGGAGGTTTGTGCATATGTTTTTACGAATCATGCATGTATCATGTATCAAATCGGATCGCCCACTCTACATTTAGCATTATATATATTTTCTATTTTACTTCATCGCGGATTATAGCAAAATAATTTTATTATTACTTTTGTGTTATACTGGTTACTCTAATTAAATGCGTAAACATAACCGAGAGGTGACAAGTAATCTTAATGCAATTAACCTAACAAACTCGTAGTAGGAAATCTTGTCTTTTGTAATACCTTGTTATCCTGCAGGGCGGTTTTCAGCTCTTCATGTTTATTGTTCCAAACCAGCCAGTGAATAGGATAACGGTTAGCAATCTCTTCAGATGTCAGGGGCATAATGAAAACACATCTAATTTCGGCTCCCGAGTGTGTTTTAGTTCAGTATATATCATGAAGCACCCGTTCTTCTCTTACACGCGACTACTGAAATTTCTAGCACATTGAAAAAACACATTAAACATTCAATTTCAGGAAATTATAAACCCCAAAATTCGGCCTTCGAATTTTAGGGGGCTACGGTTTCAGACTTCAGTCAGTTCATTATTCACAGACAAATAACTTGTATAAATTCACGTGAATTATAATACGGCTGTCAAATTGTACCAAAGATAAACTTATTTGCTCTATGAATATAATAAATACAATATTAATCAAAATTGCAATAACTTGTAGTAACTACAATCTGTGACTATAGTTATAGATGATATTGGGGACACAGAAAATTAACTTGTTTCTCCCTTTTTTTTTTGCTTTATTAATTTCTACAGCTTTGCGACTATATATTTTACTTTATTAATACGTTGTAGCAACCCAAGTATTTCGGGGAAGCCCGCACGTTATTTAGATTAGTACAGAGTTGTTTAATCGTTCCCGCCTCACGGAGACATCGTGGAATTCGAGTCAGACTACGACAGACTACGCCTGCGCGGAGGCGTTGATACAAGTCTTTAGTCTCATTTTGTATAACGTTTCGGTTAAGTTTCGGTATTGTTGTTTAAAGTTAGTTATAATCACTGTTTTATGTTTGTAGTGTAATACTTTTGTTTTAGTCAACGCATAGTATACGAAGTTCTGCCCAAACTAATTCCTTTATTTCGGGAAACCGAACCCATTATTTTGTCACCCACCAACGTGTTATTGGAGCCCATCGTGACTGATATTAGCGCTCCACCGTGACATTGACACCCACCGTGATAACGTTAGTTTTATTTGTACTTGTTTACTTTTCTCATCAGAATTTCACTAAAATTATTCTACATCGTTCTATACAATAATAAAAGGATTTCAAATGAATCAAAAATTTTTATAACTTGAATAATTAGTGGAAATACACGTATCAAGCTGAGATTAAAAGATACGACTTAAGTCATTAACAATTAAAGAGAGAAAGTAATGATATCTCTGCACTTTGACTCTGTTGGCAACATAAACTAAAAAAACATAATTATCGTCCGTAACACAATAAAAATTGGAAAGAAATTGTCAAATGTCAACATAATTTAGGGATGAACGTGGAGTAGAAAAATTGATTAATAAATAATCTTTTTTTTTCTGATTATTTGTAATGTTGCCTTTTTTAATATTAATATTAGTCAAAATAAAGGCTTATTAAAGTGGATAACTACCAAGATGTTAATAGATGAGCTGTTGTAGTTTGGCTACATTTTTATACACCAATGCATAGATAATCTTTAAAAAACAAGGAAAAAAGTTATAAAGAAAAAGAGGATAATTAAAATAATCTATTAAAAAAAACGATTTTTGATGAAATCGATTATTAAAAAACGATTTTTGATGAAATCAATTATTAAAAATCGATTATTTTAAAAATCAATTAATTTTTAACAACCCTAACATAATTGTCAAACTCAAAACAATAATTAAACATATGTAAATCGAGTATGTATATATGTGATAAATGTATTAATTATGTAATTTATTTGTATACATGGTAAAATGAATAAATTCTTACGTCCAGTAGGTTTGTTAAAGCCTGCATATATCGAATCCTATGCTTATTTCGCATTAAGAAGAGTAACAACTAAATCACAACTAAAAAATATTAAGGTACGATTAAATAAAGTGATCTGTAATTTTTTAATTTTAAAATATTAATTAATAATTTTTAAAATTTTACGCCGTGTGGTATCCGGCTGAATAGAATAGTACCACCCTCTTTTCTTACCTAGGTGTCGTAAAGGGCGACTAAGGTAAGTTGACCCACCGTGTGGGTCTAGTAGTAGTAGAATAGACCACCTTCTTTGAAGTGTCATAAAATACGTAATACGTACGAGGTAAGTTGACGTCAGGCAAGTGGCCGGTCGTAAAAACGTGACAGCATGCTTATAACATGCTGTGCCGACCCTACTTAGAGTGGGATAAGGGCAGGAAGATGATGATGTAAGTTTTATTGTTTAAATTGTTAAATTTTCAGGAAAGCTGTGAATTGTTAAACATACCTATAAGCTCAAATCAGGAGACAGTACGGAAGGCTTTTCTAGAGTTAGCTAAAAAGTATCACCCAGATTCAGCCTCGCCTGATGCTGATATCAATAGGTTTGTGGCTGTTGAGAATGCATTCCGTGTTCTGTCAAAGCATAACACAGGTTCTTCTAATTCAGATGAAATAGAACAAATAGTGTTTGATATAAGGGTAAGTTTGCATTAGTACTCAGTACTTGAGTATTCATTTTGAAAATATTTATATACATACTAATTTGAGTATTTATTTTGTACATTAATATACTTATTAGAGCTGTGGTAGCCCAGTGGTAACACCGTGCGCCTCTTTTGAGGAGGTCTAGGGTTCAAACCCTGGGCAGGCACCAATGAGTTTTCTAGTAAAACTTATGTGTCTAAAGGAAGGAAAACATCGTGAGGAAACCTGCATATCTCTAGAGAATTCTGGGTATATGTGTAACCTACCATTCCACATTGGAGCAGCGTGGTAGGTCTTAGCTCCAATCCTTCTCTCCAGAAAAAAAAATGGAGAGAAGAGGCCTATGCCCAGCAGTGGGATAGTAACAGGCCGTTACTTACTAATATACTTATTTGATTTATAAAAGTAAGTACTCATCCTCCTGCCCTTATCCCACTGTAAGTGGGATCGGCACATGTTATAAACATGCTGTCACATGGTTTGGCTATGTATTTTACGACCGGCCTGACATCAACTTACCTCAGTCGTATTTTACGACACCTCGGTAAGAAATGAGGTTGGTCAATTCTACTTAGCCGGATACCACACGGCGGGTCGACTTACCTTAGTCGCTTTTTACGACACCTCGGTAAGAAATGAGGGTGGTACTATTCTATTCAGCCGGATACCACACGGCGTATTTGTATTTAAAAAAATATATAAGTATATATTCACCATTTGTCTGTCCATAACACAAGTATTAATTTACTTTGGGGACGGACAACCGTGTGTGTACGTGTCCCATATATTTATTTATTTATTAAAGTTACGGTTTTGTAGCATACAGCCCCACAGCATAGACAATACTTAAGTTTCGAAGGTGTCGGCCATGGTACACCGTCACAGCGTCAGAAGCAATGGGCCCAAGCCAAAGCTCAGAGAGCTGCGAACAATGTGATGGAGCATCGCATGTCTAAAGCTGTAGCATCAGACAAAGCTCTGATGAAAAAGGAGCCTATTAAAAAGCATAACATCAAAACCAAATACGGCTTTGATAGACTTGTTGAAGATTTGATACAAGAGGCCATGTCGAAAGGAGAGTTTGAGAATTTGAGTGGCAAAGGGAAACCTCTGAAGGATCAGAACAGAAATCCTTATGTTGATTTCACTACACATAAGTTAAATGAGGTAATAGGAAAGTATTACATAATTTATAGAAAATTAATATAATATAATAACACGTGAGTATAGCCGGTTTCTATACATTAATTATGAATTCCACTCACGATAGGTTAAATTAAAAAAAAGAAAATAATCTTGAATCTTGCTATTATAAGTTAAAAAAATAATAAATTGCTTAAAGTGTCGTAAAAGGAGACTAAACTAAGTTGAAGTCAAGCAGGCGGCAAAACATGTAACAACATGATTAAAACATGTTATGCCGACCCATCTTAGAGTGGAATAAGAGTAGGAAAATGATGGTTAGTAATATAAAAGCAATTTATACAATAGAATTAGGCGTTACTTTGCAGAGGTCCATAATACAAAAGTAATGAGAATATTATTTTGCTATAATCCGTGATAAAAGAAAATATATGTAATGCTAAATGTAGAGTGTACTATTCGTTCTCATAACTGATACATGCAGAATTTGTAAGAACTCATGCACTACCCGACACCAATGGTACAACAATACACAAGCACTGCACACATTCACCACCACAATCTCACAATTGTGTATTGTTGTGCCATCAGTGTCGGGTGAGTTCTTACAAATTCTGCATGTATCAGGTATGAGAACTAATAGTACATCCTACATTTAGCATTACATATATTTTCTTTTATCGCGGATGATAGCAAAATAATATTCTCATTACTTTTGAAAGTATTATAGGAGTTTAAGTTTTTTGATAACTCTATAAGAAATTCTTCTTTAATATTTAAATGAGTTAATCTTGTATATATTTTTCTGAATTTTGGAAATGCTTCCAACGATTTTCATGAAATTCAGCATGTAGGGGTTTTGGAGGGAATATCGATCTAGCTAGATTTAATTAAAAATGTTTTATGCCTGTTTTCGGGCACTGAAATAACTGCTACAATTTTATGAGAAAGCAAAGGTTAATTTCGCTGTCAATTTTAAATTCACGATAGCTTATTTGGGTAATGGGGGGATCTCAAGTTCAGAATACCAGGAGCGATTCCAGATAACAATAACTTTTTTATATCTAATTATAATTATGAAGAGGAAAATTTGTATGTATGTTTGTAATTTTTTCACACAAAAACTACTGGACCGATTTCAAAAATTCTTTTACCATTAGAAAGCTGCTTTTTTTGCTGGGCAACAAAGGCTATATTACATTAAAAAAAAATAGGGATCCGTTATTAAAATGTAATAAATAAATAAATAAATATATGGGACATTTACACACACGGTCGTCCGTCCCCAAAGTACCTAATTTAATATTTGTGTTATGGTAGACAGACAACTGGTGAATATATACATATATATATATATTTAAATACATACTTAAATACAAAATACACCCAGGCTCAAAGACCAACAAAGATAAATGTTGGCCCTCGGCGGGAATCGAACCTGCGACCCTCGGAGCTGAAGGCAGGGTCACTACCCACTGCTCCAACGGGCCAGTCATGAAGTCCAACAAAAAAAAAGTGTAAAAAAATAAAAATTACGCGACAATTGAAACCGCGGTATATTACTAGTATATAATTATTTGCAGGTGTTAATAAATAATGGATTCACACCAGAATGGATTACAATGAATAAAGAAATAGATCAAGATATAAGTCTTTTGAAAGAAGAAATAAAAAAAGATAGAATGTACTTAGGCCAGTATCCTTTAAATGATGCGGATAAGGTAAAATGGGAAAGAATATATCAGAGTAATAAAGAATTAGCCGATTCGATAAATAATAAAATAAATACATACAATCTTATCGTTCCGCTTCTCAATAAGCAAAAGTTTCATATCGATTTTGATAATATTTCTAAAGATATTTTAGTTAATGGAATGCATTCTGTGGAACGAGAAAATGTAAAGGAAAAAAATGAGCAAAAAATTGTCTTAGATGGTAGTGATGATGTTATTGGTATATTTTTTAAAGCTTTGGGCGATTTGTTTTTTGGTTGGAAAAAGAAAAATAATATTGGCAATTGATTCAGTAAAAAATTTGCGGATATTCATACAAAAGTATATAAAATTTTCATAATTCTCCTACTAGATCGAGAGCCCGTGAACCCCAGACCTTTGTCATTTTATAAAAGCTGAAAGTTTGTCAGCGCATGCTCCCAACACAGTTAAAAACTATGGTAGATTATGAACTCTGGATCATAGTGGCTTTGGGAGATACGCGGTATTTAAGGTCGCAAAATACCCATCTAATTTCGTCAAATTATAAAGGCTGATTTTTTGGTATAACCTTGAGAAAAATATTAAAAATCACGTCAGTCATCTCATTCGCTCAAACCTGTGTGTATACCTCGCGCTTGCTACCCTACATGCTGGTCTGGCAGGGGTTGGAACTATCAGATATGTCTGGCTAGTGAGGAAATATCCAATTATTATCCAAGTTATATATATTAAAATCTAGCCGTGTGGTATCCGGCTAAGTAGAATAGTACCATCCTCATTACTTACCGAGGTGTCGTTAAAGGCGACTAAGGTAAGTCGACCCGCCGTGTGGTATCCAGCTGAGTAGAATAGACCGCCCTTATTTCTTACCGAGGTGTCGTAAAAGGCGACTAAGGTAAGTTGACCCACTGTGTATTATCCCGTTTAGTAGAATAGACTACCCTCTTTCTTACCGAGGTGTAAAATACGACTAAGGTAAGTTGGTGTCAGGCAGGCGGCCGGTCGTAAAAGTGCAGGCAAATCATGTGATAGCATGTTGTGCCGACCCCACTTGGAGTGGGATAAGGGCAGGAGGATGATGATAAAAGTAAAATACAACTAAGGTAATTTGACGACAGGCAGGCGGCCGATCGTGAAACGCAGATAAATCATGTTACAGCATTATTATAACATGATGTGCCGACCCCAATTAGAGTGGGATAAGGGCAGGAGCATACATAAAGGGCAGGAGGATACATATATAATATATTAAAATCAGCTTTTATACTATGACATAAATAGAATTATTGAACTTTAAGGGTGTTTGGCAAGGGTTTGCCACGATGCTAGGTGTCTGGCATTGACTGACGTGATTTTTAATAATATTCTTAAGGTTATACCAAAAAATCACTTTATAATTTGACGAAATTAAATCGGTATTTTGCAACCTTGAGTACCTCGTATCTCCCAAAGCCACTATGATCCAGATTTCATAATCTACCATCGTTCTTACCTGTGTTGCGAGCATGCACTGACAAAGTTTCAGCTTTTATAAAATGACGAAGGTCTTGGGTTCACGGGCTCTTAGTCCATACTCTTATGACACTCTAAGTGGTGTGTTTACGTGTTTTAAACATGTTGTCACATGATTTTTATTTTACGACCGGCCACCTGACATCAACTTACCTTAGTCGTATTTTACGACACCCCGATAAAAAAGAGGGTGGTCTATATATATGTAGATAAATCTGTGATATACTAGTGATATAATTCTGTGCAATATTTACAATAAAATACGATAAAATATTTTCAAAATTCTTTTATTTAACATAACTTACGTTTTAAAAAATGTTTCTACATAAAATAATTTCAACATGAAAAATATTATTTCTAAAAACAATGTTTTTGTATAACGTTAAAAATAGATCTGCTTATTCGAGCTAGTAACATTTTGAGCAATATTTCATATATTTAAAGGCACTATGTGAAATTCACTTATTTGTACGCACATACATTACAATTTTTGTTGCAATAGTGTCACAACTCAAAATTATGTTTTGAAATAAATGGGTTTAAATAAATTGCTATGGAAAATGCATAAAAAATGGTTGATTTTTGTTAAACGAACAACCTAATATTGAATTATGATTTCTGCCGGTATCGCTGATGAAAAAACGTGTGTTTTAACATGTAATTTTAGTCCAAAACACGTGTTTTTTTGAGTTATGTATTGCATAAGCGATATACCTAGTTTAAAATATTTCTTAATAAATTGATATATTAAGGGCCTATTTCATAAGTTACCAATAAACTGTCAGTTAGCCTATTCGGAACATATATGACATATCTGCGTTTCTCAGGTTTCTGATAGGCTTATTCAGCACTTAAAGTCCCTAATTAGTAAACAGGTAGATCATGTGGCTTGTATTTTGTTTATCTGCTGGCAAATACCTATTTCGAAATGGCCGCGACTTTTTTTTATTTTTCACTTTTAAGAATCTCTTTTTAGAGACATTTATCTGCTACTTAGTTTATTTGTCGGTTAACTATACGACACTTTATCAGTAACTTGTGAAACAGGCCCTAAATCCGAATAACAAGATAATTGGAATTTACAAATTTCTTACGAGTAAATGAAACTCATATATTATCTATATAATAAGTTCATTCATATTTGACAAATAATTAGACGAATATTTCTTTAATTACTTCTTCTATTGTTCAATTATAATGGTATAAATGATTATTAATAGACATTAGAACAAATATTTTTGTATAGTTTCTATAGTAAAAAATAAGACAAAACCCATGGAATGTATTCCATCTTAAATTTAAAAATAAACTATGCCTTGGGGGAAATTTACAATCCTTTATACGTATTTTGACATTTGCACATTCTGATATAAAATATAATGCATGCACCAAAAAAATCATTATGGCATCACCTAATGAACACACACACCCACTTTAAAAATCAACCTATAAAATGCATCACTCGACAATATTCCCATCCTTTTTCTATGTGATTTGATTCTTACAAAGTCATTAACAATCTTATCTAAATATTTACATACGGTAACAATTAAACATTATATGTACTCTTTATTGATACTAAAACCCAAAAAAGTATTTCATAAAAGAAGGCATTTAATCTACTAATAGCAGTCAGTAACATATGCGTAAAACGTAATTCTGATGGAATGCGATTTCAACAATTTAAATGTACTAGTGTTGCCAAATAAAGTCTACGAAAGTTTTGGTACCACTTTACGTGTACAAAAATAGTTTGTTACGTAATTGTGTTTCCGTAATATATTACATTGTATGGCAGTCAAATTAATTCACTTTATAAAGGAATTGATATGCAATTTAAGGATGTGAAAATAGTTTAATACGTAATTCACATGAATTGCGATTGTAACAACTTAAATGTGCCTACAAGTGGTACCAAATTAAGTCTACCAAAGATTTGATGCCAGTTTACGGGTGCAAAAATGGTTTATTACGTAATCCTGTTCCGGTAATCTTTTGTACATTGTATGGCACTCTAGATTAATTAACTTTAAAAAGGATTTGGTACCAAATTTATGGGTTTGAAAATAGTTTAACACGTAATTCAGATGATTTGTGATTATAACAACTTAAATGTGCCTACAAGTGGTACCAAATTAAGTCTACCAAAGATTTGATGCCAGTTTACGGGTGCAAAAATATTTTATTAATTCTGTTCCTGTAATCTTTTGTACATTGTATGGCACTCTAGATTAATTAACTTTAAAAAGGATTTGGTACCAAAATTATGGGTTTGAAAATAGTTTAACACGTAATTCAGATGATTTGTGATTATAACAATTTAAATGTGCCTACAAGTGGTACCAAATTAAGTCTACCAAAGATTTGATGCAAGTTTACGGGTGCAAAAATAGTTTATTACGTAATCCTGTTCCGGTAATCTTTTGTATATTGTATGGCACTCTAAAATAATTAACTTTAAGATTTGATACCCAATTTAAGGGTGTGAAAATAGTTTAACGCGTAATTCACATGAATTGTGATTATAACAGTTTAAATGTGCCTACGATTGGTACCAAATTAAGTCGACAAAAGATGTGGTGCCATTTTACGTGTGCATAAGTAATTCTATTTCCGTAATCTTTTGTACATTGTATGGTACTCTAAATTAATTAACTTTAAAAAGGATTTGGACCCAATTTACGGATGTGAAAGTATTTTAATACGTAATTCAGATGAATCGCGATTGGAACAATTTAAGTGTCTTATGGGTTTTACCAAATTAAGTCTACAAAAGATTTCGTACCACTTTACGTGTGTAATGATTTTATTACGTAATTCTGTTTCCGTAATCTTTTGTACATTGTATGGCACTGTAAAATAATTAACTTTAAGATTCGGTACCCAATTTAAGGGTGTGAAAAAAGTTTAATACGTAATCCACATGAATTGTGATTATAACAATTTAAATGTGCCAAATCATGTTACAGCATGTTATGCCGACCCCACTTGGAGTGGGATAAGGGCAGGAGGATGCTGATGAAAAGTGTATTGTATGTATTTTAATCGTTCGGCCACTGTCATAAATCTCTTACGTCATGGCATGTGTTATCACGTAATTATGGTCAATTTGGGATTGTGACAGTAGTAATGATAAATAGTGTATCTAGGAGTGCCACATGATGTTCCCTGAGGAGTTTAGCCTCACCCGGGCTGTGGCCAGGTTCCGGAGCGCCCTGGGGTATGCACGATGTTCCGCCTGAAGGATCCTTTCGCTGAGGGACTCCTCAGTATCGTCCTTGAGTACTGGAACACGCTCCTGGATGATTATGGGACCCGTGTCCATACCCTCCTGCAGTTACCAAAATGACGTTCATTATTCAAATCAACATTGTATACCTGTATGGATCTTAAAGAGCTTTTTCCCATTTCACATTATTTATCTGATTTGCAAACCAGTATCTGAAAATACCAATCAACTCCGGCTGAACGCCCGCTTACTTCATCTTTTCCTTATGATAATTAATATTTCTATTCATTTCATTAATACTATAAATAGCTTTTCACTGATACAGTAGAACCTCGGTAACTCAAACCTCGATAAATTATAAACCTCTGTAACTTCAAAAAATATTTTTTTTTCTTTTTCGATTAATTAAATATAAAGAAAATATTAAAAAAGAAAGTTGGCGCTGATGACATGTGGGATTTGAACCCGGTTTCATTTAGAACATTTTTGGTCCGCCTGTTATCGCAACAATCGTTTGACAACTAAAAAATCCTCTGCTTTCAATTCAAACTTTTGAGTATTTTTTTAATGTCCAAAAACATTGTTTTTTAAAATAAAAGCTGGCTAGATCGATTTTTCTCCCCCAAAACTCCCTACGTGCTGAATTACAGGAAAATCGTTGCCTTTTCGAGATTTCGAATATGTTTATATACATACAAGATTAACTCATTTAAATATTAAAGATTTATATAAAAGATTAATTCATTTATATATTAAAAAGACAAATAATATCTCACGTCAACGAAGTGCACCGTGCATCCCGACTCGCAATCACCCGCGGCCAGGCACTGTCGCTGTGCGTGTAACCCGGGGTGCTTGGGCAGCAGCGATGGGTGGATATTGATCAGGCGACCCCTCCACCTGGTGACGATGGACCCCAGATATGACTTCAGACAGTATGGACTTAGGCACACTCACTCAGTATGGACTTTTACACCACCACGGCATCGCGCCACTCCATGCGCGACCACCCGATGGACGTTCCCTGCCTCGCGAGCTCCTGCGGTCACCGTCTCCGCGGCCCGATGCGGATGACGACGGCGACGACGAGGACGACGCGACGGGCGAAAGGGCGACACCACGGATTATGACACCACCGGACATGACACACCTACCTGATCAGGACACCACCGGACGTGACACCACCGAAATTGACCCCGAGGTCTGGGAGCTACCATTCCCAGACCTCCCCACCGAACAAGAAATCCATTAGGTCACCTAGGTGACCTGGGCTTAGGGCCCAAATACCGACACCCTTAGGTCACCTAGGTGACCTCGGCCTACGGCTGGAACATAGACCAGGCAGAATGCCTGCAAGGCAATGCCCGGGCAAAGAGGTGCCTCGAGGCCCGTACCCCGCCACCCGGGGAGTAAGCGAGATGACCCTGCTGCTGCGGGCTTTGGTAATTGATAGCGAGTTAACTCGCCCGATTGATGGTTACAAATAAAACCTAAAATACACATTTTAACAGCATATCTAACTAAAGTTAAAATTGATTCCTAATATAGGTAGGATGAAAATAACGAACGATAAATATTCAATAATTGTGAAAAGTCTTGGGGTCGATATAAATACCAAAAAACGACACAAAACGCTTTGGAGAATCAAATTCAATAGAATGAATATGAAATCCGATAAAATTCGCCCGTTACCCATTATCTTCGATAATGAAACATCCACGGCAGACGGACTTTACGGCACCTTAACTCGCGACTCAATATTATAGCAGCGCCATCTATTAGTGAAAATGTTACAACTTCAACGTTACCTTTGCACGAACTCTACGGACAGGATCCTCATATATCCTGCAAGGCACACGAAGTCGATCTTGTGGCTCTCCAGAGCTGAGGAGATGGCTCTGTCGAACTCCTCGCGGGAGCCGTACTCCTTATAGTTGAACACCTGGAAGACAAGACATATATCCCACGCTTAGTATTTAAGTGACCGAATTAATAAAGTTGTTATATTGAGAATTTCAACTCACGTACGTTACCATAACATACCATAATATAACATCATTGAGAATGGGCGTAATTTATACGTCCATTCTCAATGCAAAGCTATTTTCCCTAAGCTTTGTTAGACTTCATATTTTCTATTTATTTTAATTATAATTTTAGTTATAATAGTTATTGTACGTTTGTTATCTTTTAATCACGCTGTGACTACCTTTAATTAGATTTATATGTTACTAGCGACCTGTCCGTGCTTCGCACGAGTATAAAATAGTCTATGTCACTCAGTGAAAAAAAATATTAAAATCGATCCAGTAGTTTTGATTTATTCATTACTGTCTGTGGCCCGCAAGCGTTAAATTTGGAGAAAAACAATTCCCCTCCCCCTATACCAAGAAGATTTCCTGATATATCTAATATCTAAATTCATATACCACATATTTACTTTTAACATTTTTCCCTATGTATTTTATTTTTACAATTAATAACAGAATGTCTTTATATATAACATTGACAGCTTTCTTGTCATTAGACAATATAAACATGTTTTCTTTAGAGGTTACTCTTAAAAGACCGACATTTCGTTGCACGTCCGATCGCTGATAAATTCGAAGTGCTATAGGGCGAAGCGCGGCCTCCTCGCGGGATTTTAAATCTGTAATATCTCCGAAAATGTTCACTTAAATTACATGCTGTAAACGACTATATTGATCTATACTAAATGAACAATTTATTTAAGGTACTTAATTGGATAAGGATTAATGCTATATTGTTTAAAATCGCTACGAAAATAAGGCATTATTTTTCGTAAAAAAATGCTATAGTGGGTTATCCATAAGAGATAGACATATACCATCGCGAATTTTTCTGTAGACCTTTTCAAGGTGTACAAATACTTAGTACATCATTTTGATAAATCTCGTAGGGGCCTGCGTTTGACAATATGAGCGGAAAAAAATATAATTATTTACGACATCACAATAGAAACCTCAAAAATTACAGTATTTCTCTACTCCGTATTGAATGTTATTATACCAACAAACCTTCCTCTTGAATCACTCTATCTATTAAAAAAAAAAGCATCAAAATCTGTTGCGTAGTTTTAAAGATTTAAGCATATATAGCGATATATGGACAAACAAAGAATGTGACTTTGTTTTATACTATGTAGTAATTAGTAACCCTAGAAAATATAGCCATGTTACTTTAGTTACACATGTAATTCTGTTGGTAGTTCTATGGAATAAATAACTTGGAAGAGCAAAGTAAGTAGCGGCCTGTTACTGCTGAGAATAGGCCTCTTCTCTTTGTTTTTGGGGAGAAGAATTGGAGCTAAGACCTACCACGCTGCTCCAATGCGGATTGGTAGGTTACACATATCTCCAGAATTCTCTAAAGATATGCAGGTTTCCTCACGATGTTTTTCTTCACCGAAAAGCGTGTGATAAATTGCAATTATCAATTAGACACATAAGTTTTAACAGAAAAACTCATTGGTGTCTGCCCGGATTTGAACCCGTGACCTCCTCGAAAGAGTCGCACGGTGTTTACTGCTGGACTATCACAGCTTACGTACGTAAGTACAATACAGTAACTTAAACAATTATTTTGTTAAATGAAGTACTTCAACCAATTAGTCAACAATCACAACCTTATCAGGTAAGTTATTATTCTTACTATCTATTACATTCAAATAGATAAGTGAATCACAAACCACAGCTTCTACTTGGAAGAGCAAACACACAAAAATGTTTATGTACATTATGTACATGTCATATACAAATATGTTTGGCTATTATTTCGCCCCATTTTCATCTTTTTACATATGGGGCCCAAAATTGTATGAATGTGTATAAGTTTCTTATACTATCGCCAAAGGAAAGTTCTTACCAGTGTCGGTATGCCCGCTTTCTCCGCCCGTTGCAGTGCGTACGCGTCCTTCCTGTTGCTGACGACGAGCGAAATCTCCGCACACATACACTGCGACGAGTCGCGGGTTGTGTCTATCAATGCCTGCAGGTTGCTGCCGTTGCCCGAAACCAGCACCGCAACCTGACAATAATAGATACAAACATGCAAAAATGATTCATATAACTTTACATATATAGTTCAAATTTCAATACATAATCGCAAATTTGTAGTGTGGTAAAGTTGGCTTCAATTGAAGATGCAAAAATGATTTGTAATACTTTATACGTAGAGTTCAAAGTTAAATAAAAATTCGGGACTTTGTAGTGGGGTAAAGGTGGCTTTATTTTGAAGATGCAAAAATGATAATACTTTATACATAGTTTAAAGTTCAATACAAAATCCGAAATTTGTAGTGGAGTAAAGGTGGCTTTATTTGAAGATGTAAATGTTACTCGTATAACTTCATACATAGAGTTCAAAGTTCAATACAAAATCGGAGATTTGTAGTGTGGTGGCTTCATTTGAAGATGCAAAAATAATACGTTATACTTTACACGTAGAGTTCAAAGTTCAAACAGATATCGGAAATTTGTAGTGGAGTAAAGGTGGCTTCATTTGATGATGCAAGAATGATTCTTAATCAAGAGTTCACTGTTCAATTAGAAATTTGTAGTGAGATAATAGTGGCTTCATTTGAAGATGCAAAAATGATTCTTAATAGCTTATACATAGAATTCAAAGTTAAATTACAAAATCAGAAATTTGTAGTGTGGTGAAGGTGGCTTCAATTGAAGATTTAAAAATTATTCGTAATACTTTACACATAGAGTTCACAGTTCAATCGGAAATCGGAAATTTGTAGTGTGGTAAAGGTGGCTTCTTTTTAAGATGCAAAAATGATTCCTAATGCTTTATAAATAGAGTTCACAGTTTAATCGGAAATTTGTAGTCTAGTAAAGGTGGCTTCTTTTAAAGATGCAAAAATGATTCTTAACACTTTATACATAGAGTTCTAAGTTCAATCAAATATCGGTTTTTAAGTGGAGTAAGGTGGTTTAATTTTAAGTTTTTACTGACATTTGAAATATAAAACAGTCTACTTGAGTAAAGAATATTTGGAATTCGAATTCACTCACCCTTTTCATTGTAAGCAGCGGCATTCGGCGTGTGAAATCAATGGCTGAGGCGAAGTTGTCCACAACAACTCTGGCGCCGCCCGCCGGCCGCGCCTGCACCGACCCTATCACCATGGCACCATGGGACCGTGTTATGTTCATCACCTGCAAGGAACACCATCATCACAGATTAAAAGTTAAGAAAATTGATAACATTAATCTAGAGTATTTCTATGGGACTAAATGTGCCCACAGCTTCGTCATCAAATCATTGCGTCAGGAATATGTATTTCAGTCAATCTATTTAAAACCTTAATATACTAATTAAATTTAATTAAATACTAAAACTAATACTAATATTAAGTTCCTTAATAATTGCAATATTTTTTAGTAAAAACTACACAAAAATCCGTTAAGTAGATTTTGAGAAAAACAATCATATACAGATAGGCAGATTTGGGGACTATGTTTTATAATAAGTATAGCTGAGCTGAGGCTGAGCTAAAAGCTGAGACAACAAAGATGAGAGTACAAAGACGATGGATCGGGAGCACCAGATGCATCAACCGCCTCGAGGACCTTATAGGGGGGCGTCCGATTAAACAGTGTAGACCCTTCGAGGTGGACTGACTCAAAAAGATTTATTTATTTATTTTTATTAGGTCCACCAACAGAATTAAGTGTAATTTAAATATTAAAATAGACACAGCTTAGGGTTTATAAGTTTACACCTAATGCCATTTATAGGCAGACACAGCATGCAACTTAAACATGTACGATGACATTATATTTTTAAAATTAGAAACTAAGTATGAGAAAACTATATAAATAAAAACTGATTAAAATGGATTTGTAAATAGATATTAGTAAGAAACTGACATTACAAATATGATAATTAAAGTATTGTAGTTAATTTATTTCGCATTTTAAAGATCGCAAGAATCCGTTAGATAGAAGTTATACAAGATCCAGAAGAGTGCAGATACCGTGAAGAGACCTATATCCAGAAGTGGATGGCTGTCGGTTGAAGCAGAAAAAGTGACTTTAAGCTTTGTGATAACTTCATATAGGTTAACTTAATTCGATATTAACAATATATTACATAATTTTAGTTGAAAGAAAACTATATAGGGTAAGCTAACCTATTCTCGACACATATCCAATTAATTGACACCCTAGCAATTTTCTTCCAAAAATAAGAAAATAACAACCCTAAATAGTTCCATTTGTACCAATTTTATTAGATAATATCATAATTTCTTATTTTGGCAACAAAAATAATATGGCGACTAATCAGCTGAAAACAGCACATAATTAATTAAGTAATAATTTATCGTTTTGGGTACTTTACCCTATTTTTGCATTCGAGCAGCGTGGTCCAGACTTTCTTTCCAAAAAGGACAAAGGTTGCCAATGAGATAGTCCCAGGCAGATAAAGGTAATTGGGATAATTTTAATGTATCCAGTACCTCGGCCTGGTTTTCCGGAGCCACGATTAGCACCATCCCGATGCCGCAGTTGAACGTGCGCAGCATCTCGTCATCTTTAACTGCGCCCGCATCCGCGATCCAAGCGAACACCTGTCAACAATATTACAACTTGACTTCTGTATGTCTTTGACTGGCCCGTTGGCGTAGTTGTTAGTGATCCTGACTACAACTCCGCGGGTCGTGGGTTCGATTCCCACCGAGGGCCAAAATTTTCTAACAAAAATTTGTTCGTTCTTCGAGCCTGCGTGTATATGTATTTAAAATTATATAAGTATATCACCAGTTGTCTGTCCATAACACAAGTATTAGATTACTTATTTTGGGGACGAAGAACCGTGTGTGTAAGTGTCCCATACATTTATTTATTTAACTTCCCATATAGCAATAGTTGTAACGATCCCCACGACTTCGCTCGAACCAAATTAAGGATGGCTGCATCAACTCAATAATGGAATATTTTTGTCGTACTCTCTAATGAAAAATGGATCTCATTTTTATTAAAACTCTTTTATTTAACTTGCAATATACATTACATGTACATTGTATGTGAAGGTGAAATTTTGCAAGTTAATTTTGAATCACTTCCCGCTGGCCAATTGGGGTGAAATTTCACATACTGATCAAGTCGTTTATGATAAGTATAACCTGATGATGCTTGCTATATTTGGCCCCGGTAGTGGGAACTCTTAAGCTTAAAATGTGGCAAAGTTCAATAGTTATACACAGAGTTAGAGAGACTGTCACCGACACACACCAATTTACCTTAGTCGCCTTTAACGATACCTCGGTAAGAAATGAGTGTGGTCTATTCTCCGTCCTTTATTAGTTCGGACACCACACGTCGGTGTAATAATAAGGTACTTTTATACAATTTTTTTTTTTTTTGTTGTGTCCTTAATGAGTTATATTTTTTTTTAAATTTTATTAATAATTTATTTATTTTATTTGTAGATTATTTTAATATTATAATTTCTATTTTAATTGTTATGTTAATTATTATTAAATTATATGTCAAAACAAATTGTCAGTTTATGTTTATTTTAAGGACCTCTACTAAGTACAGGCCTCCTCCATTTTTTTCCAAACTTCTCTAGCATCTGCAACATACATCCAGTTACTTCCAACAAGTTTTATAATTTCATCTGACTAACGTTATAGTGGTCTGCCCCTTTTTCTCTACGCGAGTGGACCGGACCAATTTGTTATTATTTTTGGCCATCGATTCTTGTCCATACGAGCAATGTGGCCAGCTCATGAAGGTACTTCTATACAGTAACTATATATAAATATTCCACGTACGGGGTGTACGTTCCACCAGTGCGCGTTGAGCCGCACCCGCACGCTCTCCGGGATGACCCGCGGAATGTTCTCGAGCAGCCCGCCGCCAGTGATGTGCGCCACCGCCTTCACGATGCCCCTCTGCAGCGCGGGCAGCACGCTGCGGACGTAGATCCGGGTCGGCTTTATTAACTCCTCGCCTACAGATAGAAGAAGAAAGAGATAGAAGATTATAGACAGTGGAGAACCTCACTACACCTCCCCCCAGTAAACCCCCGCCGCCCCCGCCTTATGTGCCATGTCTAATGGCACGTCTCGGGGAGATGCAAAATGAGGACACCTCGGTATTAAAGGGGGTGTTTTATTCTACTCAATCGGATACCACACAGCGGGTTAATGAGGAAATGTTAAATCGGTGAAAATAGAATCCCATGTACCCATTATCCCTTTTATACCACTGCGTTACTCTCTTATACGACAAAAATACTGATTACATTGATATTGATAAATATTTGAAAATATTGATTTAGTATAACTAAACTCATGAGAAAATTCGAGACCTAACTTGTTACGGTAATAAGATAGCCCTAAAAACTTAAAACCATCAAGATGCTTAAAGTCAGCTTACTTAAGGCACATGTGTCGAAATATACAGAATTCTGTAAATCATCAAGATGGCAAAGCAACTTAGCTTTTCTAGCAGCTTAACTTTTTTCTCTACCATAAGTTGCTCTTAGCCTAAAAGGTAAGTCGTCGATCAAATATCTCTATTAAAGTGATCGTTAAGTATATACAACTTAAAAATCACACTCGATAACGTAAAAATAGTAACTAGAACGCGTGTGTCAAACTAAAAACTTGAAATCTATGCATATCGCCCTATCCGGACAATAAAGTCACATTTGCTATGCTTAACATGGGACGTGTGACCTTATTCTTCGGGTAGGTTGATATCATAAAACAAAGTCCCAAAAGCTGTGATTGATTTTCTCAAAATTTACTCAAAGGTACGGTACGGTTTTTACTGAAAGATAGTGAATTGAGGAAGGTAAAAGTCAATAGTACATTAGGGTTAAATTCCCAAAATCGAGTTTTACGCAGGAAAAACTTAGTGACCAACTGATTTCAAATAGAAAAAACTAAGAGAAGAAGTGAATAACGTTACCGAGAGTGAGTCCGTCCTCGCTGAAAGGCGCCTTATCCGCGAGAGTGAGTCCCGCCTTCTTCATCAGACTGTGTATCAGGCTGAAGCCGTTGCTATGTACGCCGTTGGACGGCAACCCGATGATTATATCGCCCACCTGACATCATGCAAAGAGCATAAAATAAAATTTTGGGTCGACTCAAATAATAACCGTTGTAAGGTAAGGGCCTTAGTTGACCGTTTTGTATGAAATTTTAAATAATAAACAGTTGTTAATAGATGTCAACAGGTAATAACTAATTTATTTTTTATTATCCACAACAAACAAAACGCTTATTATTTAAAATGTCATACAAAACGCTCAATTACTAGTGCCCTTACCTTATATAGTAGTAGTTTGGATAATTGTTATGTACCGTGATGTCGTTGATCTTGGGCAGTATGTGCGTGCGCTCCACCGCGCCGAGCGCGAAGCCCGCGATGTCGTACACGCCCGCCTCGTACATGCCCGGCATCTCGGCCGTTTCGCCGCCTGCGTAATATGTATATAGATAGGTAGGTAGGAAGATATTTAGACAGGTGGATAGGAAGAAAGTTAGACTGGTTAATAGGTATCTCCCTATTTACCAGTCTACCTTTCTTCCTTAGTTTGATGGGTAGAAAGGTTGATAGCTAGATTTCTTTTTTTTATGTCAGGAAAACCCATTTTAGGTCATCACCGCCCGGCGCGAGCGGCGGGTATGTCGGTCTCGCACCGACTAAAAACCTGACAATGCTCCACCACGCTGCTGGTGGCGGGGACAGGGTACCGTTGGACACATATTGCCCCCATCCCCGCCAGCAGCAACTCTGTACCTTAAAGTGCGCCACCTCTGGGTCGGGGACTCTCTAAAAGTGGCCCCTCCCTCCGCTAATCGATGCATCGGGAGCACCAGATGCATCGACTGCCTCGGGGACCTTTTCAGCTTCCCTTCCAGGGGAGTTCCCCGTTAGGACGGCATACGAGTCGCCTGCGGGGGATCGGATCCAAGGACTCAACTCCCCGGATCCCCACCGCCGCCTTCTTCCACGACATAACGTCCTCGAAGAAGGAGGCCATCGCTGCCCACAATCTCTCCCTGTCCACCATGGCAAGGTGGATAGATAGATAGAAAGGTAGACAGATGAGTGGGAAAGTTGAAAGGTAAATAAGTAGAAAGGTGTAAAGGTAGATGGAAAGAAAGGTAAATAGGTACATAAGTAAATAAGAAGATAGGTAAAAATGTAGATATGTAGATAAAGAAATAAATGAATGAATAAATATATGGGACACTGTGTAAGTGTCCCATATACACGGTCGTCCGTCCCCAAAGTAAGTAACTTAATACTTGTGTTATGGGTGACAGACAACTGGTGAATATATACTTATATATTTTTTAAACACATACTTAAATACAAATATATACCCAGGTTCAAAGGCCAACAAATTCATTTATAGAAAATGTTGGTCCTCGGCGGTAATCGAACCCGCGACCCGCTGAGCTGAAGGCAGGGTCACTACCCACTGCGCCAACGGGCCAGTCATATTATATAAGTACTTTCTTACCAATCAAAGCAGCAGACGACTGTTTGCATCCCTCAGCGACTCCAGCCACCACATTCTTGGCAACATTGACGTCCAGAGCTCCACAAGCGAAGTAGTCCAGGAAGGTCAGCGGTGCTGCTCCGTTGCAGAGGATGTCGTTGACACACATGGCGACCAGATCTATGCCGATAGTACTGTGCTTGTTCATGCGCTGGGCTATCTTCAGCTTAGTGCCTACTCCATCAGCAGCTAAGACCAGTACTGGGTCCTGAAGAAACGGATTAGTCTTAATCGAGACAAGAATTGGATCCTTAATTAATATAACTAAGTAGTTTTAGACGTTTTATGGGTGAACCAAGGCCAAACTTAGGAGAGGAAAAAAAAGAGAAGTACGTGAAGTCAAAAGTAGACATAAAAGGCAAAGTAAAAAGAAAATTACAAATGGCCGATCAAAAGATAGGAAAGTAAAGGAATAGATTTATACGCGGAGTCAAAGAAAAAGGTCTTATTAGGAACTATAAGTTGAATAAAGACACAGTCACGTCAAAAAACTCCGTTTCATCAAAACACTTCGGGGTTGATGTGTGTTTTGTGTGTTGTGACCATGATTTAATCGTCGCTGTAGAGGTACATTTTGGTAGGGTTTGAGAGTTCAGTTAGCCTCAAATGTCCAAGGTCATGATTTAGAAAACATTTATTTACATTAGTTCTCTTTAAGTAGATAGGATTATTTTCAAAATGATTGACGAAATTTCGTTTACGATTGGTTAAAAAGTTACTAGTATTCTTGTATTTTAATACTTTTGTAGGTTACTTACATGAATATGAGCTCATGCCAAATTTATGAATGATAAAAACATACATAGATATGGCCTAATATATTTATGAATATGAAATATGAATGTTAACGTAAATTCTGGAATTTTAGGATACACTTATGCCTTAGTGTCCTGGAATACCCTTAATCTTACCTTATATTCATGCTCGATAGCTTTCAGTTGGAAACAACCACCGAAACCGCCCAACCCGCCCAGAACACCTGCGCGGGACGTTGATCTGTAGGTAATAAAAAAATCCCAATATAATTTTAAGGTTTTAATTAATTTAAATCTACCCTTAGTATTCACTGTCTGTTCGCGATAAACTCCAAATTAACGGATTTTTATGCTTCTTTATCACAAGACTTTGAAAGAGATTTTGAATGAAATTTTACGCATATATTTTGTTAAGGTTTTGTGTAAATTGATTGAAATTTAATGATAATTGTTGAAAAATGTCGGAATAAGTAAAATCTTCTGGAAACTTTCATGGACGACGCTGCCTTATCTGCGTTTGATATAACAAAACAATGTAAGCTAGGATTAATCTTCATTAAAAGGTCTACAGAAAAGTCTGCGATGAAATGCGGTATTAAAAACGAAAGGTGCAAAATTGGGATCGTAGGGACATTTAATAAGGAGGGATGAAAACCATGGGACTAAACGAGTGTTAGATATGAATGTGTATGGATATGTGACCAGAGGGAGGCGTAAAAAGAGGTGGTTGGATTGTGTGAAGTATGGCATACATATAAAAACAGGAACGCCAGAGTTGACGAATGATAGGAGAGAATGGGACAGAAAACATGTTGTGGCGACCACACCTAGTGGGATAAGGCTCGGAGAACGAAAGAGAAAAGTCATTGACTGCATATATCTAAAAAGAAAATAAAAAAAAATAAAATGTAAAATACAACATGGTATAAGTTAGTATAGTATGTACGAATACCGTCTAAATTAAAAGTTTTCATTAGAAGGAAGGAAAGAGGCCCAAGGAACGGAGCCCAATGCGTTGGACCGACCAAAGTCGCTAACACTCGACTCTAGTATCGGTGACGCCATCCACGCCACAAAAGACAAAGCAAAGTGGCAAAAAATAGTCCTGAATAAATGCTATATAAAGATCAGGACCTTCAGCATTAAGGATTACGACGCCAGGAGGAGCATACTAAGCATAACATTCGCCGCTCACCTGGCTAATGGTTTGATGAGGGATACCAAGGAGTCTCCAGCTTCGATGTCCACGCCGCTGTCCTTATACGACAGGGACTTCTGTGTCACGGCTTCGTTAGAAGTATATGGGGCAGTTAGGGCCGCCATAGCTTGAGTGAAGTTCTCTACCACCACTTGGTGGCCACCTACAGAACAAAATACAGTATTAAAGAACTTTTATGATAGCAAAATTAAAATGGTGAAATTATGGTTATTTGGTACCACGGGAAGGCGAAAACAAAACGTCTGCTGACGATAATTATCTAAAATATCGTGAGTGGAATTCATAATTTATGTATAGAAACCGGCTATACTCACGTGTTATTTTATCGGATGAGCCCGACTAGTTTCAAGCCCGTACGGGGCTCTTATTCATGAGCTCTTTACGCGGCGTTATCGCCGCAATAACGCCGCGTATAACGATGGGCTTGAAACTAATCGGGCTCATCCGATAAAATAACACGTGAGTATAGCCGGTTTCAATACATAAATTAAGATAATTATCTATTCTCCTTTCTTTAAAAATTGGCGATTACTTTCCCAATGTAACTTAGGATGAAGTACACACATAGGAGATTATTTGATTAAACGATTATGACAACGATTATCATTGGTTATTCAGTCGTAATAAAAAACTGGTAACGAAAATTTGTTAAATGTTGCCATCGCCAAATTAAACGATCCAAAAATTTTTAAGAGAAAAAGGGCTTCAGATTGTCAACGACTTGTGATCCAGCGATTAATAAATACAACTCGCAGAAAAAATCGTTGAAAGCTATATCGCGTGCAGATATCAAATATCAGTGCAAGAGGCCCTATGTGGATTCTGCGGTTCAAATGAGGGTAGATGAAGAAAACAATAACTGTAATACTCGGGAAAGAAGACGTCGCGTCGCTCCAGTCAGCTCGTGACCACGGTGGATGCAAATCTGCCCAAATGTCGAACCTTATACAAAGGTAACTCGATTTTAATGCGATGTGACCCGTGTGTTTATATAATAATTAGTTTAATAATTTCCTACCTATAATTTATGACATTTGTACGTATTTAATAACTAGTTCTACTCACCCTCCTTTCCAATAACTTCAACGGTACCGACGACGGCGATGGTATCTTCCACCGTGGATAATAACTCGTCCAAGCACTTTGGATCAACGATGACCACCATGCCTACACCGCAGTTGAACGTCCTGAGCATTTCGAAGTCCGATACTCGACCTTAGGGCAAAATTTCAAATCTTCAAGTACACCATAATCTCGCTTTGCGTCGTTTCGTTTTGCGTTTTTTCAAATTGCGTTGCTACTTAATTAGTACCAATTTTCAGTGTGCATCATTAGATTTTCGAGGTTGCATTTGGGTTCGGCTCTAATTTTTTTATTTTGTTTTTTTAATTAAAGATGGCAACACTTATGTGTCTAATTACGCCATGCCATCAAAACTCGATTCTCTTTCTAACTAAAAATCAATGCAATTTTAATACAGTTGAATACCCACTTTATTTTGCTAATTTTAGACTTCAATTTCGTAGTGTATTGTGCTCTTTTAAAAAGTGGATCATAAATTTATATAAATTTTATTTCTCAAATTACTTAAATAGTTCATTTTGTTTATAATTTAATACGTTTTTTTTGTGTTTGTGTATGTATCTAATAATTTTTTTTTAAAGTCAACTCTTTTAAAAAAAGGTAGTATTTTCGTAACCTAGGATCTTCGATCTTTAAATGGTTTGGTAAAGAAAATCTTTATTGACTTTTGAATCTTCAAAAAAAAAACCAAAAAACTTTAAAAACTTTGCGTCGTTTCAACTTGCTTCGTGTTATTTTGGAACGTAACCGAGACGCAAAGTGAGGTATTGATGTATATTCGAAACAGATCCGTGTCAGCGTCACAAACAAGTATTTGTCAAGGAAACCTACTCACCTTTGGCCTGCAACCACCCAAACATAGGTTTTATGCTGAACTTCGTAGCGTCTAACTTGACCTTGACCCCTGGTGGTAGGATCCTCGGTATGTTCTCCAGGAGACCACCTCCAGTGATGTGCGCCAGACCCTTGACCAGTCCTTTCTTCACCGACGGCAATAGCGCCTTCACGTAGATGCCGGTGGGTTCGAGGAACTCTTCACCAAAGGTCTTGTTAGTTGTGCTGAACGGAGCTTTATCGTGGAAACTATGGAAGAAAGAAAGAAATTTAAGCATCTTTTAAACTCAGTGAATAAGTACTTTTTTCCACTATCGGACTTGAATCTCTTCCACGATATAAATATACCGATTGATCACATCTATGATTATTATTTACAATCATCGTTCTCTTGCCTTTATCCATCTCTAAGTGGAATCGGCACAACATGCTTTAATGCTAGGTATTATACGATCGGCCGCCTGCCTGGCGTAATTTTACCTTAACCGCCTTTTACGCCACCTTGGTAAGGAAAGGAGTGGTCTATTCTACTCAGCCGGAAACCACACGGTGCTCATTTTTATTTACAATCATAGAAAGAAAATCATAGACGAGAAAAAGAGATGAAACGAAAGGAAAATATAAGAGCATTAGAGAGACAGAGCAAAAGAAAAAGACAGAGAGTGGTAGAAAAAGATAGGGGAGCGACTGAGACACAGAGAGGCAATGAAATAGCGGCGGTAGCGGAATGGTTAGGGTAACGGACTTGCGATCGAGAGGTCGTGGATCCGAATCCATCCCAATCCAAATAACCAATTATATTACCGATGTGAACCCATTCCTAACACAAGCATTTAGCTTAGCTGGAGGGGTTAACAAGTTTACTAGTAATTTGTGACCCAAATTACTAGTAAACTTTACAAAAAATACAGAACGAGTTACGAGAGAAAGAGGCAAAGAGCGAAAAAACACAGGTAGTCAAAGAAAGATAAAGAGGACGAGAGAAAACATCAAAAAGCGAAAGAAAGAGACAGAGTATTAGAAAGAGACTAGGAGTGAGAGAAAGAGATAGAGAGCGTGAGAAAAGAACAGTGAGATGAAGAGCCAGAGAGTGATAGAAAAAGATAGGGAAGAAATACACAAAAAGAGAAGCACAGCGAGAAAGAGACAAAAGAGCGGCAGTGACAGAGAGCGATAGATAGAGAGACATAAAGCTTTTTAGTCGCTTGAAATTTTCTATTAATCTACTACCAGAAGCATCATCCACTCACCTGTGGCCAGTTTCACTCATGATCTTCTGCACTAGGCTGTACCCGTTGCTGTGCACGCCGGTGGAGGGCAGCGCCAGCACCACGTCCCCACCACGGATCTCCCTGGACCGCGGCAGCTGTTTTAAATTGTCCACCACACCCACCGCGAAACCAGCCAGATCGTATTTGCCAATTTCGTACATTGTTGGCATCTCAGCCGTTTCGCCACCTTTAAGAGATTTAAAATTATCAATTAGATACAGGCAATATGTACAATGGTACCCTGTTTTTGCCACCAGCATTGTGGTGGAGTACTCAGGTTATTTAGTCAGTGTGATGTCAACATAACCCTCCCTGTCAATGCAATGCAAAGTAATGGTCACATATTCATATTGACAGATACAAAGGTTATTTAGGGTCAACTAAATAGGAGTTGAGTGAGTCAAAATCAAAATCTTTATTCAAATAAGCTCTTTCAAGCATTTTTGAATCGTCATGGAACAATATGATTAATGAAGTTACAACTGGTTCGGAATGTTGCTCTTACCGAGAAGAACCAGAAAGAAAAGGCGGTCGATCTTATATTTTCAACTTTACATTATTAAACCGCAGTCTTGTATGACGCTGAAGGAATTTGAAAATTCCTTCATTGGTGCCTGCCCGAGTGCCTGCACATCATATTTTCAATGTTCATGTTCAGCATATTTCAAATACTATTATTAGCTGATAGATTTTTAAAGAATTATACAACATCAACGTACCCAAAAGAGCACATCCGGACAATTTGCAGGCGTCAGCAATACCCTTGACGATGGTGGCAGATACCGTCAGCTGCAGTCGACCACAAGCCATGTAGTCCAGAAAAGCGAAAGGCTCAGCGCCCGCGCACAGAATATCGTTAACGCACATCGCTACCAAATCTTGGCCTATCGTATCATATTTCTGCATTATTTCTGCTATCTGGAAAATGAAATTCCAGTTGAAACCACAGTTATTATACAGTAAGAGTAGTACTGGAATAATAGTCCATCGAAAAAAAGGAGGGAGCAAATGAGGCATTAGACAAATATAAATATGAGTTTCTCATCTTCTTATTATTTTTTGGACACTGCACATTAGTGCATAAAGCCTGCCCATGGCTCTTCTATTCTATGTATAATCTATGACTGAAACTCGTAAGGCGTTTAAGAATCCAATCGAGAAATATAGTTATTTGTTACAAACTTGGCATTTATTTTCGCAACAAAGAATTCTCTGATCTCGATATCTTTGGCAACTCTGTAAAGTTTATCAAAAACTTAAAAAAAAATAGTATTTATACCTTTTCTCTTTTGTACCATTTTTCAATAAAGTGTAACGCATATCACGCTATTTAAGCCAAAGCTAAAGCCGTACTACGACTGCTTAACACCATAACTGCCAGCAAAATCCACTTTGAATAGTGTTATTTTACCTTATCTTTAGCTTAACATAAGCTGTGATAGCCCAGCGGTGTGACATTGCGACTGCTTTGAGAACGTGACCTTTTTGAGACCCTGTCGAGACGATTATGGTTTCAAACCCCGGGCAGGCACCAATAAGTTTTTATTTGATAATTGCAATTTATCACACGCTTTTCGGTGAAGGAAAACATCGTGAGGAAACCTGCATATCTCTGAATTCTGGGGATACCTGTAACCTACTATTCCGCATTGGAGCAGCGTGGTAGGTCTTAGCTCAAACCCTTCTCTCCAGGAACGTAGGAAGGAGGTCTATGCCCAACAATGGGAAAGTAACAGGCCGTTACTTTTTTTTTATTTTACCTTAACTTTAGTGCCAACTCCGTCCGTCCCTTGCACAAGCACAGGATCCTTTAGACTTGAGTCCATAGCCGATAGTTGGAACAGTCCACTGTAGCAGCCCAATCTACCAAGCACCCCTCTTCTGTGCGTCGCCGTGGCGAGTGGTTCTATTAAGCGTATCAAGTTTGCCGCCGCGTCTATATCTACCCCACTTTCCAAGTACGATAGGCCGTTGACCCTGAAAAAAAAATTTTTGCCTTAGGATTATCCATTGGAATCGAAGTATCGATATTATTTGATCCATAGGATCGAATTGGCATAGGGTCGATATACGTTTAGAAATACTCGTAGAATAGATAACCATTAAAACTATATATATAACTGAATTTCAACTGCAGTCAGCTATACACCACGCTGCAACGATCAACTTACAATCAACCGAATTATAGCCTTTTTAACTGCCTAGTTTCTTGCTGGTTCTTCTCGGTAAGAGCAAAGTTCTGAATCAATGGTAGCTTTTTAAAAATCATTTAATTACTGCAAACAGTCTACTTGGATAAAGAATATTTTAAATTTGAAAACTACCCTTAACATCTCACCTTCATGGACTGCTTGAGGCTCATAAAGGTCACGATCTATGTAACTAGGTTTTTATTGGCAAATAGAGCAAATTACCCTCGCATATTCCCGAAATTAAATAACTTATGTCTTGAAACCAAGATTATTAGGTACAACATTTTTAATTCTTCATTGACGTTAGACAAAAAATTTCTTACTTTTAAAAAAGAAATATAGGTCACGAAATACTAATTAAAGTTCTAAACATGGACTCCAAAAGACTTCAAGATTTGAGACATACTCGGTAAAGATTTCAGAATAAAATCAAAAAACTTTTTCTTACTAGTTTCTGATAGGAAATTCTCCATTCGCCAACAATCTTGGCCTTATTCCCTTACTTTTTAACTTACGTACTATTACACCGTGAGAAGCTTTATCACACATTATTAGATGAAAACCATAAATTTGCCTCGAACTATCACACACATTTACATATGTACAGCTGGGTACAGCCTATATCAAATCCTGGTTTTTTCTTTACCCTACATTTACTTTCATATCTGGTATGTCATGTTTTTGATATTATGTGTTGTTTTGATGATTCGCTCTATTATCAAAAATTTTATGCATAAATCACGTTTGCATTTTATACATCTCAGTCAAAAGGATCCAAAAGTATCTTATCTCTCAAGTTCGACACAATAATCTTGAAATGAATAAAATGAATTTCTTTTATTGGCAAGGTTTTGAACAGAAAGTTTTTGAGGAACAAGTTGAAGCGTTTCTATAGCTTAATATCTAAATGTTATCAATGATTAAGGAAACTATGTGTTTTATAACTTCAAGCTAAGATTCGGGACGTGTAAAACCATATGGACGGGTAAATAAAAAATTAAATGACCATAAAATATTTATTGTGAAATAAAAGCTTGGTACAGTGAAAAAAGACGAATTGCAACAATTTGACTTTAAAAATACCGCGCCTTTTTTTATTAAAAGTTAATAACAATTAATAAAGAAAAAGGACAAACAATTTTGAAAGAATAATTAAGAGAAAAAGAAATGAAAATGAAATTTTCGCGCGTAACGCATTCATTCTTCAGTTGGAACTGAAACAAAGCGACAAAAGCAAATGTCATTGGCGGACAAACACAAAATGAAACAAACAGTCAAGATGTCTGATTGAATGAAACGGTAACAAACTGAATACAATAAACTATGAGAACACTTGAAGAATTAATAAAAGATTGTGAAATAACAAGAAATATTAATAAAACACATATGGTTAAATATATAAGAGAGATTTGCGATATCATTGTAAAAAAAGCAGCGAAATTATTAGGTATATATAAAGATATGCGATTTTTTTGCGTCATCAACAAAACTTTACAAACAATAGTTTAATAAAGAAAATATTAGAAGTCAATATTTTCAATTATTTTAATTACTAAAAACAATAAGGGGCCGAAAATTACGCCTTGAGGCATACCCATAAATGAAATCGATCTGAATTTTTTTACACAGAAATACACACTCAAATTCTGTTTGAATTATAAGATAAAATGAGACTAAATGCACTGTCTAAGATTATAAAATATTCAAGCGTTTATAACAGAATCTCATGTTGGACCCATACGAAAGCCTTAGATAAACCAAAAATGCTCATATAACAGTCTGTAAGTTCTCCCAGACATTAATTTTTTTTATTATTATCTAACACATTAAAAGAAATATTATTTTCGACGATCTACATAGAGCAGATGTTTAAGTGAATGTTCTGCGCTGAGTCTTTATCTAATGCCTAAGTTTCAAGAGGTATTTTATCAATAAACAAATATGTTCAAATAAAAGAGTGATCGTTTTCCTTTCCAAGGTATTAATCCACATTTAATTGCAAGAGCCTTTTCTGGCTTTGAATCTGTGTTCGTTACTAAAGTGAGGGAAATTTTATATAAACCTATTTTATAAAAATAAGAAACATCTGCGAAAACACATGAAATTATGCATTCAAGAAATTGTCCAGAAACATCGCCAGAAAAAAGTGCGTTGGTTGAAATGACACGGTCATGAGATGAGCTAATGGATGCTTTCAGCTGTCAAGCCAAGGTTATATATAAACATTTACCAACTTATATTTTTTTAAATTCCCAATCAATAAGGCAAGAGCGGATCAAGACTCTAGGAACAGAGGGTTAGAATGTAATATAGTATGGATGCAGTTGTGATAACTGTGCAACTATCCGGAGAGGGTCAAAAGTTCAAATCCCAACCATTGAGCCCAAACAATCCAAACCAATGAGTTTTCTGTTAAAACTTGGTTTTAGCTCCAACCATTTCTTCGAAAACGGAAAGAGGAGGCCTATGCGCAGCTGTAGGATAGTGACAGGCCGTTACTTTTGTAAATTTTTTTTAATCAGAAATATGAACTTACTTGGAAACGCTGTGTAGTATCCGGCTGAATAGAATAGTACCATCCTCATATCTTACCGAGGTGTCGTAAAAGGCAACTTAGGTAAGTCGACCCGCCGTCTAGTATCCAGCTGAGTAGAATAGACCAACCACATTTCTTACCGAGGTGTCGTAAAAGACGACTAAGGTAAGTTGACCCACCGTGTAATATTCGATTTAGTAGAATAGACCACCCTATTTCTTACCGGGGTGTCGTAAAATACGACTGAGGTAAGTTGACATCAGGCAGGCGGCCGGTCGTAAAAACGCAGCCAAATCATGTTTATAACATGTTGTGCCGACCCCACTTAGAGTGGGATAAGGGCAGGGAGATGATGATGATGATGAACTTACTTGGAAAAGGCCCTTCTAGCGATGTCCTTCCTGTATTGCGCGCCGGGGAAGTCAATAGATGCGGCTGCGTTTGTCGCAGCGGAGGCCGCAGTGCGGAGAGAGTTCCTCTTGGCTGCGACCAGCAAAACGCGCCCGCCTGCCGTCACTAGCGAATCATTCGCACCGCGAGCAACGCCGCTATGAAACACTAGTATCCCATCGTCTCTGCACACTTGTGAAAGACCTGGATAGAAAACAGTCATTTGTTAATAAATTTCAATTCTTAATAAGCTGTGGTAGCCCAGCGGTAACACCGTTTGACTATTTCGAGGAGGTCACGGGTTCAAACCCGGGCAGACACCAATGAGTTTTTCTGTTAAAATTTATGTGTCTAATTGATAATTGCAATTTATCACACGCTTTTCGGTAAAGGAAAACATCGTGAGGAAACCTGCATATCTCTAGAGAATTCTGGAGATATGTGTAACCTACCAATCCGCATTGGAGCAGCGTGGTAGGTCTTAGCTCCAAACCTTCTCTCCAAAAACGAAGAGAAGAGGCCTATTCTCAGCAGTGAGATAGTAACAGGCCGCTACTTACTTCAATTCTTAGGCTCTTTATTATCGGAATCTCTGCTTATAGTAATTGGCTTACTTTCTTATTCTATAAACTGCACACATTACAATGGCTGACTAAATAAATGATTTAAGAAACTCTGAAAACTACGGCTATAAAAGTTTCATTTGTGTAGATTTTTTTGTTTTTATTTAAAAAGGCCATCAACAATATAAACACCATACATAGCTACAAATACACAATATACGAGATTTATTAAATTAAGTTCTACATTAATTATAGATGGCAACAGCATGCTCAGATTGACAACAACTATTAAGAACTATATCGATCTAAATTGACAATGAACATAAACAACAAACGTAATAAATTTGAGGAACAAGAACAATTGAATAATTATAATTACTGACATTACTAACTGCAATACTGACGAATATATTTTTTACTTTCCTTCAATTCCCATTTTTAATCCCATAAAGTTACAATAAGTTAGGTGTATAAATAACTAATATCCGGATGACCGAGCTCGGTAATTTTTTACAAAAAAAAAACTTTATAAAAAGAAAAAACAATTATTGAGTTGGGGATTGATCCTTGGCATTCACATTTCTCGAGGCTGCCCGTTACCCGAATAAGCTAGGTCGACTTGACAGTTAATGGCGAAAATTCGATTCAATATAAATGTTAGTGTTTTTTAATGCCCAAAAACATGGATAAAACAATATTTTTTTTACATAAAACCTAGCTAGATCAATTTTTCTCCCTCAAAACCTCCTACATACTGATATACAGGGTGTTTGGAAGGTCGATGCAAAGCTGCAAACAGGAGCTAGTATAGACTATTTAGAACCATTTAAACTGAACTTATGTTAGGCGAAGTGCGACTATTTTTTTTTTATAAAATTTTAAAGATTTTTGAAGAAAAATCCGAAGTTATGTCATTATTTGCTAATAATCGGCCATTTTGAAGCCAAAGTCAATTATTTTTTATTTTATTTTATTAAACTAATGTGTAAACAGTGTAATAAAACATGATTAAGGTATCTGTGTTAAGAGATATTTTTTTTACAGATATTTGAAGTCAATCATTTCTTTTAAGATCAGAGAAAGCTAATTTTTGATGGCATTTAAAAAAAAATAGATTGTGCTTTTTTAGTTCAAACATTTTATTAAATTTGCCTGGTCATTGTTCTTTATTTTGAGGTATCAACTATGCGGATAGCCCGCAAATTATTAAAATTAAGATCTACAAACTAAATTGCGAGAGAAAATTAAAATTTATAGGCGAAGTAATTAAAACAAAATTTTAATGAAAGTCATTTATTTTTCGTGTTCAAAATGTCCGCCGCGGTTTCTAACACAAGCACGGGCCCGACTTCTCACTTCTGTTGTCGTTATCTTTAACTTCATTTCCACTTTCATCGTCGCGAACGCTGAATTAATTCTGTCAATTAATTCTTCTTTTGTGTTTATTTCCACATTTGTGTATACTAGCTCCTTAGCCCTTATGTGGATTATTATGTTTTTCAGCCCATAGATGAAGGTTATGGAAATTAATAATGCCTTCCCTTGAAAATTTACTTTCATCTGTCCACAAGATTGACTTCAGGAACCATGCATCTTCAATGTCTGAGTTGAGAAGAAAACGACAAAACTGAATCCTACTCTGAGGATCTCGCTCTTCAAGGCCTTGAACACCCGTACCATGAAACGGGTACTTGTTGTTTTTGTGCATTGTATTCCACACCTTCCAATGACAAATGTTTAAATTTCGTGCTACTTTTCTCGTGCTAGTATGTGGATCAGCTTGAAACGCCGCCAAAATATCATCCTCAATATCAGTACTATGTCTACCTGCATTGACTCCAGGTTCCACACGGTGTATCCCATCTTCAGCAAGCCGACGAAATGTGTTGTAAAATACTCTCACATTCGGTACTCTGCGATTAGGATAGCGTTCTTGGTACATCCTTCGTGCTAAAGAACCATTGCCGTCTGCTTTGCCATACATAAAAACTATGTCAGCATATTCTTCGTTCGAAAAAGTAGCCATAGTCACTTCTCAAAAACAAAAATGGCTTTTTTAAAAAATTTTAATTTTCTCTCGCAATTTAGTTTGTAGATCTTAATTTTAATAATTTGCGGGCTATCCGCATAGTTGATACCTCAAAATAAAGAACAATGACCAGGCATATTTAATAAAATGTTTGAACTAAAAAAGCACAATCTATTTTTTTTTTAAATGCCATCAAAAATTAGCTTTCTCTGATCTTAAAAGAAATGATTGACTTCAAATATCTGTAAAAAAAATATCTCTTAACACAGATACCTTAATCATGTTTTATTACACTGTTTACACATTAGTTTAATAAAATAAAATAAAAAATAATTGACTTTGGCTTCAAAATGGCCGATTATTAGCAAATAATGACATAACTTCGGATTTTTCTTCAAAAATCTTTAAAATTTTATAAAAAAAAAATAGTCGCACTTCGCCTAACATAAGTTCAGTTTAAATGGTTCTAAATAGTCTATACTAGCTCCTGTTTGCAGCTTTGCATCGACTTTCCAAACACCCTGTATATATATATATATATATATATATATATATATATATATATATATATATATATATATATATATATATATATATATATATATATATATATATATACACAAGATTAACTCATTTAAATATTAAAGATTTTGTTCTTGATACCGTTGGTTGTATTACCTTATTTTAAATTGGACAGCAATTTAGCATTTATTAATTTAAATTAGCATTTATTAACCGTATCATTACTTTTTTCCAATGTCTGGGCCAATGTTTATACAAAGCGACTCACCACTGATAACGCAGCCCTTGGTAGATGTTTCAGGATATCCTTTGGAGGCTATAACCACGCCAACGGCTGACATGCCAGTCACCCACTTCACTGGAACTTCTTTTAGGTTTCCATCAGCGCATGCCTATAACACGTTATGTAACCAATGGACAATGGACAAAATGACTTGGCTTTAAAAAGCACGTATAAAGCTAGCAAGAATATTGTAAGAAGCCCCATCAGTAGAAGATGAGGTGCAAATGAACGTACTATGATCATCATTATCATCATCCTCCTGCCCTTATCCCACTCTAAATGGAATCGGCACAACATGTTACAAACATGTTGTCATATGATTTGGCTACATATTTTACGACCGGCCGCCTACCTGACGTCAACTTACCTTAGTCGTATTTTACGACTCCTCGGTAAGAAATTGGGTGGTCTATTTTACTCGACCGGATACCACACGGTGGGTCAACTTACCTTAGTCGCCTCTTACGACACCTCGGTAAGAAATGAGATTGGTCTATCTACTCAGTCGGATACCACACGGCGGGTCGACTTACCTAAGTCGCCTTTAATACACCTCGGTAAGAAATGAGGGTGGTACTATTCTATTCAGCCGGATACCACACGGCGTGAATGAACGTACTATGTACATGTGAAAAATTGTCTTTGGGCAAAAATCAACGAACACACAAAACTTACATATTTATATACATGGTTACACCCGTTTTATTTTTGACTAGCGCCAACGCCTTAGTCTGCGCGTAAATTAATGTGTTAAAAAGTTTTCCTATTTCAATTTACATAAAACCGTAATTTACTTAAACCTACTGCCCATAATCATCATTTCATCCTCCTGCCCTTATCCCACTCCAAGTAGGGTAGGCACATGTTATAAACATGATGTCACATGATTTGGCGACGTAATATACGACCGGCCGCTGCCTGACGTCAAATTCAAATTCAAATTCAAAATGAGGATTGTCTAAGGGAAATGAGGGTTGTCTATTCTACACAGCCGGATACCACACAGCGGGACCTACAAACCTACAGCCTATAATATTCTAATAAAAACCGTGCTAAAAATCCCTAATTCTGATCCAAAAAATTCCCTATACTGTAACTTACCTTCATTATACGGTAGAGGTCTGTATCCAGAAGCATCATCAGCACCTGAGTTTCAGGATCCCCGAATCTGCAGTTGAATTCCAGGACCATGGGACCTGCCTTTGTCACCATCAGGCCAGCGTACAGCACACCTGCCAAGACAGGACTTTTACCTTTCTAACCTTTAGACAACCAGCACCTTAGTTATTTGTAGAGCTTGTAGACATTGGGGCTAACGAAAACGCAGAATTAGTAGATGCTCAACTAGGTGGATAGACAAGGACAAAAGTTTAAATAACCTGTTGGCAACACTGTTTTAATAACACGATTTTGGTGGATGTAACATTATGCAGTGCGAGGTTACATTGGTCGGATCACGGTCGCATCGCTTTCTGTTATTATACAAGATATATTTCCACAGAGAGTGTGCCACAGATCTTTTTAATCTCATCCCTTTTTTTTTACAACTGGATGACCAAATACCTTAAAAAACCCTTGGGTTCGGTTCAACTTCTTTATGCGTACCACAAAGGCGTAGAATTCCCTTCCTGCATTTATCGTCCCGGATTCCTACGATTTTCTTTAAAATAATGAGTGAATAGGCACTAAATTTGCAAGCGCGGTCCAAGAACAAGAGCGGGCGTTCTTTTTTGAAGGTATTCAAATCGTAGGAATCCGGGAAGATAGATGTAGAAAAGGAATTCCATATCTTGGCTGTACGCATAATGAGACCTTTTCGCGAAACCCATGTAGCGGGTTGTACGAGCCGGAGTACTTATTGCTGAAGCCAGCCTGCAAACAGAAACCGGGTCCGTAGCTGGGCAGCAAGTCGACTAGATCACAAGAACTGACTGAATTATGAAAAATGTATGGATTTTATAGGTCTTTATTGATCGGTACTTTAATTTTATTTACTTGAATTTTAATTGATCCCGATTTGGAAACGTTAAATCTGCAATATATGTATGCCCATGATAAGGGATGTGACAAAACAAAAGACACCAAAGTATATCCGGTGTAAATTTTAAATAACTTAGTGTCACTTTTAAGTTAAGTTGGTAACTATGGTCGTTAGAGTCTCCAGGTTTTGCAGTAACTTGGAAGAGTTGGTAGGAAGTCTTTTGAATACAAAACAAGCTAGCCCACCGGAAAATATAGGCCTTGACATTGCAACTTAGCCCAAGGCTTGTTTACTCGACATTAAAATCTCAACATAACAAGTTGAACGTAATTTTTTACATCATTACATACTTTATTGTGTTTACAATCGAAAAACAATTTTATTGTCATAACCATAGAGTTCATTTAAACGTAAGCACATAATTAATACGACGGAATTTGTTTGTCTCACATTATCATTTATCGACCTCTTAATTATGATCTATTTATTAACGTCCTATACGTAATAGCGCTACCATTTTTATTTTTTATAGAAGTTATAATAAAATTATTTTGCTGAAATCCGCGTTTGTTAAGAGAATATGTAATGCTAAGTATATGAAACATATACACAAAGCAGGACAAGTTACCACACCAACACTCCACACACTCATCACCACAATCTCTACGACCGTTTCGCGTCAAAACCGAAGCATCATCCAGAGGATAGGCTCCACGACAAAATCGAAATGCGTATTTGCGTTATGCGTAATTATGTATAGCGTTTATACACAAGCACTATATACGTTCACTATCACAAACTCAACAATCCCCCGCAACCGAAGCATCATCAGGAGATAGACTCCACGACCAAAATCGCAAAGCCTTGTTTTGCGATTTATGGTCGTGGAGTCTATCTCTATTTTGTATTATGGATCTCCGCAAAGTAACGCCTAATTCTATAAATTAATTAAGGGTATGTTAAATCACCAGGTTACAGTAACTAGTAGAAGACACAAATCATTTGTATGTCAAAGATAAATCTAATGGCCTTTATCTCACTCAAGTCCGGTACGTAGGTTAAGAGGGATCGATGTAAAAATTACATACAGTCAATCACCTTAGATAACAGTTATTGCTTACTCGTGCTGCAAATTACATTGACGCGCATAGATACAGTGTTATATAGCATATAACATGTACCTACATATCGCAATTACATATAGTTAAAGTTAGTCTGGTAAAACATTCAAGAGATATTTTCGCAAACTAAGGGCCTTTTTCACAAGTTACTGATAAAGTGTCGGATAGTTAACCGACAAATAAACTAAGTAGCAGATAAATGTCTCTAAAAGTCATCATCTTCCTGCCCTCCCACAATCCCACTCAAAGTAGGGTCGCGACATCATGTTATAAACATGCTATCATATGATTTGGCTGCGTTTTTACGACCGGCCGCCTGCCTGACGTCAACTTACCTCTGTCGCCTTTTACAACACCTCGGTGAGAAATAAGGTTGGTCTATTCTACTCAGCCGGATACCACACGGCGGGTCGACTTACCTTAGTCGCCTTTTACGACACCTCGGTAAGAAACGAGGGTGGTCTATTCTATTCAGCCGGATACCACTCGGCAGGTCGACTTACCTAGTCGCCTTTTACGACACCTCGATAAGAAATGAGGGTGGTACTATTCTATTCAGCCGGATACCACACGGCGTCAAGTCTTATTCAGTGAGATGTCTGCTGAAATCCAAAGAATAAACAAAAACGTCTTTCATCGCTGCTCATATTTGGACTTACCTACGTATTTTATTCCCTCAGCTTTCAATCCGTCAACAGCACGTTGCAAAACCTGATCCTTAACATCGGCCAGCTGTTCTGGAGTGATCAGGGGACATGGGCAGTACGCCCCCATACCACCAGTGTTGGGACCAGTGTCCCCATCACCGATCCGCTTGTGATCCTGTGCCGGGGGCATCATGGACACTGTTTCCCCATCGGTAAACGCCAGCACCTAAAATTATGGATATTTGTATAATTTATAGAAGTAGGCGTTTCATGATATCCGGCTGAGGTGATGTTTTATAGTCTATAGCAGTGTTTCCCATCGCGGGGCCCACGACACACAGAGGGGCAATTTGATGGTTAAGGGGCTCGACACGCCCTTTAAACCTTTCGCTCTGGCCCTTTAAAGTGCAATTTCGGTACCAAATTTAACAACAAAAAAACAAATTTTCTCCCTAAAACCTATTATTTATGTTCTTCAAATGAACAGTTCAATTTTAAAATTATGTATGTTACACCTATTGTTTATGTCCTTTAAGTGGACAATTCAATTTTTAATATTAATATTTGATATTTATGTATGTTACTTAGGAGGGCAAAATATTTTTTTACGTGGGGCATGGACCAAAAAAGGTCGGGAAACACTGGTCTATAGCCTTCCTCGATAAATGGAGTATCTTCCACTTAAATAATTTTTAAAATCGGTCCAGTACTTCCTGAGATTAGCGCGTTCAAACAATCAAACAAACAAACACTTCAGCTTTATATATTAGTATTCGTATAGACTTCGAATATAAACATACGCTTGCTTCACACATTACGGGCACGCGTTGCTGCGTTTGTATCGGGCATACATTTTAGAGATAACCTCAACGCAATCGCATTGAACTGCAAGATGCTGGATAACAGATGCTTATTGACCCTTACAGACGCATTATCAGCATGAGTAAAAACATTTCCATATTATCAATCTAACAAATCTGTAACGTTGTAAGCAAAATACAAGAAACCGGCTATAACTGCGAGAGAACTAGGCAATAAACAAAGTAGGAACCGACATAAGCTTGCGACTCCTGCTTTGCGCCTTGCAAAAGTGCGTAAGTCGTTTGTGGGTTTAGGTATAAGATACAATTTTAGCTTTGCCATTGCTGCAGTTTAAAAACACTGTTAAAGCGAGTCTGATAGAAGAGGAACAGTAATAAAAAATATTACGAAAACGCCATAATTTAAACCTTTCATTGCGTGCGCTAAGTAAACGGTGAAAGTTATTCAAGAAACATGTATTTCAAATTTTTGCCCCTCTAAAAGTTCGGAATAAAAATCCGCATATTTCTAGCTTTTAAGGTTAACCCATTTTAACCATTTTTATGGTTATCAAACAATTTTAGCTTTGCCATTACTGCAGTTTAAAAACACTGTTAAAGCGAGTCTGATACAAACAGTCGTTTTCGGAAACGGCTCTAACCATTTTCATGAAATTCAGCAAGTAGAAGGTTTTTTGGGTAATCAATCTAGCTAGGTTTCATTTTAAAAAATGTCTTTTCATCCCTGTTTTCGGGAACTGAAAAATGATAATATGTAGAATAAAATGCAAATTATATTTTATCTGTCAAACGTAAGCTGTGATAGGTTAACGGGGGACCAAAAAAGTTCAAAACCCGGCATCGAGCCCCACACGTCACCGGCACTTTCTGACTATTTTAATTGCAGTTTTTTATTCTTTAAAAAAATTACCAGGTTTCCCAGGTTCTATTTGTTAAAGGTAATCTTGAATTCAGTTTAGTTTAGGAATCCATACCGTTTTAAAAATCCTAACCTGATAAAGACTCCTTTTTGAGACAAGTTATGGGAAAAGTCTGCAATAAATGTATTTAAAATTTATCTGATGTAGAACCCTGGAACGTCTAAAAACTTTATTGCACAATAATGGGACAGTATGCTAAAATATTTTATAAAAATAATCTTTTTGAGTTTACATTTATTGCGTTAAACCGCTGTGTGTTATCTGGCGGAGTAGAATAGATCACCCTCATTTTTTCAAGACGACTAAGGTAAGCTGACGTTAGGCAGGCAGCCGTTAGTAAAATACATAGCCAAAACCGCCAAATAACATGCCGCCTGCTTAGATTAGGATAAGGAAGGACAATGATGACGATTCATTACGTTAAGGTGGTAACATGAAGTATATCTACCAACATAACCACTTAGTAACAAAACAGATATTTAGAGCAAATAAGATATCAAATTAATTTTAACCAGGCCTCCTAATTAACGATTTGTTACCCCCTGACCCCACTATCGGTATAGAGCAAGCGAAATATTCATAAAGTATTGCCGTTAAAAATGTCTCATTACAAAGACAAAGACAAACAAAGAGCAACGGGTTAAAATAGTCCACAACAACAGATTAAAGCTCACTGACCTTTGAAAAACGATCAACAGGAAGCAGTGTTACCAACAGAAAATCCAACACGCAGAGATTATATGTAGTTATTATGTTAAAGTAGGGAGGCCAGCCTAAAATGTGACATCTAAACACTAATATATAAAGCTTAAGAGTTTCTTTGTTTGATTGTTTGAACGCGCTAATCTTAGGAACTATTGGACCGATCTGAAAAATTCTTTGAGTTTTAGATAGTTTATTTATCGAGGAAGGCTATAGAGTATATAACATCACGCTAGGATGAATAGGAGAGGAGCAGCAATAAAAATATTACGAAAACGCTTTCATTGCGTGCGCTAAGTAAACGGTCAAAGTTATTCAAAGAACATGTATTACAAAATTGTTCCCCTCTAAAAGTTCCAAATAAAGGTCCGCGACAGCGTATGACTAGCTGTTACGGTTAACCCACTTTAAACATTTTATGATTATCAAACGACGGTTACGGTTTTAATCTTTCCACGCGGGCGGAGTCACCAGGATTGCTAGTACTAATATATAAAGCTGAAGAGTTTGTTTGCTTGATTGTTTGAACGCGCTAATATTAGGAACTACTGGACCGATTTGAAAAATTCTTTAAGTTTTAGATAGTTCATTTATCGAAGATGAATAGTCGATATAGACTATATAACATCACGCTAAGATGAATAGGAGAGGAGTAGCAATAAAAATATTACGAAAACGCCAAAATTTAAAGCTTTCATTGTTTCAAGTTGTTTAAAAAAAACATGTATTACAATACTATGGGCCTCATAAGAAAGCTCAGAGTCGCTCAGCGGGCGATGGAGCGAGCTATGCTCGGAGTTTCTCTACGTGATCAAATCAGAAATGAGGAGATCCGTAGAAGAACCAGAGTCACCGACATAGCTCAGCGGGTCGCGAAGCTGAAGTGGCGATGGGCGGGGCACATAGTGCGGAGAACCGATGGACGTTGGGGTCTCAAAGTGTTGGAATGGCGACCCCGCACCGGAAAGCGCAGTGTTGGAAGACCCCCTACTAGATGGACAGACGACCTCAAAAGGGTCGCGGGGAGCCGCTGCATACAAGCGGCACAAAATCGTGTGTTCTGGAGATCCCATGAAGAGGCCTATGTCCAGCAGTGGACGTCCATCGGTTGAAGAAGAAGAAGAAGAATATTACAATTCTTTTCATCTCTAAAAGTTCTAAATAAAAATCCGCATATGTCTAGCTTTTAAGGTTCGCCCACTTTAACCATTTTTATGGTTATCAAAATAATATATTACGGTCACATATACATATATACGGTACTACGGCCTATTTTTCTACACCCGCTGCCTTTGAAAGTACATTGAATTGGTTTATAGAATTAGGCGTTACTTTGCGGAGATCCATAATACAAACGTAATAGTAAAATTATTTTGCTATAATCCGCGAAGAAGTAAAATAGAAAATATATATAATGCTAGCATCATCAGATGATGCTCTGATCTGATGATCTGTTGCGGGGCAAAACGATTGTTGAGTTTGTGATAGATATATAGTGCTCGTGTATTGTGGTGGCGGTGGTGGAGGTTTGTGCATGTGATTTTACGAATCCTGCATGTATCAGGTATGATAACCGATTTTCCACTCTACATTTAGCATTATATATATTTTACTTCTTCGCGGATTATAGCAAAATAATTTTACTTTTACTTTTGTACATTGAATTGGCATTGGAAGCTTACCAAAATTTACTTACCGAAACTTCTTCACCTTCCAGTAGTTCCTCAACGACGATAACCTCACCAGCAGATCCATACTTGGCCTCCGTCAAGATTTCATCCACAGCTTGGCAAGCTTCGTCTTTCGACGAGGCAACAACTACACCTTTGCCAGCAGCCAAGCCTGATGCTTTTACGACGAGGGCTGGGAATGATGCACTAGAAAATTTATATTTAGTGTAACTTCTAGTTTATTACACGCTTTATATTTGTTTCACCTGTATAGACAGTGATTTACAATTTCGGACAAATTCAAATTCAAAATATTCTTTATTCAAATAAACTTGTAAACAAGTGCTTTTGAATCGTCAACTCTACTACTAAGGTAAACTAAAACTACTAAGGTACACTAAAACCACAAAGGTACACTAAAACTAAGGTAAACTAAAAGACACTAAGGTATGTTCAGATAAATAGCTCAGTACAGCAAACACCTATGGAGGATTCGTGTTCGTTTTTTTTCTTCTACTAATAAGACATTTATCCAAATCAATAATAATATATATTTTAAAATATATATAAATAATTTATAGAATTAGACGTTACTTTGCGGAGATCCATAATACATCATCATCCTCCTGCCCTTATCCCACTCTAAGTGGGGTCAGCACAACATGTTATAAACATGCTGTAACATGATTTGGCTGCGTTTTTACGACCGGCCGCCTGCCTGACATCAACTTGCGTTAGTCGTAATAAGTAAGGAGGATGGTCTATTCTACCAAACCGGATACCACACGGTGGATCAACTTACCTTAGTCGCCTTTACGACACAGTAAGAAATGAGGTTGGTCAATTCTACTCAGCCGGATACCACACGGCGGGTCGACTTACCTTATTCGCCTTTTGCGACACCTCAGTAAGAAATGAGGTTGGTCAATTCTATTCGGCCGGATACCACACAGCGTGCGGTATCCATAATACAAAAGTAATAATAAAATTATTATAGGATTATAGCAAAATAATATTATTATTACTTTTGTATTATAAATCTATATTTGTCCATTGTAAATATTACAAAGGAATGGATCATGGCGAGTCATTTGAGTGCTGACAAATTTATTTCAAACTTTGTACACTTATCAAGAACTGGTGACAAAACAATAAAATATATAACTTGAAAAAAAATGAGCATGCACACACAAACACACACACTTTCATTTTATTCTTATTTTAGTATATAATTTTTATTGTTTCTGTTTAAGGCTATAGCTATAGGCTATATGCAGCACAGTTCATACTGTTGCAATACCATTGTCCCAAAAGAATAATGTCTTATTAAATTTCCCATGCCCAAAAACAGGAGTAAAACAATATTTTTTTTCAATAAAACCTAGCTAGATCGATTTCGAATTTTATGAAATTGTTGGAGCTGTTTCCAAAATTCAGAAAAATACATATATACACAAGATTAACTCATTTATATTAAAGAGTACCTGGGTGAAAAGCCTTGCTTGATAATTTTTAACAAAATAAAAAAATAAACTTAAAAAATAATAATAATAATAATTATGTAATGAAAGCTGTGATGGCCTAGCGGTGCGACCGTGTGAATCTCTAGAGACGATCATGGGTTCAAACCCGGGCAGACACCAATGAGTTTTCTATTAAAAAAAACTTATGTGTCTAATTGATAATTGCAATTTATCACACGCTTTTCGGTGAAGGAAAACATCGTAAGGAAACCTGCATATCTCTAGAGAATTCTGGAGATATGTGTAACCTACCAATCCGCATTGGAGCAGCGTGGTAGGTCTTAGCTCCAATCCTTCTCTCTTATAACGGAGAGAAGAGGCCTATTCCCAGCAGTGGGATAATAACAGGCCGCTACTTTATGTAGTTGGGAATCGACCCTAGGTATTTTCATTTCTCGAGACCACCCGATCCCCGAATAAGCTACGCTAACTTGACGATTTACGGCAAAAATGGTGTTTTATATCAAATTTAAATGTTAGTATTTTTTTAATGCTCAAAAACAGGGATAAACTTACTTAAAAAAAACAGCTAGATCACTTTTCTCCCCCCAAAATCTCCTATACGCCAAATTTCATGAAAATCAATGGAGCCATTTCCGAAATTCAGAAAATATACATATAAAGATATGATTTTGAGTAGTTCAAAAAATACAAACTTTTTAATGAAATCCTTTGCAGCACTGGCTTTACTGAATGATTTATATCTGGCTGTTGGGATCTGGTATTTCTGCATGAACTTCTTTGACCAGTCTTTGTTGGCCTCAATCTGGGCGCCAGCTTTGGTTGGTCCAAAGCATTTGATACCTTGAGGTTGTAAAGCATCTACTATTCCATTTGCAAGGGGGTCCTCAGGTCCAATCACGACTAGATCAATTGAATTTTCTTTACACCAAGCTGCCACAGCCTATAGAAAAAATATCTAAGCTATAAAGTTATGATAGATAATTTTTCTGTAATCCACGATTGTTAGGAAATCCATGTAATCCTAAGTATAAGAAGCATGTATAGTTCTCATCCCTTATACGTGCATGATTAGTTATTGCATGTACCACAAAATACTTATTTTTGTTTCTTAAGACTGTAGAAGATGACATATGCAGCACAGTCATAGCCATGCCATTCTCGCAAAAGAATAGTGTCTTACTTAATTTTTTAATAATTTATAGAAATAATTTAATTATATATACATATTAAGTATAATTAAATTATACATAAAATGTATGTATAAAATGAAGTAAATAAATAAAAAATAAAATAAATAAATTAAATTTAGAAATAATTTATAGCGTTACTTTGCGGAAATCCATAATACATAAGCTATGATAGAATTACTTTGCTAATCTAAGCTAATCTAGTAATGCTAAGTCAAGGAACGAGACAACATTCACATACCTTATACATGCAGGCCAAGTTCCACCACGTTTTATAGAACGCCAAGACCAAAAACACAATACACAAGCACTACAGACATTTACTACAACAATCTCTACTACTATGCATTTTCATTACAAATACATGCATTTATTATTTATTATCTATATTAAGAAGCTGTGATGGCCTAGCGGTGCGACCGTGTGAATCTCTAGAGACGATCATGGGTTCAAACCCGGGCAGACATCAATGAGTTTTTCTATTAAAACTTATGTGTCTAATTGATAATTGCAATTTATCACACGCTTTTCGGTATAGGAAACATCGTGAGGAAACCTGCATATCTCTAGAGAATTCTGGAGATATGTGTAACCTACCAATCCGCATTGGAGCAGCGTGGTTGGTCTTAGCTCCAATCCTTGTCTCCAATAACGGAGAGAAGAGGCCTATGCCCAGCAGTGGGATAGTAACAGACCGCTACTTACTTATCTATATTAGATCTGATTTCAGCCTTTTACACTTTTTCTTATTTGTTTTATCTTAGCAGTGAAGAATACATGATATTATTGTCATTCATAAACAAAATGCAAGCAGACAAAGATAAAGAACATTTATAATATGGGACGAGGTTAATTAAACATTAACAGTCTAATTAGATTCAAGGTCAATTAATAATAGCTCACTGGAATTGAACCAAATATATACACAAAAACATATAATTATATGCAAATAATATTATTTTTTCTATAGTTTCACTTCTAATTAATATTGTATGTGAACCACCTTTTGATATTAAACGCATAATCTTAAGAAAATTCTGTCTACTACCTTGAGAATAAATGTACTGTAAAATAAGCTTAAAAGAAGTCCTCAACAATATCTCATGCAAGATGTAACAATTGTTACTGTCAATAAATTTTATTTTATTTTATTTTTATATTTTAAAATAGAGGTTCTATTGTAATTAGGTACAAGCTAGCTTTAAAAACCTGTGCATTCCCCTGAACATCATTTTGTAACATGACTATTATATTACAAAACAAATACTTAAGGAATTTTCGGAATCAACTGATATTGGGTTTTTTAGTTAAAATTAACATTTTTATGCCTTGCAGTATTCTGAACTAACAAGTATATTATATTTTTACAATATTTTAAGTTTTACAAACACCATGTTTGTATGACTATGCCATGAAAATAAATATATATGTAATTTTATTTTTATGTTTATCGTATACTCACTGAGAAGTCTTTGACATCAAGTTCGACACTTTCTACATTGTCCTTAGTAGAAGAAATACCGACACTACCTGGCGCACAAAAAATTTGATTCACCAACGACGATTCTGCTAGTTTCCAGCACAAAGCGTGTTCCCGACCACCGCTACCAATCACCAACACTTTTTGAGACATCTTTGTTTATAGTAAACTATACTAAGCCGTCAAAAAACACTTGTTTACCAACTTTGTGCCGCGTGCGTTTTAAAATTATATTTATAATTGTACAAAAACTTATATATCTTATATATATATCACTATTGACTATAGATATTTGATTTTATTTTATCATATAATTAAAAACTAGTGTTCAGAATAAAAAATATATTAAAATAAATTTCATTACATACACCACCTCTCTATCCACACGTAAATTTTAAAATGACAAATGACGTTTAGAAAAGTATTTACGTCAGCATACGTAAGTTTGATAATGTCAGTTAATTATCGATACTAAATATATTATTTCAAAGAAAAAATGTATATATTTATGCTTGTGTAATAATAATATTTTATTATTACAATATGTTGCAGTATGTTCGTTTTTTTCTTATTATGTTTATGAATGCATTGTATTTGTGTGTTTGTTTGTAATATATTTATAGAACACACGGGATATTTAAACTAATACACAAAATAATAAGAAAACAACATAATAAGGGTATTCATTAACAAATCTATTAAAACGCTTCAATCCTTCTCCAAGGGTCCTCCAGGTTGGAGAAGTACGATTTGCCATTATCTCCTGACCGATTCTTATGACAGAAAGAGCAAAAATTAATCAAGAAATATTTGTAATATTATTAAGCAGCTTTAATCATCTTTTATCGATACCACAATTATGTACAACACTAAAAAGATAAGACAAAGTTGTTGTCTGGCGTGTATTGTAGGTATTGGTTTGGAATTGCTATTGATAAATTCAATAATACTATTGCAAATTATCAAGAGGTCAATTTGAAATATATATGATGAAACCTATATGCAATGTCACAATATATTTGTCTTGAACAATTTATCTTTTAAATATGTATTCTTATAGTTTGAAACGAGCACAAGACAAACACAAATTGTGCCCCGCAGTTTTAGCCGCGGTGCGAGGATGCAAGGATCATGATCAAAGTGGCATAAATATATTTTTTTCATTATATAAAATATATACATACAAAAGAGAGGTTTTCTTAGTTTCTTGCTATTATGTTTTTTGGGACCAGTTGAAAGTAAGTTTTTGTACCTCTACACAAATCGTTGCAATAAAGAAATTTTGCCTTAATAATACTAGCATGATTCACAAATTATACTACTACTGGTAGAAGGTTTATAAATACTAAACATTTTATATCTACCTATTTTATTTTATATCATTTTATACCTCCAAAGTTGGATATACGTCTTAAGTAGAGACGTAATTACAAGTGTAATTACCCATACTTATAAATACCAAAGCCTATTCAATACTCAGTTTAATAAAGAAATGGGTTATAAGTATGAAATAAATATCTTTAATATTTTAATTGTAATTTAAATTGTAAGGCGCTGGACCCGAACGCACGCCCTGTCGGGGGAGAAAATGCGTGCTATTCACGAATACGGAAAGCATCGCGGACAGACGACGGGTCCCTCACGGCATTCCAGGTATGGATGTGCCGGACGGAGGATGCACCATCTCAGACGCGCTAAGGCGTAGTGTTCCAGTAGGATGCACTTTAGAGCCCTAGGATCTGATAGCGATGTCGATCTAATAACATTTTTTTTTTTTTTTTTTTTTTTTTCGAAAAATGACTTCTTGCTGTTAGCCAGAGCGGCTTTTACAGCGTCACCGGGAGATTGGGGCGAGCGCAGAAGCATCGCCGGAGGTGGCGTGGAGCGAGCCTCGGGAGAGGCTCGTGACATCTTGGGAACGTCGCCTTAAGGGTGCCTCCTGTGAGGCCGAGCCTCGGCTTAAGACGACGTGTCGTGGAGGACTATAAACTGACTTGTGGAAAGTCTGAGTGTCATATCGGTCGGGGCTGGACGCCCCTTCCGCTAGACGTAAGAAAACGAGGACCTCGTCTTCGCCGGCGAAGACGCTGTGTGTGTGTTTGTTTGTTAAGTGTTTTGGCGATGTCGATCGTGATTTGATCGTCAGGGTCAGTAAGGACGCTTCTTGGGCGTCTGTGAATACGGGCTTTGAACGATTTGTCAAAGCAGCGGTAAACGGCCATCCCTGCTATCAGAGGGTTAGCGTGTACCTCCGCTTTGTCGAAATAATTTTTCGAAAATCGCTTAAATAAACTGGCGACTGTGGGGAGACCTAGGTCTTTATGGAGGTCATAGTTTCGCACGTACCATGGACAGCCACTGGCTATTCTCATGAATTCTAATAACATAATGTATGGGGACTTCTTATATTACTATGAAAGCACTTCGATAGCGCGGAGCAAACGATCAGTGGCGCCATCTAGTTTTAATTGCGGAATCAGGTGTTCCTAGTACGTTGTGTTACATGTGTTGATTTCGTATATAAATATAATTTTCTGAATCTCGGAAACGGCTCCAACGATTTTCCTAAAATTCAACATGTTCAACATGGGGATTTTAGGCAAGTGAAATCGATCTAGCTAGATTTTATTAAATAATCTGTTTTTAGGCACCAACAAAAACTACGAAAATAGAAATAGATAGCACCTCATAATTTGAGCTTACAGATGCTTACAAATGAAAGCCTAATATTAAGACGTGGACCAAAAAAGATTCGAAATTTAGGTTTGATTACCACATCCGGTGCTGATTTCTTTTTTTTATTGCATTTTATCGAGCAAGGCTCGGTTACCGAGGTACTATAGTATAAGTAGTAATAATGTCGTATATATCAGTGTAAAATGAAAGCAGATCAGCAGCATTTTCATCTCATTTTTTATTTTATAGAAAGAAGTACCGAATATATTTTGTTCGATTGTACACACGATACACGAATTATAGGTAGGGTAAATAGATGACGGTTAGATAACGTATTTTTCAATAGACAGAGAGACGTTATACATATTAACATTTGATATCACATATTGTGGTGGTTTTCATCAACCCTCCGATAGAGGGCAGTAGCACATAATAATTATTTACTTATATTATGGAAAATATATTTCGAAGTCTATCTTTGCTTGGTATCCAAAGATTACAGTCAACATACAATGTATAGCTGTGTATGACTCTTAAGTGGACAGGATATGGAGAACGTTGACGTAGTGGTAATAAATTAGGTATTATTGAATTAATTATAATTAGAATAAAATAATAGTATGATTTTTAGGTTCTTTTTGACGTTTGTGTGCCATAATGTTACCAAACGGAGAAAATAGTATAAGAAAAAGAGGATAATTAATTTAATCGATTTAAAAAAAAATAGATTATATTAATATAGTAAAATAGATTTTTATAAAATCTATTTATAATGCAAAAATCTATTATTTTAACAAATATACAAATACATTATTTTACATTCCTACTCAAATCTCAGTTTAGGTTTGGCGTTGACATCTGGCAACACAGCTCAAGATGGCGATTTTTCTTGTCATTTTGCTGTAATGGTGATGCTTGTTCGTTGTGTAAAAAGATATTTGTGTATATTGGTATAAAATGGCTGACACCGGTCTTCGTATGAACTTCGCCGCATTAAAGAGGGCAGATCCATATGCAAGAGAGATAATTGACAGTGCTACGCATGTCGCACTATATACTTTTGATGAGAACGAATGGGAGAAAACGAACGTCGAAGGTGCTTTGTTTGTGTACAGTAGAAATGGTGAGCCCTACCACAGTTTGGTTATTATGAATAGGTTAAACACAAATAATCTCATCGAGCCAGTATCTAAAGGTATCGAATTGCAGTTAAAAGAACCTTTTTTACTATATAGAAATGCAAAGTGTCGTATTTTTGGCATATGGTTTTATGACAAAGACGAATGTGTTAGGGTTGCGACAAAATTGAACTCTTTAGTTAAGGAATCTATGAAAGCGCCAGTAGAAGTGCCGCAAACTCCTGTGTACCCTGCGCCTGTGAAGGCGAACGCCCCAGTTGATATATTTAGCATGTTGAGCAAGGCTCAAGATGATTTTAACTCTACAAAGGGTGTGAACAAAAATGAATGTACGCCGTCGCGGGCACCTGACATGGCATCACAAAGCGTCATGGACTTTTTTGCTAAAGCAGGAAGCGGTGCAGCTGCACAAATGCCCGCTGTTACATCACTTCCATCACCTGGAATCTTTGGTCCACGACCTACGGACTCCCGAGAAGCCCCACTTTTACTCCAGAGATTAATGAGTAATCCTGCACACTCCGTAGAGCATATAGAGAAACAGCAGCGATCAGTCACACCGCAAGATGCTCAAACAGCAAATGGAAATATATCTTTGGACCCAGCTATCAGACATAATAATTCGTTTCAATTAAAATCTACTCCAATTGAAAAAAATAATCAGCAAAGGATAAGTAATTTGAAAATGCAGCAACTTGACTGTTTGGATACAAATGGGCCTAATCCATTAGAGAGTGAACTTAATTTAATGCATATTTCATCTCCAAAGTCTACATCTCCTTTAGCAACATATTTGAATCAGTCGCAGGAGATTGGCCATCCAGTGGGCTCATATAACGGTGGTAAGTTAGAAGAAGTTGGTGGAGTGTTTCCTATAATAAATTCATTAGCAAACCAGCCGAAACCTGCTTTGATGCCTCCAACGATGTTCACAGCTTCAACAGGAAACGAAATACAGTCATCTCCAGAGCCTCTAACTAGGAATCAACTTCTCCAAGCGTTTAATTATCTCTTAAAACACGATGTTGATTTTGTTAACAAACTGCATGAGGCATATGTAAAATCATTTTCAGATAAGGCTTTCTCTGTATCATAGAATGGATTCTTTTTGGACAAACTGATGTTGCCAGTGGCAATTGATGTACATTTGTAATTTGAAGTATAAATCCTTTGAAAATGTGTAGATTTATTAGTTTTGTAGAGATTCATTTGGACGGAGTATTTTTAAATAAGTTTTAAAACTTTGACAGTGTCATTTAAGTCTGTATAAAGAATGAATTTTGGTGACACAAATCCAATAAGCGGTCACATTAATGTTGTAATGGAAAAGCTATTTGTGATATTTATATTGGCTTCTTGGTTTTACTTGATTGGCCTCGTGCAGATAATCTATGTCAACTGATATTGTGTTATGAGACGATTATTGTTACTGACATTATGCAATTTTGCTTAACAATCACCACAGCTCAATTGAATTTAATTTATTGCAGAAAATAAAAAGAATTTTAATAGATTCAAGGATATAATTTAAAGAATTTATTCCTTGAATAAAATACAATAAAGATGTCTGTGATGTTTATTAAGCATTAATGTTAAAGGAAAAATATTAACACACTTTCCTCCAATAAAATTATTTGACTCAATCTGCATATAGATTAGAAAAAACGCCCAATTTATGTATAAATATTAATTAAATATTTATATGTAAAGTTTATTACCGAAATAGATATGGAAATATTTGCAATTTTTGATAAATACATTGACAATTTCAGAAGATAAGGACATAATTTTGACAATTTGTATTGTTTGTAAGGTAGGTATGCATAGATTTGCTATTTCTTTACAAAAAAAAAACTTTGTTTTTATATCACTACAAACTCCTTTCCTATTATGCTTATCTGAGCATATTTTTATTAAAAAAACATTAAAGAGTAAAGAAAACCGTTTGATTTTTAGATTTGTTAATTTTACCAAAGCTCACTCCATATCTGACATACTGTCAGCATAAATTATTTGTGATAAAATTAAATAATTAGAGAAGTTATCTTTTGACTTATTATCTATTTTGTTTAAAGATGCATGATTGATTGAAAATAAGTGTATTTGCTTTTAACACATTTATGTAAAATTGTATTGTATACAATTAAACATCATTCTCATTTTCAAAACAGTGACAATCAAATCTTTCATATAAATATTACATATGTCCCTTCACAAACAAATATTAATAAATAAATATTTTCTCTTGTATTTCTGCAAAGTATGTTTTCTACAATATGCCAAGCCAACATTGTTTTTAATCTTGCAATAAAAACAATGTTGCCATCAATGAAAGTCTTGACCATAAATAAGCATAAATACTTAAAATATCTAATATAGAATGTAACATGTTATAAAAAGTACAGTTATTTTCTTGTTTGTTGTTCTAATTATCATTGCTTTCATCTACTTTGCATTACTATATAATTTTTTAATTGTCTATTAAAAAGTTAATTGATTTGAATAACATACCAATAGTGTATGAAGTTAAAAAAAAATATGAATATTATATTTTTTTATCTAAAATAAATTTTGGTACTGTTAATTTGATATTTTAGTTACTGGAATCTATGACAATAAATAATTGATTTCAACATGCATATTAGAGAAAGAACAATTTTCATTTGTATATCTCGAACCAGATTATATGAAAAAAAATATCCTTGAATATTAGCTATGTACAATTACACTTAAATTTTCGTAAAAATGAAAGAACTATCATACTGAAATTATTATGTTAGTCTATAATTGTATTAACTTATAAATAAGCTTGAAATGCTATAATCTACTATAAAATTATGCATGCAATGTTTTCATATGTATAAAAATGTTCAATAAATATAAATTATATTGATACCTCCATTGTAACCTTTTATCTATTCATTTTATATTTTTAACATGTAATAAATAAATGTAAAAAGATAACGTCCAAATGTTTTATGTATTTACGTTTAAACTTTGTAAACTAAAAATCAAACGGTTTTTTACTATTTTATAAAGTAACCATGATGTAAATTTTATTTTTTTTTAAATCCTCTATCAATTTATAATGTCTATGCGAAGTGTAAATGATTAAACTATAGTGGAGCCACTGATAATACTTGTGCTTTTATTTTGGGAAACATCAATATAGAATAATGTATCTAAATCTATAAAATGTCGCCGACGGCTCCCGAATTTTAAATGATACAACTCTTTGTAAAATTACATTGAAATGTAATAACGTTATATTTACTCCCAATAATTTTGGAAAAAACCATCAAAACCCAAAGTAGTCTCAAATTAAACATTTCACATGAAAACCTGGTTTTATTTTATGATTCATAATGTCATCATTTTCCAAAGATAAGACGACTGAATTAAGTTTGAAATTTTTCCTGGTAAATTTTTACCAATACACGATTATCCAAGATTTTTCTTTAAAATTTATAAAAACATATTTTCTATTTACTTTTAGTAAAATAATTTTATTATTACGTTTGTATTATGGATCTCCGCAAAGTAATGCCTATTTCTATTATATATACCTACTTTTCTATAAAAACTTATGAACGTTTGCTATTTATAAGTTATCTTAGTGCTTTTCGGTGAAGGAAAACGTGCGGAATCCTGCATATCAGTGGACAAATTCTCGATGATATGTACTTAATCTACCAATCCACTTTCCATCAATATCGGTCCAGCTAAAAAATTAGCTTCCACTTTATTGTACACGGCATGTAAATTATATTTATTAACTTATATACAGTTATTTTTATAAGGCGGTAGGAGGAAGGTAAGATAGTTGGAAGCATATATAGAAGGATACCCTTAGTATTAAAGTGACCTAATTCAAAATTAGCAGTGATCTCAAGCTACTAACTATTAAAAAAAAATTATTAGCGGTTAAAAAATATTAGTATTTTCTTAATCTTCCAAGTTATGGATCTCTTTAACACACGAGTTTTGAAGGCACTACGCTTTATTGCAATTTGCCACAAAACATATTTTTTTTAATTTAAGTCACTTTAATACTAATGCATGCGATTTATAATCTTTCAACTACCTTAAAAATAATATAGACACTTTTTAATAATCGATTTAATATTTCTATATTACAAATCGCTTTTGAACTTTGAACAACCAGTCGAGACCACAAAATTGTTGCACAATTTTCTTTTTTTTTACATAAGACACGTAACACCTCCAGTCATATGTCTACTTATAAATAACACGAAATATAAAGGCCATTTCAAATAGTTTGTAAAGAATCAAACATCGAACAAATAGGTCTGATTTAGTGTAGAAATTTGTTTAAAAATTACAACATTATATACGTAAAAAGGAACGCAACTGTGCAGGGAACAGAGATAATATTATAATAGAGAAAGCCAGTTTAAAATGTGCAACATTACAATAAAGAGAAAGTAAATGAGAGCGTTCTATGTCTTTCTTTTTTAAAAGCTTTTATTCAACTTGCAGTGTGTAGGTGAAATCTTGCAAGTTGCTTTTTAACTTGACTTGTTAAAAGCTTTTATTCAACTTGCATACATTGTAGGTGAAATCTTGCAAGTTGTTTTTAACTTGACTTGTTAAAAGCTTTTATTCAACTTGCATACATTGTAGGTGAAATCTTGCAAGTTGTTTTTAACTTGACTTGTTAAAAGCTTTTATTCAACTTGCATACATTGTAGGTAAAATCTTGCAAGTTGTTTTTAACTTGACTTGTTAAAAGCTTTTATTCAACTTGCATACATTGTAGGTGAAATCTTGCAAGTTGTTTTTAACTTGACTTGTTAAAAGCTTTTATTCAACTTGCATACATTGTAGGTGAAATCTTGCAAGTTGTTTTTAACTTGACTTGTTAAAAGCTTTTATTCAACTTGCATACATTGTAGGTGAAAACTGGCAAGTTGCTTTATAACTTGACTTGTTAAAAGCTTTTATTCAACTTGCATACATTGTAGGTAAAATCTTGCAAGTTGTTTTTAACTTGACTTGTTAAAAGCTTTTATTCAACTTGCATACATTGTAGGTGAAATCTTGCAAGTTGTTTTTAACTTGACTTGTTAAAAGCTTTTATTTAACTTGCATACATTGTAGGTGAAATCTTGCAAGTTAGATTTGACCCACTTCCCGGTGTTCGATTGAGCTGTAATTTTACATACTGCTCCAGTCCCGAGAACAATGCATGTTTATGATAAGCATGACCTGATGCTATTGCCAGGATTGGCTCCAGACGAGAGAACTCCTTAACAGTTCACAGTAGGGACTAGTTATTTTTAAAAGCTTGATCTATGATATTTGTTTTTTTTAGTAAGAAGCTACATATATAAATCCTGAAAATGTTATTATAAGCACTATAGAAATCCATCAATTTAGAAATTGAAAAATATATTCGACCACACTCATCATAAAAGAAACAGGGTGTGCTCAACTTAACTTTTAAGTATATTCGAATATATTTTTCTATTAATATAAATCTAGAAAGTTTTTAAATACAAAAATTTAGAATTTTTCTAATTAGAATTCATTAGGAACTTTCTTTACACAATTTATTATTACAGTAAAATATTTGAAATGGCCTTTCACATGATATAACTTCATTGAGTATGTATTAATAATACATATACAATAGTCGATTTTGGTTTCGAATAATCAAACAATATCGAGGGTAGGTTTAGAAAAATAATTTCTTTTTCGTTTTATTGTGCTAAAAGTTGTGTTATTAATAAACTTTACTTTTCTATCTATGAATTTATTCCAAATATATATTTAATAGCATTTATTAATATTGTTTACCGTTATTTTTCATAAGGACATAACAGCGGCAACACAAAAAAAGTGGAAAGTGCCTTAGACTGGACCAAAATTCAACGTCATTTTCACCTATACACCATGAATTTCGGGAAAAGAGAAAAAAAAAACCAAATTCGTATTCAGATACGAAAATCGGCAACTATTGTCTTTTTTTTTGTTGCAATTACCACTTCGAAATATTTGAAAGCGCAATTTTTGGAAATACCGCTTAATATACTTATATTTCTGTACAAGATTGGAATAGGTATTTTAAATTTTGAATTTCCTGAAAAGTTATAAAAATCGATATTGGGCTTTATTAAGCTTTTATTCAACCTGCTGTGTAAGTACGCGAAAGTGGAATCTTGCAAGTTAAATTTGAACCACTTCCCGGTGTCCTATTAAGCTGAAATTTTACATACTGGCCCAATCCCGAAGACAACGCATGTGTATGATAAGCATGCCCTGATGCTGCCAGCATTGGCTCCAGACGCGGGAATCCCTCAACGGTTAACAATAAAGACATAAAAGTTTGTTAAAAGCTTTTTTAACTTTGTTTTTCTGAAGTACACTTAAATTATGAATTAAGGAACCGCCATATTTTATTGTCTGTGAAAAACGCCACATAAGTTATTATTGGCTTGAGTATTCCCAATCCGCATAACTCGATTTATTACTGAGTTAAGTATATCCCCATATATATTTGACATAGTAAACGGTAAATAATCTTAATAAATGCTGTTCTTTAATAAGGTGCACGGTAAAACTAAAAGATATTCCTTTACTATAATCTCACTTCGTAAACAAATGACCCTGTCTATGTCAACAGTGAAGCATTTGATATGCTAAAACAATGGTTCCCAATAAGTGGTACGCGTACCAGCGTACCCAGTACGCGTAGAACATTACAGAACGCGTACCAGCGTACCCGGTAAACGTAGAATAGAATAGAACGCGTACCAGCGTATCCGGTACACGTAGAACAGAACGCGTACCCAGATATAGATGAACCACATCTGCAACGTTTTTAGGTCTGTTGTCCGGATCTAGATGGACCACGATAATGGCGCGCCCCTTCAAATTACTGTTTCAACGATTGTTTATATCCTTAACAAAGATACTCTTATTATCAGATTTGTTGGTCAAATAATCATAACTAGCCACATCGCGCAAGACAACGCACGTGTCTTTTTCTATAAAAAGTACTCTATTGTTAGGAATCCAGATCTCTAAGCTGTGACAGCTTTTATAAGACAACGGCTGACGTCATTCACTCTCTTTTGGCGTGCGGCTTTCGTAGAAGGTAGACGTGTTTGGGTTACCTCTTTTGTATTTCATGTTATTAGAATCTAAACTTAAGTAATCGCTATTCGTGATGGGAGCGACCACTGACTTTCTTGCCAGTTCTTCTCAAGTGGGATCTCAATTAGTGTTCCGTACTGGTGATAGAATCATTCTGTCGTTGGAATTTGTAGTGAAAAGTGCTGGCGCACAGTAAGGTGCCCGGCGTGATTACCTATACAAACTTGTTTATTTTTTTATTATTAAATCGAATTTGCAAATTTCCAACACTATAGTATAACAGTGCAGCGCCATATTATAATAATGAGCATTTATTGTCGACACTAGTCGTGCAACAAATTCATAGATTTGTTTTTGTTTGACAGCCGTCTCAGCCCGCACACATGCGTTGTGAATCTTGGTGGCGCGCCATTTTGTCGAAGTTCACCTTTACGCGAGTATGACCTTAAATGGTACGCAAATACATATTGGGAACCACTGTGCTAAGGAAAAACTATATTTACATTAACGCATTAACGTTTCTAAAACACTCATCTTCTCATTCATAAAAAAGTTAAAAAAAAAATCAAAATAGGAATAGTTTTATGAATGAAGAGGGATCTACTATAGGGAAAATATAAAAAAGGCAAACTAAATGACGTTGTAAGTTTAAATAATTTCGTTTTCGATTCGAATTATTGAATCACAGATTCATAATAAACTCATAAGATTTAGAAGAAAATCGACAGTCAAAAAAAGGTACTCTTTTTTTTTCGATTGTGGATTCTCATTTTTTTCGATTACTAGAAAATATTTTTAATAGAACTTAAGTAGCCCTTGAAGATTTTTAAATCATTGGCACAATGCATCAAAATTTAATGTTAAATAACGCTGAATATGTCAGAGAATCACATTGTAGTATGGATTGATATTAAATTATTATATAAGTAAAAAAATTACTAAATTTCATCTGTGTCATCATATTTAGTGATCTGAGGAAAACGTATAACACATCCCAGCAAAAGACTTGTAGTATATTATGGAAAATATAACTTTTAACAATATCAAACCTTACATACATATATATAAACAATATATACCAATATACTCTTTGTAATATACGCGTTATACAGCAATATACGCGTTCTAAAAAATCGAACTTAGTTAAATAGCGATATACGCGGTATTTTGCAATACACGCGTGATATAGCGATAAACGCGGAATTTTGCAACACACGCGTTATATAGCGATAAACGCGGAATTTTGCAACATACGCGTTATATAGCGATATAGCTTTATTTAGTAATACGCTTTAAAAAAATTACATAACATAATAATAAGTAGTTAAAGAAAAACAGTTCAATGATTTTATTTTAAAACGAATTCTCAGTACCTGCATAAGATGCATAAGAGACGTTTTAAAAAAAACATGTTTTATTGATATAGACATGACTTCCTGTTTTATTAACATTTCAATATTGTTGAAAGATACGATACATAACATGTCGCTGATATTATCGTAGAGATAATATGAAATTTAAGAAATAGAAATTTTGAAAATATAAAAAATTTACTTTGGCTCATTTGTTTCTGAGTTACAGACAATTGTATGATTATTTATATATATTACACTGATTAATCAAAAATACATGATTGAAAAAAGAAACAAAATTAGCCAACCTGATTACGTCATAACCAAGGGGTCTCGATACATATCGTGTCCTAATAGTGGAATCGATTCAATGATGCGAGATGCAATTTAATTTTTAGTTGATCGATTATTAGAATCGATGTTACATTAAGTAATCGTACTTTGATTAATTAAGGGTTATTTTGTAGAATTTTTTGATCTCAGATACATATAAAACTGTTGCTGTATACATAGCTTTAGATAATAGATTAATATTTTTATTGAATCGATGTAAACTTGATCAACGAGCAATGTGGGTAACTATAAAATCGATTTCACATTGATTTGGGACTCGATAGCCGTATAACCCCGTGTATATTTTAACTTGTACAATGTGTAACACAAAAACAATGGGTTTATATAGTTAAAGAATATCTATGTCACTAAAGTGTAGTATAAAACGCACCTAACACTATCCGTTTCACTATTTTAAATAGTTAAAAACAAATATTAAAAAAAACAATTTGTTATTTGCGGTACTTTGCAGAATTCAAATACAATTCGCGAAAAATCGACCTATCGATGATCGCTGTGTAATTTACACAAACAAACAAATTGTTACTTTTGATTGAGTCGGTGATTTTTTAGATAAGTTTATCGATTTAAGAATCTTAGTGCTCTTAAGTTAGTCTTAGTGATACTGTTTAGTGTATATCAGTTTTACACAAAACAACGGCTAGTGCGTCTTGCAACACAGATATTCTTTTTCAAAATAACTTGTCAAAATCGATTTCTATTCTTCAGATAAATTAAATGATAGTATGAAAAAAAAATGAAAATTTATTTAATGTCATGGATATCTGCAAAAAAGTAATTATGAATCTGCGCAAGCCAATTGCAACCGTATACCAAAGGCATATGATATATAATTGAACTCAGCGTGTGAAGTCCAACACAATTATATAACATTATAAACATCTAACAGTTTACTAACAACGTTTTCCAGTATTGCTATACAAAAAAATGTATAAATACGTACTTTAAATCGACTTATACTATTTTTACCCCTAATTCCGTGGTGACAAGGTTCAAAATTGCTTACGTATTGACTAAATTATTGCATTAAATAATGGTGCAATCTAAAAGCGACCGTGAGGCCCCTCGCCACGGCGACTTTTTGTAGTGATGCTGTCTTGTCTGTATGTTATGATTGCAATACGCTATAGTAGCGATGGCAACGCGTTAAAGTAGCGACGGCAACGCGCTAAAGTAGCGACGGCAACGCGCTAAAGTAGCGAGGGCAACGCGCTAAAGTAGCGAGGGCAACGCGCTAAAGAAGCGACGGCAACGCGCTAAAGTAGCGACGGCAACGCGTTGCAGTAGCTATGCCAACGCTCTACTGCATCGCGACTGTCGTGTTGCAAACGCGATTCAGTAACAGCACAAAAGAGATCGCTACAGTTGCAATGTGGACTCCGCTTAGCGCTGCTTTTTAAACAGCAAAGCGTGAGAGGCGTGCGTTGGATGCACTGTTTAAAAAAGAGGGTTTACTTGGTGGTCATCATGTAATAGCGGTTGAAATAAAAAAAAATTAAGATCTGAAGTTCAAAAGTTGTTATAGAATGTCATATTTGTGAATCTCTTACAGTTGCGCGTTAGCATTGACACAGTCGCGATGCAGTCTTCTTCACTCGGTCCCCCATTACCTAGGATCTCACCTACCTACATAGGATCTAGGATGTCTAGGACCTAACTTTTCTTTAGTGTCATCTGCCTCCATCTATCATACCGCAATACAGAAGCGAGTTGCAAATGCTAACATGCAACGCACGTTAGTCGCAAAGTAGCAATGCTTTTGTTGCGTTTACTTAACGCGCGACATAATCGCTAGAAGAAGTCGTCATAAGCGAAGGGGCCTAAGCGTCGCGTATTAATAAACATAATCTTTAATACCTAGTTGTTTGTACACAATAGTACTACAGTATACTTTACACTATTGTCATTTGAATTAGCATTAAATTGATATGACTATTATATACATTTGATTCATTTACTACATGTATTTAATTTATTGTGCTTGTACGTAAATCATATTACACAATTGAAAATTATTTGAATGATAAAATTACTTGGATTTGAAAATTCTTTCAGCTCCATACAAGACTGCGGTTTAATGTAAATTGAAATAAAAGATTGACGGCCCATTTTCTTGCTGGTTCGTCTCGGTAAGAGCAACTTTCCGAACCAGTTGTAGCATCATAAATCATATTGATAAACATCAAGTAACTCGAAGGAATCTTTGGGAACAAGATTTTAGATTCAATTAAGCACTTCGGTTGAAGTGCTGAAGTGCAAGCTAAATACACTACTAGAATATGCCTTTACTTTAAGCCCGTAGAAGTTAAGCTTAAAGGAAGTTCTACAATGCCAGTTTAAGTCTGCTAAAGTGCAGCTTAAAGACTCTACTAGAGTGCTTTTAGTTTTGAGCCGGTTAACGTGCAGCTTAAAGGGACTACTGCTTTTAGTTAAGGCCTGTCTAATTGCAGATTAATTAAAAGCACTACTAGAATGCCTTTAGTTTATTCCTGTTGAGGTAAAGCTCAAAGGCACTACTAGAGTCCTTTAATTTGAGCCGGTTAATGTGCAACTTGAAGGCAGTAATACTGCGTTATTCTTGAGTATTTTTATCAGTAACAAAAAGTTACCAGCAATGCCAGCGTAAAATTAATTTAGGAGATCAAAACTTTAAACGTATATAACAAAAATTTGCCAAGTATTACTTAATTCCAGAGCACATTGACACCTTTGTGGAATTCCATAATTTACAGTATGGAATAACTTTGTCATTATCTGCGACAAACAATCACAAGAACGTGTATGAAACAATAAGATTGTTTGGTTTTTTATACGTAGAAGTGACTTCGATGGCCGATAGGTTAGGCCGAGTCCCAACTGTTTTAGGGAACAACATTTTAGGCAGTAGAAATGCAGCCTAAAGGCACCACTACAAAAAAATTAAGCAGTTATATCGATGTGAGTGCTAAAAATTAATTTCAAAGGTAAACATTTTTAAACTATGTAACAAAACTGTCATTTGCCAACTATTACTTAATTCCAGAGCACATTGACACCTTTGTGGAATTCCATAATTTACATAACACTATGGAATAACTTTGTCATTATCTGCATTAAAATAAATCTTCACGCGAATGTGTATGCAACAATAATATCGTTTGTTTTTTAATAAGTAGAATTGACTTCGATTGCCGATTGGTTAGACCGCGTTCCGCTTTAGGGAACAGGATTTTAAGCGGTAAAAGTGCAGCCTAAAGGCAACACTGGAAAAAATTAAGCAATGATATCGATTTGCGAGCGAAAAGTTAATGCAGGAAAGCAAAAATTTAAGCGTCTGTAATGAGACTGCCATTTTCCAACTATTACTTAATTCCAGAGCACATTGGCACATTTGTGGAATTCCATAATTTGCACAACACTATGGAATAACTTTGAAATTATATACGACAAAACAAAAAATATTTTTTATAAGCAGATGTGATGGCCAATTGAAACCGCCTTACCGTTGGACACGGTGTCATAGGTTCAAACCTTAGGTAGGCCTATTAGTTTCCTTAAATCACTAGATGTGTACAGAGAGTAACATTAAATTATTTAAAGTTATTTAAAACCTTGTGTAAAATAAAGAATAATTCTTAGTACAAACAACATGTTTTAAACTTTCCATTTAATTTACAGGTAGGCAATTAAATGGCTTAAAAATATTAATATATAATATGTAAAAGTTTCTTTTTAATTTAATTCAATGGTAGTAGTTATAATGTTGGTAATACAATAATGAGTTTTACACGGTTGGTATCATGTGTATCAGGTGGGGCAACTTAACAATATTTTAGAATTGGTTTAGTTTTTTTTATAGAAAATTTTGTTAAAAATTATCAACTTATAATAGTTTTGACTACATAATTTCAAATGATATTTGAAATTTGAACACTTGAAACCTGTACTCTCCATTTTTATTTGCAAATTTAATTTTTTTTTGCATTTTAAGTGTAAATTTCTGTATCTCGCTACCGTACGATTTAAATTAGTGCATGTTATTATTATTTCATCAAGAAGAAATAAATATTAAAATCTGTGTTTGCTAATAATGGGGATTTTTGGAAAATAATGTGAACATAACTTGTGAAACATTAGTACATGTATAATCCAAATTTTTCTCGTATTTGATGGTATGTACGAGAGAGATGGCAATACTTTTGTAAACGAGTGACAGAGATATACTGTAACTTTAATAAAAAAAAATGTATCGTATGGGCCAGAGGTTACAAAAGAGATAGCAATACGTTTGTATGCGACAGACAAAGACATACTGATATCACAATCAACGTGACGGAAATAAGTTGTTATTGCAACTGCAACTAATTCTGTGCGAGTGAAATAGCCAATATATTGTATGCAAGTGACAGAGAGGGAGTATTCAGGCAATTGTCATATTTTTCCTATGTGATGTCGCAAACTCCGTGCGAAAGAGATAGCATTATAATTTTGTATACGATTGACAGAGACAAATAACTATGACAAACAAATTATTTTACATGTAATGCTATCACTGTGCGAACGAGATAGTACATAGTACATTTGTATGCGTGTAACAAGGACAGAGGAGTTTATAATAACTGAAATTTACCGCAACGTTACAAGCGAGATAGCAATAAATTCGTATACGAGGGAAAGAGATGGACTAATTTAAAGTTTTTCAACGCGTTTTAATCATCAATTTAAAGTACTGAAAACTATGGAGAGTACATACGGTAACAATGGTGCTTTGGATCTCTATACACTAACACTTAAAAAAACCCGATATAGAAAAAACATCCGTCTCGCTCACACGCCGTACGCGCGAAAGAGACCACAACAATGTCAAAGTTCATTTCGGGGGCTGTTTCACAAACCCACGACCCTACTCGCGTAGGTCACTTAACATACTGCCTAAGTATATTACACACTAATCACTGTTTATTTTAAAAACAAAACTTAAAAAAACATATTTAACTATATTATATCTATATGTATATTTGAATAGAAGCGCTGGGGGACCTAACGATAGAAAAAAATAATAAATAGGATCCGGAAGCGCTAGGGCCTCCTTTATTTGTACAAAAGCCGGTAATCATCTGAAACAAAGAAATAATAATGACAGTTAGTTGCTAGATCATTACTGGAAAAATCTCTATCAAAATGTTTGTCCTACTAATATTATAAATGCGAAAGTTAGTATGTAAAACTAAGACATGTAAAACATATAGTTTTTTACTCTTTCACGGCGAATCGCTGAACCAATATTGATGAATCCATCAGGTAGAGTGGACTTCCGACCACTAACACAGGCAGTGCAAGTGCAGGTTCCGCTAGAATGTTCTATGGGCCTGTTGGGAATGATGCACTCACCAGGTAGAGTGGACCCCCGACCGCTACCACAGGTAGTTCTAAGTAACCTAACCTAGGTAGCCTAAGTGCAGGTTTTGCGGGAATGTTCGATGGGCCTGTTGAGAACGATGCACTCACCAGGTAGAATGGACCTCCGACTGTTACCACAGATGATACAAGTGCAGGTTCCGCTAGAATGTTCTATGGGCCTGTTGTAAATGATGCACTCACCAGGTAGAATGGACCTCCGACCGCTACCATAGACGGTGCAAGTGCAGGTTTAGTGACAACTTTCAATGGGCCTGTTGAGAATGATGCACTCACCAGGTAGAATGGACCTCCGACTGTTACCACAGTTGGTACAAGCGCAGATTTAGCAAGAATGTTCGATGGGGCTGTCTAAAATGCACTCACTAGGTAGAATGGACTTCCGACTGTTACCACAGTTGGTACAAGTGCAGGTTCCGCTAGAATGTTCTATGGGCCTGTTGGGAATGATGCACTCACCAGGTAGAATGGACCTCCGACTGTTACCACAGTTGGTACAAGTGCAGATTCTGCGAGACTGTTCGATGGGCCTGTTAAATTTGATACACTCACCAAGTAGAGTGGACCTAGGACCGTTACCACATATTATCCAAGTGCAGGTTTTGCGAGAATGTTCGATGGGCCTGTTAAAATGCACTCACCAGGTAGTGTAGACCTCCGACCGCTACCACAGGCGGTGCAAATGCAGGTTCCGTGACAGTACGGAGCGCACGTCATGCGTGAACCGCAACGCGTCCAGCACCGGCAGCAAGTTGAGCAGCGCCACGTCCAGCGGGTCCGAGAACCACGACTTTATCGGTATCGCGTTATCTGGAACGGGATTTACCGGTTATTCAAATTCAACATATTATTTACTAGCTATGCCACCTGGCTAGGGGGAGACCCAAAAAAAAAGATAAATAAATATATGGGACACTTACACACACGGTCGTCCGTCCTCAAATTAAGTAGCTTAATACTTGTGTTATGGGAGACAGAGAACTAGTGAATATATACTCATATAATTTTTAAATACAAATATACACCCAGGCTCAAAGACCAACAAATTCATTTATAGAAAATGTTGGGCCTCGGCGGGAATCGAACCCGCGACCCGTGGAGCTGAAGGCGGGGTCACTACCCAATGCGCCAACGAGCAAGTCAACGATGGATGGATTGTGTGAAAAATGATATGCATGTTAAAGGAGTGGCACCAGAGTTGACGAATGATAGAGGAGAATGGAAGAAGAAGACATATTGTGCCGACCCCACTTAGAGTGGGATAAGGGTAAGAGAATGATGATTTACTAGCTGTGCTAGCAGCTTCGCCTGCATGATAATCAGGGTCACAATTTTTTCCCGAATTGAAATTTTGAACATATAAGTAGTTATAGTGAGTTAATTATAACAGATTTTTGAATAACTTTCACCGTTTACTTATCGCATGCAAGGGTAAAAAAACATCTTATAAGCATGCTTGTTCCACCTTAGACTGTATCATCGCTCATGATTGAATCATCCGCCATCAGGCATGATTCAATCAAGCGGTCGCCTATTAAACAATAAAAGAATGCAAGGAAAGCTTTAAATTTTGCCAATATATTTTTGCAATATTTTTTATTGCTGCTCGTTTCCTATTCGTCTTAGCGTGATGTTATATAGTCTATAGCCTTTCTCGATAAATGGCTTATCTTACAATCTAAGAATTTTTCAAATCGGTCCAGTAGTTCCTGAGATTCGTGCGTTCAAACAATCTAACAAACAAAGGAACTCTTCAGTTCTATATATTAGTAAAGATTCAAGTATATTACCTCTTACGACATCTCGGTAAGTAATGAGGATAGTCTATTCTACTTAGCCGGATACCACACGGGATTTATGCCCTTATCCATGTCTAAGCCAAGAACTTTTCTTATTCGATAAATTTAATTCCTTTTATGTGCATGTCATAATCAACACAATTCATACATTTCATTCCGGCCTTCCTCTAGTCAAAATATTCATCCATATTCATATTACACTTCAAAATTTTAGTAACTGTTAAATAAATATTATTTATATGAGCTGTATTAAAACAATCACATACCGGGGAAGTCCCGATAAGCTCCTGGAGAGTTGTCCAGGATGAAAACCCTGTTAAGGTCGTCACATATCGACGACAGATTCTTTGTGTAGGAACCGTGCTCCGCGGTGCAGTGCTGTCTGAACATAAGATGTAAATGCAATATAAATCATATCACCACTGGTTTGAAATGTTGCTCTTACTGAGAAGAACTAGCAAGAAACTGCAGTAAATTTGTTATTTTTGATCAAATCCGAATATCTGTTACGATTTTAAGAGACTATTAGCGACTCTAATGTGGATGTGATACATTTGGATTTTAGCAAAGCCTTCGATAGAGTCGACTAAAAAATATTGTTCCATAAGCCTGAATGAATTAATGTGGGAATATTTAAGTATGCCGAAATGTTTTGTTTCGTATATGGATAAACGTACGGCGGTTGTTTTTGTCAATGGTTATATGCTTCATTATATATTATATCATCTGGGGTTCCACAGGGATCCCATCTAGGACCTATTATATTTAATGTCTTCATAAATGATGCAATATCTTTGAAAATTATAGTTTCTATCATCTGGGGTTCCACAGGGATCCCATCTAGGACCTATTATATTTAATGTCTTCATAAATGATGCAATATCTTTGAAAATTATAGTTTCTATTTATTTGTGAACAACTTGAAATGACGCATTGTAAATATATCCGTAGATACCAGTTAGCCCTAAAGTGACTTAAATAATTGGTTGATTTGTGTAATCATAATATGATAAAGTTAAACATCGATAAATGTAATTTTAAAAGATTTACGTGAATAATAGATTGTCATAATAATATCTCTATGCTCTATAATTGTTACGTTCAGGACATCTCACTGTTCCATACTTCGATGGTATTACCTATAGAACCTCCGCCGCAGGATTCCCCTGCCGTTGTCCAGTTTGTCAGCCACTGCCGCCCCGTATATCTCCATCGACGCCGTGAACACAACCAGCTCGTACCACTGTGATACCTGGAACAATTGGTGGCAGCTTGATCCCTTGGTCTCAACCAGTGTTAACCTAATTTTTTTTTCATAGGACACTTTTAAAATTTTGCTCGTTTCGATAGAAGCCCTGTATTTCTACGATATTCCAAAAATTCGGCTAAAAATTTCATTACAAGTTGTGTATTGCCAATTTTGTGTCACGTCCACGTAGACCTCCATCGAGTCTTCCGTAGACCCCTAGGATAACTTAACTTAGTTCAGGTTGGAACTAAGGGTCAAAAATGTTATTGTTTACATTAGGTTGTAATTTATGTCAGAATCGAAACCAGTCAAACGATATTTTGGACGTTCAGCGGAAATAGGGTGAGAGTGAAGTTACTTAAAAGTTTTGTATTTAATACTAGAACTTGCTGTAGTCCTGGTTCTGAATTTTGATAAATTACAATTATTAAAGTGTGTATAAGTCATGGTTGGTATTGATAAACATCATCAAATTTGCGTCATCTGAAGTTTTAAAATACCCTCAATTCTAAATTCAAATTTTTTTTTTTATATACACATTAGCCTGGTATATAAGCTTCAATTGTGCCGAACTTCATTAATATGAAACTTAACAAATGGAAATTCGTTCCCACTATTTGTAACATATATCAAAATTTCAGTTTTATTCTCTAGTTCACCGTACAATCTCTTTTGTGTGTTCTCTACCTTACGTGACATTGGCGAAGTATTCTGTGCAAATAATGCACTCCTGAAAGTCATTCATTGAAAATTTAATTAAATTGAAATAGACATTCGCACTTAAATTGCTATGGATTCAATAAAATTCCATGACATATTAACTAACACCTTTTTTATCAGGATAATACTCCTTATGGGTTCCATCACCTGAGTGCTACACCACGTTGCTGGTGGCGATGAAACGGTACTGGTGTTCACATTGCCCCTTTCCCCACCAGCAGCAAATCTGAACCCCAGAGTACGCCACCTTTGGATCATGATGTAAAAGTGGCCCCTACCTTCTTTTTATATTTACTAAGACTAAGACCTAGCCAGTGTTGTAAAAAATATATTAATATGTACTTACTATATCCAAAAAATAATCGACGTGCGGTCTTTTGTGTACGAAAAATCTGACAGGATGTTTGTCTATCGTCACTTTGAGAACGAAGTCGGGCGGCGTGCCGGGTTTCACCGTTGGCCGCAGCATCGCGTCGTGGTGCGAGTGGATGAGCGTCTCGTCCAAGTCGAGGACCAGCATTTTTCTTTTGACTAGACCTGGAACAAGGTATGCTTACAAACTATCTGCTTATGCCCATAACATTGTGTCGTATGAAACACTGTAGTGTGGTAAATTTGCGGATATTGTAAACATCTTTGTATTACAATAAAACATCATTACACGTCACGTAAATTCATTCATAAATGCCGTCTGGTATCCGGATGAGAATATCGGTGAATAGACAACCCTCATTTCTTACCGAGGTGTCGTAAAAGGCGATTAAGGTAAGTTGACCCGCCATGTGGTATCCGGCTGAGAAAAATATACCACCCTCAGTTCTTACCGAGGAGTCTTAAACGGCGACTAAGGTAAGTCGACCCGTCATTTGGTATCCGGCTGAATAGAATATACCACTCTCATTTCTTACCGAGGTATTGTAAAAGGCAGCTAACGTAAATCGACCCGCCGTGTGGTATCCGGCTGAGTAGAATAGACCACTCTCATTTCTATATTATATTATAAAGGTGACTAAGGTAAGTTGACATCAGACAGGCGAACAGTCGTTAAAAACCTATCCAAATGTAACAACATATTTATAACATGTTGTGCCGACCCCACTTAGAGTGGGATAAGGACATGAGGATGACGATAGTTACAGTTCCATACGATCGCGATTTACGCGGGAAAAACTTTGTTGAAACACTGATTACCAAGGGGCCGAAGGCGTTGGCACAGCAAATATATATTACGCATAATTTCCTGATAAAAAAAATTATAAAGTAGTGTTATCACAAATAAGCTATCTCTTCCAGACAACCTTATGTAGGTTAATGAACAATAGTGGAATATAAATAGATATGATATATCGATACACTCTCATTTAACATAAGGGACAAAAGGTCAATAACCAGGAATTTGAAAAGTTATCATCATCCTTCTACCCTCATCCCACTCTAAGTGGGATCAGCACACCATGTTATAAACATGTTGTCACATGATTTGCCAAAGTATTTTACGACCGGCTGCGTCTCTGACATCAACTTTCTTTAGTCGTATTTTACGACACCTCAGTAAGAAATATGAGAGGTTAATTCTACTCAACCGGATACCACACAGTGGGTCAACTTATTTTAGTCACCTTTTATGTCACCTCGGTCAGAAATGAGGGTGGTTTATTCTACTCAACTGAATACCACACTTTGGGTCAATTTACTTTAGTTGCCTTTTCTGACATCTCGGCAAGAAATGAGGGTGGTCTATTCTACTCAGCCGGATAATACAGGGTAGGTCGACTTACCTTAGTTACTTTTTACAACACATTGGTAAATAATTAGTGGTATATTCTATTCAGCCGGATACCATTCAGCAAGTGGAAAGTTAGTTATCACTTTTAAACAAACTTTTTAAAAAGAGTTCATTTAAAAACAAAAAACAATCTAAAGCGTCATTTTTATGCTCTCATGTTATGTGTTGGCAAGTTGAAATTGCAGGTATTGGCATAATAATGTAATATATACAACCTTGCAACCATCCCCAGTGTTTTGAGAAATATGGAATAAATTGATTTGGAATTCAGAATTTTTCATTTTGTATACTTTTGTTCTGATATTCAAGAATAGGAATTTTTAGACTGTTTTGTAGTTACAATTCTTTTTCATAGCGTTTTAACACATTTATAAGAAATTACCAATAGTAAAGCCATGTGGTATACGGCTGAATAGAATAGTACCACCCTCATTTCTTACCGAGGTGTCGTAAGAGGCGACTAAGGTAAGTTGACCCGCTGTGTGGTATCCGGCTGAGTAGAAAAGACCACCCTCATTTCTTACCTAGGTGTCGTAAAACACGATAAAGGTAAGTTGACGTCAGCCAGGCGGCCGGTCGTAAAATACGTAGCCAAGTCATGTAACAACATGTCTGTAACATGTTGTGTCGACTCCACTTAGAATGGGATAAGGACAGGAGGATGATGATAAGAAATTACAAATAGTACTGCACAAAAATACATAAAAGTAATCTGTAACGAAAATAGGTATATTTAATATTTAAAAAAGCTAATATTGTATATGTACATGAATAAAATGAAATTCATTATGTAGGGGTAAAAATCGATCTAGCTAGGTTTTATTTTAAAAAAAATATTGTTTTATCCCTGTTTTCAGGCATTGAAAAACTGCTAAAATATAAATGGAATACAAAGATTAATTTTGCTGTAATTTCTGAAGTTAAGTTGGGAATGGAATTTCTTTTTTTATTTTTTATTTATTGAGATTGTTGATTCTTGAGACAGTGGGAATAATCTCAATAGAAAACCAGGTGATATGTCTATGGATAAAAGGTGATAACTCTGCATTAAACAGCTGGCTAATTAGCCAGGAGAGGCAGGAATATCATCATCAGATAATAACTATTATTTATGTTAAATAATACTATCTTTAGATAAAGTCCACTTGCATTATTAAAATGCTGATAAACTGATAATAACCTTATATCAAAATCTATTTATTAAACCTACACAATTTAACATTTTATAAACATAATATTAAAAAAATTGTTTAACTTTGTAGGTTAGCTGACAGAGATCTCTTTCATAGGGATAAGTAGAGTTTTGACTTACGAGGTTTGTACACCTTTATTTTATTAATAATGTTTTTCTAACATTTTTCCCTCCGTGTGGTATCCGGCTGAGTAGAATAGACCAACCTCATTTCTTACTGAGGTGTTGTGAAAGGCGACTAAGGTAAGTTGACCCACCGTGTGGTATCCGGTTTAGTAGAATAGACCACCCTCTATCTTACCGAGGTGCCGTAAAATACGACTAAGGTAAGTTGACGCCAGGCAGGTGGCCTTTCGTAAAAACGCAGACAAATCATGTAACAACATGTTGTGCCGACCCCACTTAGAGTGGGATAAGGGCAGGAGGATGATGATGTTTTTCTAACATTTTTCATGGTACAAAAATAAAAGTTCAGTAGAAAGATTTTCAAGGTGGCTTGACCATAATTAAATGTTTAATAACTATTTGTTATCAAAACATTAGGCAATGTCTGTACGAATATAGTTGTAGTAGGCATGGTTACACATGTGGGGTAAACATTTGGTAGCCATATGTCAAGACATTAATATAACATACATTATATTTTTCTGCCATAAAAACACATGTAGCAAAAGGGTATTAAATACCACTAAAAATAGACAAGGATGTGAACTGATAACATTTGCAACACCGATAAATGTTTACGTATGCAGATCTTGCGATTATTTACGACATCATTATTATTAGAATAGATACTGATAAAATCTGTTTGTACTTACTCAGCCTGTGTCGAGATACAGGCGACAGTGGGTATATTTCATATTTGACCGATTGATATTGAGCCAACTGAAAAGCAAACTCCACATGAGACACATTATTTGTAAATATATACAACTGCACAAAACACTATCAACAATTTTATATTTACCGCTCGATATTGCTTTCTAAACATATAACAAAAACAACTCCATACTTTGGAAGCGATTAGCATGAACGCGCGAAGGCCCATTTGCAATTGTTTCAGCATTTGAAATGTTTATGAAACGATTACTAGTATATATGTACCGTAAATGTTAAACAACAATGGACCAAACGAGATCATTGACGGCGTAATTCAAAACAAATTCAAGGAAACTAAGTGCCGAAAACATCTAACCCGCCATGACATAATCGACCCAAATCTCACACCATTGACAAAATTGCACTTTCCTTTCATAAATCGTCTGTGTAAAGTGTTGTACCCAGATACATATTTAGATACAAGCTACTGATTTTAGATTTGGTTCCGCTTTTAAATAAGTATGCGTAATTGTCATTTTATTTATTGCCTATTGTTTTAAATGGTGAAAAAAAATTATCATATTTAAATAAATTAATATATTTTGCCAACTCTGTATGTTTAATTATAATTTTGTATATGGTCAATCTTATTAATATTTGTCTGTACTAAAGAAATGAGAATAAACTTCCATTCCTGTTATTCGTCTGTGCTATTGACGTTTCGTTTGGGGCGGGTTTCATCTTCTCGACTTCATAATTTTGCAAAATTGTCATAAAATGAAACTAATCGGGCGTTAATACAAAGATAAATATATACTTTATATCATCAATGAATTTAGTCGTTACGTGAGTTGTCATTTATTGTTAAATTTGTAATGATATGGGATTTTATTGGCATATCCTGCATTATTGATTAGTACTTAGCAGTCCTATTGGGATACTTATACAATCAAAATTGAGGGTATGACGGTTTTTTTATGAGTCTATCATAAATAATTTTTCTTATTTCTAGTTAATAGCTTCAAGATGATCGGAGGCTTGTTCGTGTACAACCATAAGGGGGAGGTGCTGATATCACGGGTGTACCGGGACGATATAGGGCGTAATGCGGTTGACGCGTTCCGGGTTAACGTGATCCACGCTCGACAGCAAGTCCGCTCGCCCGTCACCAATATTGCTCGTACCTCCTTTTTTCACATCAAGGTAAATAAAATTTTTGCTTTCCCTTGATCTGCAGGGCAACGTTAAAAATTATTTTGCCCCCCTATGAAATATGAAATAGGGGGCAAAATATATACATAAATATGAATAAATATTAAATATACATTAATATTAATATTAAAAAATGAATTGTCAACTTAAAGAACATAAATAAAAATTGCTTTTTTTGACAAATGTGTCTCTGAAATCTATTTATAAATGGCCCAGAGAATGGCTTAAACTTTTGCTGAGTTGCTCCCCCTTTAAACATCAAATTGCCTTCCTGTGGGTCCCACATTTGGAAAATGGCCTAGGGTATTGTTGTGGTTACTTGGTTCATAAGCAACTTTATGCTTTTGGATATTCTCAATTTAAATTGTAGATGGATTTTTTTAATGTATTACTGCACTAGATTCTAGTGGAGAATTTTAGTTATGTCTTGTTTTGATCCCAATAATTAATGCAAAAACAGCAAATAGACTCTCTTTAAATAATGTACCACTAAAAACAGAAAATTCAACTGTATTTTTGGGAGTATCCTTGGATACAAAACTCCAATGGAGCACACACATAACAACTCTTGCAGGGAAACTGAGTTCAGCGGCCTACGCTGTTCGAAAGATAAGACAATTCACAGACGTCGAAACAGCAAAACTTGTTTATTTTGCCTACTTCCATAGCATTATGTCTTATGGAATATTGCTGTGGGGTAAATGCGCGGATAGTGAAAAAATTTTTGTTTTACAAAAAAGAGCTATACATGGCATTTATAATTTAAGACCGCGTGATTCCCTGCGAGAGAAGTTTAAGGAAACAGGTATTCTTACATTTGCTTCACAGTATATTTTAAGCAATTTAATTTATGTACATAAAAATATAAAGAATTATAAAACGATAGGTGATGTATACAATAGACAAAGCAGGAACCGACATAAGCTTGCGGTTCCTGCTTTGCGTCTTGCAAAAGTGCGTAACTCGTTTGTGGGTTTTGGTATAAGATTCTATAATAAAATTCCGCAATCAATTTCAGCACTGCCATTACAGCAGTTTAAAAACACTGTTAAAAAGAGCCTGATACAGAAGGCCTACTATACTCTTGATGATTATTTAGAAGATAAGAATGTGTGGATATAGCTCTCTTTGAACCTGTACAAGACAGTAACGACATAATGTAAATAGTATTAAGAATTATATTTTTAAAAGAGCAACCGCCGAGTTTCTTGCTGGCTCTTCTCGGTAGGAACAGCTTTCCGAACCAGCAGTAGAGTTGACGATTCAAAAGCACTTGTTTACAAGTTTATTTGAATAAAGAATATTTTGAATTTGAATTTGAATTTGAATGAATATAATTTTAAAATGTAAAGAGGAATGGTAACACCATCTTTACTGTATAATCTCATTACCATCCCATACACAGAGGTGGTGATAAATTTTATAATTTACAAAGTTGCTGAGGACTTGTTCACTGTACACTTACAGTAGAACACTTAGTAGCAGACTATGTTACATGTATGTCAATTTAAAAAAATAATGTATTTTTTTATTTATTTATAAGGCTTACCAACTAGAAATCATATGCATGTACGTTTGAAACTAATTTTAACATTCAATACATCATCTTTCCTTTATGTTTCTAAATTTCAGGTACACACAGCATTTATTTAACACTAAATTTAGCATTATTTTTAGCAATGCTATGTATGTATTGCTAAAAATATAATTGTTCAAATGATGATCATATTAAAAAATTGATTTTTCTCTTAGTAAAGAAGCTGCACCCACAACCCTTAATTTTTCTATAATATTTAAAGCACTTGTCAGAATTATTATTGCAGTAGTCTTTGTTCATATAAACAAAAAAATTAGTGTACAAGTAAAAAAAATGTACAGAGACAGGAGTTATTTATGGTCAGAAAATTGTCTTTGTAATGTTTTTAATTGCTAATAAAACATTTAATATTTATATTCCATCATAATAGTAAACTTTATTTTTGTTTCGCATGCATAAGATAAATTAACTTGGCAAAGGGTTGGATATTTTTTGGCTCAGTTGCCAAATTCTATGCCAAGAGTTAACTAACTCTACTGTCTGTCAAAATAAGCATATAGTGGCTATAGATAAGTCAAAACTGTATTCAGAGATGGTAGAGGATCTAAAGATGGGTCAAGAGGTACAGAAGGTGTACAGAGTTGCTGCTGGCAGGGATGATGGTAATGTGTACAATGGTACCTTGATCTCCCCACCAGGAGGGTGGTGAAGCATTCCAGTTTTTTAGTCACAGCCGACATTCCCACAACCATCGTTAGGTGGCTGTTGTGAATGCAGCCACAACAAAACTTTTAATATCTGTTCCATCAATCAATCAATTCAAAATTATTGACAGTTAACTACCTTGTTACCTTATGGATCATAAACTGACAACTCTGATGAATAAAGCTGAGAGAAAGATACCACCATTGTACCATTTACCAGCGCCCAAAGATCTTCACAAGAACTATGATAAAACAGGCGATGACCTATAAGAGGCTTTGAATTTTTTTTAAATATCCAGAGGTATAAAAGTTATATAGAGTAAATTAAATATGAGTTTAATACTACTAATAAGCATGTATATCAATCTATAGACTTCCTCCAAACCCAATTCTATTTTTTTATACATAGATATTTATATAGACATCCTCTAGCTCATTAATTACAAATATAAAATATTCTTTCACAGCGAGCAAACATTTGGTTAGCAGCGGTTACTAAGCAGAATGTGAACGCAGCTATGGTTTTTGAGTTCCTGCTGAAGATAATTGATGTCATGCAATCATACTTCGGCAAGATCTCAGAGGAGAACATTAAGAACAACTTTGTGCTCATCTACGAACTGCTTGATGGTATGTCTGTTGTCTATGATCTTTGAATTAGATAATACAAGGGCCTTTTTTAATCAATGGGCCAATTACAATTTTTTGGCAGGTCCCACATAAAGTAACACTTACTAATAATTTACAACACTTTAACTTTAATAAATATTAGATTAAAAAATTTAATTTTTAAAAAAGTTAAGTTTTCAGTTTAGTATGTACTACCACTTTTTTATAATTAATGTTTTAACAATATATTAATGGGAGAAAGTCTATAATTCTATAGACTTTGTACCATTTATTCAATCGAATTATTGAATTTATTTAAATTCAATTTTAGAAATGCTTTGCGGATCGCATAAAAATGTAAAAATTAAATAAGTAATGAAGTATATGAATTTAGGTATTCCTCCAGAATGTTTCTCCAAATTTAAAGCTTGCGGGCCACGGGCCGTAAAGAATAAATCAAAACTACTGGATTGATTTTAATATTTTTTTTTTTCACTGAGTGAAATGGGCTGGCTATATTGGACTTCGCTCGCGTTGGCTGTGGTTGACACACGTGACGCGGATAATTTTTGATATTAGTGTTTATTTTATTTGTTTAATAGCGTAATAGTCAGTGTTTGTGTATTTTATCTGTTTATTAATAGGTGGTGGTAAGTGTATTTTGGGGTTTTTTTTTATCGTTCTCATTATGGAGATCGATAAGCCGCCGGATCCTGGTGGATTAACACGTAAACGTCATGTTGAGGACACCATTTCCGATCCTACTTCTAAAAAGACAATAATTACTCCGGCTCAGGCCTCTGCTTCTGTCCAAACAATTTATGTTCATTCCTCTTTTGCTGAAGGACCTAAAGCTTATACCGAAAATGACAAGGGTCCCTTCATAATCCATGTCTCCAGAGAAATATCGGATCCCTCTGCTGGTACGACCATCCGAGCAATAACTTTCGGTCAATTTCTTCATAAAAACAAAATAAACAATATTGTCAATGACGGCATCAAAAATTTAGGGCGTAATAAAATAAGTGTAGAATTTACAACAGTAAATGCTGCTAATAGTTTTTTAAATAGTCAGGTTTTAACACTGGCGAAATATAAAGCAGTTATTCCTACTTATAACATAACTCGGATGGGCTTAATAAGAGGTGTACCAGTGGATTGGTCTATGGAGGAGTTAGTAGAATCTTTAGAGCTCCCTACTGGTTGTGGTCAGGTCTTAAAGGCCAGACGACTTAATCGGAAAACTTTTAAAGATGATTTAGTCACCTGGGTACCTACCCAATCAGTTGTTATAACCTTTAGAGGTCAGATGCTTCCCTCCAAGGTATATTCCTTCCATACGTCCCTACCTGTAGAAACCTACCATTTTCCTACTATACAGTGTCTCAGTTGTTGTAGGTTCGGTCACATTAAAACACAGTGTAGATCTAAGCCTAGGTGTTTTAAATGTGGTCAGTCTCATACCGGAGAGTCATGTGAAGTCAACAATGAAAAAGCTACATGCCTTCATTGCTCTGGCTCTCATTATGCTTCAGATAAAAGTTGCCCAGAGTTTGCGAGACAACAGTCAATAAAACTTGTAATGTCTCAAGAAAACATACCATATATAGAGGCATCATCTCGTTTCCCTCCTGTCCGCAGATCCTATGCAGAGATTGCAAAGGAGATGTTTTCTACACCTACTTACAATAATTCAATTCCCCAAATAACTTCTCCTTCTAAATCATATACCAAAACTGTTTACCGTAACCCCCGTCCCAGAGTACCAGTTGCAAAGGGATATGACACTGAAACACATAAAACTATTATTTCATCTCCTTCCTCTTCTCTATCCAATGGCAGTGTTTTTAATCTTGCACAAAACGACTCCCCTCCGACACAGAATAAACTATTGGAATCTCTTTCTGAATTCCTCTTAAGTATTGTCTTACCATGTAGTGATATTCCATTACCGCCCAACGTTGCCCGCAATTTAAATCAACTTTTCCAAATTTTAAATAATGGACCCAATAGTTCTACTTCAATGGAACTGCCAAAGTCTTCTCAGTAAAAAACAAAATCTTATTTCTCTTATCAACATACATAATCCAATCATTTTAGCCATCTCGGAAACATGGCTTAAGCCTGGTTCCCGATTTCGGATTCCAGGTTTCTCCTGTTTGCGGGATGATAGAAATGATGGTTATGCAGGAAGTGCCATTTTTATTCGGCACTCTTTTCCATTTTCTTCCATCACACTCCCTCCTCATAGCCAGCAGTTTAACGCTGTTGCTGTGAGAGCTTTTAACATCTCTTTTCTGTCTTTGTATGTTCCTCATCCTTCTTTGTCACTAATCCCAGAATTACACGCTATTATATCTTCTCTTTCTACCCCTACAATAATATTGGGTGATTTTAACGTTCATCACACTATGTGGGGGTGTTATTTTTGTGATGTATTTGCTTCTTCGTTGGTAGACATTTTTGAGGATGTTAATCTATGCATCCTTAACGATGGCTCTCCGACTCGTAGAGTTTATCCATCTCAAAATCCCAACTCCGCAGTGGATCTTTCCCTATCTTCTCCCTCTCTAGCATCCCAATTGTCGTGGAAAGTCCTTTCAAGTACTCATGGCAGTGACCACTTTCCCATTATCCTCTCATTTAATAATAGAACCGTTCCAAATTTAAATTATAGCCCTTTATTAAAATATAAATTAAATAAGGCAAATTGGTCAGGATTTGCACAAACCGTTGATGACTTAATAGATTCCATCCCAAATTTTGAAAGTGGTGGGAATGTTTTGTTATGCTACCATCAATTCATTACTTCTCTTTTACTTTCGGCCGATTCCCATATCCCTTCTAGGCGCACCAAACGAAATCATTTGCCTCCCTCTCCTTGGTGGGATGAGGAATGCAATGAGTTACTTAAGCAAAGAGAGTTAGCAGAAAGATCATATTCAGCTTGTATGTCATGGGAAAATTTTATGAATTACCAACATATTAATGCCAAAATAAAAAGCTGTGTCTCTAAAAAGAAAAAAAGTTCCTGGACTAGTTTTTGTGAGTCTCTAAATCCCAGATCACCTTCCTCAACTGTCTGGAGAAAAATCAAAAGTTTCCGTCGTACTCTTGAATATGTTGATCCTGTATCTAATAACCCATCCGATTGGCTTGAAGATTTTGCTGACAAACTTGCCCCCCCAACTGTCCCTTGTGTTGACTCTTTACCTTGCTTCACACCAACAACCATGGTAGGCGAGTTGGATGCACCTTTTTCCTTTGAAGAACTTGAAACCGCTCTCAATGGTTTAAAAGATTCAAGTCCAGGGGAGGATGGTGTGCCTTACTCTTTCCTACGTAGTTTGAACAATAAAGCAAAACTATTCCTACTTAGCTTATATAATAAATTTTTTGAAACTAGTGATATTCCTGATTCTTGGAGATCACAAATTGTTATTCCCATTATTAAGCCCGGTAAAAACCCTTTAAACCCAAATTCTTATAGACCTATAGCATTGTCGTCCACGTTAGCAAAGGTTAATGAAATCCTGATAAAAAATCGCTTGGAATGGGTACTAGAGAGTAGGAGACTTTTGGCTCCTTCGCAATACGGTTTTCGGAAAGGCTTGAGTACTACAGACAGCCTCAGCATACTCACTACAGACATTCGAATAGCCTTTGGTAAGGGGGAGTACCTCATGGGTGTCTTTCTTGATATTTCTTCTGCATATGATAATGTTCTTCTTCCGTTGCTCAGGCATAAAATGCATCAGATAAGTTTACCTCCGAGGATAGTGCATTTCATATGTAACCTGTTATCAAGCAGAACAGTACTGGTTAAGCACCAGTCTTTCCTTACTTCCCCCAGAACTGTCTGGAAGGGTCTTCCCCAGGGCTCCATCCTTAGTCCCTTGCTTTACAGTATATACACTCATGATCTCGAATTGTCTGTAAACAACTTTTGTAACATCTTACAGTATGCTGATGATATTGTCATATATTACAGCTCAAATTCAGTAGAAGATTTATCACATCGTCTGAATTCTGCTCTCTATTACTTAAGCCAATGGCTATCTAATCAAGGTTTATCTTTAGCTGTAGACAAATGCCAAGCAGTAGTCTTTACCAGAAAAAGAATCCTTCCTTTTGTTAATCTCCTGTATGAGGGTGAGCATATAACTTTTGTAAACAAGGTTAAGTTCCTTGGAGTTATTCTCGATAACCGGCTGAACGGATGCGCTCATGTTGAGTACTTAATGAAAAAATGTGAAAAAGGCATTAACGTTTTACGTGCCGTTTCTGGGGTTTGGTGGGGTGCTCATCCTTATTCTTTAAAATTATTATATAATGCTTTAGTTCGTAGTTACATGGATTACGCTACTTTTGTTTTAGATCCTATGAATATAGCTGCCTCTAATTTACTTAATAAAATACAGCATAAATGTCTTAGAATCATTCTGGGGGCTATGAAATCATCCCCAACAAATGCACTTCAAGTCGAATGTGTTGACCCACCATTACACATTCGTCGTCAATACCTATCGGACCGTTTTGTTGGCAAAATGTTACAGCTATCTTCTCATCCCCTTTGGCCTCGTTTGACCCAGTTGGCCCAAGTTCTCCGTCCTCGTAATCCATCATCCTACTTGCTAGACAGTTTCCAAAAATTTACAAACCTCCCTTATCCTTTATCTGTCTGTCAAACTAATCCTATTTATTCAATTCCTTTTAAAGCCCTTGTATTTAATCCACCCGTACTCACAGATATTGGTTTAATCAAAGGAGCTCCTGACACAACTTTCAAATTTAATGAATATATTTATAAAATTTGGTCAAATTTTCTTCAAATCTACACTGATGCTTCAAAGTTATCTTCGGAAAGCTTTGTTGGAGCAGCGTGTTGGATACCTAAATACAAAATATCTTTACAGTTTAAATGTCCTCCACAAATATCAGTTTTTACAGGAGAGGCCATTGCTTTGTTGGAAGCAATCCTGTATACTGATTCCCATAACCTAGAACATACTGTTATATTTACTGACTCCCTTAGTTGTTTATTCGCTATTAAGGAAAATCCTTTCAGGAGTAAGACAAGACATCCTATTATTTTGAAAATTAGGGAGGCATTGTTCTCCTGTCATCAAAAGGGGATAACGGTTTTTCTGGTCTGGGTTCCAGGCCACTCTGGCATTCCTGGTAATGAAACCGCGGATTCATTTGCCAAGGCAGCTATTAGTATAGGGTCATTAGAATACTTACAAAATTCACCCCAGGACATTACGACTATTGCGAGAACTCATTTATCGAACTCATGGAATAATTATTGGAACACATCAAAGTTGGTTAAAGGTAAATATTATGCATCAATCCAAATCGACATTCCAAGACGTCCCTGGTTTTTCTTTCAGAGATATGCAAATAGGTGGGTTACATCCACAATCTCCCGATTACGTCTTGGTCATAATTGCTCCCCCCATCATTTGGCTAAACTTAGGATTAGGGATCATTCAATATGTGAATGTGGCTTAGATGAAGGCACTGTTCCTCATGTTATTTTTTCCTGTCCCAAACTCCTTCACTCTCCCTATGACGTCATCCCATATAAAATCCCTCGTCCCTTTAATGTTGAGTTTTTGTTAACCCTTGTGTTTAGTCCTTACTGTAAATATTTGTGTAAATATATAAAAATTAATAAAATAAAGTTATAATAGGAAACTAATCTCAGTAGTATACTAATTTTAATATATGTTTACATAGTTATGGTTTTTGGTATATGTTGTGTTGTCTGTATTGTTTTAGGTGAAGGCTCTACAAGAAATTCTGGCTATTATCACATGTACAAAATTAAACCGATCAACCAATTTTGAACCGGTTAACTGCTATATAACCGTGATTCTGCCACTCCACGTGACATTGGCGAAGTAATTAGTGTCATGTGACACTCCCAAAAGCCATAAACCCAAAAATTGAATTGAATGGGCTATATATTTTATATCCGTGCGAAGCAGGGGCAGGCCGCAAGTAGTTTATAATGTATTTTTATAAGACAAAATGTTTTTTTGCAGAGATCCTCGATTTTGGATACCCGCAGAACTCAGATACTGGTGTTCTGAAAACGTTCATCACTCAACAAGGAATTAAATCTGCTTCTAAAGAAGAGCAGGCGCAGATTACTTCTCAGGTAACCATAATAATATAATACAGGTTTCATTTTTCCTTTTTCTATCTGTTCGTTTAGTGTGCTAAATTAGCGTGAAACAATTTTTTGAAGAAAATAAATTTTCAATCACTTCGCCTTCTAACTATAATATGTTTAGCCTTCGGTATAAGCTAAACAAATAATCATCGTTAAGCCGAATTTTGGCATCTTTTGGACGATATTTTATCAAAATCAATTCACTTTTCGCCAGTTTGCTTTATAATTCAGATAATACTGCATTCAAATTTGCGTTCATAAGCGATTTAATATACAATGGATACATCTGAATTTTAACACTTTTGAATCGTCAAGGATCAATATGATGAATGAAGCTACAACTGGTTCAAAATATTGCTCTTACCAAGAAGAACCAGCAAGAAACTCGGCGGTCAATCTATTAAACGTTTATTTATTTTATAGAAGTAGGCGTTACTTTAAGGAGATCCATAACACAAAAGTAATTATAAAATTATTTTGCATAATTTATAGAATTAGGCGTTACTTTGCGGAGGTCCATAATACAAAAGTAATGAGAATATTATTTTGCTATAATCCGCGATAAAAGAAAATATATGTAATGCTAAATGTAGAGTGTACTATTCGTTCTCATACCTGATACAGCAGAATTTGTAAGAACTCATGCACTACCCGACACCGATGGCACAACAATACACAAACACTGCACACATTCACCACCACAATCTCGATTTTGCAATTTTGTCGTGGAGTCTCCTGACGATGCTTCGGTTATGGGGCGAAACAATTGTTGAGATTGTGGTGGTGAATGTGTGCAGTGCTAGTGTATTGTTGTGCCATCGGTGTCGGGTAGTGCATGAGTTCTTACAAATTCTGCATGTATCAGGTATGAGAACGAATAGTACACTCTACATTTAGCATTTCATATATTTCTTTTTATCGCGGATTATAGCAAAATAATATTCTCATTACTTTTGTTTTTTAAATTATTTTGCCATAAATTTATTTAAATTACTTTATTACTTTTGTTTATTTATTTATTTAATTTGTTTTTTTTTGCAGGTTACAGGTCAAATAGGATGGCGCCGAGAAGGCATCAAGTATAGACGGAACGAGCTGTTCCTGGACGTTCTGGAGTATGTCAACTTGCTGATGTCACCGCAAGGTGAGTTTGGACTTGGAACCAGAAAATAAGCTTTGGAAGAGTTGATCTCTACATTTCGTACAAGACAACAACACTGACGAAGGGTCTTCTCGTTTACTCCCCGGATGGGGGTAAACGGGGTGCGGGCCTCGAGGTATTCCTCACTACCCGGGCATCTCCTCGCGGGCACTTAAGCCCGGTACGTGTTTCGGCCGTAGGCCGAGGTCACCTAGGTGACCTAAAGGTGTCGGTATTTGGGCCGTAAGCCCAGGTCACCTAGGTGACCTAATGGATGACTTGTTCGGTGGGGAGGTCTGGGAATGGTAGCTCCCAGACCTCAAAGTCGTCTTCAGGTATGTCTCGGTCTGGTGGTGTCTTGTTCCGTGGTTTTGTCATATCCGGTGTTTCCGCCCTCTCGCCCATCGCGTCGTCCTCGTCGTCGCCGTCGTCCTCCGCATCGGGACGCGGAGACGGTGATCGCAGGAGCTCGCGAGGCAGGGAACGTCCATCGGGTGGTCGCGCATGGAGTGGCGCGATGCCATGGAGGTGTACGTGCGCGCTGTTGTCCGCGCGCGCGAACAGTCGGCGCGCAAGGCGACGAACGAACTCCTCCACGGTCGGCGTTTGGGTATCCCGATGCACGACGTCGTTCCGCACATACCTCGGGGCTCCTACGATCAGTCGCAGGCAGCGGTTCTGCTGGACTTGCAGTCTTCGCCTCTGGTACGCCGAACATAGCGCGTACCAGGCGGGTGCCGCGTACGTCTAGCGCGAGCGGACGTAGGCACCGTAGACTCGCAGTTTGGTGTTGACAGGTAAATGGGATGTGAACAGCGTGTGGAGCTGGGACCTGGCAGCAGCAGCTTGGCCCACGGCACGGTTAACCATGGGGACCATGCGCAGGCTGCGGTCCAACTCACACCCCAAAAACCTCACTGTGGTCTTCCACTCTACGTCCTGGCCTCGTAAAGTCAGCTGACGTAGCGGCTTGGAGCGGCTGGTGAGCAGAGCGGCCGTCTTCCCGACGTTGACGGCCATCCTCCACTTGTCCAGCCATTCCGGCAACAAGTCCAGCATACGCTGCATGCGGTTGGTGGCGACGATCTGGTGGTAGGACGACGCGAAATACGCGCTGTCAGCGAAAAGCGACAACAGCACGTCCTCCTCCCCTTCCCGCAGATGGTGGCGCAGGGTGGGGATGTCATCCGTATACGCCGCGTATAAGCGCGGCGATATACAACTGCCCTGGGGTACTCCGGCTTGGATGGTGCGTGGCTGGGATTCGGCACCATCCACTGCCACGTAAAAGCTACGGCCGTGTAGAAACGATGCCAGCACTCGCACATAAGCAGGCGGCATGGTGGTGTCCAGTATTTTGACCAGGAGCCCGGCGTGCCACACGCGGTCAAAGGCCTTCTCGATGTCGAGAAAGACCCCCACGGTGTAGCACCCGTTGTTTCGCTCACTGGTCAGGTGGTTTATGACCCTCGCCAGCTGGAGCGTCGTCGAGTGGCCGCTGCGGAATCCAAACTGCTCCTCGCGCAGGGGCAGATGGGGCGTGACTCGACGCAGCAGCAGACGCTCAAACAGCTTGGCTATGTGCGAGAGCAGGGTGATCGGCCGGTAGCTTCCAGGCAGGCGGCGGTCCTTCCCCGGCTTGGGAAGAACGATGATCTTCCCGGTCTTCCACGCCTCTGGGAAGTGGCCGGTGCGGAGTACTCCGTTGAACAGTCTCGTGAGCGCTACGAGACCTGTTCGGGGCAGCAGCATCAGCGCGGCGTTGGCGATTCCGTCGGGGCCTGGCGCCTTTCGCTTATCAAGGCGAGCAGCGACCGACCGCAGCTCTGACAGGGAGATGAAGTCCTCTCCCCGGAGCGGCGGTGTCGGGGCCGACAGGAACCTCTCCAGCTTGCCCTGGACAGCCGCGTGATGACGGATGACGTGGAGGTTGGAGGTGTTGGGGGCGTTGGGCGTGAATGTCTTCTCCAGGTGGGCCGCCAGAATCTCAGCACGATCCTTGGCGGCATAGGTGCGTTTACCCGCGGCATCGAGCAGCGGGTAAACGGGGGTGTCATGTCCGGTAAGCTTCTTGCAGAGAGAGTACAGCGCTGTGTCGTGCTCGGTCGCTCGATCGACGGTATCCTCCCATCGCGCCTCGTCGAGAGCGACTACGGCACGCGCGATCTTCTCTGCAAGCCGGTTAAGGTCAGACTTCACCCTAGGGCAGCGAGTGCGGGCCCATAGGCGGCGCAGGGTGCGCTTCCGTCTGAGCATGCGGCGGAGCGAGCTCGGCAGGTCCTTCCTTCGGTTGGTAGTATCCGGTGAAGTCGACGTGGTGGTGGTGGCTGCTGCTTTGGCGGCGATGATCGCCGCCGCGACGAGTGCAGCAGCATCGTCGACTTCCGAAGGTGTGGTGATCGGGCCTGCTAGCTCAAGCCCGGCAAGCTCGGCGGTGTAGCGCTCCCAGTTCGTCCGCGTCCGCGGCGGGCGAGGCACTAAAAAGCCTCCCTGGGTGGCTAGGGTGACCAGAACCGGTAGGTGTTGGGTGTCAAGGTCATAGAGGACCTCGACATCAAACGGGTGCTCGAGTCCGTGGTGCAGCACTATATCAAGGACATCTGGCTGGGAGCGGCTGTCGGTGGGTATGTGGGTCGGCGCTCCCGGCCCCATCACACCGTACCCGCTCCTCACGCTATCTTCGTGCAGTTGCCTCCCGACCCCAGTGATGATTCGCGATCCCCACGCATGATGTTTCGCGTTGAGATCACCCACGATCACTGCGGGTCCCTGCTGTCCGAAGATTGTCCCGACATCGGTGCTGCAGAAAGTCAATCCGGGTGGTTTGTAGGCGGCATAAATGCGGAGCTCCTGGTTGCCCACGTTGACACGCACCCCCTGTGTACGGGTGCTAGTGAACGGGGTGTGCTCCAACTCTTCATGTATAATATCCCTCCGCACCAGAGCGGCCGTACCTCGGTACGGATAGCCCCGGGGAGAGATTTCATCACGCCGATACACGAAGAAGTTGGGCACGCGGAGCTCGACGCTGTCCGTGAGTTTGGTTTCGCCCAGGAGGATAACATGGATGTCCTGCGACTGGGCGAGTAGTGTTAGCTCACGGACGTGTCCTCTTATGCCGCCCGGATTCCAGTATAGTACTCTTAGGGCGGTCACTGGTACGACCGCCCGAACTGGGTTATGGCCGCCGTTATAGCGCCGACTACATCCCTCGTGCTCACATAGTGCGCGAGCGCCGCCATGAGCGCCTCGATCAGGACCCGGACAATGTTGTTAATGCCCGAGTCCTGCGCGGCGGGTGGCGGGGGGAAAGTAGGGTGTAGCGGCGCTCGAAGCTCCGCCTCTTCTGTGGCCTGTCGGTGGCCGTGGCTTCTCGGCGCCTCGGCAATTACTGGTATTGCCGCCAACGATGTTGATGTTGGCGGCCTGGGGTGCGGTGTGGACGCGGCGGCGGGCGCAGCATCTGCTGGCCTCGGCTGCCTGCGCCTGCGCCGGTTTCGTTTTCTTCGCAGGGGCTCCCCCCTGCCTATAGGGTCATTTGCCGGCGGTTGCAGAGTCGCCGGCTCCCGGTCTATGATAACCCCGCCCGCTTCCCCCCGTCGAGTAGCTGGGGCGGTCGGGATGTAGGCCGGCGGTTGTTTAGTCGCCGGCTCTTGGTCTACGTTAGCCCCTCCCGCTTCCCCCCGTCGAGTAGCGTGAATGAACACTCCGGGCGACGGCGGGGCGCTACTCAGTGCGGGTCGGGCGGGGGCGGTAGGCACGGCCACTGCGGGACGTGCCGCGGGGGCAAGGGCGGCGCGTACGGCTACCGCGGGACGTACTGCGGGGATGGCGGGGGCTGCTGCGGCGGCTCGTTTGGCGGTGGCGGGTGTTGCGGTTGGGGGGGGAACTTTCTCAACCCCCCCTGCCCTCTTCTTCATCTGCCCGTCCGGGCGCGGCGGCGCGACATCGATGCCGCGCTTTCGCGCCTCACGGCGAAAGACTGGGCATCTTCGGTCGCGCGCCACGTGCGCTTTACCACAGTTCGCGCACTTGGGCGCGTCTTCCTGGGGCCTGTCGCAGTCTTGGGCCAGGTGCCCGCCTGCGCAACGGACACATTTGGGCGGCCGGTGGCAGTTGGCAGATGAATGGCCAAACTGTTGGCACCTGTGACACTGGGGCGGGCCACGTCCGCCCTTCCAGGCCTCGATGGTAAGGCCCGGCATCGACAGTAGCTCGGTCTCTCTGTACAGGTGACCGAGCTCTTCGAAGGTCAGGTGCTCCAGCTGCACGTAGTATGTGCAGCCGTGCCGCCCTCTGACCGGTGGTATAGCCCTCGCCTGGGTCGCCGGATACCCGAGGGATCGCAGCGCGGCGATGACCTCCTCTGGTGGGGTGTCCTGTGGTAGCCCCCTGATGGCTACCTTGCTAGGCAGGCTCGACGCTGGGCTATAACAGAACCACGCGATGTTGGGGTCCTGTTTAGCGGCGTCGAGGAGGTACTTCTGCAGCACCCGAAATTCCTCCGCTGACTTTGGGAGGAATCTGACACCCTTCCCCATCGGGCGGGCGTTAGGGGCGTGTCCGAGCTTCTCTCGGATCGCGGTGAAGTGCCTCGTCCAGTTGGGGAGGCACTCCACGGTGATGGGAGGGTATTCGGAGCGCGCTGTCTTCGCTCCGGTAGTGGCCTGCGGTTTTTGCTGGCGCTGCTGCTCTTCCTGGCGCTGCTGGAGCGCGCGGGGTGACGGCGGCGCGGCGGCGACGGCGGCGTAGCCGGATGGCCCGGCCTGAGGTGTAGGGGGGCGGGACGTCGCCATTGGAGACGGCGACGAGGCGAATCCGGCGTAGCTCGTCGAGTCCCGAGGCCAAGAGACGGATCCCTGCGACGCGTTATCTGGGAGCGGTCGCACGCCACCCTCGTCCCGAGGCGAGGAGGCCGGCAGTGGAGTGGCCCGAGTCCTTTGCTCGGCTGTTAGGTGTACGTCGAATGACGACGACGTTGTCAGCGAGGTGGCCGGTGACTGGTCCGTCTTCGGACGCTTGTCGTCACCCTCGAGGGATTCGGGCGAAGAGTCGGCAGCCCGCGGACGCTTCGGTGCTTCGCCGCCCGATGTAAGCTCAGCTACATCGGCGGAGAACAAAGGCGCGGAGTCTGGCGACTTTCGCTCGCCGGATGGAATCCGGAAGCGTGGTAATGGTGCAGGCGCTGGCGGTGGTGGTGTCGCTGCCGCAGGTGCGATCGGCGTAAACGGGACGATGTTATTGTCCCGTACGTCGCGCCGTACTACAGCGCGGGCGAACGCGGGGCGCTCCCCCCTAATACGTGGGTCCCTCGGGGGGGGGCTCCCCCCGACCGGACATGGTCGCGCAGTATTGCGCGTGTGAGTTTAGCTACTTGTGAAAGTAGCAGCAGAGGTGCTCAGTGAGCCGCTCCTGTGCGAGTGCAGCTCCGCGCACCCTCGGCGCGTGCAACCCAGCCGGGTGAGACCCCTGGGGGAGGCCCAGCTAGGCGCCCGCGAGCGGGGGCGGAGACTACAAGCGCGTAGGTATGATGAGCGGTGGTATCACTGTGGGCACGTCTGCATACGTCTTTGCAACGAAAGGCGGTGCAGATCGCTGCGTCCGGGCAGCTTCGGCGGAGCAGGTGCACGCGATGCGCTGCCGACCGCTTCCTCGAGCCGCAACACGGGTCGCGGCGAGTACAACTGTCGCCGGTGGCAGGGGTGCAGGGGCGTTAACCGAAACTGGCGAACTTTGCGTCTCACACGATACGCGCAGCGATAACGTTCACATAAACAATACGCGTCCGTTCACTGCGCGCGTACGCACGAGACTCGAGACAACAACACTTCGTACAATTTTGTTTGCGTGATTGGTAGATAATAGATGGCGCTTTCCAATGTCATCCTATTCCTTTAGTATAACAGAAATTATAAAGCCTATATGTTACCCTGGTATATAAGGTATTCTTCATCAATCGGTCCCTCATTACTGAGGATCGTGGTCATATGAAGCCTTTCTTCGTATAATCTGTCTCCACCTCACGCCGCCATTCCCGGAAAGACGGCGCCGGGCGTTAGCCGGATCACTCGACAGAACCATACTACTTTCATGTGACTCCATTGTGACTCTCATGGGATCGATAGTGCAGTGGTTTCCCATTGCCTTCTGCACCAGACATTTTAAGGGTTATTTCGACCCTAAGGCCGCTGCAGCCTCTTCCAAACCAGTTGCCCGGGTGGGTGTATAGTTATACCGCTATTACTCGGTCGCCAGAGCCTCATCCGTTGTCCAGCAGGGAGCACCACAGTTGCTAGATAGCCGCCGCCGCCTTTCAGCGCGTGCAGGTGAGGATGACAATTGGGGCCGGAATGATGTTATGTCCGTTCTCCCTCTTACTCCCCTTACCTTACCTTACCTTACTTACCTTATATAAGGTATAATTGTGCCTATTTTCATCGATATTGGTTCTGCGGATTCCGTCCGCGAAAGAGTAACAAACATACATCCATACACTCTAAACTTACGCATTTATAATATTAATAAGGTGTCTGCTACCGCCAGGCTAGTTTTATAAAATCAGCAATATTATTTCATCATTCTCCTGCCATTATCCCACTCTAAGCAGGGTCAGTACATGTTTTGATATGATTTGGCAATATATTGCGACCGACCGCCTGCCTGTCTTTAACTTACCTTAGTCGACTTTTATGACACAACAAAAAATGAGGGTGATCTATTCTACTCAGCCGGATACCGCATGTTGGTCAACTTACCTTAGTCGCCTTTTGCGACATCTCGGTAAGAAATGAGGATGGTCTATTCTACACAGCCGAATACCGCACGGTGGGACAACTTGCCTTAGTCGCCTTTTGCGAAATCTAGGTAAGAAATGAGGATGGTCTATTCTACACAGCCGAATACCGCACGGTGGGACAACTTACCTTAGTCGCCTTTTGCGAAATCTAGGTAAGAAATGAGGATGGTCTATTCTACACAGCCGAATACCGCACGGTGGGACAACTTACCTTAGTCGCCTTTTGCGAAATCTAGGTAAGAAATGAGGATGGTCTATTCTACACAGCCGAATACCGCACGGTGGGACAACTTACCTTAGTCGCCTTTTGCGAAATCTAGGTAAGAAATGAGGATGGTCTATTCTACACAGCCGAATACCTTACGGTGGGTCAACTAACCTAAGTCGCCTTTTGCGACATCTCGGTAAGAAATGAGGATGGTCTATTCTACACAGCCGAATACCTTACGGTGGGTCAACTAACCTTAGTCGCCTTTTGCGACATCTCAGTTAGAAATGAGAGTGGTCTATTCTACTCAGCCGGATACCACAAGGCGGATCACTAATTAGCTGTTATCATTTCAGGTCAAGTGCTGTCAGCTCATGTCGCTGGCAAGGTGGTGATGAAGTCATACCTGTCCGGGATGCCGGAGTGCAAGTTCGGAATCAACGACAAGATAGTCATGGAGGCCAAGGGGAAGGGGAATGGTGAGTGATAAGGGATTAGTAACATTCAGTTATATTTTATTTAATTTTTTTATTTATTTACCATAAAAAATGTTGGAAAAAACATTATTGGTAAAAAAAAGTGTACAAAGGTCAACTTACTTAGTAACATTCAGTTATATTTTATTTGATTTTTTAATTTATGTACCATAAAAAATGTTTGAAAAAACATTATTGGTAAAAAAAGTGTACAAAGGTCAACTTAACAAAAAGCAACAACGACACATCCCCCTCAGGATCAGACCATTGGCCAGAGCCTAGGCCAACAGGCCTTAAAAACCAGGCTTTAAGGCCTGCGAGGAATGGCCCGGGTAAGGAGGTACTCCTCGAAGCCCGTACCACACCCGTCTTCGAGCGACAGGACCCCCTCCTGCTCGTTAGTACCCGGGGTTTGAATACGTGACCCCCTGGGCTAGGCTATCATAGCTTAATTTAAAACTTTAAACGGATTTTTTTGTTGAAGTTTGTTGAGTGGCCCTCTTTATAATACAGCGTAAACTCCATATAACGTCACTCGAAAACAAAAGTAATAATAAAATTATTTTGCTATAATCCGCGATGAAGTAAAATAGAAAATATATATAATGCTAAATGTAGAGTGGACAATCGGTTATCATACCTGATACATGCAGGATTCGTAAAAACACATGCACAAACCTCCACCACCGCCACCGCAATACACAAGCACTATCACAAACTCAACAATCGTTTCGTCCCGCAACCGAAGCATCATCAGGAGATAGACTCCACGACCAAAATCGCAAAGATTTAACGACAAACTCCCTAAAACGTTGATACCACTTGGCTTTGGTTGGTTTAGCTTGTTTCCCATACAATGATACACTATATAGCATTGCACCCACTCTCAATAACGACAGCAATTTAATAATATACTCTAATATACTCGTAAAGTACTTTTTAAGTTGCCAAAATTAGTAAAAACTGCGCAGCTGTGTACGATCTTTTGTCGCTTTATTATCCTAGCTCGTAATAAACTCGACTGTCGCCATAACACATACCGAACTTTCTAATAAATCCGTGCTTTTGTTTACAATTTAAAATTGCATCTAAATGCACCTAAATTATTGGAAAAGTATTTTATTTAAAGAAAGAAAGAAAGAAAGAAAGAAGATATTTATTCGAAATAATGCATCACTTACAGGCTAACATTCTCAAAACTATACTAAACATGCCTTAACTAATAACGAAATAACTATTTTAATTACTAACTATAACTACTACTACTAGTGGTATATATGATTATATACCACTAATCCTCCACTATTGTCACGTACCTGTCAGTGGTGCAATTTTTCCAATAGGTATGCCACTCAGGATAGTACTGACATCTGCCGGCGCAGCGTGTCAGCCCTGATTTTCAGTGGCACCCTAGATATATTTATATACATACATAAATACTATATATATAATTATAATATATATTTTATATGTGATAGGCAGAGTCTGCTGAAAGTTATATATTAAGTTCTTAATACAAAACACACTACAATACTACATACATGAGAACTAATTAAAAAAAAAAAAAAACACAAAAACAAAACAAAAACAAAAGCGGAAAATAGCACAATAGGTTTTTAACTTTGAAGTTGCTGGGTAAATAAAAATGCTTTATATTTAAGTCTGAAACCGTTTACATTTTTAAGAATTCGTAGTGGCGGTGGAAGATTATTCCAGCAAGTTTGTCACCAAGTTGCCTCAATATCGCAATGGGGCCAACATTTTCCATAAATGAATTTGTTAGTCTTCGAGTCTCGGTGTATATTTGTATTTAAGTATATATTTAAAAAATATATAAGTATATATTCACGAGTTGTCTCTCATCCATAATACAAGTATTAAGTTACTTACTTTGGGGACGGACGACCGTGTGTGTAAGTGTCCCATATATATATATATAAATAAAAAAAATTACTAACGCTAGTCTGAAATATTTTTTTTTCTAATACAGAACTATCTTCTCTCCATTTAACGACAACTCTCTATAACGTCCAAATACGCACAGTCCCTTGAGGGTCGTTTTATTGAGTTTGCGCTGTATATGTAAATATATTGTTAGTGTGGCTACACTATTAATTGTTGATTTCCCTCAGGCGGTATATCGGGCAACACCGACAGCGACCCGGCGCGCTCCGGCAAGCCCGTGGTGGTGATCGACGACTGCCAGTTCCACCAGTGCGTGAAGCTCAGCAAGTTCGAGACCGAGCACTCCATATCCTTCATACCGCCCGACGGGGAGTTCGAGCTCATGAGGTACGTGTGCAGGGTTACGACCAACGATAGAGAGAGAGAGAAATTCCTCCTCCTTGCGTCGTTCTCCTCAGTGCTGAGGGTCGTGACCTTTTCCACGGATCACTTTTTCGTGGATAATTGATCTCCAAGTCTTGCGATCTTCTGCGACTTGTAGGGCTTCATGGACTTTTAAAGAAAGCGACTTGGTTACCTAGTCGGACCATCGCGTTGGACTGCGGCTTCTGCCTCTTTTCCCTTCCACCGAACCAGTGATCACCAATCTCTCCAGGTTGTCTCCAGTCTTTCTAGCAATATGTCCGAAGAACTCTAGGACTCTACGGAGACACGTATTTGAAAGCCTGGTGGTCGCTCCTATATCTTTGAGTATTGATACATTGGTCCGGTGCTTAGTCCAAGATACGCCCAGCATTTTACGCCAGCACCACATCTCGAAGCGTCAATGCGTTTCCTGTCAGCAGATTTGATAGTCCATGTCTTAGAAGCATACAGAAAAATGGAGAACACGAGTGTGCGAACCAGGAGGATTTTGGTTTTTCAAGCACGCACATATATTTATTTTATTTTTTTATTTTTAAATTTATGCGATCGAATTGGCAAGTAAAACTAAAAAAAGTAAATATCCATAAAAGTGACCATATCTACAGTTCAGCGTGTCGCGGATTCGATTCCAGCCGAGAATTTTGTATAAACAATTTGTAATTTGTATTTAAGTATGTATTTAAAATAATATATATTCACCAGTTGTCTGTCACCCTGAACACAAGTATTAAGTTTAACATTCGACTATGTGTGTGTCTCATATATTTAATTTTTATGATAATCTGCTCTTTCAGATATCGCACCACCAAAGACATATCGCTGCCGTTCCGCGTGATACCCCTCGTCCGCGAAGTCGGTCGCACCAAGATGGAGGTGAAAGTGGTACTCAAGTCCAACTTCAAACCCTCTCTCCTGGGGCAAAAGATTGAGGTTAAAATACCCACACCGTTAAACACTAGCGGTGTACAGCTGATCTGCCTCAAGGGAAAGGCGAAGTATAAGGCATCTGAAAACGCTATTGTGTGGAAGTAAGTGAGAAATATTTGTTATTTGAAAAACGCCGTCTATTATAAATATATAAATATATATTAGCCTTGTGTTTATCATCATCTTCCTGCCCTTATCCCACTCTAAGTGGGGTCGGCACATGTTATAAACATGCTGTCACATGATTTGGCTGCGTTTTTACGACCGGCAGCCTGCCTGACGTCAACTTACCTCTGTCGTATTTTACGACACCTCGGTTTTACTAGGTAAATCATTAATATTTGCCTTATTCTTATCCTACTACAGCTAGTACAGGGAAAGATATTGTCACAGCACAGCTGCTGTGACAATATCTTTCCCGCGTAAATCTTTTATTCTGAGTTAAAAATATTTTATTGAAATTTTGAACTTATAAGTAGTTATTGTTACGCCGTGTGGTATCCGACGGAATAGAATAGTACCACCCTCATTTCTTACCGAGGTGTCGTATAAGGCGACTAAGCTAAGTCGACCCGTTGTGTGGTATCCGGCTGAGTAGAATAGACCTCATTTCTTACCAAGGTGTCGTAAAAGACGATTAAGGTAAGTTGACGTAAGGTAGGCGGCTGGTCGTAAAAATGCAGCCAAATCATGTGACAACATGTTTATAACGTGTTGTGCCAACTCCACTTAGAGTGGGATAAGGGCAGGAAGATGATGAGTTATTTTATAATCAAAGTTTTTTTTCACTATTTGTCTTACGTCGAAAATGTTTTTATATATTTCGGTTTTTGTTTATTGTGTATATTTGACTGAGGTTTTTTAATTATTTCATGAAAGGTTACTAAAATTATCATAGTTTGAGATTCGCTCTCGAGAAAACGATAACTTGACTGGCCCGTTGGCGCAGTGGGTAGTTACCCTGCCTTCAGCTCCGCGGGTCGCGGGTTCGATCCCCGCCGAGGGCCAACATTTTCTATAAATGAATTTGTTGGTCTTTGAACCTGGGTGTATATTTGTATTTAAGTATGTATTTAAAAAATATATAAGTATATATTCACCAGTTGTCTGTCTACCATAACACAAGTATTAAGTTACTTACTTTGGGGACAGACGACCGTGTGTGTAAGTGTCCCATATATTTATATTTATATTATATTTATAATTCTGTCAGTCTTCTTGGATCGATCTGATTTTCTCACACGATCTCCATCACAAGATGGAGATATTTGCTTGGTTGGAGAGTGGCAGAAGCTACTGTTTATTCCAAGACTACAGTCCACGCGAACGAAGTTCCCGGTAAAAGCTAGTATTATTATCATCTTGTCTTCAAAATTATCTGATTAGTTTTATTAAAATAATCTCTTGGTTATTTGTGGAAATTGTGACTGATAAATTTGTTATTTCCGTACAGGATAAAGCGTATGGCGGGCATGAAGGAAACCCAGCTCTCTGCGGAGATTGAACTGCTCGAAACGGATACAAAGAAGAAGTGGACCCGACCACCCATCTCCATGGGCTTCGAGGTGCCCTTCGCACCTTCTGGTTTCAAGGTAGTTATCAAGGATACAGTGAAAGAACACAAAAAACCAAAAAAATACTTCTTGAAAAACGCTACTATTTACACCTACCACTTATTTCGACTGGCTCGTTGGCGCAGTGGGTAGTGATCGGCACCACGGGTCGCGGGTTCGATTCCCGCCGAGGGCCAACATTTTCAATAAATGAATTTGTTGGTCTTTGAGCCTGGGTGTATATTTGTATTTAAGTATGTATTTAAAAAATATATAAGTATATATTCACCAGTTCTCTGTCTCCCATAACACAAGTATTAAGTCCCTTACTTTGGGGACGGCCGACCGTGTGTGTAAGTGTCCTCAAAAAGACAAAGATTTACATCGTAAGAACCTTAGTCTTTCCGATCTTATATGGCGTTGAGTATTGGACCCTGAAAGCAGCAGACAGAAAACGAATCGATGCATAAATGTTCTGCTGGCGACGCATGTTACAAATCCCCTGGACAGCCTTTAGAACAAACGTCTCCATTCTCAGTGAGCTGAAGGTGAAGCAAAGACTCTCAAGCATATGTCTACAGAGAATACTTCAGTATTTTGGACATATAGCTAGGAAACCTAGCGATAACCTCGAGAAACTATTGGTCACTGGGAAGGTAGACGGAAAGAGATCAAGGGGTCGGACCCAGAAAAGATGGTCGGATCAGGTGTCTGAACATCTGGACATCGGACTGAGCTCGGCTATACACAGTGCTGCTGACCGGGAAAATTGGCGGCAGTTAATCCACAACAAAAGGGACCATCACGATGCTCAGCAGTGAGCACACGACTGAAGGAGGAGGACTATATATTATTGTTATATTATTATACTAGGAGTCCCGCCCCAGCTTCGCACGGGTATAAAGCATATAGCCTATGTCACTCAGTGATAATCACAGTATTTCTCTACTCCATATTGAATTTTATTATACATATAAACCTTCCTCTTCAATCATTCTATATATTTAAAAAAAACCGCATCAAAATCTGTTGCGTAGTTTTAAAGATTTAAGCAAACGTAGAGATATAAGAACAGACAGACAAAGCGACTTTGTTTTATACTATGTAGTAACTTTTATAGCTACTACTATTTTGATAATTGTCAAATTTTTACCATACTTACCAAAAGACAAAATTACGTTTAGCTGTCATTTATGTTTTGTTATTCAATGTCATAGTCATTCTTGTTATACCACGTTTTATAGTGACTTGACGGGATAAAATAAATGCGGTCGAACGGGATAAAAAGTATCCTATGTCCGTCTCCTGGTTCTAAGCAACCTCTACACCAATTTCAAGCCGAATTGGTTCATCCGTTCTTGAGTTATAAATAGTGTAACTAAGACCAACTTTCTTTTATATATATAGATTAACTCATTTAAATATTAAAGATTACACCTCAAAACCTTTGAGATTCGTCGGATTTAATATCCGCGCATTTACCACACAACAATTTTTCATAAGACACACATGTATACGGTAGTGTAACACGCCGGATGTGGTTCCCAGGTGCGCTACCTGAAGGTGTTCGAGCCCAAGCTGAACTACTCCGACCACGACGTGATCAAATGGGTGCGGTACATCGGCCGCTCGGGACTCTACGAGACCAGGTGTTAGCCCCACGGACCCTTGGTACGTGCTTCTAGAGTTAACTAGACGATTGCTGGTTAATACTTTTCTGGTTAATAATCTATTATCTACTATGTTACTATAATACAAATATTATAACTGAAACCAAAATTCTTATGACAAAAATTACGTACATTAAAAACTTTCATTACGATACAGGTCTTGTATGGACACCTGTATCATAATATAACTTTTTAATCATAACCTGCACCTATACCACCTTCAGCTGGACCGAGGAGGTTGAAACTCTATATTAAAAAAAAAGTTTCAATGAACGAGTCCGCGGCGACGCAACACGCATGCACAATTAATGTTTGCGCCTTGGCGCTAACATTTGACATTTAAAAAATCTTTACAATATTTAAACAGTTTGGTTTTTATTAATATTGTTTTATGTATTATAGTATGAGAGTATATAAAGTAGTGTATGACACTGTACACAACTTGGTAATAAGGGTTCTTATAACACTCGTGTTATAAGAACCCTTATTAAAATTCAAAATAAAAATTCAAAATATTCTTTATTCAAATAAACTTGTAAACAAGTACTTTTGAATCGTCAACTCTACTGCTGGTTCGGAAAGCTGTTCCTACCGAGAAGAGCCAGCAAGAAACTCGGCGGTTGCTCTTTTAAAAATATAATTCTTAATACTATTTACATTCAGTCGTTACTGTCTTGTACAGGTTCAAAGAGAGCTATATTCACACATTCTTATCTTCCAAATAATCTTCAAGAGTATAGTAGGCTTTCTGTATCGGCCTCTTTTTAACAGTGTTTTTAAACTGCTGTAATGGCAGCGCTGAAATTGATTGCGGAATTTTATTATAGAATCTTATACCAAAACCCAAAACGAGCTACGCACTTTTGCAAGGCGTAAAGCAGGAGCCGCAAGCTTATGTCGGTTCCTGCTTTGTCTATTGTATACATCACCTATCGTTTTATAATTCTTTATATTTTTATGTACATAAATTAAATTGCTTAAAATATACTGTGAAGCGAATGTAAGAATACCTGTTTCCTTAAACTTCTCTCGCAGGGAATCACGCGGTCTTAAATTATAAATGCCATGTATAGCTCTTTTTTGTAAAACAAAATTTTTTTCACTATCCGCGCATTTACCTCATAGCAATATTCCATAAGACATAATGCTATTATTATTATTTATTTATTATTATTTATAATTATGCAACAGGATTATAATCTACTATTATAATATTCCGCAATCAGTTTTGGCTTTGCCGTTACAGTAGTTTAGAAACACTATAAAAAAAAGGCTGATACAAAAAGCCTTCTATACTGTTGAGGATTAGGCGTTACTTTGCAAAGGTCCATAATACAAATCTAATGAGAATATTATTTGCTATAATCCGCGATAAAAGAAAATATACGTGTGATTTTGTGCGAGGTTTGTGTTTTTACGAATCCTGCATGTATCAGGTATGAAAACGCATTGTCCACTCTACATTTAGCATTATATATATTTTCTATTTACTTTATCGCGGATAATAACAGAATAATTTTATTATTACTTTTGTATTATGAATCTCCGCAAAGTAATGCCTACTTCTATAAGTTATTGATAATTGCAATTTGTCACACGCTTTTCGATGAAGGAAAACATCGTGAGGAAACCTGCATATCTCTAGAGAATTCTGGAGATATATGTGACCTACCAATCCGCATTGGAGCAGCGTGGTAGGTCTTAGCTCCAATCCTACTATCTAAAAACTGAGAGAGAAGGCCTATGCCCAGCAGTGGGATAATATGAGTCTGTTGCTTTTTTGTACTTTAATAATATTGTAGCAGTTTTTCATTGCCTGAAAACTGGTATGAACGATGTTTTCTAGAAATGAAACCTAGGTCGACTGATTTATTACCCCTGAACACCTGCATACTATTTCATTAATATATATTTATTATTATTTTGTATATCTCTAAAGAGTTCTAGGGATATGTGTAACCTGCCAATCCGCATTGGAGCAGCGTGGTAGGTCTTAGCACTAACTTTTCTCTCCAGAAGTGGGATAGCAACATGCCGTTACTTTAACTTTTATAATATTCATTTATAAATATTTTTACATACATCATCACTATAAACGTGTGTTTTTTTTTTCAGAATATTTCTAGCCGTTTCGGATGTTGCAGAATAATTTATAAAGCGTGTTACGTAATATATTTGTCTCTGTATATAAAACAGATAACTTTGAGATTCCTTTATCTAATATAAAGTAATTTAATATTATTAGTTAACTAAGAAGTTTGCGAATTATACATAATTTGTTCTAAAAGAATCTAATAAGTTTCACACAAAAAGGTAGGTTACCAAATCTATTCACCCGACTTGGCTCTGGTGACTGACTTACAGCGATATAAAATAAATGTTTTGAATTTTTTATTAACTTGAGCTTTCAGATTTCATCCGACAAAGCTTGATCATCAGAATCTCAATAATATAAATTGGTGTTGCACAAAACATATGAATGTATGGTTATTGTATGAATAAAGTTACTAAGAAAGTTATAGTTGTAATTTGCTTGTTTTTCAAAGAAATTAGTATAATCATATTTAATTTTAATAATGTATTGATAATATATACATTTAATTACGCATAATTTTCCTTTAATGTGTGGTTCGAACGATACGAAATAAAATGAATCCATTGTTCATTTGTACGTAATAGATAACTTTGGCATAAAATCTTCTAAAATATCATTTAAAAAAAAGTATTTTAGATCAATATAAATATAATTGAATCGAGAGCTGGCTTTGTTAGTAATGATTCACTGACCTAGGGCTGTGCTTTTGTTCAAAAAGAGGAGAAAACAATTGTTGTTTTGTCTCTCTCGCACTTATTATTAGTTTTTGGTTCAAGGTCATTCGTGTCGTAATAGGGTACGGTCGTTGATCTATATAAATGGTGTTTATTAAAAAAACGTAACTAATTTCCGTGGCTAAAATACTTCCCTGAATTTTTTTTTTTAAATGTTGGGTTATGTTAACTAAAATTAAAATTAATGCCGTATGATCGGTACCATAGACAAATTATCATACTTAAATATTTCTGTCTATGTATGTACATCTTGTTAAATCCTGCTTAATATTATAAATGCGATAGTTTGTGAGTATGGATGTATGTTTGTTGCTCTTTCACGGCGAATCCACTGAACCAATATTGATGAAATGTAACACAGTTATTCCTTATATACCGTAATAACATATAGGCTATAGAAATCCTGTTAATTCTACAGTCATAGGGTGACATTGAAAAGCGCCATTTATTATCGACCTATCACACGTCAACAGTCCATGCGAAGTCGCGGGTAAAAGCTAGTAATGCTATACAATTAAAGATAATTTATGAATTTGCTATAGCAGAAATCTTTCCCATACTATAAGGCTATTAGGCATCAAGCATATTATCACTTAAATTTTTTTTTTCTCTTATCATTCCTTTAGATTTAAAGAAATCGATTCATATTTAATCTAAATAAAATACATGTTATATTGAAATTATATACATCTCAACGTACATATAAGCTGTGGTAGCCCAGCGGTAACACCGTGCGCCTCTTTCGAGGAGGTCTAGGGTTCAAACCCGGGCAGGCACCAATGAGTTTTCTAGTAAAACCTATGTGTCTAATTGATAATTGCAATTTATCACACGCTTTTCGGCGAAGGAAAACATCGTGAGGAAACCTGCATATCTCTAGAGAATTCTGGGGATATGTGTAACCTACTAATCCGCATTGGAGCAGCGTGGTAGGTCTCAGCTCCAATCCTTCTCTCCAAAAAAAAAAAAACGGAGAGAAGAGGCCTATGCCCAGCAGTGGGATAGTAACAGGCCGTTACATTACATTACAACGTACATAATGTAGATAATATATACGTAGTAGCCATTTTATGTAGAATATGTTATTAATATTATAATATTATTAAAAATTTGTTGAGTGGCATACAGTTTTTTTTTATAGAACTAAAGCCATAAATATTTTTACGGGTACAAAAGATAATTTGCTACATCTTTGATATTCTGTTTGTGTAAAATACCGCACGGTTAACATTAAAGTGACTTAATTCAAAATTAGGCTTGAGTTCTTCTTCTTCTTCAACCGATGGACGTCCACTGCTGGACATAGGCCTCTTCATGGGATCTCCAGAACACACGATTTTGTGCCGCTTGTATCCAGCGGCTCCCCGCGACTCTTTTGAGGTCGTCTGTCCATCTAGTAGGGGCTTGAGTTAGATACATTGTAATCCTTACTTAAATTCCATCTATGACATCACGCTGCAAACTATTAAAAAAACTTCTTTACTTCCTCTTCCAAGTTATTGGACACTTAAATACTCATAAGTTTTGGAAACGCAACGCTGCGCTTTATTGCAATGTGTCATAAAACAGCTTTTTTGAATTAGGTCGTTTTATTATTAAGCGTGCGATACAATTTGCCACAGTACAGCTTTTTGAATTAGGTCTCTTTAATACTAAGCATGCGATATAGTATTGTGTGTGCGATATTTTTTTTGGGGGCTGTCGGTAGGATATTCTTATTAAATATGTTTGTATTTAGAAAATATACATGTTTAATTCAAATCAGGTATTTGGTTATGTACCTCAATAACCAAGTTTTTTATTGATTCTATAATCAAAATTCTGTTGTTTATGATATTCAAATTCAAAATTTTCTTTATTCAAGTAAAGTTGTAAACAAGTGCTTTTGAATCGTCAACTCTACTGCTGCTTACGGAGAAGAGTCAGGAAGAAACTCGGCGGTTGCTCTTTTCAATATAATACTTATAAATCGTTACATTAAGTCATTACTATCTTGTACAGGGTTGGACAGTAGCTATATCCACGCATTCTTGTCATCTAAATAATCCTCAACAGTATAGTAGGCTTTTTGTATCAGCCTCCCTTTAAAAGCAGAATTTCTAACGAAACGAATTATAGATGTTTAAGTTTTTTTATTAATATTATTAAGACTTTTTTATACAGATCCTTGTCAATAATTTATTGTTTATATATTTAGTTTGGAAATGTAATAAAATACTGGCCCGTTGGCGCAGTGGGTAGTCACCCTGCCTTTAGCTCCGCGGGTCGCGGGTTCTATTCCGAGGGCCAACATTTTCTATAAATGAATTTGTTGGTCTTTGAGCCTGGATGTATATTTGTATTTAAGTATGTATTTAAAAAATATATACGTATATATTCACCAGTTGTCTGTCACCTATAACACAAGTATTAAGTTACTTACTTTGGGGACGGATGACCGTGTGTGTGTCCTATATATTTATTTTTATTTATTATACTCTTTGGTTTTATTTAATATTGAAAAAAATATTAAAGCAATTTGGTCATTTCCAAGGAAAAAGGATTTTTTTTTATTATTTATCTTTTAATTGAATGTATTGGGTAGGAGTTGCATTAGGTGTAATAATTTAGTATGATTTTTCTTTGCTTTTTTTTCTTTCCGTAAGTTCTTGTATATAATGTCACTCAGCAAATTTTTTGGTTTATTAGTAAAAATTTAAAATTTTGGTGTTCTCGGTAGGATGTTTGAAATCATATATTTGTATTCATATTAGTAATGCTTTATAATGTGTTATAATGTACAATATATGAATATAATAAATACGTTTAAAATTATATTGTTGTTTCTTTTCCCCTAACCCTAATATTGACTGATGTTTTTGAAAATAGTATAAATAATTATAACTAATATCTAGAATATAGTATCAATTATTATAACTAGCATCAATAATTATAACTATTTTATTACTTTTTAACTGGCCTATGGGCGTCGTAACCCTGCTTTCATCTGCGGGGGCCGTGGGTTCGATTCCCGGTGGGGGCCAACATTATCTAAAACAATTTGTTCGTTCTTCCAGTCTGGTTGTAAATATGCATTTGAGTATTCATTATCCTGACCTTATATTATAAATGGGAAAGTTTGTGAGTATGGATGTATGTTTGTTACTCTTTCACGGCGAATCTGCTGAACCAATATCGATGAAATTTGTAACAATTATTCCTTATACACCGGAATAACATATGGGCTATAGAAATCCTGTTAATTCTACAGGAATAGGAGGACATTGAAAAGCTACTATAGATCGATCCAAGGCAAAAGTACATGCGAACGAAGTCACCGGTAAAAGCTATATGTTTAATAGTTGTCTATGACCCATAACACAAGTAATAAGTAACTTTAGTTTTGTTTGTAACTTAGTCCTTTTACATCTGAATGGAGTAGAGGTTCAATGTGATTTTTGGTATGAAATGGAATGAATTAAGTCCATATAGATGAATTAAGGGCCAGATGCTAGTCTTGAATGTAATCCCAACTGGAAGTGATAACTCTACTGTTTAATTATTCTGAACATGTAGTGAAAGCTTTCAAAAGTAGCGCCATCTACCGGACGGAATATCAATCTACCATTCAACATTAGATGGTGCTGTATTACGATGTGTCGATCACAAGTATCGTAAGACGGCGTCACAGGTAACTGAAAATTAGGTACATCGTTAACATAGAATGCAAATAACTAATTTCGTACTAGTAGACCGCAAATAATACCCCAATTAATTTAAATTAGTGAGTAAGTCAGATTAAGTCATGAATTTACAATAAAAGTGCATATTGTCGTTAGTATATTATCTATATGTACCTAGTACCTTTCGGAGAACAAAGATAAATTGTCTATGTATATACAAAGAACATGTTCTTAACTTTATTCTTCAGATGAGGTGATATATTTAGAGTCTTCTAAAGGTGTTATATATTTTTAAAGAGTAATAGCAAAATTTTAATGATCTTAATTTTACTGTTTAATTCGATCTGTTATAAAAGCGTTTTATTAGACTACATTTATTTGATATATCAAAACAAATCAAAATAATCTTTATTCAAATAAGCTCTTTCAAGCACTTTTGAATCGTCAATCAATAATGATTAATGAAGCTACAACTGGTTTGGAATGTTGCTCTTACCGAGAAGATCTAATCTTTTAATTTTTTGTAATCTTTTAAACATTTTCAATTTTACATTATTAAACCGCAGTCTTGCTTGAAGCTGAAAGGATTTACAAATTAAGGTATTTTTATCATCCAAATAATGTTCAATTTTGTAATATGCTTTACGTATAAGCATCTTCAATTTTATATTACCTTTACGTATTACGTATATTTCTTATACTTAATTTAAACCTTTCTGTAAATTGGTCTAGTTATTTAGTATAGTATCTAGAGTTAAAACAAATACTTTTATTAACAGATTATGAAGGGGGTTACTTGTAAATGATATGCAAAGGTAGTCTTACCTCGTTTGAACAGAATACAAATTCAACGGAAGTAAAGAGGAACCCGCCCGCCCTCAGTAATATAATTAGTTAATCATCAGCTACACTTTGCGCCTTCTCAGGGACTGTACTTTATAAACACGCATAAATTAAACGAATAAATTAGATTGAAGAAGTTCCTAAAAAATCGAAGAAAAGAATATTCGAGTGCTCTCAGAATTTTCGATCTTTAGTGCCTGTTTCACAAGTTACCGATAAAGTGTTGGATAGTTAACTGACAAATAAACTAAGTAGCAGCAGCTAAGTAGCAGCAGCTAAGTAGCAGCAGCTAAGTAGCAGCAGCTAAGTAGCAGCAGCTAAATAGCAGCAGATAAGTAGCAAGCAGCAAAGTAGCAGCAGCAAAGTAGCAGCAGCTAAGTAGTAGCAGCTAAGTAGTAGCAGCTAAATAGTAATAAAATAAAAAAATCTTGGTCATTTTAAAATAGGTATTTGCTATCCAGCAAATAAACAAAATAACAACCACATGATCTACCTGTTAACTTATTAGGGGATTTAAGGGCCTGTTTCACAAGTTACCAATAAACTGTCAGTTAGCATATTCGGAACATATCTGCCACATATCTTGGAATTTTGCGTTTTTCTGGTTTCTAAGGCTTATTCAGCACTTAAAGTCCCTAATAAGTTAACAGGTAGATCATGTGGCTGTTATTTTGTTTATCTGCTATATAGCAAATACCTATTTCAAAATGGCCGCTATTTTTTTTCAATTTTTCACTTTTAGAGTCTTTTTAGAGACATTTATCTGCTACTTAGTTTATTTGTCGGTTAACTATCCAACAATTTATCAGTAACTTGTGAAACAGGCCCTAAGTGCTGAATTAGCCTATCAGAAACTTGAGGCCGGCAAAATTCCGAGATGTGTCAGATATGTATGGAGAGTTTATTGGTAACTTGTGAAACAGGCCCTTAGAGGGAGGCCTAAAAAGAGATAGATTGAATGGAGTATGGATATGCAATGCTGTGATGGCCCAGCGGTGCGACCGTGTGAATCTCTAGAGACGATCACGGGTTCAAACCCGGGCAGACACCAATGAGTTTTTCTCTTAAAAACTTATGTGTCTAATTGATAATATCAATTTATCACACGCTTTTCGGTGAAGGAAAACATCGTGAGGAAACCTGCATATCTGTAGAGAATTCTGGAGATACGTGTAACCTACCAATCCGCATTGGAGCAGCGTGGTAGGTCTTAGCTCCAATCCTTCTCTCCAAAAATGGAGAGTTGAGGCCTATTCTCAGCAGTGGGATAGTAACAGGCCGTTACTTACTTACTTATGGATATGCATATAAAAGGAGTAGCGCCAGATTTGACGACTGATAGGACAGAATGGAAGAGAAAAACATGTGTACACTTAGAAAGGGATAAAGGCAGAAGATTGTTTGTTTGACTATAAAATTGACTTATCAAAACATTCCAAAATACGAAGTTATTCCAAAATATTTCGCCTAATATTTTAGCCGTAACACAGAGTAAGTGGATTTGACAAATTATACTAATTGTTCAGTTAATTTATCATCGCGCGATTCAAGGTTTTACGTAGCTACCATTTGAAGGCACGTCTGTCACTGACGATGTTTTGACAGAATTAAATAGGGTAATGTATACAATTACCAGAATCCTTGCAATACTGACGTAGAACTGCGAGTAGATATAATATCTTAATTGTTTTGGATTCAATTTATAGAAATAGGCACTATTTTTTGAAGGTCCATAATAGTATTATAATATTATTTTGCTGTAATCCGTGACAACATAAAAATATGTAGAGCTAATTATAGAGTGTACATTTTCATGCAGGATTCTTAAAACGCATTCTCTATCTACCACCAATACTGTAATACACTAGCACTGTACACATTCACTACCACAATCTTAATAAACAAACACTAACCGAAGTATTATTAGGAGAGATTTTATAGATTAGCAGATTAAGTAAAATGTAGAGAAAATGGAGCTCTTTTTTGTGGTGACGTACCTTAATAGCTTTTTACGGCACAAATTGTTATAAACATGTTGTCACATGATTTGGCTACATATTTTACGACCGGCCGCCTGCCTGACGTCAACTTATCTTAGTCGTATTTTACGACACCTCGATAAGTAAGAGGGTGGTCTATTCTACTTAATCGGATACCACACGGTGAGTCAACTTACCTTAGTCGCCTTTTATGACACCTAAGTAAGAAATAACGGCGGTCTATTCTGCTCAGCCGTTTACCACACGGTGGGTCAAGTTATCTTAGTCACCCTTTACGACACCTCGATAATAAATGAGGGTGGTATATTCTGCTCAGTCGGATACCACACGGCTTGTCGATTTACCTTATTCGCATTTTACGACACTTCGGTAAGAAATGAGAGTGGTCTATTCTAATCAGCCGTGTACCACACGACTAGAATCGAGTATGAAAATGTCCACCCTATATTACCCCTACATATTTTATGTCATCTTTTTTTTTTTATGGCATAGGATGGCAAACGAGCATGCGGCTTACTAATCAAGTAATTACCGCCGCCCACTACCTCTCGCAGAGCGAGTGCGTTGCCGTCCTTTAAGATGGTGGAAAATACGTTTTTTGAAGGTGTTCATGTTATACTGATCTGGAAACGCTGCCAAAGGGAGATCGTTCCATAACGAGCATTTAGAACGAGAATTTAGCAGCAGGAATCAAGTCATGTAGTTCGGTGGAACACTCTCCGGGGAAGATGCGGTCATCGCTGAGTTTAATAAAATAATTACCTATATATTATACTTTGTATAATATTATGGACCTTAGAAAAATACTACCTATTTCTAGTGGACTCAGCCGATACCACGCAGCATAAAATATCAATATAATTGAATATTAAATTATGAATTAACTAATTATTTGAATTGGACGAGCCGAGATTATTGAAGGGATGGTTCAAATTACCAAAACGCAAATAGAAATTTAAGTCGAGGAAGTTGTGCAACCAATTTCAATTTAGATATGAGAGGAATTATTATATTTTGAATCGTCTTGGAGCGGGGAGATGGTGAACCGCTGATCTCGCGGAACGTAACAGATCAATTTGAATAAAACAAACAAGCTTTAGAAGTGAAAAATTTGTTTTTATATAAAAACGGGATAGAGTTATTGTGGAGGGTTCGGTAGGAACTTTTGGTAGCAAATCTAGAGAGAGAGAGTGCATTGATAAGTTATTTTTCCTGGACTATTTTTTTATCTCTCTATTCATTATAAATCTCTGTTCATAATTAATTTCTCGGTATCCATGATTATTCTTTCTCTATCTATGTTTTATCTCTTACTATTCACTATTTTTCTCTCTGGATGAAATGTTCTCTATTCATGAATAATCTCTCTAGTTATGGTTATTCTCTCCCTCTATACATGACTGATTTCCATCTTTATCCATGATTAATCTTCCTATCCATGATTAATCTCTCTTTCTATGATTAATCTCTCTATCCATGATTAATTTCTATATCTATGACTATTTTTTTTATCTATTATTAATCTCTCTATCCACAATAAATTTGCCTATCCATGATTAATCTCTCTATCTATGATTAATCTCTCTATCCATGATTAAGCTCTCTTGCTATGATTAATCCCTTTATCCATGATTAAGCTCTCACTATCCATGATTATTCTCTTTCCATCTATGATTAATGTCTCTTTACTTAGGATTAATTGCTTCATATCCACGATTTGTTTATCTTTATCAATGATTAAATTTTCTTTATCCAAGGTTTGTCCCTCTTCCTCTCTCTATCCACGATTAATTTCTCTCTTTATCTATGATTAATCTCTCTTTATCCATGGTTAATTTCGTAACACCGTTCCCGATCTTTCCTTTTGTTTTTCACTCCTGGATTAGAAAATTTTTCATTTCACTTTTAAAATATAAAAAGCTCTTCATAGCTTTTATCCATATTTTTCTGCAATATCAACTGCACATGTGGCAGAAGTGTTCGCAAAAAAAACGGCGTTGAACGAGAGTGTGAAAATTTTTTGCACCCGCAACTGTCAGATTGTTATAACGCTAAGTTTTTACTTTCAAACGGTGTTTTTACGTTTTTGTTTATTGTTCCCGATGCAATTCGGTTTTGGGTCTTTATATAAACTTTTTTAAAATGTCGCACAAATAAAGGATTCAAACTAACTTTCGAAAATAACTTTATTCATGTAGATTTGACTAGTACTTTTGAATCGTCAACTCTACTGCTAGTTCGGAAAGCTGTTCCCACCGAGAAGAGCCAGCAAGAAACTCGGCGGTTGCTCTTTTAAAAATAATACTTATAACTTCTTTAATTTAGTGATTACTGTCTTGTACAGGGTCGAAGAGTAGCTACGTCCACGCATTCTTATTATCTAAATATTCCTCAATAGTATAGTAGGCTTTCTGTAATAGCCTTTTATTATTATTTTAAACTGCTGTAATGGCAAAGCTAAAATTCATTGCGGAATTTTATCATAGAATCTTATACCCAAACCTACAAACGACTTAAATGAAGAAAATTTTGAATTTGAATTTGTAATTTTAATATTCATCGTCTTCCTGCCCTTATCCCACTCTAAGTGGGGTCAGCACAACATGTTATAAACATGTTGTCACATGATTTGGCTACGTATTTTACGACCGACCGCCTGCCTGACGTCAACTTATCTTAGTCGTATTTTACGACACCTCGATAAGTAAGAGGGTGGTCTATTCTACTTAATCGGATACCACACGGTGAGTCAACTTACCTTAGTCGCCTTTTACGACACCTCGGTAAGAAATGAGGGTGGTCTATTCTACTCAGCCGGATACCACACGGCGGGTCGACTTACCTTAGTCGCCTTTTACGACACCTCGGTAAGAAAAGAGGGTGGTACTATTCTATTCAGCCGGATACCACACGGCGTCGTTAATTTAATATTAATCATATTATTACTGACTTAATATTTAGATGTTAGTTACAATACAACAATAATTGTTTCAAGTTTAAGTATAATTTGTTTATTTCACCCGAAAAGTTGGTAACACAATTTGTTTGATAACTTGTGGACAGGCTGGAAATTAGCACCGCGCCCAAACATCAACTAAACGCTCATTAGTAAATAAACATAATGGACGCTTTCGGCTTAGTATTTTATTGAATTCACTAGCGTTTAACGCGGTTTCGCTTCAAAATTCCTTTTGACAATATCATACACAGAAGTTACAATAAAATTATTTCGCTGTAATCCGCGTTTGTTAAGAGAATATCTATATATATAAAAGAAAGTTGGTCTTAGTTACACTATTTATAACTCAAGAACGGATGAACCAATTAGGCTGAAAATTGGTAGAGAGGTTGCTTAGAACTAGGAGACGGACATAGGGTACCTTTTATCCCTTTCGACAGCATTTATTTTATCCCGTCAAGTCTGTAAAACGTGGTATAACAAAAAAGACTATGACATGGAGTAACAAAACATAAATGACAGCTATACGTAATTTTGTCTCTGGTTAAGTATGGTAAAAAATTTGACAATTATCAAAATAATAGCTAAACTTCACTACATAGTATAGTAATAAGAAAGCTGTGAATGTTGTATGTAAATTTACATTCTGTAATAATTGTAAAAATAAAATACATAGGGAAAATATAAAAGTAAAAGAATAAAATGTAGTATATGAATTGAAATATTGCGAAGATAGCAGGGAATCTTAATAATATAGGGAAAGAGGAATTGTTTTATTCCAAATTTAAGGCGTGCGGGCCACGGGCAGTAATGAGTAAACCAAAACTACTGGATAGATTTTAATCATTTTTTTCACTGAGTGACATAGGCTATATATTTTACACCCGTGCAAAGCCGGAGCGTGCCACTAGTATATAATAGAACACATACCACATACACGCAGGACAAGTCGCCACACGTATCACAAGACGCAGCCAACACCAACATTCTACACAAGCACTATACACAGTCACTACCACAATCTCTATGATTGTTTCACCCCGAAGCATCATCAGGAGGATAGGCTCTACGAACAAGCCGAGCAAGTTTTGCTAACTATGGCTTCCTGACTGTAGTATCTTTATCTTTAATATTTAAATGAGTTAATCTTGTATGTATATATAAATATTTTCGGAATCTCAAAAACGGCTTCAACGATTTTCCTTAAATTCAGCATGCAGGGGTTTTGTGGGAGAAAAATCGATCTAGCTACGTTTTATGTAAGAAAAGTTCGTTTTATCCCTGTATTCGGGCATTAAAAAAATACTAAAATTTACTTTTAATTTATTGAATATATAAAACAATATTTTAGCCGTTAATCGTCAAGTCAGCGTAGCTTATATGGGGGTGGTCGCGAGAAATAAAAATACCTGATGTTCGGGCAATATTTTCCACCGAGGGTAATCGGGGCTTGCTGCACCTGAGGTGTAGGTAGGTGGCAAATTAATGTCACACACACAAAAAGAAGATCGGTCGGCCGCGCAACACGGTGCACGGGCCTTTCAGTGAATTGCAATAAATATCGGTGTTCGGTGGATTATCAAATCAAATCAAACATTTTATTCAAAATTGGTACATATATACACTTTTTGAACGTCAGAATTTTACAATGAATTTTACAATAATGGTAATTACAAACAGTAATAATAATAAATTTTATTATAATTAATTTAAAGATGTCCAGGCATGTTTATCTGTCATGTAATCGTCAACACTATAATAACATTTGCTGCATAATGATTTTTTTATGTATGATTTAAATTTCCCTTCTGGCAATTCAAATACTTTTGCGGGAATCTTATTATAAAAACGAATGCAGTTTCCTAAGAAGGAGGAACTAACCTTTTTCAGTCTAGTCCTTCTCGTCTCAATTTTGTTTTTATTACGAGTGTTTAAGTGATGGCGCTCAAAATTAGTCCTAAAACTGTCTCTATTTTTCCTCATATACATTATATTTTCGTATATATATTGGCTTGCCACTGTCATTATGTTAATATTTTTGAATAATTCTTTTAAAGAGTCTCGTGGTCCCAAGTTGTAGATAGCACGTATCGCACGTTTTTGCAATACAAATATCGTATTTTTTATATCGTATTAATATATACGATATAAAAAGGATAATTCGGTGTTTGTGTGTGTTAACTATATTACGGAACAATTTAATTGGTGATTCCACGAATATAGGTGAATTAAGTTTTTTGTGTTTATACTCTGGCCGGAGCGGCGTGGACGCCATAAGTTAAGAAGAAGCTAAGTCAAAGGTCAGTACTCCTTGATTGTTCGGGGTGGAGAAATTGCCGGTTGTCTGCCTATCCTACCTATGCTCACCAACTGCAGCTATCGAAGGCACGCAGTAAGCGCGAACACCTAGGATCAAGCCCCACCTAACCTAATATTTTTTTCTTTTTTTTTTAAGTTTCTTTTTTTTATTTTGTAAAACATTAAGGCTCGGTCGACCAGGCAATAATAATTATATGGGTAGTATACATTTAAAGAGAGGCTCTAAGTCTTTGCGGTACCCTAAAGATTGTGCATTTCAACATACCATCATGTTGCAATCCTCGATAATAGCAATGTTTTTAATCTGCGGCCTGCGCCGGGCCAGAGGCCGGAGCGTCTTGGACACTGTTTCCAAACGTACATCCGTTTCCGGCTTTCGATATATCGTTGTGATTGGATATCATCATCCTCCTGCCTTTATCCCACTGTACGGCACAACATATTACAGACATGTTTTCACACGATTTGGCTACGTTTTTACGACCTGACGTCAACTTACCTTAGTCGTATTTTACGGCACCTTGGTAAGAAATCAGGTTGGTCTATTCTACTCAGCCGGATAACACACGGTGGGTCAACTTACCTTAGTCGCCTTTTACGACACCTCGGTATGAAAGAGGTTGGTGTATTCTACTCAGCTGGATACCATACGGTGGTTCGACTTACTTTATTCGCCTTTTACGACACCTCTGCCACCTAACTTTGGCGTGTTAATATTTGCCTCACATTCAAATTTACTTATGGAGGAGTGATTTGACTAATGTTCAAACTCAGCTACTGTTATTTCAAAAGTTTTATGGCAATGAAAACAGTTTTCCATATTTGGTTGTAGTGTTGGGCGACAGCCAACCTATCGATTATATCGATACCGACTTACATAAGGAATCAATTAACAAACGATTGGACAGACTATAACAGATTTAAATGTATTTGCATATCTATGGATATTCGGATGTTTTTCGTGGTACATTTATTAAACGTGAATAGTTTACTAACAAGTTTTTGTCTTAACTACGATTATATATTATGGATTCAAACGAATTTTATTACAATTTAATATGTGTAACTTAATGTGTGTAGCTGGGTCTTCTCACATACTCTCCTTGTGGGGAGGTAGGTGGGGTACGGGCCTCGAGGAAATCTTCACTACTCGGGCATCTCCTCGCGGGCACTTAAGCCCGGTATGTGTTCCGGCCGTAGGCCGAGGTTACCTAGGTGACCCAAAGGTGTCGGTATTTGGGCCGTAGGCCCAGGTCACCTAGGTGACCTAATGGATGTCTTGTTTGGTCGGGAGGTCTGGGACTGGTAGCTCCCAAACCTCAAAGTTGTCTTCAGGTAGGTCTTGGTCGGGTGGTGTCATATCCGGTGTATTCGCCCTTTCGCCCGTCGTGTCGTCCTCTTCGTCGCCGTCGTCATCCGCATCGGGCCGCGGAGACGGTGATCACAGGAGCTCGCGAGGCAGGGAACATCCATCGGGTGGTCGCGCATGGAGTGGCGCGATGCCATGGAGGTGTACGTGCGCGCTATTGTCCGCACGCGCGAACAACCGGCGCGCAAGACGACGGACATACTCCTCCACCGTCGGCGTTTTGGTATTCCGATGCCCGACGTCGTTCCGCACATACCTCGGGGCTCCTACGATCACTCGCAGGCAGCGGTTCTGCTGGACTTGCAGTCTTCGCCTCTGGTACGCCAAACATAGCGCATACCAGGCGGGTGCCGCGTACGTCAAGCGCAAGCGGACGTAGGCACCGTGGACTCGCAGTTTGGTGTTGACAGGTAAATGGGATGTGAACAGCGTGTGGAGCTGGGACCTGACAGCAGCAGCTTGGCCCACGGCACGATTGACCATGGGCACCATCCGCAGGCTGCGGTCCAACTCACACCCCAAAAACCTCACTGCGGTCTTCCACTCTACGTCCTAGCCTCGTATAGTCAGCTGACGTAGCGGCTTGGAGCGGCTGGTGAGCAGAGGCAAGCGGCTGGTCGTAAAAAACCTAGCTAAATCATGTAACAAAATGCTTAAAACATGTTGTACCGACCCCACTTAGCGTGGGATAAGGGCAGGAGAATGATGACTTTATATCATTGTTAAGTATCAGAAATATGTTGTCAAAAAATCGATATGTCGCTAATATTTCCCGCCACTAAGAGCTTCAGTAAAACGGATGATCGAACACCTGTTAAGAGGTTTAGTTATCGAATTTCTACCCTACGTCTGGAGCACTTTCCAGATTGTTTGTGATTTAGTTTTAATTGTTTGTTTTGTTCCCGTCATTTTGACAACGGGAACCCCTCCTGCAAAGTACAGCGAATAGTCTTACATTTATTTCATTTGTAAAGTTTTAATTAATTTATATTTAGATGAAAGATATTTTGATAAACGTCTATCGAGCAAAGATCTCGTTAATCTATACTAATATATAAAGCTGAAGATTTTGTTTGTTTGAACGCGTTAATCTCAGGAACTACTGGACCGATTTGAACTTATTTGAGTGTAAGATAGTCCGTTAAAAATGTAAGTAAGAAATATCTAAGGAATAAAATAAAGTATAAACTTTTTAGGAGTACTAATAAACGTAATATTGTTTATCTTATACAGTATTTGTAAGACAGGAACTATGTGCTAACATATTCTTCTACACGTTTAGTAAATCTATACTAATATATGAAGCGGAAGAGTTTGTTTGAACGTGCTAATCTCAGGAACTACTGGACCGATTTGAAATTTTTTTTAAGTGTAAGATAGTACATTTATTGAGGAAGGCTATAGGCTTTATAACATCACGCTAAGATGAATAGGAGAGGACCAGCAATAAAAAATATTACGAAAACGGCAAAATTTAAAGCTTTCCTTGAGTGCGCAAAGTAAACGGTGAAAGTTATTCAAAAATCTCTTATAATTAACTCACGGTAACTACTTTTATGTTTAAAATTTTAATTCGGGAAAAAGTTTGTGACATACTGATTTCCATGCGGGCGAAGCTGCTGGCACAGCTAGTAAATAAAAAAAATAATAATAAGTAAGTGCTGTGGTAGCCCAGCGGTAACACCGTGCGACTCTTCCGAGGAGGTCACGGGTTTAAGCCCGGGCAGACATCAATGAGTTTTTCTGTAAAAACTTGTGTCTAATTGTAAATTTTAATTTATCACACGCTTTTCGGTGAAGGAAAACATCGTGAGGAAACCTGCATATCTCTAGAGAAATCTGGGGATATGTGTAAACTACCAATCCGCATTGGAGCAGCGTGGTAGGTCTCAGCTCCAATCCTTCTCTCCAAAAACGGAGAGAAGAGACCTATTCTCAGCAGTGGGATAGTAACAGGCCGCTACTTTAGTTTTTTTAATTATAAGTTGAAAATCCATGCCAATAAGAGACTTGTGCGAATTACAGCGGCCATATTAGTATAGTTAGCGTGACAAAGTTGCAATTTTTTGCATTACAACTCTCAACTTAGCACCACGAGTTACAACGTTGTTCAATCAACTCGACCCGCTTAATGACATTTTAATTCGATATAATATATTTTGCAATATCTTTATCTTTAATATTTAAATGAGTTAATCTTGTATGTACATATGTATATTTTCGGAATCTCGGAAACGGCTGCAACGATTTTCCTGAAATTCAGCATGCAGGAGGTTTTGAGAGGGGAAAAATCAATCTACCTAGGTTTATAAAAAAATCCTAAGATTTTCATTGAATATATAAAACATATTTTTTGCCGAAAACTGTCTAGTCACCGTAGCTTATTCGGGAAACGAGAGGTCTATTTATACGAGATTTATTTAGATAAGTATTGATTCTAAACACTTAAAAACATTCTCGAAAATAGCGTAATAATACGACTAAGGTAAACTTACCTTACTTAGGCCGTTAGCCTGACATAGTTGGGCATATAAAGCCAGTCGTAAGATAAGTAGCCAAATCTCGTGATAGTATGTTTATAACAAGTTGTGCCGACCCCACTTGTAGTGGGATAAGGGCAGAGGATAATGATGATTTTTTATTGAAATTTTAAGTATAAAAATAATTTTTGAAATATCGTGAGCGGAATTCATAATTAATGTATAGAAACCGGCTATACTCACGTGTTATTTTATCGGATGAGCCCGACTAGTTTCAAGCCCATACGGTGCTCTTATTCATGAGCTCTTTACGCGGCGTTATCGCGGCGGGAACTGTTCAGTTCCCGCTCGTGTCGGTCCAGTCGGGCTCATCCGATAAAATAACACGTGAGTATAGCCGGTTTCTATACATTAATTATAAAAATAATTAGTGTGAGTTATGGCGTATTCAGCTGAATAGAATAGTACCACCCTCATTTCTTACCGAGGTGTTGTAAAAGGCGACTAAGGTAAGGTTACGTCATTTAGAGTGTGATAAGGACAGATGAATGATAACTGTAGTAAGGCAATCTCTTTAAAAGTAAAAGTTAAATCAAACCATAATTTATACGGTTGCGAACTTTAGCTTATTCGGACGATGAAAGAGTTAATCCCAAACTAAAACTAAATGGCAGCGATTATATACATTCAAACCGCCTATCCGGCTTTTGGAAAGTTTGAATTTCCACAAATGCAACTTGTATTAGCCGAAAAGTTGACGAAAATCTAACACTTTCCGTTTCAACTACAACTAGTTTAGTTTCCAGTTACAACGTTGTGAAAACATGTCGGGGTCACTTCTATCAAATTCAAAATTCAAAATATTCTTTATTCAAATAAACTTGTAAACAAGTGCTTTTGAATCGTCGACTCTACTGCTGGTTCGGAAAGCTGTTCCTACCGAGAAGAGCCAGCAAGAAACTCAGCGGTTGCTCTTTCTACTTGTTTAGGGCCTGTTTCACAAGTTACTGATAAAGTGTCGGATAGTTAACCGACAAATAAACTAAGTAGCAGATAAATGTCTTGTTAGTGCACACTATATACTAACACGATATAGTAGGAATACCACGATTCCCGTTCCGAGATGCACTTCTCTTGAATGACGAACAAAGACTGAATGTAACTGAAACGTTTTATCAATAGAAAGACTACCGGAAACAATAACGGCACAGTGTTGCCACCATTTCAGTCAAAAAAGGCGCGATACTCTTGTTTCATGACTGTGTTACTATAAAATACAAAGCGGAAGTCAATGGCGACAACAGTCTCTTAATAGAGATTCTTAAAAGTGAAAAAAATTCGCCAAATGGATGTGCATGTGTTTATACGAATCCTGCATGTATCGGGTATGAATTGTCTCGGCATTCGCTTTTACAATAAAATTCCGCAATCAATACTAGATCAGTCTATAGAAAGGTTTAAATTAAGTATAAGAGATATGCTTATACGTAAAGCATATTACAAAATTGAAGATTATTTGGATGATATAAATGCCTGGATTTGAAAATCCTTTCAGCTTCATACAAGACTGCGGTTTTATAATGTAAAATTGAAAATGTTTAAAAGATTGACCGCCGAGTTTCTTTCTGATTCTTCTCGGTAAGAGCAACATTCTGAACCAGTTGTAGCTTCATTAATCATATTGATCCTTGACGATCAAAACTGCTTTAAAGAGCTTATTTGAATAAAGATATTTTGATTTAATTTGATTTGACTTGAAATCAGATCGCCCACTCTACATTTAGCATTATATATATTTTCTATGTTACTTCATCGCGGATTTTTGCAAAATAATTTTATTATTACTTTTGTATAACAAATTGCGTTTAAAATAACAAATACGAACGGAATTGTAGCAAACATAAAAATTCGAACTCAGTAAAAGTTAGGGCAAATTTTCAGTACAGTTGGTGCGACAAAGTTCTCCCGATTACCATTCCTACGGCGTTCGTAGTTCAACAACACGAGTTACAACATTGTCAAATCAGCACAGACCACTTTGCACCGCGATAAGCCAACGTCTATTTTATTTACAAAACAAAACTTTTATAACTCCAAATGGTGATTTGATGTCATAAATAAAGTTTGTTTTTTTGTTAGATGTTTACACTATACATACGAGCATTGTCTAACGCTCTTGTTGTTTGAACTGTCGTGATACTGTATAGATTTTTTTTTATTTACACCATAAATGTACAAGTTATATCTATCTTAAATTACTTACACGCTAGGACTAAACAAATCATGCCCACGTGGGTACCAAGAATGTTGGCTTTGTGTGAAAAAGGAGCCAGCACTCTTGGCACCTGAAGAGGCAATTAACTGTGGTGTTTTTTCTACTTTTTTTTTGTATTAGAAATTAAGTGGTGTTAAAAATAAAGAGAATAAATAAATTTTTAACATGTTGTGGCGGCCCCACTTAGAGTGGGATAAGGGCAGAAAGATGATGATTTTGATTCGCAAATTGCCGCTATTTTAGACTATTAAATTTAATTAATAAAATTTGTTTCCGTATGTCCGATTTGCGTTTCAATCTTTTATCTTGTTCTTTAATTCCATTTCATTTAAATCCATAAAATAATATTTTTTAATTCGTCGTGGTTTGACATTAATTTAAAAGTTAAAGTCCGTACCAAAATTACGAAGTATGTTAAATATAGATATTTATTATGTATTTGAATACATTATTCAAATAGACTTTTGCGATCTCTTTGTTAATTATCCGACTAATTATTATTGTAATGTGTTTGTCAAAGTTGTTTCAAGGGAGGAATTGATATAATATATTATTATAGGAGTAAATGGAAAATTTGGACATGAGACTGGCGTGAATTTGTTATATTATAAAATAATAATAATATTTTACAAAGAAAATACATAATGGGAAAGAAAAAGAATAGTTATAAATTTCTTATTTTTTTTTGTATTTTATTAGACAAATTTTTTAATCCTTTTTAAAGAATTGTTTTTTGAGTTTTTTTTTTTAATTACTAGCTGTGCCAGCGAGTACAACCGCGTGGAAATCAGTGTATCACAAATACATATTTGTGATAAATACATATTTAAGTTAATTTGCATAAAATCGTTATGTACTTTTAAGATAAACCTTTCTCAATAATTGCGCTGTCTTTTAGTAAAAACCGTACAAAAATCCGTTAAGTAGATTTTGAGAAAATTTATCACATACAGACAGACAGATTTTGAGGATTTTGTTTTATAATATGTAAATATATTTCCGGTATTCATCTATGTTCTTGAATGGAACATTAAGAAGTTGTTATATTACAATGTTGCCATCATCCTCCTGCCCTTATCTCAATCTAAGTGGGGTCGGCACAACATGTTATAAACATGTTTTTACATAATTTGACTAGGTATTTTACAACGCCGGCGGCCTGCCTGACGTTAACTTACCCTAGTTAGACACCTCGATAAGAAAGAGGGTGGTTTATTCTACTCAACCGGATTCCACACGACGGGTAAACTTAGCTTAGTCGCCTTTTACGACTCCACGGTAGGAAAGAGGGTGGTCTATTCTACTTAACTATACCATACAATGGGTCAACTTACCTTACTCGCTTTTTACGACGACTCCTTAAGAAATAAGGGTGGTCTATTCTACTCAACCGGATACCACATGGCGGGTCAACTTACCTCACCTTTTACGATACCTCGGTAAGAAAGAGGATCTATTCTACTCAACCGGATACTAAACGGTGAAAAACAAATAGCCTCATCGAGGGCGCTCGGTTGGTACTTCCGCAGATTAAATACTACCAACATCTCACTTCTGGCGGGTATGTACTCATTTTTAGTGAGGTGTGAAGGCTCCACAGGTGTGAAACACAGAACCTATTTTACCGACTCCGTTCCGGCGCCTCGCCGTCTAAGGGACAAAGCCTGTTTGTTTTTAAAGTCTCACCGGCCCAGTGACCGAGTGTGGAATCGACCGGCGCATGCGTTAACACGGCGAGCAGCTAGTGATGGGACTTGACGAGATATTTATAATCGATTATTGTCTATGCATCGGAATGTAGACAATAGAATCGGTTGGGAACTAAGAGGTGAACACCGAGCTTATTTGCGTGTCCTATGTCCAACATAGTAAGTAAGTACCGGCCTGTTACTCTCCCACTGCTAGGCATAGGCCTCTTCTCTCCGTACCATATGTTTAAATTTAACTTAAACTTAAGTATTCAATTGCAAATAAGTAGTAAATCATAAACAACTTGCTCTTGTCCAATGTTGGACATAGTAAGTAAAGTAAGTAGCGGCCTGTTACTATCCCAAGGCTGAGAATAGGCCTCTTCTCTCCGTTTTTGGAGGATTGGAGCTAAGACCTACCACGCTGCTCCAATGCGGATTGGTAGGTTACACGTATCTCCAGAATTTTCTATAGATATGCAGTTTTTACGATGTTTTCCTTCACTGAAAAGCGTGTGATAAATTGCAATTATCAATTAGACACATAAGTTTTAAATGAAAAACTGATTGGTGTCTGCCCGGGTTTGAAACTGTGAAGGTCTCTAGAGATTCTCACGGTCGCACCGCTGGGCTATCACATGTCAACATAGGTGAAGGAAAACATGTGAAAACATATTCTAATTCAAAAATATTTATTTATTATTTAATACTGTTTATACAAAAACATAAATAACTATTAAATATATAACACTCTACGGAGGCGCTTACAGCAATAATGTAAAAAATCTCTTATAGACTTAGTTCGTAGCTGTAAATCAAATCAAACTTTCTTTTTGGTATTTTTTCAATTGATAAATGTCTCGATTAAATATATTCGTATATCAAATCCGGATATTTGATACGAGAACCCCAAATCGATAGAAGGCTCTCACGGGCAAACGTCACTATCGGTGGCAGTCGCGTCTCGCGCCGCGCCCTGCACGCGCGTCTCCACCCCGCGTTCCAACCCCAATACGTACCAATAATCACTAATGCGATTTGTTTACATCAATTCCTCATCACGTGCTCGATAAAGTAATGGCGGACAATTAAACAAGCTGATAACCGCAAGCAACACTGGTATGTACAATTTCAACTATAACCTATCGACCTTTCTGTATTACACACGAAAATTGTATCGAACATTCCATTCATTTTTTAAATTACAATATATTAAACTACTTTATTTCATCGATATTTTGTACTCCACGTGTTGTCTATGTTTCGCCCACCATTTTAGCGTTCTAAATTCGAAATTTGAATTGTCAAATTGTTCGATTCGGTCGTAAAATTGGTATTAAGTTGGCTATCATTTCGTGTTAACATGGAAACAGTGAGGTTATTTCCGTCTCTTTCTATAGGTTCTTATAATCAAATCAACCGCTTATCTCTTTAGTGTAACCTCCTTTAGCTAGGGAAGGTTATATATTGGATCTTTTTTCATAGCTGTATTTGATAAAATGTGTGTAATACAACATAAAAACACTTAATATGATAAGAATATGTTAAAATAGTAAATATTTAATGTTTGGAAAGCTTATGAAATGTGATTGATATAACAGAGAGGTTAGGAAAACAATCGTTCGAATTTTGAATTGGAAACAGGGTACAGATAGTAAAAAACTTTTTATTCTTGAAACTTCTTTAATTCTTAGGTATAAGTTAAAAAGTTAGTAAAAAATATGTAAGGAAATAATATTAGGTACTAACTTTTTAGAAGCACTAACAGACTTAATGTTCAATTGTGAATGCGATACAGAATCTGTAGGATAGCAAAAGTGCTATTTGCTAACATATTCTTTTACACGTAGAATAAGTAAGTAATAAATATACCAAATGATATAAAATAAGGCACTAAACATACGAAACGCATGTTTGTCTTTTGTCGACATTATTCTTAACTTTGGTTCCATGAAAATTATCAAATACGTTTCTTTTTTAAAGATGTTATGATTCAAAAAATATTCTATCATTAAAATTAAACTATTGTGGTTCAAATATAGCAACTAGCTGACAGCAAAACTGCAAGACACTATTATTATAATTATCATAGTGTTTATTATAGCTATCACTGAAAAACCTTAGATATTCAACGTCTTTTAAAAATGAAGTCATTTATATCATCATTCTCCTGCCCTTATTCCACTCTAATTGGTGTCACAACATGTTATAAACATGTTGTCTAATGATTTAGCTTCGTATTTTACGTACGGACGCCAGCCTGATATCAATTTACCTTAGTCGTATTTTATTACACCTCGGCAAGAAAGAGGGTGGTCTATTCTACTCAGCCGGATGTCACACGGCGGGGCAACTTACCTTAGTCGCCTTTTACAATACCTTCAGAATTGAGGAAGGTTGGTAAAATGTTGTGCTATTCCACTCAGCCGGATACTACACGGCCCTTATAAAACTATAATTTAGTTCACAAAAAAAATCAGTACGAGATTTTTTATCTTTTATATTTAAATAAATCTTGTATTTTTATATATATTTTCGGAACCTCGAAAAACGGCTCCAAAGAATTTCCTGAAATTCAACATGTAGGGGTTTTGGGGGATAAAAATCGATCTAGCTAGGTTTTAATTAAAAAAAATCGTTTTATCCCTATATTTGGACATTAAAAAATACTAACATATAAATTTAATATAAAACACTATTTTTGCCGTAAATTGTCAAGTCAGCGTACCTCCTTTTACACCAACCAACCTTTGTACACTTTTTTACCCACAATGTTTTTTCCAACATTTTTTATGGTACATAAATAAATATATATTTTTTTATTTTGTACAAAATTTCCGAGCATACACGTACTAACATTAAAAGCAATGAACAGTAACAACTGTAGATATAACACTCCTTTGTTTATAATTAAAAATTGAACACAAAAGGCATATAAAGCGAACAGTTTATAATTTCCCCCCATCATTAAAGAGTCACGCGTTGGTAGTTTGGCCAAAAACAACAGCGCAGTCCAAATGAAGTAATTAATGCAAATTGTGCGCCGTGGTATTATATTCAATGACTTTTTTCGCAGGATTCCCTTCAGTTTCATACATCGTTATTCTTGAGTGAGACGATAATGTGTCATAAATATTTTATAGCATTAGGTGTTAATTTGCACAGATCCATTCTATAAAAGTAATCATTAAATTATTTCGCTATAATCCTTGATAAAGATTATCGCGGATAAATTTATTATTCCTTTTGTAAGATAGAAATTATTATATCAATATTAAAAACAGCCATTAGCAAATAGAAAATGTATATAATGCTAAATATTGTGGGTTCTGGCTGCATAATTCTACTTATAGAGCATATTAAAAAATGACAATAATCTTTAAGACAGTAATAGTTATCTTTAAAACAATAATAGTTCATCTTTAAGACAAAAATAGTCAATACTGTCTCTAATTTCGTAGACTTCACCTACGACGTAGTAGTGCTACGCCGAGCGTATCTGCCCAAACGACATTATATTTCATATTTTACTTGTACTTTTCTTATCATATTTTAACAATCGTAGCCGTTTTGACCTTAATTCTTTCTACTATTATTTTTATTTTTAACTATGATAGTTGTTCAATTTATTTGAGTGAGTCTAGTATTGAGTAGAAGTAAATCCTTTCGCAAAAAGTTTAAGGAAATAGACATAGTAGTTCACGTAGTTCACAATATTTATACGGAAAAATACCCACATCCACATTTAACCGGATACCACGCGGTGGGTCAACTTACCTTAGTCGCCTTTTACGACACCTCGGTAAGAAATGAGGGTGGTACTATTCTACTCAACCGGATACCACACGGAACACCCAAATTGCTCGTAACTTTAAAAAAAACCAATGAACAAAAAAAAAAAAAATGAATATGTTTAAAAGATTAACCGCTGAGTTTCTTGCTGATTTTTTCTGTAAGAACAACATTCTAAACCAGTTGTAGCTTCATTAAATCTAATCGATCCTTGGCGATTCAAAAAAGCTTGGAAAAGCTTATTCGGCTAAAGATTATTTAGACTAATTGATTTATTTCTCTATTGTACTTATATACTGTTTAGTACTATTGGTGTGAATGGACGAAAAGCTCATATCATTATAAGCTTTCATAACTTTAATAGAATAAATATAATCTAATTTCCACGTGTAAAATAACCTACGTAGAAATATAAGTTCTGAATGGAGTACGCTTAAAGACTGCGAAGTTTGAACGATACCAAGTCAGGTATCAAAGTTTCAGCGAATATATTAAGATACGACAGTACTCTTTATGAGGTGGGTAACTTTGCTCGCAATAAATATGTTAACAGACCTTGTCAGTGTTACACAAGTTTAACGTTACTGATAAATGTACTTGTACAGATTATATAAGTAAGTAAGAAGCGGCCTGTTACTATCCCACTGCTGGGCATAGGCCTCCTCTCTCCATTTTTGGAGAGAAGGATAGGCTAAGACCTACCACGCTGCTCCAATGCGGATTGGTAGGTTACACATATCCCTAGGATTCTCTAGAGATATGCAGGTTTCCTCACGATGTTTTCCTTCACCGAAAAGCGTGTGATAAATTGCAATTATCAATTTGACACATAAGTTTTAATAGAAAAACTCATTGGTGTCTGCCCGGGTTTGAACCCATGATCGTCTCTAGAGATTCACGCGGTCGCACCGCTAGGCCATCACAGCTATATATATATATATATATAAATGATACCACATAGTGGATGTAATTTTTCCATATATAAATATATATATGGAAAAATTACATGTGATATCTGGCTGAGTAGAATAGACCACCTTAATTTGTTACCGAGGGTTCGTAAAAGGCGACTAAGGTAAATTGACGTCAGGCAGGCGGTCGGTCGTAAAAAAAACTATTTCACGATATGTTTTAAACATGTGCCCACCCTACTTAGAGTGGGATAATGTTGATGATGCGAAAATTACACAGATGGCCCTCAGCGGGAATCGAACTTGCGACTCCGTGATTCCGAACTGTGATCCTGAAGGCAGGACTGAAGTCACTGCCACGTGCGCAAAGGGCCAGTCAAAAAAGTAATATTAAAGTTGTTTCTCCATAATACAGATAATAGCAAAAATATATGTAATGCCAAGCATCATCAGGAGGATGGCTTTATTCACCTCTAAATGGAGTCGGCACAAAATGTTTTCACCATGTTGTTACATGTTATTTTATAACCGGCCGCCTAGCTGACGTCAATTACTACAGTCGCCTTTTAGGACATCTCGGTGAGAAATTAGGTCGGTCTATTCTACTATCCGGATACCACACTTACTTAACTTACCTTGGTCGCCTTTTACTACACCTTAAGAAATAAGGTTGGTCTATTCTACTCAGCCGGGTACCAAACGGTTGGTCAACTTATCTTATTCGCCTTTTACGACACCTTACATACGGCGGCACCATATATTTCTACTACTATTATACTTCTACCTATCTTATAGACACATTTTATTTAATTTCCAGTAAGTTTGAAGTCACGGTTGTCTTATTGTGAGCCTTGAAATGTATAATAAAAATGAAGAATAATTTACTGAGTACCTGAGTTATAAAGTGTTTTATAAAGATCACTTTATAACCAGATATAAATTTAAATGAAGATATTAAATGCAAAATGAAAAATAGATACTTATAGGTACGAAAGTCTGTTTGCCTTCCTATTTATCTGGGGATCTTAAAATCTAGTTCTGGAAGTGCTACGAAAAGCGTAGCAATCTCGTAGCACATTTCGCACGCTAGTATTATACTGACCAAACGCCGTGTAGTATCCGGCTGAATAGGAAGTGCCCTCATTTCTTACCGAGGTGTCGTAAAATACGACTAAGGTAAGTTGACCCGCCGTGTGGTATTCAGTTGAGTAGAATAGACCACCCTCTTTCTTGCCGAGGTGTCGTAAAAGGCGACACCTTAAGGTGCTCGTAAGTCGACCTGCCGTGTGGTATCGGGTGGAGTAAATTAGACCACATTCTTTCTTACTGAGGTGTCATAAAATACGACACCTCAGTAAGTAACAGAGTTAACTTAGTAAGTAACCGTAACAGACTTTCGCATCATAATTTGTGCCGACCCCACTTAGAGTGGGATAAGGGTAGGGCTTATCCTACTCTAAGTGGGGTCGGCACAATATATTTTAAAAATGTTGTTTCGTGTTTTAGCAAGTTATTTTACGACTGCCTGCCTGACGTCAACTTAGTCGCCTTTTATGAAACCTCGGTAAGAAATGAAGGTGGTGGTTCTACTCAACCCAATACCAGACCCCGGGTCAACTTACCTTAGTTCCTTTTATGAACCCTCGATAAAAAATGAGGGTGGTCTATTCTACTCACTCAGATACCACACACCGGGTCAACTTACCTTAGTCGTCGTTTACGACACCTCGGTAAGAAATAAGCCTTACCTCCTTTTCGTTACCTTAGTCTCCGTTAATGATACTGTGGTAAGAAATGAGAGTGGTCTATTCTACTCAGCCTGATACTACAGTTTTATAAATTTTATTTACTTTTCAACTTCATAAGAAGCAGAACAATATTTTTTGTTCATTTGATTAGATAACATAAAGTCGCTCGCGGTGAGAGATTTATATAAAACCTCGGAGGCTATTTTTAGAGGAGTTATGAAAAGTTTTCATCTCGCGAGACGTATGAATAAAGAGCCGAGAAAGTTGGTTTGGGAACTTGGAGTACTCAATAATTTTTGGGACAGAATGAAAAATTTTTTTCATTATTTCTCTCCTTTCTTAACCTTGGTAGTGTTTGAATCAATTTGGAAATTTTGAGCTTCAAGGCATTAAATAATAGTATGATGATACTAATATAACATGCGAATGTTAGTCCGTTACGCCCTTACGGCAATCAATATTGCTAAATTTTGGAAAATTTATCTAACGTGATCTGGCAAACAGGCTTGGGTCGGGACTTTATTTCACCCAAATTTATCATTATTTTTAATCTCTGCCTGTACTCACAGAGTTTATTAACTATGGTACCTGGATGGCAGAACCTTGTTCGGAATATTTAAAAGATATTAAAACAATAAATAAAAAATAAATAAATAAATAAATAAAATAAAAAATAATTGGGCTGGTGGGACTCCATCCAAAGTATTTTCAATTCTTTAGTCCGCCCGTTATGCGATGGGCTGTGACAACCTTATAATTGATAGCTAAAATATAATTTGGATTCCATTCTACATTTTAGTATTTTTTCAGTGTCTTATAAATGGGATAATTTAAAAAAAAAAAACCTAGCTTCACCAATCAATATAAAAAAAATCGCTGGAGCCGTTTCCGAGATTCAGAAAAAAAAAATATATATAAAAGTTTAACTCATTTATATGTATATTACAGATTTGTAACAAAAAGTCTCACGTGAATCGATTTGAAAGCATAATAGTTATAAAAAATATAAATATCGTCCATTACGCGGGCGTCCTCTTAATAACAAAGTTAGAGCGTTAAAAAGAACCCACGTTTTGTCCATAATAAAAGCGAAGAGGGTTAAAATTACACTGGTCACCTGCGACCCGGCCTTGACATCCAAAATACGTGCGTGCCAGCCTTAATAGGATTTACATCTGAAACTATAACACGGCATTTGCATAATAATATGTATCAAAATAAGCCCAAATCTCTATTTAACGGTCGATTCCTTAATCAAATTGTTATATATTTGCAAATTGGTACATAATCCGCACGGATTAGCCATAGATTATAGAAGCATGGATGTGTCGCGCCATTTGCAAAACGAATCTACAGATAATTATTAATAGACGTGTCAATTATTTATCGATAATATTACATAGAGTTATAAATATAATAATATAACACATATACCAATGATACCATCAAAAGAACTCTTGCCACTATCTACATTCCTGCTCTTCTCGAGCCTTCGGGGATATGTCGGGATGATGGCATTCAAACGGCACAAATATATAACTCTCATCGAGAGTTATATATTTGTGCCGTTTGAAGTTGAGACCCTAGGGCCATGGAGTCAAAGTCCAAAAAAAATATTTTCCGTTTAAACACCACGGTTTAATGCCTCTTCAGGTGACAAAAGGGCTGGCTCCTTTTTCGCACAAAGAATCAGATTAGCGATTCAGCGCGGAAACGCTGCCAGAATTCTTGAGACCATTCCACGTGGGTGTGATTTGTATAGTCCTAGCGTGTAAATAATTTAAGATAGATAACTTGTACATTTTTGCTGTAAACAAATATAATAAATACAATAGAATATATTTATACTTTATGCAGTTCATGCATTCCATCTTATGTTATATTGAGACAAGAACATAGAAGCCTTAAAAATTATCATTTTCAAAGCCTAAGAAAAAAATGGAGGTGACTTTATTCTATCATGTGAAGATCGCGAAGCCCCGGGCGGGCCGCTTCTTTATTTACACTCTATATATAGCGTCAGGTGGCCATTAAACCTGACTTCAATGGAAATAAGATGCCATTCAACTGGTCTGACCTTATTTTTCGCAACTTTTGACACAAAAACAAACCGCCACGTCTAAACACTTGTGAAGTCGTCTAAAATAAACACGCGCGCAAACTACAAACTTTTTGCCAAGAAATCGATTTATTTTCTGAACGAAATATGCTTACATATTATTTTATTTTAATATTTATGTTATGATAGAAACTCAGAAAATATAAGTGTAAATAATATTAAATCATTATCCTCCTGCCCTTATCCCACTCTAAGTGTGGTCAGCACAACATGTTACAAACATGTCGTCACATGATTTGGCTACGTATTTTACGACCGGCCGCCTGCCTGTCGTCAACTTACCTCTATTTTACTCAACCGGATACCACACGGTGGTTCAACTTACGTTAGTCGCCTTTTACGACACTTCGGTAAGAAATGAGGGAGGTCTATTTTACTCAACCTGATACCACAAGGCGTCATACATAAGATTAAATAAATACAAAAATACACCCAGACTCAAAGAATCAACAAATTGTTAGTGAATGTTGGCCTTGGGTGGGAATCGAACCCATGATCACCGGAGCTGAACAGGACCATCTGCGCCAACGGGCCAACCAAATGTTGTGCAGTGCTTGTGTTTTGTGTGTTATTGGTGGTGAGTGCATGAGATTTTACGAATCCTGCATGTATCAGGTATAAAAATTGACTCCACACTCTTCATTCAGCAATACATATATTTTATTTCATGGCGGATTATAGTAAAATAATATTTCCATTACTTTTGTGTTATAACCTTCGCAACGTAACGCATTATATGCATAAAACGCTCCAGGCCATTAAGGATATAATTTTATAGTGTTGGATTAAATTTAATTCGAAAAGCAAATAAAATTTTTATTGCCCAGTCTTGCAATCTCTAAAACTTGTCATCGATAAACAAATTTATTGATTTATCGATGACTTTTTAGCGGTCTACAGATAACCATAGTGTTGACATAGATCGTAATAAATTATGTGTAGTGCGTGCACAGTTAATTGGCGTCGGGCTTTTACCGCGGGACCTGTATCGCTTTCAGTTTGTACTCATGACATGCTAGAATATTAACAGTCTTTCTGTAACCGTGACGTTTCACGACCACTTCGTACACCATTCACAAAAACAAACAAATATTGCGCTTCGTTTTTTCAAACAGAAAAATAAAATCAACGTGGGTTTATAGACCAAGAATATTAATAAAAATTTGTATTTAAGTATATTTAAAAAATATATAAGTATATATTCACCAGTTGTCCGTCTACCATAACACGAGTATTAAGTTACTTATTTTGGGTACAAACGACCTTGTGTGTAAGACCGTGTGCGTAAGTGTCTCATATATTTATTATTTATTTATAAAATAAATATTAAACCATTGTATATTGTATAGAAATATAATACTGTTAGAATTTTTATACCCCTTTTTTGACTTACCTTATACTTACCTTAGTCGACTCTTAGGACTCGGTAAGAAATAAGGGCGGTTTATTCTATTCAGGCCGAATATCACACGGCAGCTATTGTATCTAGTGTTGTCGCCAATGACTTCCGCTTTGTATTTTATAGCAACGCAGTCATGAAACAGGAGTATCGCGCCCTTTTTTATTTAAATAGTGGCAACACTGTGTCGTTGTTGTTTCCGTTGGAGTCTTCCTTTTGATAAAACGTTTCAGAGACAGTCAGTCTTTGTTCGTCATTCAAGAGAAGTGCATCTCGGAACGAGAATTATATCTTGTTATTGTTGAAAGCATGCGCTAACACTAGTGTATACTCGTAATTTGAATATCTTTGGACTATCGTCTAAATAAGGCAAGTAATGAGAATATTATTTTGCTATAATCCGCGATAAAAGGAAATATATGTAATACTAAATGTAGAGTGTACTATTAGTTCTCATACCTGATACATGCAGAATTTGTAAGAACTCATGCACTATCCGACACCGATGGCACAACAATACACAAGCACTGCACACATTCACCACCACAATCTCAACAATTGTTGTGCCATCGGTGTCGAGTAGTGCATGAATTCTTACAAATTCTGCATGTATCAGGTATGAGAACGAATAGTACACTCTACATTTAGCATTACATATATTTCCTTTTATCGCGGATTATAGCAAAATAATATTCTCGTTACTTTTGTATTATGGCCCTCCGCAAAGTAACGCCTAATTCTATAAATTGTCTAAATAAGGGTTAAAAATTCCAGGTTTTCTTGACCCCAGAAATAAATAACACCACTTAAGTTGTCGCGAACGAAACCGCGGCTACAACGAGTAAAGTATATATAGCTTTTTTGTTACAATTTGCAAAAGTTTCCTAACTCTTTTTGTTAGCGAGGCAAAGTCCGCGCGATAATTTCAGCACTTCGCACAGTCATATAAATACTATATTTGAATATTACAACGCGAACGTATGCATCGCACAATGTGGCCATTTTTAGACAAAGTTGCAGAACATAAACAAGGTTTATTTGTTGTACAAAAATGGCACATCTTTTTTGGTTTCAAGGAGGAAATACCGTATGAGTGCGCTTGGATATAATAATTTTTATGCTCGCCACGTTTTGTTGGCAACAGCATCGTTATGGTCAATTTAACTCCACATAACATTTCATTTGAGGCTGTGTTATATGATTTTTAAGAGTTGCTTTTTGAGTTATTTAGAGAATGATAGAAAAAGAAAAATTAACAGCCTGTATCCCATTGTAATAGGCCTACTTTTTCCATTTTTGGAGAACAGGGTGTAATCTATAACTTACTACGCTGCTCCAATGCGGATTGGTAGGTTACACATATCTCCAGAATTCTCTAATTCACTGATGATAATCATTATTATCCTGCCCTTATCTTATTCTTAGTGGGGTCGGCACAACATGTTCATGTAGCTTCATTAATCATATTGATCATTGTCGATTTAAAAGTGCTTGAAAGAGTTTATTTGAATAAAGATTATTTTGATTTGATTTTGATTGGATTTATTATAAACATGTTGTTGATTTGGCTACGTATTTTATGACCGGCCGGCTGCGTTACATCCACTTTGCTTAGTCGCCTTTTACTACATATTGGTAAGAATGAGAGTGGTTTATTCTACTCAGCCGGATATCACACGGTGGGTCGACTTACCTTAGTCGCCTTTTACGACACCTCGGTAAGAAATGAGAGTGGTTTATTCTACTCAGCCGGATACCACACGGCTTGTCGACTTACCCTAGTCGCCTTTTACGACACCTCGGTAAGAAATGAGAGTGGTCAATTCTACTCAACCGGCTACCACACAGCTATTGAAGTATAACGATAATTGTTAAGAAATTGGTAATAGTTATTTATGTCTATACCCTTTTAGCGGGCTATATATTCGTTAGGTTGGTCCAATATGAAAGTAGGTGGAAGTCACTGTTATAAGCGATGTCTATAGGATCTCGACCTTATCAGAGCATGACGTTAAAAGAGGTTAAATAGTTATGGCCTACCATATCTCTTTATCGCCATTATTCTAGCCTTTTCTCACTTGATGCACAAACCATTAATCTCTGTATAATTTCCATAGGTCTTTAGGCCTCTTTGTGTTCCCACAAAGGCTTTTTTGGCCTAATTTTGCTGAGAAAAAATGGACTCCGCGATACGATAAAAGGCACATTGTGATAACTCAGTTTTCGCATGGCCCCGCAAAAATTCGACTTTGAGCGTTAAATTAGGGAATATCCGACTGCGAAATTATGATTTATACTAAGCCTGCTATTAGCATATATATCAATTTATATAATGGAACAAAAGTCCTTCACAGAGTCAGTCCCTTTAAATAAACTCAATCACCACATAGTATAAAATAATGTCGCTTTCTGTGTCTGTCCCTATGTCCCTATATCCCTATGTATGGTTAAATCTTTGAAACTACGCATCAAATTTTGGTGCGGTTTTTTTAATAGATAGAGTGATTGAAGAAGAAGGTTTATATGTATAATAACATTCGATATGGAGTAGAGAAATACTGTAATTTTTGGGGTTTCTATTGTGATGTTGTAATTAATTACAATTTTTTCCGCTTACATTGCAAACACAGGCTGAACCCTACGAGATTTATCAAAATAATGTACTAAATATTTGTACACCTTGAAAAGGTTTATAGAAAACTTCGCGATGTCTATCATTTTCATTCAAAGACATTTTCTTTTTACGAAAAATAATGACAAGAAAGCTGTGAATGTTGTATATAAAGTTTATATATATTTGTGTATATACTGTGATACCGGGGTATTCTCTTGCCCTTATCCCACGATTTGTGGGATCGGCACATGTGATAAACATTGTACACATGATTTGGCAATGTATTTTACGACCGACCACCTGCCTGACGTGAATTTACCTCAGTCGCCTTTTACGACACCGCAGTCAGAAAGAGGGTGGTCCATTCTACTAAGCCGGATACCACACGGCGGGTTAACTTACCTCAGTCGCCTTTTACGACACCTCAGTAAGAAAGAGAGTGGTTTACTCTACTCAGCCGGATACCACACGGCGGGTTAACTTACTTCAGTCGCCTTGTACGACACCTCAGTAAGAAAGAGGGTGGTTTATTCTACTCAGCCGGATACTACACAGCGGGTCAAATTACGTAAGTCGCCTTTTACGATACCTCAGTAAGAAAGAGGGTGATTTAGTCTACTCAGCCGGATACCACACAGCGGGTCAACTTACCTAAGCCGCCATTTACGACACCTCAGTAAAAAAAAGGGTGGTTTACTCTACTCAGTGGGTTACCACACAGCGGGTCAACTTACCTCAGTCGTCTTTTACGACACCTCGGTAATAAAGAGGGTTTCTTACTCTATTCCGGATAACACACAGCGGGTCAACTCATCTAAGTCGCCTTTTACGGACCCTCAGTAAGAAAGAGGGTTGTTTATACTACTCAGACGGATACCACACGGCGGGTCATCTTACCTTAGTCATCTGTTACGACACTTCAGTAAAAAAGAGGGTGGTTTATTCTACTCAGGCGGACACTACACTCGCGTACCTACTAGTTATGTATAAAAAAATCCTAAAGTGGTCGCAATAAATGCACACTACGTCACAAAGCAACGTTCATTCAGTTCAATAAAATGATTACATAGTTATATAACTCCATCCTATTGCTTTAATCTGCTGATTAGGAACGTCATGATTACATTAGTGCCGGGCGCGGGGCTGGCCTTGTAGGGACAGCAAAAAAGCTAACTTTCACATATTGTTATATCGACAAAATAATTTATATGGATGTAATTTGTATTTAGGAAAAATTTTCTTATAGTTTACTAACAATCGCCAGCGGCTCGACCCGTGTGGAAAGATTTAAACCGTAATATAGTTTGTTGATAATCGTAAAAATGATTAAAGTGGATACCTCACGGCTTAACTTCATAACCGTGTATAAGTCAAAAGTTAAAGATATGGTTGGAAATACTATAAGCTTACTTCACGACGAATCCGTTGAACCAATATCGATGAAATTTGGCACAATTATTCCTACTAGCAATCGCCAGCGGCTCTACCCGCGTTGAAAGATTAAAACCGTAATATAGTTTTTTGGTAATCGTAAAAATATTTAAAGTTATTTAACCTTAAAAACTAGACATATACTGTCGCGGACTTTTATTTAGAACGTTTAGAAGGAAACAATTTTGTAATACATGATTTTTGAATAACTGTCATCGTTTACTCAGCGCACGCAAGAAAAACTTTAAATTTTGCCGTTTTCGCAATATTTTTTTATTGCCACTCCTCTCCTATTCATCTTAGCGTAATGTTATATAGCCTATAGCCTTCCTCAATATATGGACTATCTTACACTGAAAGAATTTTTCAAATCGGTCCAGTAGCTCCTGTGATTAGCGCGTTCAAACAATCAAAACAAACAAACTCTTCAGCTTTATATATTAGTATAGATTACGTACATTTTCATGTTGCTTGTCTATATGTTTGATATATAAGATTCTTTGTATATTTGTACACACACATAAGACTTCATGTCTTATGTCTGTGTTTCTTGTGTGTGCGTAATTTGTTTTCAAATCTTTATCTGCTAACTGTACATGTTCGTTATAACTTTTTTTCAATAAACAGGGTTGTATTCCGCTATTGCACGGTCAGAGCTCGCGTGAGAAATGATCCCATTAGTAAGGGCTTAAGATAACATGCTTTTCACTTTTCCTTGTATAGTGAACTCTATTGGATTATCGTCCTTAATTCATATTTTTATATTACCACAAGTTGAAAGTACTAAGACCTATTCGCATGGATATTTTCAGAATTAAATCAAAGGCCGGACCACGCAGTGGCTTATTGTGGTATTGTGGGCTTATTGGCTTAAACAACATTTCTTTTTCCGTCATGGTACTCTTAATGATACCATCAAGAGGGCTCTTGCCACCATTGACATTGCTGCTCTTCTCGAGCCTATGTCGAGTATATGTCGGGGTGATGGGAGGAGACCAGACGGCTTGACGCTGGTTCCTTGGGAACGGTGACGGGCCCTAATGTGGGACGCAACATACATTGACACGTTAGCCATGTCCCATATCAGGGAAACAGCGACAAGACCTGGAGCTGCGGCAGAAATTGCCGAATCCGGCAAACGGCGGAAGTATGCATCTCTCATCGAGAGTTATATATTTGTGCCGTTTGCAGTTGAGACCCTAGGGCCATGGAGTCAAAGTGCAAAAAAGTTTTTATCCGTTTTAACACCACGGTTAAGTGCCTCTTCAGATGACAAGAAGGCTGGCTCCTTTTCGAAAGAAATAATCAGCTTAGCGTTTCAGCGCGGAAACGCTGTCAGCATTCTTGGGATCATTCCACGTGGGTGTGATTTTTATAGTCCTAGCGTGTAAGTAATTTAAGATACCTTGTAAAATTTTTTTTTAAATAAAAAAAAACTAAAAAAAAAACTTAAACAACTAATCTTAAACTTGCAAAGGTTATAACATCCGTTAGTTTATTCATTCGTGTAAGTACTGAAGCCTTAAAAGCAAATGTGATGGAATTGTAATGTCATAAACATCTATTAAGGTCACATAGTTTTAATCTTGAATTAAGTTCATAACATACATCAACATCCTCCTGCTCTTATCCCACTCTTAAGTGGGGTCGGCACAACATGTTATAAACATGCTGTCACATGATTTGGCTGCGTTTTTACGACCGACTGCCGGCCTGACGTCAATTTACCTTAGTCATATTTTACTACACCTCGGTAAGAAAGAGGGTGGTCTAATCTACTAAACCGGATAGCACACGGGGGGTCAATTTATCTAAATTACCTCGAGTCTATCTCCTGATGATGCTTAGGGTACCGAAGCTTAGTTTTAGTATAACGTAGAGTTTCTCTAATCGCGGACTGTGGAAAAATATTATTCAAATAATATTTATATTTATTCAACAAATAACCGCCATGTTGTATCCGGCTGAGTAGAATAGACCACCCTTTTTCTTAGTGAGGTGTAGCAAAATTCGAATAAAGAAAGTTTATGTCAGGCAGCCAGCCGGTCGTTAAATACCTAGCCAAATGTTCATATCATGTTGTGCCGACCCCACTTAGAATGGGATAAGGTAAGGAGGAAGATGGTTTATTTAATAAATAAAAAAGGATTTTCGAATAGTCAATCAATTTATTCTTATTTAACAACTTGTCATCTTCGTGCACGAATAACTAAAACGTCAAATGGCGTCACTACTCTCCTCTCTTCACCTCTCCTCACCGCACCTCTCCTCTACGTCACAGCTATCCTCACGTGTCTATGCTACAATTTCCGCTCCACACCTTTTCCTTCCGATAAAATATAATATTACATTTATAGTATTTACCTTCGAAAACTAACGCCTGATTCTATAAATTATTTTATCTCTGAGCAAACCTATATAAAAAGATAACTTGAAAAGTATTTATAAAACCATTATATAACCTTAACCCGAATAACGGATTCGTTTCAGCACCTGAAAATAAAAGATAAACGAGTCAATTACATTAGGCCTCTGTTACGTGAACTGAAAAAACCAGAGATTCGCTTTCAAGCCGCGCAAATAGCCTTGGCTTTCTTTATTCTAGCCCTAGAACGGTCTAGAACGAAAATCCCCGCACAATATCATATGAATCGAGGTAATAATGGAATGTTTCCAGTATATGAAAGCAAAGGTTGGATTTAAAAGGCATATAGTCTATTCAAGTGCATAGACTCTTTGACTTAAATGTACGCTTATAATAAACGGCTGAATTTAAAGTGTTCTTAACATCGGCTGCTTTACAAATTTTCATTTCAAAAGATTGAAGGGAAATTAAGTGTAGGTATTAAAAGTAGTAAAAAAGGAAAGTACTATCTAAATAATTTATAGAATTAGGCGTTACTTTGCGGAGATCCATAATCGCAAAGCTTTGCGATTTTGGTCGTGGAGTCTATCTCCTGATGATGCTTCGGTTGCGGGGCCAAACGATTGTTGAGTTTGTGATAGTGAACGTATATAGTGCTTGTGTATCGTGGTGGCGGTGGTGGAGGTTTGTGCATGTGTTTTTTACGACTCTTGCATGTATCAGGTATGATAAGCGATTGTCCACTCTACATTTAGCATTATATATATTTTCTTCATCGCGGATTATAGCAAAATAATTTTATTATTACTTTTGTAAAGTAATATCTCTTAGTTATGATTAGTTTGGACTAATTTTCGTTGAGGCCCACCATGCTGCTTTCATGTCGATAGAGATATAATCAAACAATATTATACATTGGTATAAGTAGCGGCCTCTTACTCTCCCACTGCTGAGAATAGGCCTCTTCTCCCCGTTTTTGGAGAGAAGGGTTGGAGCTAACACCTACCACGCTGCTCCAATGCGGATTGGTTGGTTACACATATCTCCAGAATTCTCTAGAGATATGCAGGTTTCCTCACGATGTTTTCCTTCACCGAATAAAGCGTGTGATAGATTGCAATTATCAATTAGACACATAAGTTTTAACAGAAAAACTCATTGGTGTCTGCCCGGGTTCGAACCCGTGACCTCCTCGAAAGAGTCGCACGGTGTTACCGATGGGCTACCACAGCTTGGTTGGTACATTATACATTGTACATTGGTATATTATACCATTATTATACCATTGGTATAATATTCAGTATGGTGGCGTGTGTCACTCGGCTGAATAGAATAGACCGCCCTCGTTTCTTACTTTATTCGTAAATGCGACTATGGTAAGTTGACGTGTGGTATCCGTCTAAGTAGAATAGACCACCTACATAGAAATGTAATGTCGGTACGAATACCGAGGTGTCGAAAAAGGTGACTAAGGTAAGTTGACGTAAGGCAGGTGGCTGGTCGTTAAATACCTAGCCAAATCACATTAAACATCGTTAAAACATATTATGCTGACCCCGCTTCACACTAAAACATATTACATTCACATAAAATTTGTAAAAACACATGCACAAACCTCCACCACCGTCACAATACACAAGCACTACACACGTTCACTATCACAAACTTAAGAATCGTTTCGCGTTTTCGGAGATAGACTTCACGATAAAATAGCAAAGGTCTTTGCGATTTTGTTAAGTTTGTGATAGTGAACGTGTGTAGTGCTTGTGTATTGTGGTGGCCGTGGTGGAGGTTTGTGCATGTGTTTTTACGAATCTTGCATGTATCAGGTATGCAAACGGATTATGCACTGTACGTATAGCATTATGTATATTTTCTACTATACTTTATCGCGGATTATAGCAAAATAATTTCATGATTACTTTTGTATTATGGATCTCTCTAAAGTAACGCCTAATTCTATAAATTATACAATAGTTTTAGTTTCAAAATTCCGCTTGTATCACATATTTGAACCACAAATTATAAAATGAAATATAGTAAGACTTTCTTTCTGTATTGTTTCGTAAGTGCGACGTTATCAGCGACATATGTCGGGAGAGAGTCCAAGCCGCCATATTTCTTACGTTTTAAAACAAGACTTCGGAAGCTATCAATGCAGCATTTCTCCTCTATATTATATTGCACGAAATCACTTTTGAATTTTTTGGCTGCGAGAGCAATTTTTGTTTTTAACCTGATATGATTTGGAAGTAAGTTTTGATAAATTGGCGTATTTTCTTGTTCTTTCATAACTTACCTTCTGTTGGACATAGTTTTCGTTAAGATTTTTCTACGTTATACAATCTTGATAGATAGATAGATAGATAGAAATTCTTTATTGCACACACATTACATACCACAAGGTACAAAAAGAAAGAAACTTAACTAAAGAAGCAAAAAGGCGTGCAAAGGCGGTCTTATTGCTAAAAGCAATCTCTACCAGACAACCTTTGGTGAATAAAAGAAATCTTAACATAAAAATAAGATAGGTGCATCAACAATAACAATCGACATGAACAAGTATAATAACTATGAATTTAAACAAACTAGTAACTCATTTAAACTTTATATAGCGATTTAAAAATCAATTAAATGCAATTTTCATTACGAGCAATTAAAACGCGTGATATTTAGCGCACCTACCCACTTGTACAATCTTGGTTATTTTTGAAACCAGCGATTCCTCTCAACCCTTTGTGTCACTCTATCCTCATAGGAGGCCTTTGAAACGATGCATATTCCGGTTCGGGGTCATTTTAACACCTCAGGACCCTAACTGCGATTTTTCTTGGCCCATTACCACTTCTGCTTGATAATACGCTATCGTTTTGGTTTTTCTTTCTTCAACTTATCTATTAGACTATTCGTGTTCATACCTGAAACATGCTGGATTTGTAAAAACATATACACAAACCTCCACCACAATACACAAGCACTACACACGTTCACTATCACAAACTCCAATATCCAATATCTACTTTTGGGTATTTTAATATCTACTTAAGATGACACGAATGAAGTCAAGGGTAAATCACGTACATATTACATAAGTAACAGGATATTTTTAGTTTAGGCGGAGCGGATCCGGGAATATCAATCCTCGGATCAGATCCGCCACAGGCGACTCGCTAGAGACCATCGCGTGCCGCCCTAACGGGGACCTTTAGGGCGTTCCGAACGCGGTTTATCAGACGCCCACCTTATAAGATCTCCGAGGCGGTCGATGCATCGGTAGCATCAGATGCATGCAGCGGAGGGAGGGGCCACTTTTAGAGAGCCCTCGACCCAGAGGTGGCGCACTCTGGGGTACAGAGTTGCTGCTGGCAGGGATGGGGGCAATGTCCCTGTCCCCGCCACCAGCATCGTAGTGGAACACACAGGTTATTTTAGTCGGTGTGAGGCCGACATACTTGGCCGATAGACTTGGGGTCTTAAGGTGTTGGAATGGCGACCCCGCAACGAAAAACGCAGTGTCGGTAGACCCCCCATGAGGTGGATTGACGACCTCAAAAAGATTGTGGGGAGCCGCTGGGCCCAAGCGGCACAAGATCGTGTGGTGTGGAGATCCCATGAAGAGACCTATGTCCAGCAGTGGACTACCATCGGTTGAGGACGAACAAGAAGAGGAGGCCGGCATAACCGTCGCCTGTCCCCGTCGGACGGCTGTTCCCATAAGCGGTTTTTTCCTGTTTAAAAAAAGGATATATTTAGATAGCAATACGTGTAATGGATACCCGGCTAAAAATATAGGCACATGAGCCGGTGATGAATGATACCCGTATCAGGGCGGACACTGGTGGGTGGGGAAGGTAAAAAATTATCGAGATAACTTGCTTTGGGCGTGAATCGATAGGTTTGGTGTCTAGAAATATATACTAGATGTATAAAAAACGGTACAAACGATCCAAGAATATTTGAACGTCTGAAAAATTTTCGGAGTTCTGAAAAATTCATTCAACGTTATAATATCCTAACTATAATTTATAGAATTAGGCGTTATTTTGCGGAGATCCACAATACAAAAATAATAGTAAAATTATTTTGCTATATGTAATATAATAGCAAAATAAATTAATTATTACTTTCGTATCCTAACCATGAATATAGTCCAAAAACTTAAACACGCTCATCATCCTGCTGCCCTTATACCACTCTAAGTGGAGTCGGCGCAGCAATTACAAATATGTTGTAGCATAATTCGGTACGTACTTTACGACCGGCCGCCTGCCTGACGTCAACTTACCTTAGTCGTATTTTACGACACCTCGGTAAGAGAGAAAGGTGGTCTATTTTACTTAACAAGATACCACACGGTAGGTCGATTTACTTTAGTTGCCTTTTACGACACCTCGGTAAGAAAGAGGGTGGTCTATTCTACTCAGCCGGATACCACACGGCGGGTCGACTTACCTTAGTCGCCTTTTACGACACCTCGGTAAGAACCTAACCATAAATAAATAAAGTCCAAAAATACTAAAACACGCTTATCATCCTCCTGCCCTTATCCCACTCTAAGTGGTGTCGGCACAACATATTACAAACATACATACTCATAACATGTCACATGCTGTAGCATGATTTGGCTACGTATTTTACGACCGGCCACCTGTATGACATCAACTTACCTTAGTCGTATTTTACGACACCTCGGTAAGAAAGAGGGTGGTCTATTCTACTCACTCGGTTACCACACGGTGAGTCAACTTACCTTAGTCGCCTTTTATGACTCCTCGATAAGAAATGAGGGTGGTGCTCCTCTATTTTTACGACCGAACGCCTGCCTGACGTAAAATTACCTTAGTCGTATTTAACGATACCTCGGTAAGAAGGAGGGTGGTCTGTTCTACTTAACCGGATACCACACGGTAAGTCAACTTACCTTAGTCGCCTATTATGACTTCTTGGTAGGAAATGAGGGTGGTGCTATTCTATTCAGCCAATGTTCATTTTTCACATTCAAACATCCATCATCCGAATGGGGAAAGTGAGAAATACTCTACAACCACTAGCTATAAGGGTCGTTGTAGATATAAATAGGCTACTCTCGAGGGCCCTGCATGACTATGGACGAGCCTCGTTTCCAGTACCATTCTACGTGAAAGCGAAACAAATGTTTTCATTCCATTATAAACTGGGTGCTCCTTATTTTGTTTCATTAGCACAATACAAGTTCTATGTTGTACTGTTTATAATTACTATTTTAAATGCAAAATTTCTGTCTGTTACATTTTGATACACCCGCTTAAGCAATATTGATGAAATTTGGCACAATTAAAACTTGTTATAAGTACACCGGCTTGCCACAGATTTTTCTTATAGACCACTTTCAAAATTATTATATAATATTATAGCTATAAAAAATTAAATCATCCTCCTGCCCTTATCCCACTCTAAGTGGGGTCGGCACAACATGTCATAAATATGCTTTCACTTGACTTGGCTGCGTTTTTACGACCGGCCGCCTGCCTGACATCAACTTTGTCGTATTTTCCGACACCTCGGTAAGTAAGAGGGTGGTCTATTCTACTAAATCGGATACCATACGGTGGGTCAACTTACCTTGGTTGCCTTTTACGACACTTCGGTAAGAAATGAGGGTAGTCTATTCTACTTAGCCGGATACCACACGGCGGGTCGACTTACCTTAGTCGCCTTTTACGACACCTCGGTAAGAAATGAGGGTTTTACTATTCTATTCTGCAGGATACCGCACAGCGTAACCCGCTGAAGCTATATTGATGAAATTTGGCACAATTAAAGCTTATTATAATTACACCGGGTACACTTTTTTCTTATAGACCACTTTCAAAATTATTATATAATATTATAGCTATAAAAAATTAAATAAAGTATAAATTTCTTTATTCTAGAAAATTTTAGATCTACAAAAATACTACAAAAAAGTCCGCAAGAGCATGTTCCTATCTCTTATAGTTATCTTACAATAATTACTTTTATGTTCAAAATTTCAATTCGGGGAAAAATTATCATTCACTGATTTCCAAGCTTTGTTACCTTATTTAGTATTATATTATAACTGGACGTAATACGCACATCGACTTGCTGAACACTCAATGTTGTCTCCATTCTATTTTGTCATAGTATTCTTAGGTAGATATTCTTTCTTTAATTCCACTTTAGAATTTACAGATTTAACTCAGAATAAAATGAAGAGATTTACGCGCGAAAATCTTTGTGACACAATGATTTCCACGTTGTTGAAGCCGCAGGCACAGATATAGTTAATAATAATTTTAATAACTGTTATATACCGCTAAATTTCGAGGCTAGTCTATCGTCGTATGGATTTTTAAGAAACATCACAATACAAAGTTGTTAAAAAAATATGACATTGAACTTTATTATTGTGAAAAATTCAATTTTTCTTATACGAAATTAACTACAGATTACTAAGGCTGTATATTCTTTGATCATTGCATCAACCAAAATTAAATAACAGTAAAAAAAGCAGTTGCAACATTCGTATAAAATATTTCGTTAATATAATTAACTGTTGCAAAAAACGATATACGAAATAACGATATTCAAATGAGATTACTATGTTAGTAGAATTTCCTCTTACAATATCAACTTAATAATATTAAAAGCTCAAGAGCGGTTTGGTAATATGACGGTATGCCCACGTTTGCAGCCCCGATATAAAGGGGAACTTTATTTTCTAAATGGCCGGGCTAAATGTTCCTGTATGTTTGTTTCGCTTTTGTACGTTCGGATTTTAAAAATCCCACCATATTTCTAACAGTTTTTGCGGGTACATCAGGTAGCGGTTTGATTTGAAAGTGCCTTTTTTTCAGCGTTCGTTTTTCAAATTACGCGCTTAAAAATATATTGCCTCTTTTGATGTGCGGTTTACAGATAGAAAATTAATATTTTTTTTCATACAAAGCTATGGAAACATGTTCAATCATTGTGGATGTATTAATTAATGTAAAACGTAAATACATTTTAATGTATAGTTTTTAATTAGCAACTGATTAAATAAATAGTGTAACCGCAACGCGTATATCGAAGTACAATTCGGTAAATAAATAGTCGGTGTGTAGTGATAAAATAATTTGTATACCCGATTTGAATAATTTAGGTACAGTTTTGCGGTTTGTGAAATCGATTTAATGATGGGCGGGGATGAGGGCGTGGTTTAGGGTAGCTGAGATGTGATGGACAATTTAATGACATTACTTTTTAAAAGTGAGACTGGGACGAATTTTGAAGTCATTTTTGCGACATCTCGATAAGAAATGAAGATGGTCTAATCTGCTCAGCTGGATACAACACTGCGGGTCAACTTAATTTAGTCATTTTTACCACATCTCGATAAGAAAAGAGGGTGGTCTAGTCTACTCAGCCGAATACCACACGGCGGGTCAACTTACCTTCGTCATTTTTACGACATCTCGATAAGAAATTAGGTTGGTCTATTCTACTCAGCCGGATACCACACGGCGGGTTAACTTACCTTAGTAATTTTTACAACATATCGATAAATAATGAGGGTGGTCTATTCTACTTAACCGGATACCACACAGCTTAGTGAAACCATGAAAGTGCAATCAATATTCTGTATCGAACGAAGGGTAAGAGATATGGTGTTCACAAAGTGCAGACGGACCGAGGTATTCCGCCCACAAAGGTCTGAGCGCTTTCATTATGGCTGTAATTAATTTCGCCGACATCGGTGGTAACTTTGAAATCTGAAAGCAAACGGCTAGAAAATAGGCCATTGTGACGCTCGCTCGTCCATAAACGCAATACTGACATTTGGCTTTCTGGAGGTGTGGCTTTGGGCTTTAGGCACGCAAAAAAGTTAAATTTCATATATTTAGTAGAAGGAAGTTCATAGTTTTATCTTAAACTAGCTAAACAGGTAAACGTTTCGCCATATAAGTTATTGCTGCTCCTTTCCTATTCATCTTAGCGTGATGTTATATAGCCTATAGCCTTCTTCGATTAATGTACTCTTACATTTAAAGAACTTTTTTTCTGAGATAAGCGCGTTCAAGGAAACACACTCTTCAGCTTTATATATTAGTACTAGCCGGGCCAACGTTTTTTTGCCATATAAATTATTTATAATACATGATGTTTGAATACCTTTCAAAAATCATTTTTTTACTTATTTGATTTTTTACTTAGCTTAGTTTAGGAAAGCTTTAAATTTTGCCATTTTCGTAATATTTTTTATTGCTGCTCCTCTCCTATTCATCTTAGCGTGATGTTATATAGTCTTCCTCGATAATTGGACTATCTTACACTGAAAGAATGTTTCAAACCGGTCCAGTAGTTCCTGAGATTAGCGCGTTCAAACAAACAAACAAACTCTTCGGCTTCATATAAAAATATAGGTAATATGACATAATAAACACATTTATTTAGATAAAGATTGTTATTGAACATATGAAAATAGTCGAATTTTTCATACGTCATATTTTTAACTGAAACTTTGTATATAAAAGTAGTTATTGTGAGTTAACCATAAGAGATAGAGACATGCTATCAAAAACTTTTTTGTAGTATCTTTATAGATCTACAATTCTCTAGTACATTACTTTCATGTATCTCTGTTGGTTTACGCGGCGGACGCGACTAAAGCTCCAAGAAGGCGAGTTTTTTTTAACTGCGCGATCTCTTTAACACAATTTTGTACTATTATTACCTTTATTAATAATATCAAATGGATTAAATAAAAAACTTGATAGATATTTATAGCTCGTCCAATCGTAGATTGGTTCATCGTTCCTCGTGATTGTAGTTACACAATAAAAAAAAAAAGATTTACAGCCAAAGTCGAGAGCGTCTACAAGTCGTTACAATGAAATAGGGGGCATAGGCACGAGAGGGGGATTGTAGTTATACGCGGTCGCCAAGAAACGGCCATTTGATGTCTTCAGACGGAACTATATGCTAGGCCAATTATGCAACGTGCATAAATATATTGTAAATGCCAATGTCTGTATGTCTATCTACAAGCCACAAAAAGAAAAACAGTCATGTCTAATCTACTGAACTTATATAGATGAAATCTGATACAATTAAAGCTTATTCACCGGGGAAAATATAAATAAAACCATAATGATTTTTCTTCTTTTTTTTAAAGTCTTCTCTCTTATGGATCTTCTTAAAGTAACGCCTTATTCTATAAAACTTATAGAAGTCATCAACTCTTATATATCATTTCTTTTTTGTTTTTTTTAAGAGGTTACTAGCAATTTAGTTTACAAATTACTAGTAAACTTTTTAACCTCTCCAGCTAAACTAAATGCTTGTGTTCGGAGTGGAATCACAACGGTAGTATAATGGCCGGGATTCGAACCCACAAACTCTCGATCGACAGTCCGTTACTCGTTTTTTTAAAGACTACCCGCAAATATAATTCGACCTTCAGCTCCAACATAAATGAGTATTAAAATACCTTTTGCAAAGCAAAAATAGCTAATTCCCTCATTTCTTCCCTAAAACCGAGCCGTAAAATAAATAAGGTAACATTTGCAAATGAGGGGTGCAACTAATTTCCCAGGTACTTGCGTAGCAGAAAAATGGCGCGATTGAAATAAATTCGTGTTACGGGAGCAGTTTCCCGCGATACTTATTTGTTTAGGCTCACAAAGTCTCGCAGGGTGTCAGTGTTTCTTAACTTTTCCCGTTCTGAACCCACCAGTTTTGAAATAAACTTTTGATTCATACAAGGAAACAGCATATTTGACTACAATTTATGTAAATTAAGATTTTCTTAGTTAATTTTTGTGTTAAGATAGTACCTTGTTGAAGTTTTAAGTGATAAAATTAAAAGGTCAAATGTTCATGTCCACTACTTAATTAATTCAAAACAACAATTATTTTTGTTTTATTTCATAAACATCGTTATAGTAAAGTCTGTTGAACTTGTGGTATCCGGCTGAATAGAATAGACCACCCTCATTTCTTAACGATGTTTTGTAAAAGGCGACTAAGATAAATTGTATTCAGGTAGGCGGCCGGTCGTAAAATACCTAATTAAATCACGTCACAACACGGTAAACACATGTTGTGCCGACCACTAAGAGTGGGATGCGTGCAGGACAACGATAAATAATGAAGATGTTATAAAAAAGTTATAGTAAAGTTATAGTCTTTTCATGGGATCTCCAGAACACACGATCCATCCCATGAAGAGACTTATATCCAGCAGTGGACGTCAATAGGTTGAAGAAGAAGAAGAAAGTTATAGTAAAGTCTGTTATAATCCCACTGTTTGGCAAAGGTCTCGTCTATCCTAAATAATGAAAGATTAGATATAAACCCATCACCGTACTCCAATGTGTATTGGTAGGTTACATATTTCAGGACTTTTCGATATATACAAGTTTTATTCACCGTAAAGCACATCACGAATTGTAATTATCAAGTATCAGATAAGTTAAGATAAAACAATTAAACTGCTGTTGGGGTTTAAACTTGCGACCCCCAGACTAAGGATTACAATTTCTCAGACCTAGCAACTCCCAAACTAAGGAGCATAAGGTCTCAGAGCTTGCGGCCCTCAAACTAAGGATCACAAGGTTTCAGAGCTTGCGACCCCTAAACTAAGGATCACAAGATCTCAGAGTTTGCGAGCTTTAGACTTAGGATCATAGGGTCTCACAGCTTCGAATTAAGTAATTTTCGTCAAATTACTTCTCGCAGTAAGAGCGACCTTTGAGTAAAAGTGTTTATTTGTTTCCTTTCTTTAAATTCTTTATTTTTTTCTATTATTGACTATCTTGAGAGTAACAAGGCATTTTACTATTACTTATAAATAAAACTATTTTACTGATAGTAATAATGCGAAAAAAACTAACAAATATAAATAGCACATTTCATGTAAGCTTTCTTATGAGAGGTATTTTATAATGTCGTGAGATTTTCGAAGCTGCCGACCTACAATGAAATAAAGCTCTATGAACTGACAAGTTAATACGTTACTAAGGTTCTTTCTAAAATACGGGGTATCTTACAGAACTTGTATTTTTAGACCCACGTGTACTCCCTATAGATGATCATGGGTTCTAACCCCGAGTAGACACCAATGAGTTCTTTTATTATAACTTATGTTTCATTGACAACTACAATTTATCACACGCATTTTGGTGAAGGAAAACATCATGAGAAAACCTGCATTTTCTAGAGAGTTCTAGGGATATGTGTAACCTATCAATCCGCATTGGAATAACGGAGATAGAAGGTAGCTATGCCCAACAGCGGAATAGTAACAAGTAACAGGCTAACACCCTGTCACTGTTTTTGTAATCGCTATAGCGTATTTTTTCATTTTATTGGACTATCTTACACTGAAATATTTTTTTAAATCGGTCCAATAGTTACTGAGATTAGCGCGTTCAAACAATAAAACAAAAAAACAAACTCTTCAGCTTTATATATTAGTATAGATAAAAGAAGTGGAACTTTGAATTGCAAAATAGATTGAGATAAATGGATTTGAGATTTGAATAAAACATATTTAGAGTTTGAATTTTATGTAGGCTTATTACGTACAAGCCTAACTTCCAAAACTGATATTTAGTTTGTATTCCGAAACCGCTTATTAGTGAAACTATGGTTATGTCAACACAATTTATTCTTGTATACATTCATAAATTGTATGCTCGATTGATTATCACATTATACGTGACCAACGATACTGCAAATAATAAATGTTAAATGAACAATACGTTTTATACGTACGTGGCAGTTAATAATTCATTAGAAATTAATTTTATTGATGCAAATATTATTTGGCGTTGCGGCCGATAAACTGCGGTGTCGTTTTTAATTCATGTTGTTCGGAAGAATATGATAGCGAATTTTATTGTTTCTATACATATTATTTGACGCATTAAAAGTACGTGGATAAATAAAGTGTTATGAGTTATCCAATGGCCACTGTGTAGTATCAGGCTGAGTAGAATATACCACTCTCTTTTTTAACGAGGTGTCGTGAAAGGCGACTATGGTAAATTGACCCCCCATGTTGGATCTATTAAATCTATCTGTATCTAAGTAAAATATATCGACCTGATTTCTTACGATTAAGGTAAGTTGACGCGTTGTGTAGTATCCGGCTGAGTAGAATATACCACCCTCATTTCTTTACGAGGTGTCGTAAAAGGCGAATAAGGTAAGTTTATACGCCGTGTGGTATACGGCTGAGTAAAATATACCACGCTCATTTCTTATCGAGGTGTCGTAAAAGGCGAATAAATTAAGTTGACCCGCTGTGTAGTATCCGACTCAGTAGAATGGATCACCCCTATTACTTAACGAGTTGTCGTAAAAGGTGACTACGGTAAGTTGACTCGCCGTGTGGTATCCGGCTGAGTATTTTATTTATTTTTTTATTTTTCAACAAACGTAGAAACGTAGAACGTATAACTTAGTAGAAATAGCCCCCCCCCCCCCCTTATTTCTTACTGACTTATCGTTAAAACAGGTTGTACCGACGCAAGAAATAAAACTAGGAGAATAATAATAATCAATATAGATTTTGTGTTAAATAAAGTAACAAAAAATACTTTATCAAGGAGATCGGTATCGTTTCGTTATTAACAAACAACAAGTGAAACCGAACTTAGTCAAAGTACTCAAAAGTAAATTCAAGAACATTTACCGCTGGCCGAGCTCGCTTATAGTTCGCCAACAATATTTAGTCGACTTTATTTGTTAGGCACATTTATTCGCGCGAATATTCCCTAAGTCTTTTTTACCTAACAGGGATTTGAGGAGCGCTGGCTTAGCCGTGAAAAAGCGAGCGCGTTTGTAAAGATTAAGAATAAACCGTTTTAATTGCCCCATGGTTTATATAAACAAATTTGGTGGTACGATTTATAAGTGTAGAATATCAGCACAGGCTCAACACGCATAAACAAGTTATATCACGTCCACTTTCGCCAATGACTTTGGTGTAACTAGCATGACGCGTTCGAGATAGTGTTTTGTTTCTGTCATACGCTAGTGTATATAATATATTTGTGTCTTGTATACTAATATGTCATCATCATCTTCCTACCCTTATCCCACTCTAAGTGGGGTCAGCACAACATGTTACAAACATGTTGTCACATGATTTGGCTACGTATTTTACGACCGGCCGCCTGCCTGACGTGAACTTACCTTAGTCGTATTTTACGACTCCTCGGTAAGAAAGAGGGTGGTCTATTTTACTCAACCGGATACCACACGGTGGGTCAACTTACCTTAGTCGCCTTTTACGACACCTCGGTAAGAAAAAGAGTGGTCTATTCCACTCAACTGGATATCAAACGGGTTAACTTACCTAAGTCGCCTTTTAGGATACTGCCGTAAGAAATGAGTGTGGTCTAAATTGGTATTCAAGAAAGAAACAATTATTTGGCATTGGGTCAGCTTGGTAGGATAAAGCTCCGATCCTACTCGTCAAAGATACATGGGACTGAGGAGTTGGATAGTAACGTCCCTACTTGAAATAGAATTGTTCGTTTTTAATAGTAAAGTGGATAAATATATTCCAAATTTATCTCTACACAAAATTTTCAGTGAAAATTCAACTGACGTTTTATACGAAATATCTCTGGTCCGAAACAAATTCAACAAATACAAATCTCTACGTGAAAAAACCGATTGTGACAAATAAAAATGTCATCAATGAAATTGCTATTGGTATTTATTGGTCAGATTTGTATATCTTCTTATAAATTGGGTTATACTGCGTAAATTTAAAAATACGAACGGACATTTATGCATTGAATTACGCATTTGTTAAATAGTATATGGTGTAGGGTAATGTTCCCTAATTAAAAGTGTAGTATCCTGCTAAGTAGAATAGACCACCCTTTTTCTTACCGAGGTGTCGTAAAAGGCGACTAAGGTAGGTTGGCCCGTGTGATATCCAGTTGAGTAGAATAAATCACTTCTTTCTTACCGAAGTGTCTTAAAAAGCGAATAAGGTAAGTCGACCCGCCGTGTAGTATCCGGCTGCGTAGAATAGACCACCCTCTTTCTTATCTAGGCGTCGTAAAATACGACTTAGGTAAGTTGACGTCAAGCAGGCGGTCACAAAATATGTAGCCAAATCGTGTGACAAAGTTCAAGACCCGGGATCAAGTCCCACATTTCACCGGCATTTGCTTTTTAATATATATTTTTTTTAATATTACTATATCTCTAAAAAATACCAAGAGAAAGCACGGTCCTCCAAGTACTATTTACTCATCAAAAGTAAAAAGAGTTCCCACCGCGATAACGTCGTGTAAAGCTTATGAATAAGTGCCCCGGATGGGTTCGAAACTAGTCGGACTAACCCGATAGAATAAGACGTGAGTAGAGCCGGTTCTATACATTAACTACAAGAAAAAACTGTTACTCCTTATTACATTAAATATTTTCATTATTGCACCTGTTCAAAAGATATTTTAACCTAAAATAATAAAGGTGCCGCTGCCAAAACTCACTTGTTGCGAATATTAATTTGGTGTCACGTTTTTATGAATATTATATGAGTGTTGTAATTCTCCAGACGTTTCCAAGTATCTTCACGATATTTTGTTTCACAAAAAAGATCAATAAGTTCTTATAAGCAGTTACGTTTTGAGATTTCGATAGCAACTGAAATAATAGTAATAATAATATATTGGTGTATATAAACCATATAAATTAATGAAATTATTAATATAATTTAAATATCTTAGCTATTTTTAATCTTCGCATCTTTTTCGATTAATAGACGTCAGCCGCTATCAAATACCGTGTGTTGTTTGGCTGAGTAGAGTAGACCACCCTCTTTCTTATCGAGGTGTCATAAAAAGCGACTAAAGTAAGCCGACCCGTCGTGTGGTGACCGGCTGAGTAGAATAGACCACCCTGAGTTGTCATAAAAAAGACTAACGTAAGTTGACGTCAGGCAGGCGGCCGTTCATAAAATACGTAGATAAATCATATGACAACATGTTTATAACATGTGTTGATCCCACTTAGAGTGGGATAAGGGCAGGATGTTAATGAGACATCGACTAACTGTACGTAGATCTCTATAAACAGGAACCTTTCAGTAAGAGCACCATCGTCCCATGGTCATCACATAACAATTTGCAATCACTTTATTAATATTATAGAAATAGCTATATAAATATATATACCTTATTTATTTATATACAAGATGCATACATATAATACATACATGAAGATACTTGTACATAAACGCACAAATAATTGAGTATATAGCAAACTTTAAACACTATTTTAAGCGCACCACGTCAGTAGCACTAGCGCCCCAGGCGAGAGAGAACGTGTACTGACGTTTTGTTACTTTTTAATGCCTGTCTGAGCTTTTGCTATATTTAAACAATACAAGTGAACACATACACCACACCGGTGATCCCAAAATTGCTGCTCTAGAGAAAGCATCGAAAGAGGTTAAGGATAGAATAAAAATTTCCCCCCACTAAGACACCCCTTAAAACTTACACATGAATCCGCGCCAAGTCTCACTTGTTGATAAATGCTTGCACTTTATTTTGACAGGTTTATATTCTTGTCTAAATAAAACGCTGTTACGTCGCTCTTTGTTTTTACTGTTGAAACAACTTTGAACAACATAATTTTGAAAATTTAATTAGAGTTCAAGAGCCAAATGGCAATGTCATTATAGACTATTACAAGCTGTACTTCTTCACATTAACTAAGCCGGGTGGTATCCGGCTGAGTACAATAGACCAACCTCATTTCTTTCCGAGATTTCGTAAAAGGCGAATAAGGTTAGTGGACCCGCCGTGTGGTATCCGGTTGAGTAGAATAGATCTCTCTCTCTATTCTGACCGATGTGTTCTAAAAGGTGACTAAGGTAAGTTGACCCGCCGTGTGTTATACGGCTAAGTAGAATAGACCACCCTCATTTCTTACCGAGCTGTCGTAAAAGGCGAGTAAGGTAAGTTGACCCGCTGTGTGGTATCCGGTTGAGCAGAATCGACCACCCTCTTCCTTACTAAAGGTGTCGCAAAAAGCGACTAACGTATGTAGACGCCAGGTAAGCGGACGGCCGTAAAATACATAACCTTAGCACTTAGAGTGGGATAAAGGCAGGATAAATGATGGCATGGTTAACCTGTAAAAGCGGAACCAAAATACTAACAAACTTATTAAAATTATAATTAATCGAGGTATCTTAGCAGTTCCGCGTTTAAGAGTAAATATATAAAATATGTGATAAAATAGATAAGATAGTATAATTATATTGACATAAAACTTATCATATGTTTTTCGTAAAGCAAGTAACGTCATGGATTACGCGATACGGACTGACTCATTTCATATAGGCTGCAGTCTTTTATTCAAATTCAAAATATTCTTTATTCAAATAAACTTGTAAACAAGTGCTTTTGAATCGTCAACTCTACCGCTGGTTCGGAAAGCTGTTCCTACCGAGAAGAGCCAGCAAGAAACTCGGCGGTTGCTCTTTTAAAAATATAATTCTTAATACTATTTACATTAAGTCGTTACTGTCTTGTACAGGTTCAAAGAGAGCTATATCCACACATTCTTATTTTCCAAATAATCTTCAAGAGTATAGTAGGCTTTCTGTATCAGCCTCTTTTTAACAGTGTTTTTAAACTGATGTAATGGCAAAGCTGAAATTGATTGCGGAATTTTATTATAGAATCTTATACCAAAATCCACAAACGAGTTACGCACTTTTGCAAGGCGCAAAGCAGGAGCCGCAAGCTTATGTCGGTTCCTGCTTTGTCTATTGTTGTATACATAAATTACTATATTGTATATAGTAATTTATGATATCAAATTTGTTATTCTTTCGATTTCATTTCTATGTAACACAACTTGGTTGGTTAACCAATCTTTAAATAAATAAATAAATAAAAATATATGGGACACTTACACACACGGTCGTCCGTCCCCAAAGTAAGTAACTTAATACTTGTGTTATGGGTGACAGACAACTGGTGAATATATACTTATATATTTTTAAATACATACTTAAATACAAATATACACCCTTTAATATTTAAATTAGTCAATATTGTATGAATATATATAAATAAACTTTCTGAATCTCGGAAACGGCTCAATTTTCCTGAAATTCAGCATGTAGGGGGTTTTGAGGGAGAAAAACCGATCTAGCTTGGTTTTATCCCTGTTTTTGGGCATAAAAAAATATTAAAATTTAAATTGAATATATAAAACAATTTTTGTCGTTAATTGTCAAGTCAGAGTATCTTCTATTCTTCGGGAAACGAGTGAATTAAGAAAGAAAAAGAATTGAAGAAATTAAAATACTCAGGTTCGAGCCCCACCTATTCAATTATTTTTTTTTTTTTTTAAGTTTCTTTTTTATTTTGTAAAAAAATTACCAGGTACTTCTAATTATAAAAGTAATCTACTTTTAAAAGTATTTTTAATAACTTAGCCATTTCATCATCACAATAACTATAGATACTGTAACATTTCTTTAAATTTAGGTAATAAATAAATTATATACACTGTCTGTTTTCAGAACGATCTCTCTCTTTCTCCATGTCATCTCCATTCATTCTCCTGCCCTTTTCCCACTCTAAGTGGGGTCGGCACAACATTCTTTAGGTCTCACAGGAGGCACCCTTAGGACGACGTTCCCTAACACTAGTGGAGCTTCTGCGCTCTACTCTCCGCATTTACCGACCTCGACGATGCTTCTGCGCTCGCCCGTCCCACCCGGTGATCCTTTAAAAACCGTTAGGGCTAACAGCATATAGTCCCTTCGTAAAAAAACGTTTTAAACATGTTGTTGCATGATTTGGCTAATTTTTACAACCAGCCGCCTACCTGACGTAAACTTACATTAGTCGCCTTTTGCGACACCCCGGTGAGAAATGAGGGTAGTCTATTCTACTCAGCCGGATACCACACGGTGGGTCAACTTACTTTAGTCGCCCTTTATGACACCTCGGTATCAAATGAGGGTGGTATATTCTACTCAGCCAGATACCATACGGCGCGTCAAATTACTCTGTCAAATTAAGTGATATAGCCTGTGTTGCTCAGTAAAGATGCAGCTTGGTCCAATGGTGAAAGAATTTTTATAATCGGTCCAGTAGTTTTTGTCTGAAAATATTACAAACATACATACAAATTTTTCCTCTTTATCATATTTTATTATTTATAAAATATTGTGCCGCCCCCACTTAGAGCGGGATAAGGGCAGTAATGATGATCTATTATTACATTTGTTTAATTTTGTATTGGTAAGGCAGTCGACGATGAATCCACTAGCAGGTCAATCTAACTGGTTTACTTTTCAAAAATGATATCATCCTCCTGCCCTTATCCCACTCTAAGTGGGGTCGGCACAACATGTTATAAACACGCTGTTACATGATTTAGCTGCGTTTTTACGACCGTCCGCCAACTTACCTCTGTCGTATTTTACGACACCTCGGTAAGAATGAGGGTGGTCTATTCTACTAAACCGGATACCACACGGTGGGTCAACTTACCTTAGTCGCCTTTTACGACACCTCGGTAAGAAAAGAGGGTGGTACTATTCTATTCAGCCGGATACCACACGGCGTACTTTTCAAAAATGATAATACCCTCAATAAAGATTGTTTGCGTAACGATTGATATCTGAAGTGGGTAGCGGCAGACGTGCCGTCGTAAAGTCGTCTGGGCGGAAAGGACGCACGCACCGAACGTAAACGCGTTTGTGGCCATAACACGGCTGTAAATAGAGATTACTCAAAAGGGAAATGTTTTCTGTCTGGTCATCTAAAGAAAGTATATTTTACAGATAATTTTATAGTTAAAGTAAAAGATTGGCAACGACAAAATGGCAAAGCAAAAAATTGCTTTGCTTTGCTTAAAATTATTTTGCTGTAATCCGCGTTTTTTAAGAGAATTCTTGCAATGCTAAGCATATGAACCAGGTAACAATCACCGTTGATGATTGCGGCTTCGAATAAAAATGCAGGTCGCTGGTCGTTTGCGTATACATATATTTGCGAATTTTTACGATTTTACAAAACGAATAAGTTGCGCGCATACAATAGTTAGTTGACGTATATTCGATTTGAATTTGTGACGACGTTGATTATATATTGACGTCTTATTGACGGCTAATCTGACGTGATGTTTAATCTGCATTCTTGCGTTAACAATCACATACCAAATACATGCAGTACAAGCCACCATACGTATCACAAGATGCCGCCAACACCAACACTCCATACAAGCGTACATACGATCGTTTAGCCCCAAAACCAAAGCATCATCATGAGGATAGGCTCCATGAACAAAATCGTAATGCTGCTTCATACACTTAGCATTGCATATATTCTCTTAGCAAACGCGGACTATAGCAAAATAATTTTATTGTAACTTCTGTACTATGGAGTTCCGCAAAGTAACGCCTGCTTCTATACATCATTTTAAAAAAAATTGCTTTCCGATTTTGTCGGAGTGAGTGCGTGATAATCCGCCGAGTTTCTTGCTGGTTCTTCTCGGTAGGAGCAGACTTCCGAATCAGTGGAAGCTTCTTAAAAACATTTATCAATTCAATAGTACTGAAATCAGTCCACTTGAATAAAGAATATTTTGAATTTGTCGTTGAGCCTATCTCTTGACGATGGTTACGGGGCAAAACAATCGTGGATATTGTCGTAGTGAATGTGTGTAGTGTGCTGTTGGTGGTAGTGTCTTGTAAAACGTGCGGTAAATCATACTAGTATAAAGTTCAGCAGCGTCGTCTCGCTGACTCCCCGGGTGGGGGGTAAGAGGGGTACGGGCCTCGAGGCGTACCTCTTTGCCCGGGCAGTTCCTCGCGGGCACTTAAGCCCGGTTTGTGTTTCGGCCGTAGGCCGAGGTCACCTGGGTGACCTAAGGGTGTCGGTATTTGGGCCGTGGGCCCAGATCACCTAGGTGACCTAAGGGATGTCTGGTTCGGTGGGGAGGTCTGGGAATATTAGCTCCCAGACCTCAAAGTCGTCGTCATGTGGTGTCATATCCGGTGGTGTCATAATCCGTGGTGTCGCCCTCTCGCCCGTCGCGTCGTCCTCGTCGTCGCCGTCGTCATCCGCATCGGGCCGCGGAGACGGTGACCGCAGGAGCTCGCGAGGCAGGGAACGTCCATCGGGTGGTCGCGCATGGAGTGGCGCGATGCCGTGGAGGTGTTCGTGCGCGCTGTGGTCCGCACGCGCGAACATCCGGCGCGCAAGGCGACGGACATACTCCTCCACGGTCGGCATTTTGGTCTCCCGATGCACGACGTCGTTCCGCACATACCTTGGGGCTCCTACGATCAGTCGCAGGCAGCGGTTCTGCTGGACTTGCAGTCTTCGCTTCTGGTACGCCGAACATAGCGCGTACCAGGCGGGTGCCGCATACGTCAAGCGCGAGCGGACGTAGGCACCGTAGACCCGCAGTTTGGTATTCATAGGTAGATGGGATGTGAATAGCGCGTGAAGCTTGGACCTGGCAGCGGCAGCTCAACCCACGACGTGATTCACCGTGGGGATCATGCACAGGCTGCGGTCCAACTCACACCCCAAAAACCTTACTGTGGTCTTCCACTCTACGTCCTGGCCTCGTAGAGTCAGCTGACGTAGCGGCTTGGAGCGGCTGGTGAGCAGAGCGGCCGTCTTCCCGACGTTGACGGCCATCCTCCACTTGTCCAGCCATTCCGGCAACAAGTCCAGCATACGCGCTGTCGTCGGCGAACAGCGACAACAGCACGTCCTCCTCCCCTTCCCGCAGATGGTGGCGCAGGGTGGGGATGTCATCCGTATACGCCGCGTATAAGCGCGGCGATATACAACTGCCCTGGGGTACTCCGGCTTGGATGGTGCGTGGCTGGGATGCGGCACCATCCACTGCCACGTAAAAGCTACGGCCGTGTAGAAATGATGCCAGCACTCGCACATAAGCAGGCGGCATGGTGGTATCCAGTATTTTGACCAGGAGCCCGGCGTGCCACACACGATCGAAGGCCTTCTCGATGTCGAGAAAGACCCCCACGGTGTAGCGCCCGTTGTTCCGCTCACTGGTCAGGTGGTTTATTACCCTCGCCAGCTGGAGCGTCGTCGAGTGGCCGCTGCGGAATCCAAACTGCTCCTCGCGCAGGGGCAGATGGGGCGTGACTCGACGCAGCAGCAGACGCTCGAACAGCTTGGCTATGTGCGAGAGCAGGGTGATCGGCCGGTAGCTTCCAGGCAGGCGGCGGTCCTTCCCCGGCTTGGGAAGAACAATGATGTTCCCGGTCTTCCACGCCTCTGGGAAGTGGCCGGTGCAGAGTACTCCGTTGAACAGTCTCGTGAGCGCTACGAGACCTGTTCGGGGCAGCAGCATCAGCGCGGCGTTAGTGATTCCGTCGGGGCCTGGCGCTTTTCGCTTATCAAGGCGAGCAGCGACCGACCGCAGCTCTGACAGGGAGATGAAGTCCTCTCCCCGGAGCGGCGGTGTAGGGGCCGACAGGAACCTTTCCAGCTTGTCCTGGACAGCCGCGTGATGACGGATGACATGGAGGTTGGAGGTGTTGGGGGCGTTGGGCGTAAATGTCTGTTCCAGGTGTGCCGCCAGAATCTCAGCACGATCCTTGGCGGCATAGGTGCGTTTACCCGCGGCATCGAGCAGCGGATAAACGGGGGTGTCTTGTCCGGTGAGTTTCTTGCAGAGGGAGTACAGCGCTGTGTCGTGTTCTGTCGCTCGATCGACGGTATCCTCCCATCGCTCGTCGAGAGCGACTACGGCACGCGCGATCCTCTCTGCAAGCCGGTTCAGGTCAGTCTTCACCCTGGGGCAACGAGTGCGGGCCCATAGGCGGCGCAGGGTGCGCTTCCGCTTAAGCATATTGCGGAGCGAGCTCGGCAGGTCCTTCCTTCGATTGGTATCCGGTGAAGTCAACGTGGTGGTGGTGGCTGCTGCCTTGGCGGCGATGATCGCCTCCGCGATGAACGCAGCAGCATCGTCGACTCCCGAAGGTGTAGTGATCGGGCCTGCTAGCTCAAGCCCGGCAAGCTCTGCGGTGTAGCGCTCCCAGTTCGTCCGCGTCCGCGGCGGGTGAGGCACTAAGAAGCCTCCCTGGGTGGCTAGGGTGACCAGAACCGGAAGGTGTTGCGTGTCGAGGTCGTAGAGTACCTCGACATCAAAGGGGTTGTCCAGTCCATGGTGCAGCACTATGTCTATGACGTCTGGCTGGGAGCGGCTGTCGGTGGGTATGTGGGTCGGCGCTCCCGGCCCCACCACACCGTACCCGCTCCTCACGCTATCTTCGTGCAGGTGCCTCCCGACCGCAGTGATGATTCGCGATCCCCACGCGTGATGTTTCGCGTTGAGATCGCCCACGATCACTGCAGGTCCCTGCTGCCCGAAGATTGCCTCGACATCAGTGCTGCAGAAAGTCTGTCCGGGTGGTTTGTAGGCGGCATAGATGCGGAGCTCCTGGTTGCCCACGTTGACTCGCACCCCCTGTGTGCGGGTGCTAGTGAACGGGGTGTGCTCCAGCTCTTCGTGTATGATGTCCCTCCGCACCAAAGCGGCCGTACCTCTGTACGGGCGGCCCCGGGGAGAGACTTCATCGCGGCGATACACGAAGTAGTTGGGCACGCGGAGCTCGACGCTGTCCGTGAGTTTAGTTTCGCCCAGGAGGATGACGTGGATATCCTGCGACTGGGCGAGTAGTGTTACTCACGGACGTGACCTCTGATGCCGCCCGGGTTCCAGTATAGGATTCGTAGGGAGGTCATTGATACGACCTCCCAAACTGGGTAATTGCTGCCGTGATGGCGCCGACTACGTCCCTGTTGCTCAAATAGTGAGTGAGTGCCGCCATAAGCGCCTCGATAAGGACCCGGACAATATTGTTAATGCCCGAGTCCTGCGCGAGGGGTGGCGTATCTTATCGGTTCGGTTATTTTAATTTTTGCTTACAATTACCATTACATAGATTTTCTTCACAAATGCAAATTATAACAAAATAATTCTATCATATCTTTTGTACTATGGAATTTCGCAAAGTGACAATTACTTCTATAATTATTGGTTATAATAAAAAATTATTATAAGTATTACAATATTATAAATTGTGTGTAATAAAACAAACATTTATTTCCCATGGTATAATTAGTAGCTAAGTATATACTTTTGATTTTAAAGAATAATAAATTTAGTTCCATTTGGTACCAGCGATAATAAAGCTGTTTTAGTGGCCCAACATTAATTAAAACTGAGGTCTGCAAACCAAACTTTCTTGTTTTCTATTGCTGACAGTTTAGATGATAAGGGACGCTGGAATCTGGAATGTTCCGTACCATTTTCTAGACATTCTGCCTATGGTGTTGTTTCGAGATTTTTGTACGACCCACTTATAAAATTAACTTTAATTTATAATATCTGCTTCGATTACCATGCAAGACAATTTTCGTGATGATTTTTACCTCTTATACTCTTTACTCTCTATTTTCTATAAAAATAATATTATTTTTCTTGTATAGACAGTAAAAATTATGGTCACAATTTTTGTTGTTACAAGACCGCAATTTCAGATAAGAAAAATTTTGTATTTCTATTTGTCTACACTTTAAAAGTCGTACAATTTAAGACTGTCTTGTTTACCTACTATTAGGTGAGTTAAAATCACTTCAAACCTGTGACCAATAAAAAATGGTATGTGGTTTTGAATCATGATTCTAGGGAAAAAATAGGATAATGAAAAGTTGTTGCAGTTTTACATATTATTAGAATTTATCTGACGATTTTATTTTATCTTTCTTGCAATAATTCCATTGAGAATTATTTCTTCATGAAAACATAATGTTTCGTCTGTTATATATCTTTAATATTTAAATGAGTTAATCTTGTATCGTATGTATATACATATATATATTGGGAATCTCGGGACTCCAACGATTTTCCTGAAATTCAGCATATAGGGGGTTGTGGGGGAGAAAAATCGATCTAGCCAGGTTTTATTTTAAAAAGATACATTTTATCCCTGTTTTTGGACATTAAAAATACTAAAATTTATATTAAATTTAATTTTTGTCATAAAGTGTCAAGTCAGCGTAGCTTATTCGGGGAACGGGTGGTCGCGAGAAATGAAAACACCTAGGATCGAGCTCCACCTATCACATTATTATTATTTTTTTTTTGGAAAAATTTACCGACAAGGCTCGGCCACCCAGATGTTAGCATTAAAATTACTCCTACTTATAAAACATATCGTAAAGTTATTGTAAATATTGGATATATCACTATATTGTAAATTAACGTTTTCCTTTACAGTTTAGTGGCCCGACTTTAATAAAACCTAAAGCACGTAAAGCGAACAGAAACTCGATGATTGTTTCAAATAAATATGGCAATAACTCTTTAACTACAACTAAGCAGTAAATGTGTCTAGTACAACGTTTTATGAATGTTTCCGCAGGTGTTGTTAGGTTCTACATCTGTTAGAATTAAGGTTTTTATGATTCTTGGTCTATCTTTGGTTTTAAACCAGTTTGGTTATCACATTGGAGTGTATATATGTATATTACAATTAATGTAAGGGCACTATTAATTGACCATGCACTAGTAGTTGACTGTTTTATATGAAAGTTTAAATAATAAGTGTTTTGTTTGTTGTAGCTAATAAAAAATATTAATAATATTAAATAATGGGCTACAGTTCTGAGCTTTTGGGCAGTTGTTAATATATGGCAACAGGTAATTACAAAGTAATTTTTTTATTAGCTACAACAAAACGCTTATTATTTAAAATTTCATACAAAACGGTCAACTACTAGTGCATGGTCAATTACTAGTGCAATTACCTTAGGTTCGTTAGAGTTTTAAGCTGTTAATATTTGTATTAAGTTATTGTATACCTGTGCTGTGTATCACAGGAAGTAGAAATAAATGATTTAGGTGAAAGGTTAACAGATAAGTTTATCTGTTACCGTTTTAACACCTAATCGGCTGGACTGTATTGATGTAATTTTGGAACAATAACATTTACCTATATACCGGGAGAATAAAGTAATTATATTTATATAACATCATTCTCCAGGCCTATCCCACTCTAAGTGGGATCTTCACAACATGTTATAAACATGTCACATGATTCGGCTAGGTATATTAACTCCACTTATTTAGTCGCCTTCTACGACACTACAGTAACACAGAGGGTGGTCTATTCTACCCAGCCGGATAGCCCATCGTAAGTAACTTACCTTAGTCGCCCTTTATGACACCACGGTAAGATACAGGGGGTCTGTTCTATTCAGCCAGATACCACACGGCGATTTTTATATTATCGGCTTATATGATGATAAATGATAAATGTAATTAATTGTGTACACTTGTTAAAGATATGCATATCAGTATCTATTTACAGTATATTCGAAAATCTACACGTAAAATAGAATAAATGCATACAGCAGTCACGAAAACTGGGGACGTTAAAATTGATGGTTATTTTATTTATAACGGAAGCTACCAGAGTTCAGATTAAATCAACATCCAGCTTGCAAGATCCAAGTAAATAAATACTGCAGTTTAAACTAACATGAAATGACAACGGCCATGCATCAAGTTTCTGCTCAGCAAAAGTGAACGTGAGCCACTTCGAGTCGCTTCTTATCAAGATGGCCGTCGCCCGCCATTTTGCGTTTTCGGCGGAACGGACGTGCATTTTGTTAGCTGACTTTGAAATACGGGACTTGTTTTAAATTCTTGTTTAGTATCGATAGTGTGATTATGTAAGCGATAAAATTGGCCTGCGAGCGGATTCGGACAATTCTAAACAATTGTTTCTGGCTTGAAATGTTTTAAGATTGCAGTGCAAACAATTTTTCATTTATTTTGAGGAGTTTGTAATATGATCTTATTTCAAACTAGCTTCTTGACCCCATTCCTGGAATGATCGCTGTCAACACTGCAAATATCATCATTGTCTAATTGATATCTGGAATTTGTTATATATTATATCGAATAGGGGGATTCGACGCTCTCGCTGGAGTGAGGTTCTTGGAGGTGGCCGATGTATTAAGTGTTAACAATGCATCGGTTGTGGTGCAAGAGTCTGTCCAGTACAAGAGTAGCAAGAGTTGGCTGTTGATGAGGGTGTAAACGTGATACGTTCAGTATCCCTGTGCCCTCGCATCCGAGCAGCAAGGTGGAACACTATGAGATTTTAGCCGGTAAGAGTCCAGCATAACTGCTTCCCACTCCAGCGGAAAGCAGTACCTATGAAGGGTTTTTTTCCTATTTTGAGTGGATCGCGATCTTTTTCTCCACTAGCGAGAAACGCCAAACTTGTGGCCTCTACAAAACTCGCTACGGGTCAGGGGTGACGGCTTCCGCTATTGGATAAGTCCACCACCGCCCCGCCTGCGCTTTGGGGATGGGGAAATCCATTAATTACTGACGGGAATTGGAGTAAAAGGGAGAGGGAAGTCCTGACATTAGATCTTATATATCTAATATCTTATCCTATTTAGCAAAAGAAGAATTGAGCAACTTATACAATTGTTACGCCTAATAAGTAAGTAAGTAGCGGCCTGTTACTCTCCCACTGCTGGGAATAGGCCTCTTCTCTCCGTTTTTGGAGAGAAGGATTGGAGCTAAGACCTACCACGCTGCTCCAATGCGGATTGGTAGGTTACACATATCTCCAGAATTCTCTAGAGATATGCAGGTTTCCTCACGATGTTTTCCTTCACCGAAAAGCGTGTGATAAATTGCAATTATCAATAAGACACATAAGTTTTAACAGAAAAACTCATTGGTGTCTGCCCGGGTTTGAACCCCTGACCTCCTCGTAAGAGTCGCACGGTGTAACCGCTGGGCTACCCCAGCTTGCGTTACGCCTAATATGATTGTTCAACTCGGTAATTGCTTGATTATAGATTGTATCCTCCAATTAACACCTATGAAGGGTTTCCTCATGTAAAGAAAGATCTTTTTGTTATGAGGACTTCTCTGTGTTATTATTCAGAATACTGATGAATTGAATGATGGGACAATCACATTTGACCCCTTATTCGTATGCAAGAGAGACCTCAGCGCAACGTTAGATCTCAAAGGGATTGCTAAATTTGTGAGGTCCCACGAGTCCCCCCGATATCCGCTACCAGTAACGCACACTTGCGACGTAATAAGCAATAAATTGTGTACCTTTGTTTACATAATTTACGGAGGCCTACGGGTGTGCAGTGGGCGATCTCTAGGGAACCGCGTTCTCATATTAGGTCGGCTTCGTTGTCTGTATTATTCATAGGGTATCGAGACAATATGCCTTAAATCTGATCCTGTTTAATTATTGTTTTTCACTGGATATAGATGTCGATTATATATAAAGCAGATGTGCTGGTGTCCTTATCCTGTCTCGTTATATTTTAACCGACCAGCCCTTACTTTTCGTGGATAATAGAACCTTATGCCCTGACTGAGACCCGTTACTTTAGAAAGAGTAGCACGGTCTCACCGCTATGACACCTCTTATACAAATCTAAAAATTTTATGAAAATTAGCATTGGGGGGGGGGGGGTGATAGTGTTAATCGATCTAACTAGGTTACCATTTAAAACAAATTTTCGTTTTTTCTGAAAAAATGCTAAAATGTTGAATCGAATGCAAATGATATTTTAGCTGTCAATTGTAAAGTTGTGATAGCTTAAGGGGTAACGAGCGGAAAAAGTTCGAATATTGTATTTTTTTAAATCTTTGAAAATTACCGAGTTACGCTCGGGCACCACGATACTATAAAATATGCAAACAACTAAATTAAAGCTACTCTGCTTGAAAATGACAGTTTTTTTAACTGCTTATACAAGTGGCTCTTTATAATAATTAGTAAAGTGTAAGATATTTATTTGGTCGCCATAACATCCTTATTTACTGCGAAATAAATTACAAGAGAGACATACAAAACGCAGTAATTGCGTAGATCTTATTATGATATTGTCCGCTAAGTAGTCGTTTTCGTATCAGTTTTCCTTATGGTCTCTCTGTTATTATATTTTTTTTACTCTGTACATAAAAAAATGAATTTTATAAAGAAGCTTCTAGAATGCCCAGTTAGTGTCTTTCTCTTTCTCTAATACTAGCTTTCGCCAGCATCTCCGTCCGCGTGAAAAGATTAAAACCGTAATATAGTCTTTTAATAATTATAAGAATGATTTAAGTTGGTCAACCTTAAAAGCTGGACATATGCTGTCGCGGACTTTTTTTTAGATCTTTTAGAGGCGAAAGTAGTATTTTTGAATAACTATTACCGTTTTCTCAGCGCACGCAAGGAAAGCTTTGAATTTTTCCGTTATCGTACTATTTTTTATTGCTGCTCTTCTCCTATTCATCTAAGCGTGATGTTATATAGCCTATAGCCTTCCTCGATAAATGTATGTGAATCTTAGACTGAAAGAATTTTTCAAATCGGTTTAGTAGTTCCTGAGATTAGCGCGTTCAAACAATAAATGAAACAAACGAATCTCAAACAATCAACAAAGATCTCTACAAGAATGATAGTGTCTTTACAATTATTATATAATATCACAATTCTCATCTTTCTCCTGACCTTATCCCACTCTAAGTGGGGTAAATACCTAGCTAAATCTTGTGACAATATGACATTCTATTTTACAACCAGCCACCTGTCTAACGTCAACTTACTTTAAGAAAGAGGGAGGTCTATTCTACTCAAAAGTATACCACACAGCGGGTCAAACTACCTTAGTGGCCTTTTACGACACTTCGGGAACAAATAAGGGTGCTCTATTCCACTCAGCCGGATACCACACGGCGGATCGACATACCTTAGTCGCCTTTTATAGCAAGAACGTCGATAAGAAATGAGGGTAGTCTATACTACTCAGCCGGATGCCACACGGCGGGTCGGCTTACCTTAGTTGCCTTTTGTAACACCTCGGTTAGAAATGAGGGTGATCTATTCTACTCAGCGGGATAACTAAAGTCGAAAAATCGAGTCTATTTGTCTAACAATTATTAGTAACGTCAACAAGTTATTTCAGTTTTAGTATTAAATTTAAAAATTTCGTAGAAACTTTAAGCCATTGGAATGTGTGCGGTGCGAACCCATACAAATTCCCCTTTATTATATTAATTTCTCGATTCCTCTACAAACCAATCTGTTGTTTAGTGTCATCAAGACCAAATTTAATTAAATCCAAGCACTTCTGGAATTTAATTTACTCACGACATGTCTGGATATGGAAACGCAATATCGAGTAAAAAGCTCACCGTATATTAACTCTCGGTGGAAACTTTACTTGACTTTGCACAAAGCACACGGCACTGAAGCTATTCATTTTTATTTAATTTGAGGGCATTAATCATTCAGCAAAATGGTAGCGGTTATTTTCAATAAAACACATCGTATATATTCACGGTGCATACAACGTATTAGGGTTGACAACCATTTGTAAATGCAGAAAGTTATAATAATAATGCTTATTACTGGTTACATTTCATCATTACTGTTCTGGACAGGGTTGAAGAGTAGCTATATCCACACATTCTCATCATCTAAGTAAACCTCAACAGTATAGTATGGTGTTTTTAAACTGCTGTAATGGCAAAGCTAAAAATTGATTGCGGAATTTCATTATAGAATCTTATACCCTAACACACAAACGCCGTATGTACTTTTACATGGGGCAATGCAGGACCCGCGAAATTAGCTCACTTAAAATATATTGAGGCATCAGTTTAAATTTCTTAAAATTATGCGTTTTATGTTCCAGCTGATTCTGCCGTTAGTTACATGGTGTCTATTTATCCGGAGACCACTGAAAATCAGCAGTGAGGCTAAGGCTTCCAGTCTGAGTGGCCATCCTTTACGACCTTTTACACAGCTGTACTTATTGTTTACTTTAATTATTTAGTTTAATATTCAAAATTACATTTATATATAAATAATAATTTGTAATGTGTATTTATAAGCTGTGTATTTGTAAGATGAAATTCGAATAAAGATCTTCTTATTCTTATTCTAATAGAATTGTTTAGCTATAGTCCGAGTTTGTTTAGAAAATGTATGTAATGGTTAGCAGGAAGCAAAAACCGGTCTTCTTCTTTCGAGAAGAACCAGTGAGAAACTCAGTAGTGTAAGGATTGGAGTATAAGCAAATTGAAAATAAAAAAAAAAGTAAAAAAAATTGCTTTGCGTATTTGCGTGGAGTCTTCTGTGTGATAATTGGTGATTTTTTTAACCTACTCAATTACGTTAGCGCCATCAATTTGTATGGCGCTGGAACATCGGTCACTAGATGTCGCTGTTACAGTATACAAATAAGCGTTATGCTAACCAGATCGAGTAGATTAAAAAAACTCACCCTCAGATGTTGTTTTAGTTGCGGGGAGAAACAATTATTGAGTTTGTGAAAGTGAATATGTGTAGTGCTTGTGTATAGTAGTGGTTGAGGTTTGTAGTTTATGTGTTTTTGGGAAAACGGATAGTCCACTCTACATTAACATTATATATATTTTCTATTAACTTTATTGCGGATTATAGCAAAATAATTTTATTATTACTTTTGTATTATGGATCTCTGCAAAATAACGATTATTCAATATTCATCATTCTCTTGTCCTTATCCCACTCTAAGTGGGGTCGGCACAACATGTTATATACATGCTGTCACATGATTTGGCTGCGTTTTTACGACCGGCCGCCTGCCTGACGTCAACTTACCTCTGTCGTATTTTACGACACCTCGGTAAGAAAGAGGGTGGTCTATTCTACTAAACCGGATACCACACGGTGGGTCATCTTACCTTAGTCGCCTTTTACGACACCTCGGTAAGAAATGAGGTTGGTCAATTCTACTCAGCCGGATACCACACGGCGGGTCGACTTACCTTAGTCGCCTTTTACGACACCTCAGTAAGAATTGAGGGTGGTACTATTCTATTCAGCCGGATACCACACGGCGTAACGATTATTCAATATTATTATTAATTATTTAAAAAAAAAGTTTTGTTTTGTGAAAATATTTGTTTTTGAAACGAGAGACAACCCTAAAACCAAACCATACGTACAGGAAATCCGGGACACAGGAAAACTCGCGAAGTTTCGGCAAGTTTCGGCAAGTTTCGGGAATCCGAAGCGTTCGTTGAATGTTGACTATCCGAGATGGTCGAGATATGCGGAATTGCGAACGTTTTATTACTTTCTATGTCGTTTGTCACAAAGAGAGTAATTGTTATGGGGATACCCTTTTACACTTCATTTCGCGTCTCGTTTGTTTATTAGTCCGTGAATGGTGGGTTACAATTTAATTTTTGCGTTGAAATCGCTTCTCTTGAGTGTACGTCATATCCATTGTTATATTAAGTACAGTTATTCCCTCCTCTCTTAGTAGACCCATAAAAATAACATTTTTCTAAGAATTATAAATAAAAATTGTAGTTGTAATAACTTTTTGGACTGTTAAAATACGTAGTTTTTAAAATACGAACATTTTTTAAATAAAGACGTAGAAGTTTTTAAAATAGCTAACACAATTTTTTTTAATATCACTTTTTCTCTTTAACTGTCTTTAATATTATTGTCATCATCCTCCTGCCCTTATTCTAGTCTAAGTGGTGTCGGTACAAGATGTTAACATGTTGTCACATGATTTGGCTAGCTATTTTACGAACTGCCGCCTGCCTGGCGTCAGCTTACTTTAGTCGTATTTTACGACACCTCGGTAAGAAAGAGGATAGTCTATTCTATTGAGCCGGATACCACACGGCGGGTCGTCTTTCCTTAGTCGTCTTTTACGATACTTCGACAGTAAATGTGGGTTGTCTGTTCAACTCAGCCGGATACCACACGGCGGGTCAACTTACTCAGTCACCTATAAAAAGGATTTATCGCTTAATAATTTTAATAGTTTAAAATTATTTAAAAAAGGATTTATAGCAAAATAATTTTATTATTTTTAATTCTGGGTCATCGCAAAGTAACGCCTTCTCAACTGGCCAACTTTTCACTGTAATCCTGTATATTGTTATTGTTTTATGTCTGAATGTGAATTGAAAAATAATATTAAAAATTATGAAAAATGAGTGTATTTGTGGTTTGTGCGTGCGTGTATGTGTGTGTGCGTGTATGAGTGTGTGTATTAGCTTTAATTATTTGCCATTAAATTATCATAAAAAATATTAAATCTTTACAGTTACTACAGTAATTCATTTGCTGTTAACAAGATACAAGTTTTAGTTTCAGCTTCATATTTGATTCTTATCAAACATATTTGTCACCTGCTTTATTTAATTACACACATATCGCAGTGATAACAGTTTACAATGACCCAGTATCATAAACACGGCAAGACTTGACGCCGTTTTCACACTTGAAATTCTTGTTTATTTGGAAATTTCTCGCGTTGTGTGTTTAGTGATTTAAGTAAAAATTTACTAAATTAATTTAATGTGTTTGTATTAAGTTGAATGTGAAAGAATTGTAAATCTTAAACTATCATGGAAACTTTATTTGAAGTTATATATCAATGGACTTTACAGACTTTATTTTTAATGTTATGATATACATATGTGAGTCAAAATTGGAATAAATTTTATTATATTGTTAAGGAAGCTAATATGTTTTAAACAAGTAGTATGAAACTATTTTCACTATTGAAAACAGCTTGTTACGGGATCATCATCTTCCTGTCCTTATCCCACTCTAAGCGGGGTCGGCACAACATGTTGTAAACATGCTGTCACATGATTTGGCTACGTTTTTACGACCGGCCGCCTGTCTCACGTCAACTTACCTCAGTCGTATTTTACGACACCTCGGTTAGAAAGAGGGTAGTCTATTCTACTAAACCGGATACCACACGGTGGGTCAACTTACCTTAGTCGCCTTTTAGACACCTCGGTGAGAAATGAGGTTGGTCTATTCTACTTAGCCGGACACCACACGGCGGGTCGACTTACCTTAGTCGCGTTTTACGACACCTCGGTAAGAAATGAGGGTGGTCTATTCTACTCAGCCGGATACCACACGGCTAAGCTTGTTACGGGATAATTTGTAGAATTAGGCGTTTGAAAATAAGATGAGAATATTGATGTGGATGGGGTGACAACATATGATTATATATAAGGGGACGTTTGAAAGCATCCATTGTAGAAAATACGAGACGTTCAAGATTAATACGGACATGTACTGAGGAAGATGAAAATGATGTGACCAAACGAGTGTTAAATATGAATGTGGATGGATATGTGAATAGAGGAAGTTTGAAACAGAGATGGTTGGATTGTGTGAAGTATGACATGCGTATACCAAAGCTAGCGCCAGAATTGATAAATGATAGGAGAGAATAGAAGAGAAGACCTGTTTTGCTGAGAATGACGATAAGGCTCATATATTCCAGGCTAATGTATAAATAAAAAATCACGTTTTTTGTGTATTAGTATATACTTGAGGGTAGTACACGCAAACGTCGCGGGTACAGAATAGAATTTTTTTTTATATATTCTTTATTTTTGGGGGTTTTTTCTCAAGGAAAATGCCACCCCCATAATAACTACAAACTAACCTTACTCTCTACGACTTATGCGTACTTTAAACATAATGTAAAGCAATTTCGCTTCTCCCGGATCTGGAGAAGCGAAATTGCAAATTAAAAGTAAGTATTAAGAAAATTAAAATTAAAAGTGGCAAAATCTAATATTAATACTAATATCATCATCCCACTCTAAGTAGGGTCGGCAAAACATTTTATTAACATGTTGTCACATGATTCGGCTAGGTATTTTACGACCGACTGCCTGATTTTATTAATACACTCAACACATTGCATCTTATTAAAATTTACAACAATAAAATAAAATAAATACTTTTGTGCGGAACGAGGACCTTAAAAGTGATTTTAGACAAAAGTAATAATAAAATTATACACATGTCTATTATATGAACTACAATGGCACGAAATTTTATTAATATAAAAGCGTAACGGACAGACTGAACTTCACAATTATATCAGCATGAATATCATCACCAAAAAAACAGTTGAATTTCTTGTAAGAGATAAGTCGGATTATCAATGCCAAACAAATAAATATCAAATAATGACGCAAGTTAAAAGTTACCAGGGTGAAAAAACCCAGTTGGCAGCGAATGTAATCTGTGCATTCTTTTCAAGCAATTGGCGATTTTCCTTTATTATCTGTGGCCTTCGCACATTGACGTCAAAGGAGGTTTTATATTGAACGATAAATTCGGCGTTGGACTCATAATGAATATATTTATGAATCTCATATCATTTTATCAGGAAGACACTCATGTACTTGTTATGACAAATTCGTATGTAAATAAAACTTTGAGACTTTTTTATCTTACGATTTCTTCTGTTACATATATACATCCAGTCCTTATCCTACTCTAAGTGGGGTTGGCACAACATGTTATAAACATGTCACATGATTTGGCTACGTATTTTACGACCAGCCGCCTGCCTGACGTGAACTTACCTCTGTTGTATTTTACGACACCTCGATAAGAAAGAGGGTGGTCTATTCTACTCAACCGGATACCACAAGGTGGGTCAACTTATCTTAGTCGCCTTTTACGATACCTCGGTAAGAATTGAAGTTGATCTATTCTAATCAGCCGGATACCACACAGCGGGTCGACTTACCTTAGTCGCCTTTTATGACAACTCGGTAAGAAAGAGGATGGTCTATTCTACTCAACCGGATACCACTAGGTGTGTCATCTTACCTTTGTCACGATTTATCGGTGAGAATTGAGGTTGATCTATTCTACTCAGTCGAATACCACATGGGTGGGTCAACTTACCTTAGTCGCCTTTTACGACACTTCAGTAACAAATGAGGGTGATCTAGGTTTGTTCTGTTATCAGCATTAAAAAGACCATATGTTTTAAAATGATTCTGTTGTATAATATATTCAAAATTCAAAATCTTGAATTGGATGACAGCTTTATTCTACAATTCTCCTAAAATGACATGCATATAAAATGATTAGTACCATAGCTAAATGATAGCAGAGAATAGGAGCAGAAAATATGTTGTGGCGACCCCACTTAGGGTGGAGTTAGAGGGGAGTGGAGAGAGGGATAAAAAATAGTTGAATAAAAAATTCACAGCATGAAAAACAAAAAATGTTGACTATTTCCTAATCCATTTACTATTTAAGATACCGGAATTATCAACGGCGTGATATTGGGTTCGATTATTAAATCATCGTAGTCGTATCGTTAGCTGTAAATGTCATTACCCAACAAAAGGAAGAGTGAACGATGTTTCCATTAAATAAATTGATTGCGTCATTGTTATCTATGTGATAATGGAATGGTAATCGATTGCGCGATAACAATTGGTCGATTACGATTCGTGTATGTCGGTTCCTAATTAATGTTGGTTTATTAATTGGTATGAATGGTCCAGGTGAGTACAATGAGCCGAATTAATTGACGCAATTTTTATGCTTGCGTATATAAAGTCGCATGTGAAAATTTTAGTATAACATTAATGGTCTGAGTTAATTATTATATAGCATTAAGCGTTACGTTAGCACCAAAGAAACAAAAATATAATGTTGAAAAACCATAAACAATTTATAGAACTAGGCGTTACTTTGCGGAGATTCATAATACAAAAGTAATTATAAAATTATTTTGCTATAATCCGCGATGAAGTAAAATAGAAAATATATAGAATCGACAAATGGACAATCGGTTATCATACCTGATACATGCAGGATTCGTAAAAACACTTGTATAAACCTCCACCACCGCCACCACAATACACAATGACTACATACGTTCACTATCACAAACTGAACAGTCGTTTCGCCCCGCAACCGAAGCATCATCAGGAGATAGACTTCACGACCAAAATCGCAAACCAAAAAACCGTTATAAACCAAAAGTCTTCGAGCAGTGCGTGTCGGCAGTGATGACATACGGACCTGAAACGTGGCTTCATAAGAATGCTCAGAATAACTCTAAGATCACGTAGATATACTCAAAACTTTGTTCACAGTATCTCTACGTGATCTAATTTGAAATACTCCTGTTCCTCTCCTATCCACCGTAGCGTGGTGTTATATAGCCTATAGCCTTCCTCGATAAATAGACTATCTTAGTAAATAAAAAATCTTAATAATGATCGTGCTTTGCTCTACTGGGACCGATCTATTATCACTGACAGGTATATTGTGGCCAATAAACCTGATATAGTTTTAGGGGATCGGTCAGCGCATCGGGTAATTATTGTTGATATCACTGATGATGATAATCTCATAATAGCTGAGAAAGAAAAATTAACTAAATATCTTGACCTAGCTCATGAGATAACCGCCATGTGGGATATTGATTTAACAATAATTGTTCCAATTGTGTCGGTTAATGGCTTATCGCGAAGATCCTCGACCAATATCTAAAGAGGCTCTCACGTAGTTGTTGGATCAAGCGTGGGATACAAAAGGCAGTTTTGCTTGAGACGGGACGGATTGTGAGGAGGTCAGTCTGGAGCCCTAACAACGGGTAGCTTGAGTACTTTCTCCGCTGCCTGTGGTCAACAATTTTTATTATATTTTTAAATGTTTTTTTTTGTATTCATTTAATATAGAAAATATTTAAAAATATAATATAAATTTGTATATAAATAAATAAAAGAAATAATAATATTTTTTCAAATCGGTCTAGTAGTTCCTTTGATTAGCGCGTTCAAACAAACAAACTCTTTAGCATTATATATTAGTATAGATATAGACGAAAAATTAGCGAATTTTTATATGGTTTTTGCTAAACGATAGTGCACCTTTTGAGGAATAATAGAAATAATAGTACATACTTCGGCTAAACTGATTCTGTTGGTTCTGGATAATACAGGGGGTTGATGAGTGTGGTTTTGGCTAAATATGTGAATTGTAATATTTAATTATTAATTTAATATAATTTATTTTTAATTATAATTTATTTTTAATTATATTAATTTAATTATAATTGAAATATGTGAACTGTCGAGTCGCGCCCTGCGATCTGCTACACGCAGTTCCCGCCGCGATAACGCCGCGTAAAGAGCTCATGAATAAGATCCCCGTATGGGCTTGAAACTAGTCGGGCTCATCCGATAAAATAACACGTGAGTATAGCCGGAATCTATACATTAATTATGAATAACACTCACGATAGTTTAAATTCAAATATGTGAATTAACTGAAATACATATTTTGTGACACTGATTTGAGGGCGAAGTCGTGGCCACATCTTGTTACTTATAAAAATTCAGTTTTGAAATTTGGGCACGTGGTAAAGTTTGATTTCACACCTTTTACCTGCAAGGTTAACCTGCGTGTTCACTAACTAACTTTTACTGCATACTTCAGTGAGCATAATTTATTTAACGTTCATAGATGGTTAACGATAAAATCATTACAATTTAACGGTGTGTGGTGAAAAATTAAAAAGAGAAAGTTGTGAACGCTTTATTGAATCATTAATCAAATTTAACTGTTTCACTGCTGAAATGTGGGCTTGACAAGCAATAAGGAAACGAAAAAAAATCATTAATAAGTTCGTCTATTTAACCTAATAATCGTCAAATAAGAGGTAGAAGGGTATTTTATCGATTTGAACATCATTATTCTCCTGCCTATATCCCACTCTAAGTGAGGTCGGCACAACATGTTATAACTATGTTGTCACATAATTCGGCTGGGTATTTTACGACCAGCTTTCTGCCTGACGCCAACTTACCTTAATAGTATTTAACGAAACCTCGATAAGAAAGAGGGTGGTATATTCTACTCAGCCGAATACTACATAATGTACTGTGAATACATATATATGTATATATATATATATATATATATATATATATATTTGGAATCTCGGAAACGGCTCCAACGATTTTCCTGAAATTCGGCATGTAGGGGTTTTGGGGGAAAAAGTCGATTTAGCTAGGTTTAATGTAAAAAAAATAGTTTTATCCCTGTTTTTGAGCATTAAAAAATACTAAAATTTATATTATAACACTATTTTTGCCATAAACTGTCAATTCAGCGTAGCTTATTCGGGGAACGGGTGGTTACGAGAAATGAAAATAGCTAGGATCGATCCCAACTACATATTTATTTTAACCTTTTTTTGTTTTTTATTTTTTTTATTTTGTAAAAAATTAAGCAAGGCTCGGTCAACCAGGTACCGCTTTTCAACAGAAAAACTAATCTGTGATTCAAAAGTAATAAAATTATTTTGCTATAATCGATTTATCGCGGATTATAGAAACCTACCAATCCGCTATTACTAAGTTACCCAGGTACATATAATATAAGTACGCATTACATCATACTTTTTTCGACTACTGTGAAGGCTCAGTAATTCATAAAACAATAAAGAATTATATATTACCCAACCGCCCAAATTAAATGTAGCCCACAAAAAAGTTTCCAATTATTTCCACGGCAGTAATATCGTAATTATCAACGGGCCCCACTGAGTACGGATTTCCACGCAAATATTTCATTAACCGAAACAATTATAACGCGGTCGTACTACGGCGACTGCGGTCTTGCTCAATTAAAAATAAAACCAGCTTATATGCATGCTATGATAGCACAGTGAGATCGCTTTACTCCAGAGGGTCGTGACTTCAAATCTGAGACAACCGATGAATAATTTATAGAATTAGATGTTAATTTGCGGAGATCCATAATACAAAAGTAATAATTATATTATTTTTCTATAAGTAAGTAGCGGCCTGTTACTATCCCACTGCTGGGAATAGGCCTCTTCTCTTCGTTTGTGAAGAGAAGGATTGGGGCTAAGACCTACCACGCTGCTCCAATGCGGATTGGTAGGCTACACATATCTCCAGAATTCTCTAGAGATATGCAGGTTTCCTCACGATGTTTTACTTCACCGAAAAGCGTGTGATAAATTGCAATTGTCAATTAGACACATAAGTTTTAACAGAAAAACTCATTGGTGTCTGCCCGGGTTTGAACCCGTGACCTCCTCGACAGAGTCAGACGGTCACACCGCTTGGCTACCACAGCTTATAAACCTTTAATTTGTAGAGAATCACATCCAGGACAAATAGAGGCTGGAATCAAAGCAACGGTCTCTAAATCGGCGACCATAAATATCACGGGAGCACGTACGGTGGCCAATCATGTCGCGGCAACAAATATGGTTAGCTAATATGCGTTTTATTCTTGTGTGGTAGGCGCGGCTAGTACTGTTGGCAGAAAAATTGAATTGTGAAATAATTTTCTCGTCCCTCAAAATTAGTGTCTTATGTCATCATCTTGCATACACACACAAAACTTGCATACACATCTACACACTCACATACATTTGCACACACATACGCGCGCGTAACCACACACACACACACACACACACACACACATGCACAACAATAGTTTTTATTTCTTTTAATTTTGTTAATTTATATTAGTTTAATTTTTTAGTATGTATATTCTTATGGAGAGCGGGGCCTTCTGACACAGGTGTTTTTTCACTTAAAAGAAGGTCCTAACCTTTCGTTTTGTAACATTTCTGTATGTAACAAAAAATAAATAAATTATTATTATTATTATCATCTTCCTGCTTTTATCCCACTCTAAGTGGGGTCGGCAAGACATGTTATAAACATGCTGTCACATAATTTGGTTAAGTAAGTTGACGTCAGGCAGGCGGCCGGTCGTTGAATACGTAGCCTAATCACGTGAAATGTTTGTAACATGTTGTGCCGAACCCACTTAGAGTGGGATAAGGGTAAGAGGATAATAGTCTTATGTATTAAGATCTTCACATAACAATCGATTTCATATAAAGGCCCCCTATTTAAAAAATAATTTATGATTAAAATTATCACAAATTAACTATAAGCTATGATAGTCTAGCGGTGATACCGTGCAGCTCTTATGAGGGGTTCTCGGGCTCAAATAATCATGACATCGTCACCATCATTATGAAATGATCAAATCATCATGATCACTTATGATTTTCTGTTAAAACTTATGTGATTGATATTATCACATGCTTTTCGGTAAAGAAAGCCTGCATATCTCTAGAGAATTCTCGAGATATGTGTAACCTACCAATCTATAATTAGCGTGGCTCCAACATCTCAGTAAAATTGGAGACAGGAGGGTTATGCCTCGCAATGGGATACTAACAGGCCGTTACTTTAAATAAAAAGTGCTATACGAAAATAATATTATGATCATATGCTTTGGATTATAAAATATTCAATATATTTAATTGTTCATTTCATACGTATTTAGTGAACGTTGGTATATTTACTATGACTATATCAAATACGTTCGCTGATAAAATTTACGTTTATTTTAATCGACATGTGAAAGGTATTTTAAAAAATTAGATAGTAATAATAAAAATAAATGATTAAAATTAATAACATTTTTATGACATCATAGAGTTCTACAAAACAAATTTTACCTATAAAACTGTACAAAAGATACAACAATATTTATTATGTAATAGATAATATTATAAAAATTATAAAATTAGATTTTATAGAAGAAAAATATTTTAGTACTGTGCTGTTGACGCTACAGTTCGTAGAGGCGGCGTAGCGCGTAGCCAGCGTGCAAGTTTGATGAGAGTCGTAGCGGACACATGGTGGCGTATTTGTTCGACTTCCATACATAATTTACACTCACTCTTATCACAAAAGAAATAAGGTCCATATTTCAGGATAAATTTTAAGAAAACTGCAAATCTAGCACCCAAAGTAATTCTCAAGGCGTAGGGAATAAAGTTTGCGTTACAATAACATTGGTATTACAGCTGTATGTTTGGCTGAATTAAAATGTTTATATAGTACATAACATGTATACCATAAGGACTATATTTCAACATCTTTGTGTCGTTGAAATAAAAAAAGGTAACAACTCTTATTACGCATAGAATAAGGGTTAGAATCGAGTAAAGAAATCGTACAACTGATTTCCCTAGTAGGCTAAATCTAGGTCTGGGTATTCAGATCGTGTTGTTAAAGGCATAAGGGTTAATTTGCTGTTTACCATAAGTTGACCCTGTTTGCCTTTTCTTAAGGCTTCTTTGGAATGGCTGTAACACGTGGTCGGGGACTAAGATTGGAAAATAAGTTTCGTTTACTTTTTTTTAGTGCTGGGAGGCATTGTGTCTTTAATATTGATTCGTTTTATGGTCGAAACATCTTAGTGACATCTTTTTTGTACGAAATAATTTGTAGATGGTTAACGAAAATTGTCACGTACTAAAAAAATCTTTATGTCGATTCAATTTTTTTTCATTCTATCGCATGATAAATGAGCGTTGTTTTTTTTTCATTTATGCATACCTTGGGTCTTGGACTGTATAACTAAATCCACTATTTAGTAGATAATTGGAAAAATGGACAATATCTGTTGATTCCTACAAGATACCTATGAATTTTATAAAAACCTACATATTTCTATACTAGATTTTACCCGCGTCTTGGAATATTGTCGTGTGATAGGTCGATAATATCTGGCGTTTTTCAATGTCATCCTATTCCTGTAGAATAAACAGGATTTCTATAGCCTATATGTATAATTGTGCTAAATTTCATTTATATTGGTATTCATCAGATTCGTCGTGAAACTGTAACAAACGTACATCCATACTCACAAACTTTCGAATTTATAATATTAGTAGCATATGATAGGATATATACATCGATACATTGTACCAAATTTTATCAATCATCATCTTCCTGCCCTTATCCCACTCTAAGTGGGGTCGGCACAACATATTATAAACATGTTGTCATATGATTTGGTTACGTATTTTACGATCGGCCGCCTGCCTGAGGTCAACTTACTTTAGTCGCCTTTTACGACACCTCGGTAAGAAATGAGGGTGGTCTATTCTACTCAGCCGGATACCACACGGCGGGTCAACTTACCTTAGTCGCCTTTTACGACACCTCGGTAAGAATAGAGGGTGGTACTATTCTATTCAGTCGGATACCACACGGCGTTGTAGGTACCAAATTTTATCAATATTGGTCAATTTGATTAGCCGTGAAAGTCATCATCATCATTATCAGCCCACTTTCGTCCACTGCTGGACATAGGTCTCTCCAATTATTCGCCACTTAGGCTAAGTGGCGTGAAAGTATAATGTATGTATTAATAAACTGTTTTCTTTTGTTTCAGTGTACCCAGATCACGTGCGCTCGTAGTGTGTCAGTGCTCCCAAGGATCGGGATGTCGCGGTCGGTATAACCGGGTTCGGTCGGTACAACCGGGCACGCTGGCGGGGTACACCCGGCACGTGTACGCGGGCGGCGCAAGCGCCTACCATGCGCGCGCCCCCGTCGTACCACTCAATGCAAGTGAGTTTAGACTAAGCCATCACCTCCAATAGCGAGTATATTGCAACAAGTTCCCTGTATCGTCGAGTAATCTTCTTGAAACGATGATAATTTCGTCATATTATCGTTAGGTAGGATTATCGAAAACTCATTGGGATTCGATAATGCAATGGGAAAGTAAATGTGCACGGTAAGTCTGTCGCATGTCATAATGGGAGCGTGACGAGTCTATCGTAAGTCACAGCCGTAGTATGGTGAGTTCGTCGCGTATCACTACAGGCGCGTAGTGAGTCCGTAACGAGTCATAGCGGACGCGTAGTGAGTCTGTAACTTGCCGTATCGAGCGCGTAGTGAGTCTGTAACTTGTCGTATCGGTCGCGTAGTGAGTCCGTAACGTGCCGTAGCGTGCGCGCGGTGAGAACGTTACGTGTCACAACAGATTCGTAGCGAGTAAGTCACGTGACGTAGCGTAGCGACTCAGCCTTTTGTCATAACGTGCTGTTATATCCTAAGTCGATAAGCAAATAGTTCTGACAAGGGACGCCATGACGTCCAACTGACGCTTAACGTCAAGCTATACATAGTCCCCACTTGTAATTCCTAAGAGAGTTTGAGCTTAACCACCAGCGTAGTTGCATCTATTGCAACCTCGGGACGCGTTTAGGTAATCCATCCGCTTGTAACTTGTAAAAGTGATCACCAATAAATCGTGTGTGCAATGTTGATTTTTGTGTTTTTTTTTAAACGGTGCGCAGCCGACCATCTTAACAGTACACTCGGTTTGACTTTATCAGCTCTTAGTACGACGTAGCGAGTCCTTTACGTGTCGTAGAGCGCGCGTAATGAGTCTGCTGTATCATAGCAGATGCGCGCTGAGACCGTCGCGTGTCGCAGCAGGTACGTGGATAGTCTTTCACGTGTACCAACGGGTGCGTGGTGAGTCTGTCACGTGTCATAACGTGCGCGCGGTGTGACTTAAGCGGCTCTTAGTAGATGCGTAGCGAGTCCTTGATGTATAGTAGTGTGCGCGTAGCGAGTCTGCCTGTGTCATAACGGGCGCCGGGTGAGACCGTCGCGTGTCCCAGTAGGTACGTAGCTAGTCTTTCACGTGTCGAAACGGCGCGTGGTGAGTCTGTCACGTGTCATAGGGGGCGAGTCCTTTATATTTTTGCTCGTCAAGGACACACAACACAGAGTCGCAATATTATCGCATGAAAACACTTTCATTTACACACACTTTTTGTTTATATAAATACATGTTATGACAATAATAAAGTTGCAATAAACTCACTTGTGGACATGATGAGTAATTTTTATCTATATTTCTTTATATATAAATAGTGTTACTATAAGTGAAGTTTCAAGGTATTCTACTAACAATAAAACAAATATTGGTGGATGGAAATTAAGTTTTGAAATTCATTTCCTTGGCACGGTTTGTTGTATCGTCACGTAAGGAAAAAGTGTTTAGCCACCTACATTTAGTTTTCTTTCGCTCTGCTATACGGGACACATATTATAATTTAAAATTCTTACTAAGTTTAAACCTACTCACTTAACTCTATCGCTCTTAAGCGGTGTTACAAGTAAGATATATTGTCAAAATGTTATATGTTATTGTTATACTATTATATATTATTACTCTCTAGATATGGATGAATTTAAATTATAAGTGGTTTCAAATATAAAACAAAAATTCTAAATTCAATCTCGAGTTTTATAAAAAAAAAAAAAAATTACATCAACGTAACTAAATATTTTCTTTACAAACTTTTAGTAGAAAAGTCAGCATTGTACTTCTAATATAAATGCTACTTATGAAACAATTTTGGCTAATATAGTGTTGTTTACAAAGGTAACTTGAAGATGGAATTGACACTTGACCTATATTATCAAAAACAAATGACAAAAAGTAGGTCAGAATTTATTTAATAGTCTTCGAACTTTCGGCAACCGTATTAAATCGAAACTAAACTAAGAAAATGCATCAACACTATAACTTTTACCTATAAACAATACTTGTATTTACAGTGTTTTCAAAATATTTGACATTGATGTAAACATATTATTTAAATAATCCAAATAATTAATGTATAGAAACCGGCTATACTCACGTGTTATTTTCATCCGATAAAATAACACGTGAGTATAGCCGGTTTCTATACATTAATTATGAATTCCACTCACGATAGTTTAAATTCAAAAATCCAAATAATCCTCAACAGTTTAGTAAAAAAGAAAAAAGCGGTTTAGTGCTTATCAAATAATAACCCAAAATAAAGTTTCATTTTTTCGTAGACTCTTATTTAGGATCAGCGAAGACATTATATTATTTGTTTGGTTTGACATATTCTAACATAGTTCATATTGAAACATGTTCAAACATGTCTCGTACACATTCAACAGCAAACGTAATAAGAACAACGCGTCAATCCAAATGTCTTATTTATTTTCACTTATTGCTTCGAATGCACGGATCGCAAGTCGGAACGTGTTTCATGCATTTCAATTTTCAGCAATTTCATGAATTCTCAACTTCGCAGTGAAAAACTGATGCTCATTTATTAAAGTCTATTTCATCTATAGCTTACGTGTTTAACTTATTCTTACAACTATCAACATGTTTTTCATATTCTAAATCAGAGATACAATCATTTTATAGAGTCACACGATGCAATTTTTTTGAAGACGTATCCAGCTGAGTAGAATATACCACCCTCATTTCTTACCTAGGTGTCGTAAAAGGCGACTAAGGCAAGTGCTGTGTGGTATCCGGCTGATTAGAATAGACCACCTCATTTCTTAACGAGGTGACGTAAAAGGCGACTAAGGCAAGTGCTGTGTGGTATCCGGCTGAGTAGAATAGACCACCTCATTTCTTAACGAGGTGACGTAAACGGCGACTAAGGTGAGTGCCGTGTCGTATCCGGCTGAGTAGAATAGACCACCTCATTTCTTAACGAGGTGACGTAAACGGCGACTAAGGTGAGTGCCGTGTCGTATCCGGCTGAGTAGAATAGACCACCCTCACTTCTTACCTTGTAAACGGCGACTACGGCGAAAGGTATGTTGACGTCAGGTAGGCGGCCGGTCGTAAAAAAATTGCCAAATCATGTAACAACATGTTTAAAATATGTTGTGCCGTACACTTAGAGAGGGATTAGGGTAGCAGAATAACGAAAAGTGGGTGTAGTTGTTCCACGTATATGATGAACGACAAGGCTGGTTACTTACTAATAATGAGGTTGGTCTCTCTTACTCAGCCGGATATCACACCGCAGGTCAACTTACGTTAGCCGCTTTATACGACACCACGGTAAGAAATGAGGGTAGTCTATTCTACTCAGGATTACTATTACGTTTTTTTTAAGAAAATAAAGCGAAAATCATTCATTCAGTTATACTTAGGTCGCCCATTCTTAACAATTTTACGAACTTTACAGAAATATATTACTCCAATTTATTAGAACCTATTTCTTCAAGTTCACATCAATAAATTGTGAGTCGGAACATAACTCAGGCTTTCAGGAACTTTTATAAGAAGTTATGCGTAGATTTTAGTAATTTAATTTTATTTTCAGTTATTCAAAGGTTGACTGGAAGAGATCCCTTTAGGGAAAAGTCCGCTTTTATACCTATGCTTTTTTAATTTTTTCTTTCTCTTATCTCTAAGATCTCGCAATGTTTTACGTAGTTCCAATATCTGATAGATTAAAAAATTTAAATGCATATAACAGTATCATAACTACGCCGTGTGGTATCCGGCTGAATACAACCTTCATTTCTTACCGAGGTGTCATAAAAGCGACTAAGGTAAGTCGACCCGCCGTGTGATATCCGGTTGAGTAAATAGAGCACCCTCAATTCTTACTGAAGTGTCGTAAAAGGCGACTAAGGTAAGTCGACCCGCCGTGTGATATCCGGCTGAGTAAATAGAGCACCCTCATTTCTTACTGAAGTGTCGTAAAAGGCGACTAGTTGACGTCCAGCAACGACGTTAGCAAGTGGCCGGTTGTTAAATTCGTAACCAAATCATGTGACAACATGTTTATAACATGTTGTGGCGACCCCACTTAGAGTGGGATAAAGGCGGGAAGATGATGAGTGTTATTTACTAGATAGTACAGAAGTAGTGAGAATATTATTTGGCTATTCGCGATAAAAAAGTAAATTACTAGATAGTAAATTAATAAACAAATAAAATATGAGAAAAATTGCCATAGCATATTCCATAAGTAATTCCATACACAAAAGTCCAAATTAAACCTACCCTACCCTGTTGTAAGTCTGGCGTATTCAAACTTTCGCTAAACATCTAAAGCTCTTTATTAGAAGCGTGGTAGATTTAAGCATAATTATTCCCTCTGAAGGAGGGAGGATGCCTTTTACCATTGTGATAGTAGAAAGCCACTCCTTTTACAGTAAACACTTACAGTACTTTTTCTTAACTATAAATTATCTCACTTCGTAGGTTAGCTTGCAGAGATTTCTGTCATAGGGATAAGTTGACCTTTGTACACTTTTTACGAATAATGTTTTTTCCAAGATTTTTATCGTACATAAATAAATAAATAAAACAACAGTAAAAATACAAAACAAACTTTTTAAGATAATTGGGTAAACAAGATGGATGCATTTTATAAAAGTTTGCAAAAGTTGTCAAAAGTTGGAAGATCGAGTGAGAGATACCGATTAATCAGTGTGCATGTGAAAAATATGAGCTGTGATAGCCTAACGGTAACACCGAGCGACTCTTTCGAGGACGTCACGGGGTCAAACCCGGGCAGACACCAATGAGTTTTAAAACTAATGTGTGTAATTGATAATTGCAATTTATCACACGCTTTTCAGTGAAGGAAAACATCTTGACCAAACCTGCATATCTCTAGATAATTCTGGGGATATGTGTAACCTACCAATCTGAATTGGAGCAGCGTGAGAAACCGGAGAGAAGAGGCCTATTCCAAGCAGTGCGAGAGTAACAGGTCGCTACTTACTTACTATGTGAAAAATAAATAATATATATGCCTAGTAATATCTGTATACATACATATTATAAAACTAGCTGTGCCAGCAGCTTTTCTCGCATGGAAATCTGTGTGTCACAAATTTATTCCCAAATTGAAATTTTGAACATAAAAGTAGTTATCGTGAGTCAATTACAAGAGATTTTTACTTAGCGCAAACAACGAAAGCTTTAACTTTTGGCGTTATCGCAATATTTCAACTGCTGCTCCTCTCCTATTCATCTAAGCGTGATGTTATATAGCCTACAGCCTTCCTCGATTAATAGACTTTCTTACACTGAAAGAATATTGCAAATCGGTCCATTACTTCCTCAGATTATGCTCCTCTTCTATTCATCTTAGTGTGATATTATATACCAGTAGCCTATAGCCTTCCTCGATTAATGGACTATTTTACACTAAAAGAATTTTTTAAATCGATCCTGTAGTGCCTAAGATTAGCGCGTTCAAACAATCAAACAAACAAACTCTTCAGCTTTATATATTAGTATAGATAAACACAATTTGAACACAATAAGAATAGCGAACAGCCCGAGATTCCTTTTTATTGTTTTAGTTCTTGGGCTTTAAAAGTTGGCGCGTTTTGAGAAACGTCTGGTACAGGTTTGTCGACGTTGTTCCAGCTAACGGAAATACTTTAAGTTTCTTCGGCATTTGATTGTTATAGGAAAAACCGATTACATTTGCTAGATTCAATCATTTGTGTTAAACAAAATGCAGCCGCGACTTTGTGCGCGTCAATTTTAACAAAAGTAATAATAAAATTATTTTGCTATTATCTATGATAAATAGAAGATATATCATCATCAATCTTCTGCCCTTACGTGTTGGCACAATATTCGTTACATTAAAAACGACTACTAACTAAAAAATCGCAAGTTTTTGTCTTTGGACAGTTGAAAAAAATATGGAAAGATTTTGTTATTACACAGAAACAAAAGAAGGCAGTTTTTGTTTTTGCACAGAAATAAAAAACGCAAAGATGTTGTTTTTACACAGAAACAAAAAACAACGATTTTGTTTTTGCACAGAAACAAATTAAAACAAAGATTTTGGTTTTCGTTCAGAAACAAAAAAACGCAAAGATTTTGTTTTTACACTTCTGTGTACACAAAAACGTAGATTTTATTTTGGCACAGAGACAATAAAGTAGTGACTTTGTTTTTATATAGAACCAAAAAATAACGCAGTTTTTGTTATTGCACAGTAACAAAAAAGCAGTGACTTTTTTTTTGTACATAAACAAAAAATAACACAACGACGTTGTCGTGGGGTCTATTTCCTGATCTGTTTTCTAAGATCTTGTATGGTCCAAGACTCACATCTGTATAGAATACACGATTATATTACGCCATATGTTTTATTACTGCAGCACGTAAGGGAATGTACATAAAACAATACAGTACGAAGTTGGAATGCAATATTGCGTTAGTGTTCAATAACGTTAGGACCTCGATGGCAGTTAGCGGTCGTTTCTACGTTGTCTTTGTCTTTAACAGGAAATACGTATATAAATTTTGATCTTGAAAACAAGAAAATATATGTAAGGCAATAGTAATGAGAAAAAATTGATTGCTACAACCACTACAAATTATAAATTATAAAATTTGTTTATTTCCTTCGCTTAATACTAACGTTACCTACCTACCTTTTAAGTAATGGATATTACTTGTACTAAGGATCCCCGCTATTCCACATTCAAGAAAGTTCTAGGACAACTGCCGTATGAAATTACTAAAATGAACATTAATTACATTATCATATTTATCATTAATCAAATCATAAATAATAATATTATATTAGATCATGAGTGTTTTTGCGTGTGTGTGTGTTAAGTGTATGAATTTGTGTGTTATATATGTACGTGTAAGCTGTGGTAGCCCAGCGGTATCACCGTGCGCCTCTTTCGAGAAGGTCTAGGGTTCAAACCCCGGACAGGCACCAATGAGTTTTCTAGTAAAACTTATGTGTCTAATTGATAATTGCAATTTATCACACATTTATTGGTGAAGGAAAACATCGTGAGGAAACCTGCATATCTCTAGAGAATTCTGGGGATATGTGTAACCTACCAGTCCGCATTGGAGCAGCGTGGTAGGTCTTAGCTCCAATCCTTCTCTCCAAAATAAAAACGGAGAGAAGAGGCCTATGCCCAGCAGTAGGATAGTAACAGGCCGTTACTAACTAACTATATGTACGTGCATGAATATTTTTAGGAGATATCGGGAAATGCAAGTGTTTATTTTATTATTTCCAAGAGAGTTTCTGTTTCATCGTAATGAAGTGATTTCAACCACAAATCTGAATATAATAATTAGCATCACTATATGGCACTATCAATTCACTATCTATATTATATATTATATTATCGGGGTATGATATACATTAGGAAGTGATAGGATTGGATGATATCTCAAAGGGCAGTGTTTCCGTTTTAAGCTCCCTAATAGTTTAACTGTTCCTAGGAATTATTGCCATAAGTAGCGGCCTGTTACTATCCCACTGCTATGAATAGGCCTCTTCACTCCATTTTTGGAGAGAAGTATTGGAACTAAGACCAACCACGCTGCTCCAATGCGGATTGGTAGGTTACACATCTCCAGTATTCTCTAGAGATATGCAGGTTTCCTCACGGTGTTTTCCTTCATCGAAAAGCGTGTGATAAATTGCAATTATCAATTAGACACATAAGTTTTAACTGAAAAACTAATTAGTATTTGTTTGGGTTTAAACCCGTGACCTCCTCGAAAGAGTCGCACGGTGTTACCGCTGGGGTACCACAGCTTATTTATGTATTATTGCCATATTCTAACCGAAATTAAAAGCATATAACATGATAAATCAAATCCTTTCCTATGAACTTTACTCTCTCTCGTGGAAATTTTTAATAATAATAACCCTTTGACTAGTTTTTGAGTATCACTAACTGACAGACACTGATACGGACTTTCTATAGTACTATGATATGTACAACTAAAGCAGTGATTATGATGTAAAAAATGTATTCTAGACCACAAACAAAATTCTAGACCAAGTATAGCCCATTGAGACATAACGGCGCAGATCAGGGGCATTAATGAGTTGCAGACTTTAATGGCACTTAGGGCAACTTCCTTCCCATTCGCGAAACTGGGGACCGACTGTACTTTTATTGTGTTTGCGCGGAAGAAACTAATTTATTTTGACAAAGAAGAAGTGAATCATAGTATAAAAGAATACCGGACTTGACGAAACATTTACATGTTGAAACCCTTCATGGTAGCTTCTGTTACATATGCGTACTAGTACTCAATATAATTTTTATAATTGTTAACGATATTTAGCTGTGGTAGCCCAGCGGTAACACCGTGTGACTCTTCGAGGAGGTCATGGGTTCGAACCCGGGTAGACACCAATGAGTTTTTCTGTTAAAACTTATGTGTCTAATTGATAATTACAATTTATCACACACTTTTCGGTGAAGGAAAACATCGTGAGGAAACCTGCATATCTCTAGAGAATTTTGGAGATATGTGGTACCTACCAATCCGCATTGGAGCAGCGCGGTAGGTCTTAGCTCCAACCCTTCTCTCCAAAAACGGAGAGAAGAGGCCAATTCCCAGCAGTGGGAGAGTAACAGGCCGCTACTTACTTACTTACTTTTAACGACATTCAACAGTTTACATGCATTTAGATTCTAAGCATTGAGGAGTTAATACGTCTTAAAAGTAAAGTATTGAGTTAATAAAGTGTGTGAGGCTAACAATGGGTATTGCAATCCGCGGAGGATAGTATTGCAGTTACGCTTCATGGTGTTCCGCTTTACTATTTATTTATTTTACTTATTTTTTATACACATATTTAGAAAAGAGAAAGAAAAAGTTAAAAAGCACAAGACAAAGGGTGAACTGTGGTACAGAATCTAGACATTGCTGTGGCTTGTTGTTTAGAGGCGGAATGGGCTTGGAAAGCGGTTAAACAGTGACAAGTAGGTTAAGTTGTAGAAGGTTGGGTAAGTCTTTGCTTACCCATGTTCTTTTACCATCTGTTCTGTAAACAGTTAACGTTAGTGGCACCGAATCCGCCTGCAGCTTCGAGGGTCGCAGGATTTCTGCTGAGGGCCAATATTTTCTAATATTGTTGGTTATGAGTCTGGATATATTTACGTATTAGAGTATTTATTATAATATGTATGTATATTGGTACACGGCTGAGAAGAATAGACCACCCTAATTTCTCACTGAGATGTCGTAAAATGCGACTAAGGTACGTTGACTTTAGGCAGCGGCCGATCTTAAAACAATAAGCCAAATCAAGTTACAACATTCTTAAAACTCGATGTTTAACACCATAGATTTATATTATAATGTTTGCTACACAAAATTCTTTGTACAGACACACATAATGACGTAATTCGCAATGCATATTTTATGTTGACACAAAAAATATAGTCGCTACATATTATAATGTAACTTTATCGCGTTTTAATTCAAACATCATTATTTAAAACATAACAACGCTTGTGCCGTGTTTGATAAATTAACTTCAGTTTGTACGCCGGCACTAGCATCAACTACATGCATATAAGAGGTGTCTACATTTCGCTGTTTGATATACGACCCAGTGTGGTATCACATTTCAACAGCTGTTATTCGCTTAAATAAAAATATCTGGGTGACCGAGCCTTGATCGATAATTTTTACAAAATAAATAAAAACTTAAAAAAAGAAAGGTGGGGCTCTCGATCCTAGATATTTTCATTTCTCGCGACCACCCGTTCCCCGAATAAGCTACGCTGATTTGACAGTTTATGGCAAAAATTCAATTCAATATAAATTTTAGGATTTTTTAATTCCCAAAAACAGGGATAAAATGATTTTTTTTAAATAATACCTAGCTAGATCAAGTTTTCACCCCCAAAACCCCCTGCATGCTGAATTTCAGGAAAATTATATATTACAAGATTAACTCATTTAAATTATATATTACAAGATTAACTCATTTAAATTATATATATCAAGATTAACTCATTTAAATTATATATATCAAGATTAACTCATCTAAATATTAAAAATGATGATGAATAAGTTTTAATTATTTATTTATTAATAACTTAGTTCGGCGACTTACGCTCTTCGAAAGATAAGACAGTTAAAATAGCAAAACTTGTTTATTATTTTTACAGCCATAACATATTTTCATACATTATGTCTTATGGAAAATTGTTATAGAGTAAATGCGCGGAATATATAAAATATAACGGGAAGGGTGGAAGTTGCGCTCATTATAGAAAAGATGAGAAGTGCTAGATAAAGATGATGTCGTAATGATAATGTTGATGATGTAATGAGGGGTCTATTCTACACAGCCGGATACCACACAGCGGGTCAACTTACCTTAATCGCCTTTTACGAAGCCTCGCTAAGAAATAAGGGTGGGCTATTCTACTAGCCGGACACCACACATATGAAACAAAAATAGATTTGTAAATTTTTGTATATGGATGTTGTTTGTTTTGAGCATTTCTATTATTAGAATGTAAATTGCTTCCCCTAATACAGTCTATTGAAGTATATAATTGTTTTTTACGCTTCATACGCCTTGAGCCAAAGAGCCACTTTGTATACAGCCTTTGAACGCTGAGTTTTCATTAAAGAAAATTAGTTAGTGATGTTAGCATAAATTTGCATGAACTTCGAAGTGGTTCACCTGGGCAAATATTAAGTTATTAAATGCCAGCCTTGTTACATTGGTGTTGCGCCGAAAATTAACAAATGCCTGAATTTGTTATGAATTTTGACAGAGGTTGAATTAAAATAAAAGTACATCTTGTTGCTTGTTTCTTTGTGAATTTCTAATTGAACGGGTATAATTTATTCATGTTTTTGTTAGATGTTTTTAGTTGGATGAAAGTTTTTACGTTGCACTCAAGATGAAATATTTTTTTTTGTATTTTTTATTTAGTTAAATCTACGGTAAAGGATTTTTTTGTGATTGTATATTAGCTTGCTGAGGTAATCTTTAATATTTAAATGAGTTAATTTTATACCTATCTTTATATATTTTTCTGAATTTTGGAAACGGCTCCAACGGTTTTAGGGTGAAAAATCGATCTAGCTAGATTTTATAAAAAAAAAATTTGTATATCCCTCTTTTCGGGCGACAAAAAAGCTAAAATTTTGCAATAGAAAGCAAATTATATTACTGTGTAACATCATCCTAAGATGAATAGAAGAGGAGCAGCAATAAATAATAGTACGAAAACGACATTTAAAGCTCTCCTTTAGCCACTTTAACCATTTTTATGGCTATCAAAATACTATATTACGGGTTATTCATTTCACGCGGGCGGTTGCTAGTGCTTAATATACGTAGCAAAAAACCTAAGCAATAGTTACTCGTAAGTTAAGAAAGTGTTATACAAATTTATTACTTTTCAAGAAAGTCAAATTTTTTATACAGTGCCGGCCTATTCTATGCTGGGCAAAGGCCGGCACGGGGTTTGAACCTATGACTATCTCGAAATAAACGCACGTTCTCACCACTGATTGACTGGCCCGTTGGCACAGTGAGTAGTTACCTTGCCTTCGGCTCCGTGGGACGCGGGTTTTGATTCCCGCCGAGGGCCAACATTTTTTTATAAATGAATTTGTTGGTCTTTGAGCCTGGGTGTATATTTGTATTAAAGTATTTAAAAAATATATAAATATATATTCACCAGTTGTCTGCCTACCATAACACAAGTATTAAATTACTTACTTTGGGGACGGACGACCGTGTAAGTGTCCCATAAGTAGCTGTTACTGTCCCACTGCTAAGAATAGGCCTCTTCTCTCCGTGTTTGGAGAAAAGGGTTGGAGCTAAGACCTACCACGCTGCTCCAATGCGGATTGGTAGGTTACACATATCTCCAGAATTCTCTAGAGATATGCAGGTTTTGCTCACGAATTTTTCTTTCACTGAAAAGCGTGTGATAAATTGCAGTTATCAATAAGACACATAAGTTTTAACAGTACTTATTGGTGTCTGACCGGGTTTGAACCCGTGACCTCCTCGAAAGAGTCGCACGGTATTACCGCTGGGCTATCACAGCGAAAAGAGGGTGATAAATTGCAATTATCAATTAGACACATAAGTTTTAGCATAAAAACTCATTGGTGCCTGACCGGGGTTCGAACCTATGACCACCTCGAAATAAACGCGTGATCACACCACTGGGCTATCAAAGGTTAAGCCAACCATAAGTGTCATTCAATACGCCATTATTCTCACGACGTGTAGAGACGTGCAGAGCTAGGGTAATTTACCTTAAGCAAACCTTTTTACCAGGATTAAATATTTGACGGCGTCATCTCAATGTCACTCCTGTCAGGGATCGACAACCTTGAAATGATTACAACCACACGATCCAACACGAAAACACCCTCCTGTCGAGTGATTTATGGGTTGGGTACCCGCGCGTCACCCTCAAATAGTGCTGGATCAAAAAAAGGTACCTTTTCAATTCACAGAGGTCACGCATTTCTTAGCGCATGATTGATGGGTAGATTGTTATCAGACCTCAGTATGACCCTGTTGCGAACATTCTAGATCATTTTTTATTAAAAAAAATTGGTATTGCTAAAAAGAGCCGTGTGGTCCGACTGAGTCTATTAGACCATCCTTATTCCTTACCGGGGTGTCGTAAAAGGCGATTAAGGTCAGTGGAACTGACGTGTGATATCCGGTTGAGTGGAATAGACCACTCTCTTTCTTACCGAGGTGTTGTAAAATACGACTAAGATAAATTGACCCGCAGTGGTATCCGGCTGAATAGAAAAGACCACCCTCATTCCTTACCGAGTGCCTTAAAGGCGACTGAGGTAAATTGACCCGCTGTGCGATATTCGGTTGAGTAGAATAGACGACCCTCATTCCTCACCGAGGTGTCGTAAAAGGCGACTAAGGTAAGTTGACCTGCAGTGATATCCAGCTGAGTAGAATAGACCACCATCTTCTTACCGAGGTGTCGTAAAATGCGAATCAGGTAAGTTGAAGTCGTAGGCGGCCGGTCGTAAAATACGTAGACAAATTATGTGACAACATGTTTATAACATGTTATGCCGACCCCACTTAGAGGTATAAGGGCAAGAGGATAATGATGATGAATTATCTTTTTAAAATACAGTCCCGGTAAAAAGTAAAAAATAAAGTTAAATATAAAAAAAGGTTTTCTATATATAGGACAGAGCAATAAAGTGAAACATAACAAAAAAATATTTCATTTATTTCTTTTTTTTCTATTTGTTTAATTAATAAATTATAACACTAGTAATATCCCGCGGTTTCACCCGCGTACATACCGATCTCACGGCAGTGGAAAGTCTACTAAGTCGGACTGTAGATTTTTTTTTGTTAAATATATCATCAATAGTTTTCACAGCGCTTGCGATGACAGATTTTTATGACTAATTTTTTAAATTTTTGTTACGGATCCCTATTTTTAAAATGTAATATATGCTACGTTACTCAGTAAAGATGCAGCTTTCCAATGGTGAAAGAATTTTTGAAATCGGTCAAGTAGTTTTTGTGTGAAAACATTACAAACATCATCCTCCTGCCCTTATCCCACTCTAAGTGGGGTAGGCACAACATGGTATAAACATGCTGTCATATGATTTGACTGCTTTTTACGACCGGCCGCCTGGCTGACGTCAACTTACGTAAGTCATATTTTACGACACTTTGATAAGAAATGAGGTTGGTCACTTCTACTCAGCCGGATACCACACGGTGGGTCAACTTACCTTAGTCGCCTTTTACGACACCTCAGTAAGAAATGAGGGTGGTACTATTCTATTCAGCTGAATATCACACGGCGTATGTGAAAACATTACAAACATACTTACAAATTTTTCCTCGTTATAATATTAGTATAGATAAACTTTACACATGTGCACATAAAGGGACATAATTAAGCTATTAAAATTAAAAAATAATTATATTAACACTTGTAACAAATTTTATTACAAACAAATCGTTATGTGCATTTCACACGAACGCGTATTCTGTTCAAAAGGTCGTTAGTCGCATGCACCCGGGCGGAATAATTGAATTACATCACGGCTATAGAACTGACGTGACAGTTATGCAATGTTCACGCTAATATGACCCTTATGTGATATGGTTGAGGGTAATAACTATTAAAAGGAGGCTGATACGGAAAGCCTATTGAAGATTACATAAATGATAAGAGTGCGTGGAGATTTCTACTTAAACCTTGCACATTTTAGCGTTTACAAGCTTTAATTGTACCCAATTTCATCAATATTGGTCCAGTGAATCAGTCGTGACAGACAGGTAAATCTATATATATAAAAGAAAGTTGGTCTTAGTTACACTATTTATAATTCAAGAACGGATGAACAAATTCGGCTGAAAATTGGTGGAGAGGTTGCTTAGAACCAGGAGACGGACATAGGATACTTTTTATCCCGTTCGACCGCATTTATTCTATCCCGTCAAGTCATTATAAAACGTGGTACAAAAAAAACGACTATGACATGGAAAAATAAAACATAAATGACAGCTAAACGTAATTTAGTCTTTGGGTAAGTATGGTAAAAATTTGACAATAATCAAAATAGTAGTAGCTATAAACGTTACTACATAGTATAAAACAAACTGGCTTTCTCTGCCTGTCCTTATATCTCTATGTTTGCTTAAATATTTAAAACCACGCAACAGATTTTGATGCGGTTTTTTTGAAATATATAGAGTGATTGAAGAGGAAGGTGTATATGTATAATAAAATTTAATATGGAGTAGAGAAATACTGTGATTATCACTGAGTGACATAGGCTATATGCTTTATACCCGTGCGAAGCTGGGGCGGGACTCCTAGTATAAATATAAATAAATCGGTCGTTCGTCCCAAAGTAACTAAGCCAGAGTTGACAAATGATAGGAGACTAAATAGAGAATAATGGAGACTAAATAGAGAAACTAGAGGATAATGAAATGATAAGAGACAAACATGTTGCGCCGACCCCACTTAGAGTGGTATAAGGGCAGGAGAATAATCATTTTAGTACAAAAGTAATGATAAATTTAGATTGCTGTAATCCGCGATGAAGTAAAATTGAAAATATATAATAATGCTTAATGTAGAGTGGACAATCCGTTTTCATACCTGATACTGACTGAGACAAAATCAAAAAGCTTTGCGATTTTGTATTTGGTATCAAAAAGGATTACAGCAGTTTAAAAACACTGTTAAAAAGAGGCTGATACAGAAAGCCTACTATACTCTTGAAGATTATTTAGAAGATAAGAATGTGTGGATATAGCTCTCTTTGAACTTGTACAAGTCAGTAACAACTTAATGTAAATAATATTAAGAATTATATTTTTAAAAGAGCAACCACCGAGTTTCATGCTGGCTCTTCTCGGTAGGAACAGCTTTCCGAACCAGCAGTAGAGTTGACGATTCAAAAGCACTTCTTTACAAGTTTATTTGAATAAAGAATATTTTGAATTTGAATTTGAATTTGAGCTGTCCACTCTACATTTAGCATTATATATTTTTTCTATTTCACTTCATCGCAGATTATATCAAAATATTTTTTGATCTCCGCAAAGTAACGCCTAATTCTATAAATTATCATTTTAGTTATTTAAACATGATCTGTTTTGAAATGAAAGTTATAAATACGAGAAAGACATAGGTATCAGCACATCGGGGACAAGCGGGGAAACATAAACGCACTTTAACAATAAAATGTACAAATTGTAGGACGCTGCGTCTCGCTTATGAATGTTTTCAGGTCACGTATTTCGGACGAAGGTGTTTCAGGCTAAACAAGTAACTATACAGGGTACAGACTGTATTCATCTATACTTATTATAAAACAAAGTTCCCAAAAGCTGTCTGTCTGTATCGATTTTCTCAAAATATACTGGACAGATTTTTATTTTTACTAAAAGGTAGTGGACTTCTTCTGGAAGGCTTTTTTTCCTATTTTTGACTGTCCCGTTGGCGCAATGGGTAGTGACCCTGCCTTCATCTCCGTGGGTCGCGGGTTCGATTCCCGCAGAGGGCCAACATTTTCTATAAATGAATTTGTTGGTCTTCGAGCTTAGGTGTATATTTTTATTTAAAAATATATATTAGTATATATTCACCAGTTATCTCTCATAATACAAGTATTAAGTTACTTACTTTGGGGACGGACAACCGTGTGTGTAAATGTTCCATTTATTTATATTTATTTCTGTCGTGATATTTTTCTCCACTGGCGAGAAATGCCGAACTTGGGGTCAAACTTGCTACAGGTCAGGGGTGACGGCTCCCGCTATTGGATACATCCACCGCCGCCCTGCTTGTACTATGGGGATGGGATAACCCTTTTACGCTGTAGGGAATTGGGGATAGTTTGGATGATTCCGGAAGGCTTAGTTTAATAGTACATAACGGGTTTATGTAAATTTAATGGAATATCATTCTCATTCTCCCGCCCTAGTCCCAATCTAAAAGGAGTCGGCACAACATGTTATAAACATGTTGTCATATGATTTGGCTACGTATTTCAAGACCGGCTTGCCAGACGTCAACTTGTTAAGTCGTATTTATGGCGGTAAAAACCGCAAGAAAAACGGCGTGAAAACTTTATAACAAACAAAAAAAAATGTACAAGTTATATCTATCTTAAATTACTTACACGCTAGGACTATACAAATCATGCCCACGTGGAATGGTGCCAAGAATGCTGGCAGCGTTTCCGCGCTGAATCGCTAAGCTGATTCTTTGTGCGAAAAAGGAGCCAGCCCTCTTGGCACCTGAAGAGGTAATTAACCGAGGTGTTAAAACGGATAAAAATTTTGATCTCACTGATTTCCATTTGGGCGAAACCGCGGACATTGCTAGAAAGATATACTCGCAATTAAGTCATTAATCAAATAAAAAAAAAAAGATTACAATTTGATGCGTAGCTGGTTACAAGTTTTCCATAAAATCTAGACAAAAGAAAGCTATGTCCAAAGCTTATTCGCGAAGTATTCACGACATGCTATCGCCGACGTCCGGCACCCATAGTGATGAATAGTGGGAAATAGGTGAATATGTACATAATTTTACGGATCATTGCTAGGGGTGTCTATTTTTAACCCCCACCCACTGTCGCGTGGTCATTGCCCTGGTATGCTTTTTATCCATACTAGATTAGATTATTGAGGTTGCTTAAAATGGCACGAACAAAATCGAGGGTACAACTCTTGGTGTATTAAATAGTAAACTGCTTTTACTGTCCCACTGTTGAGCATAGGCCTCTCTTCATTTTTGGTGAAAAGGATTGGAGCTAAGACTGTGAGGCCAGACCACGTGTTAGGAACTTAGGTCGACGTGTAGTGGAGGGCTGATGGTATGACTTTGATTAGTCAATACTACGACGGAAGGGTGGCAAGAAGCCACGACCAACCGATGTCAGAAATCTGGGACCTCGTCTTCGCCGGCGAAGACGCTGTGTGTGTGTATTACTGTGTGTGTTTCTGTGTTTGTGATCGTTATTTGATCGTCAGGATCATATAGGACGCTTTTTGGACGCCTATATTTTCGGAGGTCAGACCTAACTGGGATGTAGGTGGAAGCAACTGAAATGAGAGGGTTCGGGTGTACCTCGGATTTCTCGAAGTAAGACTTTGAAAAACGTTTAAAGAGGTGAGTAATGGTAGGGAGGTCGAGAAGGTCAACGTTCCGCATGAACCACGGACAACCAGGGGCTGTCCGCATAAATCGGTTCTGCAGTCTTTGAAATATCGAAAACCTACCACGCTGCTCCAATGCGGATTGGTAGGTGACACATATCCCTAGAATTCAATAAAAATATGCAAGTTTCGTTACGATGTTTTTCTTCACCAAAAGCGTGTAATAAATTGCAATTATCAATTAGACACCTTAAGTTACACCTTAAGACACCTTAACCAAGTTAAAAAAAACCTTATTGATTTGAACCCATCCCTTATAATCTTAAGCTATCACAACATATATCCTATGCTGTCCTAGTAATTCTAGTTATCCTATTTCTACTAATAATGCGAAAGTTTGTGAGTTTGGATGTATGTTTCTTACTCTTTTACGGCGAATCCGCTGAACCAATATCAATAAAATTTGGCACAATTGAGAAGATGAGAAGTGCCATATATTATCAACGCATCAGGCGACAACGGTCCACGCGAACGAAGTCGCAGGTAAAAGCTAGTATTATAAATACGAAAGTGTGTGAGTATGGATGTATGTTTGTTACGCTTTCACGGCGAATCCGCTGCATCAATACCAATGAAATTTCTCACAATTGTTCGCCTATTTTAATTTGTTTATTAAAAAGTAAGTAAGTAGCGGCCTGTTACTCTCCCACTGCTGAGAATAGGCCTCTTCTCTCCGTTTTTGGAGAGAAGGATTGAAGCTAAGACCTACCACGCTGCTCCAATGCGGATTGGTAGGTTACACATATCTCCAAAATTCTCTAGAGATATGCAGGTTTCCTCACGATGTTTTCCTTCACCGAAACGCGTGTGATAAATTGCAATTATCAATTAGACACCTAAGTTTTAACAGAAAACTCATTGGTGTCTGCCCGGGTTCGAACCCGTAACCTCCTCGAAAGAGTCGCACGGTGTTGCCGCTGGGCTACCACAGCTTTTTTATTTGTTTATTATTCATCACAAAATGTATTTTGCTATAAATTAAATAACAACCTCTAACATCTAACCATAATACGGGACGAGATTGGTAAACGGTTCACTTCATACCCGACCCACGTTAGGCCATTCTAGGCCATCCCTCCCACTTATTGTTATGATAATAAAACCTCAATAAATCTGCGCCTTTCGCCTTCAGAGCCTTTTAATATCAGATACAGGTTATGTCGCTTGATAAATCCTTTTATGGACCAACTAATATCCAATTTCTGTTGAAATATGTATATGTATTATCTTCAAAAGTATGATTTCATTTCGTTAGGCGTTTAAATGTTTTTGCATACATTTACCTTTTTATCATTATATGTATAGAACTTATTTGTTTAACTCAGCGGTGAGACTGTGCCACTCTTTAGAGACGATCATGGGTTGAAACCCCGGGTAGGCCAATGAGTTTTTCTATTGGAAAAGTAATGACAAAATTATTTTGCTATAATCCTCGATGAATCCGGATTATAGCAAAAATATTACTTTTGTATTATGGATCTCCGCAAAGAAACGCCTAATTCTATAAATAATTTTTTTATTGGATTATATCTTCGAGGAACCGATATAAAGTCAAGTTTTGATTAATTTGGAATCCGTTAACCATCCACCTCGTCGTGAGGCATCCGGCTGAATAAAATAGTACCACGCTTATTTCTTACCGAGGTGTCGAAAAATAGGACTAAGGTAAGTTGATGGCAGGAAGGCTGCCGGTCGTAAAATACGTAGCCAAATCATGTGACAACATGTTGTGCCGAACCTACTTAGAGTGGGATAAGGACAGGAAGATGATGCTATAACTATCCAGCAACCAAATTAAACAAAATCATCCATTGAGAAAAACTAGCAAGAAAATCAAATGTCCCCTTTTCGTAAATGTTATTAGTCAATTGATTTTTATAATAATGATAAGTTATTATGAAACCCAAACCAAAACCTGTAAGTATGTTAACACTTTTGGAGGTCAGATGTTAATCGCTCCGCGGAAAAACTTAGCCGGTAAAATGTTCCCTACAACAATATTCAAGATTGATTAACAACCTAAGAATGCAATTTGAATAAATCAAAAACCGTTTCAAGGTTTTAATAACATTTATTAATTAAGTAATTGGTAAAAAATTACTTGTTACGTTCATGTTTGTAAAATTATAAATGTTATTAATTTTTAGTTTTATAGTATTTTTATTTAAAATTTGATTGAAATTATTATATTCAGAATGTAATTTTCATCGTTCTTTGTCCTTAAAATTTTGTTATTTCAAAAACTTGCCGCTAGATATTAATAATTAAACATTAAACATAATGTTTTGTATTGTCTATCATCATTCTTCTGCCCTCATCATCAGCGTCAGGACAACATGCTAGAAACATGTTGTCACATGATTTAGCTAGGTATTACTTCTGACCACCTGCTTGAAGTTTTTACGACACCTCGGAAAGAAATGAGTGTGGTCTATTCTACTCGGCTAGATACCACACGGCGTTTTGTATTATCTAAAAAATATTTAAGACATTAACGATGACTTTCCACATCTAATAACAGCAGTTAATTTTGCAGAGTCATTAAATATCTTATCTCAATTATATTAGATTAGATAATAGTTGTTAGGAAAAAACTCGGCTTCTGTAATGTTAGTGATAATTGATCAGCGCCATCTATACGCGAGTGTTGTCAGCTTGAATTATTACTGTTTTACCGACATGGTTCGTACGGCGCATGCGTGTTCTTCGAGGCCACGGTCACGATTACGTACACATAATCACTTTATACACACACAAACAAAATCAGTCCCAGCTGTCAACTGTATGCCGACTGCCGCTAGTAATGTCTTTCATATTGTAATTGTGTTTAAGGAATATTAATGTGAAAAACATCTTAAAATGTAAGTATTAAAGTGATATTTGTGTTATTATTTAGCATACCTAATAGTTTATAGTCGTTTTAGTTACGTCAAGTAACCTTTGATACGCGGAAGGTTTTACTGTGGGCGATGAAATGTAGTTATCATTGAGTAATTTTTTAACAACGGTTTAAATACCGAATGTTATCATTATTGATATTTTATAATAATTGTAAATTTAGTTTTGCGATTCGTATTGTTAAAATTTTAAATACTGTAAGTAACATCCGATATGGTCTAGTGGCTAGGATACCTGGCTCTCACCCAGGAGGCTCGGGTTCGATTCCCGGTATCGGAATAAATTATAACTTTTTTTAAATCACATTATTATTATTTGGCCGATTATTTTTATTTACAATTATTTATGTAATTCAAATTTTAATCTAAGTATAAAAAATACAAACAGTTTCAATTACGATCAAATTTATTTTTCTGAATGAGTATTTTGACGTTATACTTAGACAAAATTTAATTTATTTTCTATTAATTTTTTTTACAGATTACAATGAATATATTTAAATCACAAATTACTTAATTTAAAAATTGGGTGATTGTTTCTTTGTAATTCAAATTTTAAATTTAAATACGTATAAAAAAATTACACAACAGATTCAACGTTGAAATTGGTTATTTTACTGAATTAGTATTTTGGAGTTTAACAGACAAAATTTACTTTTTTTTCTATTAATTTTTTCCAGATTAAAAATGAATATCAAAGCGGCGTTGGCCATTGGCATGGTCTTTGTTGGATGCTGCTCCAACGTAGTATTCCTGGAGCTGGTGGTCAAAGAAGACCCTGGAGCGGGGAATCTAGCGACATTCCTACAGTTCTTATTCATAGCCGTTATAGGATTTTGCACAGTCGGCAAATTCGGTACAGCAAAACGGAATATACCATTCAAAGAGTACATCTTGCTGGTCGGATTCTTCTGGACGAGCAGCGTGGCGAACAACTACGCATTTGACTTCAATATATCAATGCCTTTACATATGATATTCCGCGCCGGTTCGTTAATGGCAAACATGGCTATGGGCGTTTGGATATTGAAAAAACAGTATCCAGCTATAAAATATCTGTCTATATTTATGATTTCTGCTGGCATAGCGATATGTACTATTCAATCAAGTGGCGACGTTAAAGCACCAAGGGAAACTCACGAAGACGCAGCAGAGGAAGAAAAACTAAAGTTTATTGATTGGCTGTGGTGGTGTTTGGGTATAGCTATACTCACTTTTGCTCTCTTCGTCTCAGCTAGGATGGGAATATTCCAGGAATCGCTGTATTCCAAATACGGAAAGCATCCGTGGGAGGCGTTATTTTACACACACTTGTTACCTCTGATCATTTGGTTGCCGACTACGCCGAATATATTAAATCACGTTCAGATAGCTTTGGATACACCTGTCGTTGATTTCTTAGGTTTTACGTTACCTAGGCAAGTCGTTTGGTTGATTCTGTATGTAAGCACCCAAGGACTGTGTATAAGCGCGGTTTATGTTCTAACTACTGAGTGTGCGTCGCTCGTGGTCACTTTAACTGTCACTTTGAGGAAGTTCGTTTCACTTCTCTTCTCTATAGTTTACTTTAGGAATCCCTTCACATTCGGGCATTGGTTAGGCACGCTCCTAGTGTTTCTAGGAACGATGATTTTCACTGAACTCCTTCAGAAGACAGTTAATCTCTTCGTGCCCAAAGATAAGAAGAAAGTGCAATAGATTGTAATTTGTTTAGGTAAATGTGATATTGTAATTTATGTCTTGTTATTATGATCAAACAAATATTGTTTTTATGATTTTTTTTAATTTTATATACTTTATTACGTTTAAAGTGGAATTTGTTTTTGACTTTGATAAATAATTGCGCTTGGCTTGTATGTGAAACTGTTATGGTTTATAATTGTGTGCCGCTCTTTTTTTTAATACATAAATTTTTAATTATATTAATTTTGCAAAAGATATTTTTGTTTATCATCAAACACCTTAATTACATCTTTTATATATAAGACTTAATTAAACTTTGTATCAAGTAATTAGTTGGATTACGAGATAAAGCCGCTAAATTCAAATACTATCTCCGCTAATTTGCTGTTAATTTGCCGCTAATTTGCTGGCTCATCTCGGTAGGAACAGCTTTCCAAACCAGCAGTAGAGTTGACGATTCAAAAGCACTTGTTTACAAGTTTACTTTTAAATAAAGCATATGGATTTTGAACTTGAATTTGAACACATTTCCATCTATTTTATCTATGTAACTAAGTTAAAATATCTAAAACTTATCCAATATAAGGCATATTATCATAAAGTTATACTAGAATAGGTATGCCAGCCTAAATTCCATATTACAATAAACAAATACAATAGAAACTAAATGAGACTATCTGTCTCTGTGTGACAAGACAAAGATAAGTATACGAGTGTCATCTTGCCTCTTATTATTTATTGTGTTACTAACACTTATAGGCTTGCCTGTGGCTATCCTACTCTGTCTAACTCTCTATACGTCAAATATGTTTGTAACAAATAAAATTACTTACAATTTAACATTTTTGTTTTATTTTCGCGCACTCTGTGTAAGAAGTTTTTTTTTGAATCTTTAATATTTAAATGAGTTAATCTTGTATATATATTTTTCTGAATTTTGAAAATGGCTCCAACAATTTTCGAAATTCAGCATGTAGGGAGTTTTGGGGGGAAAATCGAACTGGTTAGGTTTTATTAAAAAAAGGTAACAATGTTATGAAAAAGCAAACTTTAATCAACTTTAACTGTCAATTTTCAAGTCACGATAGCTCATATGGGTAGTGGGCGGTCTCGAATTCAGAATACCAGGTTCAATTCTTGATGATATTATCTTTAAAAATAAAACTTTAAGTGCATTTTTTTATGTACTTAAAAAAATTACCTAGTTACGCTCTTTTTATTAATTGTGTTATAAACTATTGTAAAATATATTATATGTATCGTAAAAAAAATTACCGATATAGTGACTAAATCAGTTATCTGTCGAGACGATATGACGTATATTCGTATTTCACCTACAATACGATGATAATGTAAAAATCATATGATTACCTATAACACAGTGACCCTGCCTTCAGCTCTGCAGGTCGCGGCGTCGATTCCACCTACCCCCATTTTCAATAACGACAGCAATTTAATAATATAAAGTACTTTTTAAGTTGCCAAAATTACAAAAGTAATAATAAAATTATTTTGCTATAATCCGCGTTAAAGTAAAATAGAAAATATATATAATGCTAAATGTAGAGTGGACAATCGGTTATCATACCTGATACATGCAGGATTCGTAAAAAAAAATACATCCACAAACCTCCACCTCCGCCACCACAATACACAAGCACTATATACGTTCACTATCACAAACTCAACAATCGTTTCGCCCCCCAACCGAAGCATCATCAGGAGAAAGACTCCACGATCAAACTCGCAAGCTTTTTTACTTCATCGCGGATTATAGCAAAATAATTTTATTATTACTTTTGTATTATGGATCTCCGCAAAGTAACGCCTAATTCTATAAATTATTGCCAAAATTAGTAAAAACTGCGCCGCTGTGTATGTTCTTTTGTCGCTTTACTATCCTAGCCGAAGGCATTTACACATATCGAACTTTCTAAGAAATCCGTTCTTTTGGTTACAAATTGCTGCTTGCACGTATTGACTGTTGTCAGTAGAAGTCGTGGATTGTCATATTCTTAGTTGCTCACAAACTTTCAAACTGTAAATATGGTGAGTAAGAAAAAATCTCTGTATTGACAAAAAAGAGTTATTGATAAGCGCAATAGAGGCGGGAGAGAAGATAAGTCACGTTGGCAGACGCTTTGGATTTATTTGCTCTACAGTTTCTCTACAGATTTTTCTTATCTCCATTTAACGACAACTCTCTATAACGTCAAAATATGCAAAGTTCCTTGAGGGTCGTTATGTAGAGTTAAGACTCGAACAGCCAATAAAGTTTTGTATGTGTTATATTTAAAACTAGCGGCCTACTCCTGCTTCGCACGGGCTATATAAAATATATTGTTTGTCACTCAGTGAAAAAAATGATTAAAATCGATCCAGTAGTTTTGATTTATTCATTACTGCCCGTGGCCCGCACGCATTAAATTTGGAGAAAAACAATTCCCCTCTCCCCTATATCAAGAAGATTTCCTGCTATATCTAATATCTAAATTCATATACTACATATTTATTTTTACACTTTTCCCTGTGTATTTTATTTTTAAAATTAATTACAGAATGTCTTCTTTATCATTATTAGACAATACAAACATGTTTTCTTTAGAGGTTACTCTTGAAAGAGCGACAGTTGCGCGTCCGATCGCTGCTAAATTGGAAGTGCTCTAGGGCGAAGCGCGCCCCCCTCGCGTGGTTTTAAATCTGTGATATCTCCGAAATTATTCATTTAAATTACATGCTGTAAAAGGCCATATTGATCTATATTAAATCAACAATTTATTTAAGGTAGTTAATTGGAATAAGGATTAATGCTGTATTGTATAAAAATTGCTTCAAAAATAAGGCATCATTTTTCGTAAAAAGTAAATGACAAAAAATGCTATTGTGGGTTATCCATAAGAGATAGGCATATACCATCGCAGACTTTTCTGTAGACCTTTTCAAGGTGTACAAATACTAAGTACATCATTTTGATAAATCTCGTAGGGTTTAGCCTGCGTTTGCAATGTAAGTGGAAGAAAATGTAATTATTTACGATATTTATTAGAAACCTCACAAATTTCAGCATTTCTCTACTCCATATTGAATGGTATTATACATATAAACCTTCCTCTTGAATCGCTCTGTCTATTAAAAAAATCGCATCAAAATCTGTTGCGTAGTTTTAAAGAAATAAGCATACATAGGGATATATGGACAAACAAAGAATGTGACTTTGTTTTATACTATGTAGTGATTGTATAATACATGTATGTACTTTACGGTTGTCTGTCACCAATAACACAAGTATAAAGTTACTTACATTAGGGACTGAGGACCGTGTATATAAGTGTCCCATATATTTACATATAACTATTTATACTTATTAATAACTCTATGATAGGGTCGCCCAAGGTATAGCGACCATGCGCATTCCACGTGGACCTTTAAGCTATCATGCACGGGTTATAACTCGGGAATATATTTGAAGCAAGCCATATTATCGGCCTTAATAAAACGAACGTTAGTTTTTAGAGGGTCCTTAGGACCGAAAAAGGTTCATTGTTTGTGGGAAAATAACTTCTTTGGGGTAGTTTGTAATATCGCATTTATAAGCCATAGACTATAAGTTATGTGGAATGAGGCGATTATACTTTTTTATATTGTCTATTGTTACATTGGGGAAACAATGTAATAATAATAAATACGAACATATTAACATATTTATGGTAATATATTATTGGAATATATTATTATCAGAATTAGGAAACTCGTAAGTTCATAATAGAGGGTATTATAAAAGTTTTGGGTACAACTAGAATCATAAAAACGCTTATTATTTCTATGGAAAACATAAAAGTTGGAGTTAAAATTAGGGATTGGCTAGTTGTCGATTGATAAATAATCGATTTTTCTACCTTAAAAATAAATCGATTTCTAAAAAATCGATTTTTAATAATCGTTTTATTTCGACCATTTGATTTTTTTTTCTTTTTTACATTAATAATTAATTAGAATAAATACTAATGAATGTCGATTACCTTAATCGATTAATATTTGTAGTTTGGCTACATTTGTTTCAGTCTACAACGCACGTGTTATCTAAAAAAAAAAGAGTAAATTAAATAATTTATTTTTTACAAATTGATTTATAATGTTAAAAAATATCGGTTATAATAATAAAATAATCGATTAATATAAAAATTGTTTTTTTTCTTATCCATAGTCAAAATATATGAAATTAAAATAAAACAAAACTTAAAAATCCTTTTTGAAAAAGCTTTTAACAAATTTTCATGTCCCTACTATTAACCATTGAGGAGTTCTCTCGTCCGGAGCCAATCCTGGCTGCATCATCAGATCATGCTTATCATAAACGTGTATTGTCATCGAGACTGTATATGTAAAATTTCAGCTCAATAGAACACCGGGAAGCAGGTCCAATTTAACTAACAAGATTCCATCTTCACATATGTACATACATAGCAAGTAAAATAAAAACTTTAAAAAAGAGTTTATTAAATCAAATAAATGTCTTTAAAAAGGTGAAAAATTTTCAAAAAATAAAATCGCGGCTATTTTGAAATAGGTATTTGCTATCGAGCAGATAAACAACAGCCACATGATCAACCTGTTAACTTATTAACTTATTATTAAGTGCTGAATAAGCCTATCAGAAATCTGAGAAACGCAAAATTCCGAGTCAGATAGTATGTTCCGAATAAGCTAATGGACAGCTTATTGGAAACTTGTGAAACAGGCCCTAAAAGTCTTGCATAACTCCTTACTGTTCCAGGGAGAGCAGAACTTATGAAGAGTTTACTCATGTTAAAAAAACCAGAAAGTCCGTGCCATGTTCGCTCATATCAGACAGTTTCTATGCACATTTAGGTCCTAAAGAATCGAGCGAACTCAGCGTGTCCATTTGCAAAAAAACTAAGACAACCTCAGTTACGTAAAACAAAGAAGATTTCCTCTTCAAATCGGCTCCCCGGGGAGAACAATGCGGGGTCACAGGGCCCCGTTCGTTAGCGACGTAGTGCTGGTCATTAGTCATGTACACAGCCTGAACTCTTATATGGTTCTGTTGCCCTAGTACCTATTATTGTATAATATCTATACTAGACATACCACCTATACTTATTTATCTCAGGATTTCTGTGATATTATTTTTTAAAGATAGTCCATACATGACGTGTGGTATCCAGTTGAGTAGAATAAACCCCCCCTTATTTCTTACCGAGGTGTCGTAAAAGGCGACTAAGGTAAGTTAAACCCACCGTGTAGCTACCTATTTTACGACCGCCCACCTACCTGACATCAAATTTACTTAGTTTTATTTTACAATATTTCATATAAAGAGGGTGGTCTATTCTACTCAACCGAATACCACACGACGGATCAACTTACCTTAGACATCTCGTTAAGAGATGAGGGTGGTTTATACTACTCAGTCGGATACCACACTGATTTAACAAAAGTGAAAATATTTTTTTTTACTTTCATTTACTGCATTTTAACAGAAATTTCTTTTTATAAGAGCTTTAAATTTTTTTTTAAATTATAATTTAAACGAATTTTAAATATTTTACAAGTTAAACAGTCAATTTCATAGATTACTTGGCAGAATACCTGTAGGTCACGGCCTGCTGTATATTTTTTTCTTCCATGGCGCCATTTTATAGTGTATTGAAAAACTCTTGTCTTTGTCAAGGTGAATACGTTGCGCTCATTATTTTCGTTTTATACAAAAGATTTCACGATAACTAGCAAGCTAACTAAACGTCTATTCTATAATAAATAAATAAAACATTTGGCCTTTTATTTATTCTTAATTCTTATTTCTTAATTTTGGTGGATATAAATAGGTAGAGATCCATAATACAAAACGTAAGCGATGAAGAAAAATAGACAATATATACATATAATGCTAAATGTAGAGTGCATAAACCGTTTTCATACCTGATACATGCAGGATTCATAAAAAAAACGCACAAACCTCCACCACCGCTATCACAATACACAAGCACTACACACGTTCACTGTCACAAACTCAACAATCTTGTCTCCCCTATTAGTCTCAGTTGTTAATAACTTGTGTGATTTAATCTTTTTTAACATATTATATCGCCGAAATATGCAAATGCCATCTGTATATTGTTTATTAAAAATATTTCATTAAAGTTATGACATTTTCTAATAATTGCTTTTTCTATTATATTTTTGAAAATATCAATTGAATTATGAAGTAGTACTTTTTTATATAGTGTAAACAATACTGGTATGAATATAAATAATAAAAAAAAAATAACCGCTTGTAAAAGTTGTTGTAACCAAAGTACCGACGAGATTTTGGCGATCGACGAAAGGCGCGTTCTTCAGATCCATATGTCAAGTCAGACAAGTTTGTTTTGAATACTAGGAACGCAGAAACCAGCAAGCGTTAAGCAAGCGTTTAAATAAAGCTACGTGCGATGCTGCCATTTTTTCTTTATCAGTTTGTTTAAAGTTTATAACTAAGTATACTTTAACATTCTTTAAATATTAACACAGGATTTGTCAAGACCGTGAAAACAATAAAACTAGTAGGAACGAGGTGAAAACTGCACGGTTTTTGGCAACATTCGTCAAGAATGTCTGCACCGCTCGGCGTAGTGGCTTAAATAAGATAAATAAAACACAACACATTCTAAAACACACCTTATGTTAATCGTAATAAGGATAGTACGAGTGCAAAATTAGCAGAGCAATCCGTAGCAATGGTCCAACTTGTTGAAATTCCGACGCCGTCCGGTATACGGAGTTGCCAATTTAGTTTTCGTTTAACTTAACCGATGTTGGCTCTTATTTCGCAGTGATTAAGACCAGCCTCGTTTATCCACTAGTTTCAGGATAGCAAATTGAATTCGCAAGGCTGGTTAAAGGGAAGAAATTTCGCAAGTTAAGCTTTCGCCTGGGCGTCCACTAATTTCGTCCAATCGCGGTTAGATAACGTGTATGGACAATTTCTTTTCCCTAACCCCTGCACAATGGTTAAGTATTTTTTAGTGGTTGGAATAAACTTGAAATGTTTATTGCGCGGTTTTGCTTTCGCGTTGTACTTGCATAATTTACGGACTGTTGACCAAGCGTTACCCGCTTAAAATTGTATTGAGTGTTTTTTGCAAAAATCTTTTGCAGGATATTAAATGTACTTGTAAAATAGCGTTCCGTTGTACAGAGGCTTCGTAATTGGGAATTACAGTGTCTCTGTATTTAAAGTTTTAAAATAATAAATAATTTAATTTGTGAAGTTCGTTAGTACAAAAGTAAGAATAGATTGCACTGTGGTATAGGGCTGAGTAGAATAAACCAACCTCATTTCTTACCGAGGTGTCGTAAAAGGCGACTAGGGTAAGTCGACCTGTCGTATGGTATCTGGCTGAGTAGAATAGGCCCCCCTTATTTCTTATCGAGGTGTCGTAAAAGGCGACTTAAGTAAATAGTAGTATAATAGTAAAAAGTAAAAGTAAAGTAGCGGCCTGTTACTATTCCACAGCTGGGCATAATCCTCCTTTTTAAGAGAGAATGGTTAAAGCTACAACGCTACTCCAATGCGGATTGGTAGGTTACACATACCTCCAGAATTCTCTAGAGATATGCAGGTTTTCTCACGATGTTTTCCTTCACAAAAAAGTGTGCGATAAATTAAAAATATCAATTAGGCACATAAATATTTAATAGTAAAACTGATTGGTGTCTGCCCGGTGTTTATACTCGTGGCTCCCTTGAAAGAGTCGTATGGTCTCACTGCTGGGCTATCACAGCTTACAATAATAAGCCACTGTTACAATAGTAAGCGACTATTACAATAGTAAGCCACTATTCAACTTTTATATATTCAAATTCAAATTCAAAATATTCTTTATTCAAATTAACTTGTAAACAAGTGCTTTTGAATCGTCAACTCTACCGCTGGTTCGGAAAGCTGTTCCTACCGAGAAGAGCCAGCAAGAAACTCGGCGGTTGCTCTTTTAAAGATATAATTCTTAATACTATTTACATTAAGTCGTTACTGTCTTGTACAGGTTCAAAGAGAGCTATATCCACACATTCTTATCTTCTAAATAATCTTCAAGAGTATAGTAAGCTTTCTGTATCAGCCTCTTTTTAACAGTGTTTTTAAACTGCTGTAATATACATAGTTATATATCATCCTACTATTATACTCGTATTAGTAGAAATTTTTTTCGCTTACGGGACATAACGGGGTTCATCCTTCTACTCACTTTAGCTAGTAATAATTTTTATGGGGAAGTTTATTTTATTATTTTATTTCAGATGGCGAACCTATCAAGTTACCTGAAAACCTTGAAAGCCTGCCGCGCGCAGAGCACTTCGCGGCACAGAGGCATCGGTGGAACACAAATGAGGTAAGTGTTTTTGCATTACTCTGTGAAATATTGCTATTTCATATATGTTTCATATATTTAAAAAATCTGGTTCTTTACTTTATAATTATAGTAGCTGGATGACCGAGCTTTTTTCTAGAAGATGTAAAAAAAAGATGAAATATGAAAAAAAGTAAAATCAATCTGGATAGGTGGGACTCAATCCGGTGTAATTTAATTTTAAGACCGCACGATTTCGACTGAGCTATAAGAACTTATTAGAGCTTATTTTTCAGTGAAAACAGTCCCTGAAAACGGGGACTAAACGACATTTTTTAAATATAAATTTTATTATATATATACGAAGCGTTAGGATAACGGACTTACGATCAATAGGTCATGGGTTCGAATCCCGGCCATTATACTACCGACGTGAACCCACTCCCAACTCAAGCATTTAGCTTAGGCATATAGCTGGAGGTGTTAACAAGTTTACTTTTACTAGTAATTTGTAACCCAAATTGCAAGGCGCAAAGCAGGAGCCGCAAGCTTACACTGCCAAAAATATACTGTGAAGCAAATATTAGAAATATCTATTTCTTCAAGCTTCTGTAAAATATCCTGGTATATAATAGCTTCAAATGTATCAAAGCATCGAATTAATCGTGAAAATATAAATAACAAACAAATTCTTCACATTTATAATATTATATGCATGCTTAATCAAATGTTCCTACAAAATATAAAATAAAGATACCTTTTATCGAATAACTTATGAAGTTTCGCAGAATTAAACAGATAAATCCTAAGTACACACATTTATCTTTCGCAACACATTATACCAGAGGTTCCCAATCTTTTTTATAATGCGAATCCCTTTAGGCTGTAATATTTTTGCGACGCCCTTCCGAAAGAAGACCTTATCTTGTAGCTTTTGGATATGAAAGTTATTTTATTAGTCAAATATCTCTTCAAATATATGCAGAATACACAGTATAAATAATGAGGAACGCGTTTGTTTTACCGAGGATAAGATCTCAAGTAAAAGTTTTTAATGTCTTCCCTTGCGCAGTATTTTATATTGCGTTATTTCTGGGTTCAACCCGAATGTGATACATATTTTGTGTGCAGATTGATATTGTATCTTGTATATTTAATATTATTAATTTTATTTCAAACAATGCATCCATAGTGTTAATAACAAAATTACTTAGCCTAGGTTAGTACTTAAAATATATATAAATAAAACTTGTTTATTTGGATTTCATTCCATGTTCTCCAAAGTGGACCATCCCATTTCCAAGCACATGTATATAAATATTTATGTACAAGACAGATGTAACACATGAATATACTTAAAATAGAATAGAAATACAAGATTCACTTTTAGGAACAAGTTTTATATCCATGTTTCCTTTTTGCAACTGTATTATTCTTTTAAAATTAAGGAACAAAAATAAAGAAATATTCATTTAGGTTTATACCTAACGTTACGTTAACGTGACGTTATCGTCTGTGATGATTTTATCGTTGAATCAGTCTAAGAACAATGTAAATTTGTACTGATATGCTAATTGTTGTTTAGAACTCGAATTATGCTGTTGATATCATTATTGCTGCATCGATAATTTTGGCATACATTTTATGTAGTGTTAAGGCATTTGTATTTTTTTATTCGTCCATCATTGGACATATCATTGAGAAGCATTGCCCGCTAATCGATGTCAAAAATAAATTATGTATTGTTTTTTTGTTACAAAGTGAAACTGCTTTTTTTTTATTTGGTGTGTTATATAAGCTTCTTGGCGATACAAGGGTGCTTGTAAAAAGCTTTCTTGAATAAAAATTATATTGATTTTAAGTAAAGGAATATATTGGAGAAATCCTAAGAAACTTATAAACTGGAGTAGTGTGGCGGCTTTAGCCTTCAATTCTTTATGTCCAGCTGTAAGATAAAGCCATTCATCATCCTCCTGCCCTTATCCCACTCTTAGTGGGGTCGGCACAACATGTTATAAAATGCTGCTGTTGTTACATACTGTGACATGATTTGGCTGCGTTTTTACGACCGGCCGCCTGCCTGACGTCAACTTACTTAGTCTTATTTTACGACACCTCGGTAAGAAATGAGGGAAATTTATTCTATTCAGCCGGATACCACACGGCAGTCAATTTAGCTTAGCCGCCTTTTACGAAACCTCGTTTAGAAATGAGGATGGTCTATTCCATTCAGCTTTATACCACACAGCGGATCAACGTATGAGAACCTTAGTCCTCTTATACGACACCTCAGTAAGAAAAAAGGGAGGTATTCTTCTCAGCTGGATACCACACGGCACCCAGATAAGTGCAAGATTTAAGTAAATACTACTAAAAGTTGCTTTATTGATATTATGCCATTTATAATTAATGCGCCTTACAATGAAGGAACTTATTGTGAGAAAACACTGGAGAAATCCTATATAATCCTATCCTATATAAAATATATGTGTAACCTGTGAATCCAGGACTAGCATAACGGCTTAAACCTTCAATTCTTCCAGCTGTAAGAATGTGTGGATATAGCTCTCTTTAAACCTGTACAAGTAACGACTGAATGTAAATAGTACTAAGAGTTATATTTTTAAAAGAGCAACCGCCAAGTTTCTTGCTGGCTCTCCTCGGTAGGAACAGCTTTCCGAACCAGCAGTAGAGTTGACGATTCAAAAGCACTTGTTTACAAGTTTATTTGAATATTTTGAATTTAAATTTGTAAGATAAAGCCATAGTCACATCATGTCATAAGGATTCGTAGCTGCACAAGTACAGACAAGATAAAGCCGGACCGATAAACAGTACTACCCACGAGTTCAGCCCAAGCACCGACCCGCAGTTAAATAGGCTAAAACATTGCTAACCTCAGATATGGGACGACAGTGCTGAGGTTTTGCATAATGCATGAATTAGCCCGCGATTTATATAGCGCGCCGCTGTACTCCGACGTTGGCGAAATTAATGATAATAAAACGTGTGTGCGTATTTACATAAAGTAACACGTCATATCCATTTCTAGGGGAAGAGCGTCACGAATGTGGAGTTGAAGTTATTAACATCGCGTTAGAGGGATTGAAATAAACAAAATGGCGGCTGTACCTAATACTTGACTAAGTTCGTCAAGGAATCTTTAAATTGCATTGCCGTTACCAATGCATGTTAACCACTTAATTTAAAAAAAAGATATAGTTTTATATATTATTTAAAAAAATATATAAATCATCATCTTTACATATATATAAAGCTGAAAAGTTTTTTGAACGCGCTAATCTCAGGAAGTACTGTACCAATTTGAATTTTTTTTTTGAGTGAATTATATATTAGGGGATGATTGTCGGTTTGTTTGTTTAAATAACTTTCTTTATTGTAGTTTCTATATTAATAATAATTTATCTTAAACTATATAAGTACTGTACTGATATGTAAATTATATATGTAATTACTATTATGTTTAAATACTAGCGTCCATTCCCACCGATGTTAGGTTGGATAAAGGCCATGTTCAACAACAAACGAAACGCTTATTATTAATTATAATATTAGTACCTATATGGTCAGTTACTAGTGCACTTACCTTAATTATGTTGAATGAGTAGCAATTAAGCAGATAAACCAGGACGAGTTTTCTTAACATTTACCTACCCATACATCATCCTCCTGCCCTTAATCCACTCTAAGTGGGATCGGCACGGTAAAAAATGAGGGCGGTCTATTCTAATCAGCCGGATACTATACGGCGGGTCGACTTACCTTAGTTGCCTTTTACGACACCTCTGTAAGAAAAAGGGTGGTCTATTCTAGTCAGCTGGATACTACATGGCGGGTCGACTTACCTTTATCGTATTTTACGACACCTCGGTAAGAAAGAGGGTGGTCTATTCTACTCAGCCGGATACTACACGGCGGGTCGACTTACCTTAATCGCTTTTTACGACACTTTAGTAAGAAATGAGATGGTCTATTCTACTCAGCCGAATTACTAAACGGCGAGTCGACTTACCTTTATCATATTTTACGACACCTCGGTAAGAAAGAGGGTGGTCTATTCTACTCAGCCGGATACCACATAATTCTCCCATACATTTAACCAAACGAAGGGAATATGGTTATAACAGCATAGCTAATGCTGTGTCGAGGCAGCATTATAGTTTCTCATGATAGTACAAGCAATCTGTTAGGATTTTGGGCTTAGTCTGAAATAGTCAAGCGGTTTTGCTTATTAAGCTGAGGTTGCAGTTTAAGATGGAAGTAAACTAAATTAATTACAGTTTAACGTCTCTACTATCTTATAAATATATTATTTTTTATAATACTGTGTTGTCGCACGAGGAGACTAAAAATACGTCACATCTAGTGATGTATAATAATTAAGTAGAATTGATCGGTAATTTTTTACAAAATAAAAAAAAGAAACTAAAAAAAAGAAAAAATAATCGGATAGGTGGGGCTCGATCGATATTTTCATTTCTTGAGACCATGAGATTTTCTCGAATTTAAATGTTAATAATTTTTTTATGCCCAAAGACAGAAATAAAATTATTTTTGTAAAAATAAAACCCAGCTAGATCGATCGTAGAATTTACAGGGTTTAATAGCTTATATGTTACCATGGTGTATAAGGAGCAATTGTGCCAAATTTCATCGATATTGGTTCAGCGGCTTCGCGCTGAAAGAGTAACAAACGTACAATCATACTCACTAACTTTCGCATTTATAATATTAGTAGGATGTATACACTATTTAACCAAAAGGTTTGTTTATTTTTATCAAATTTTCTAAGTAATTAAGATCATTCGAATATGATTTATAATCCGTTTTAATCTTTATTTTCATTAATCACGTAAAGTATATGGGAAATAAAGAACGTTTCAAAAATGGTTGTTATTTATTAATTTACCGTATTCCTTAAGTATTATTTATTTGAGTCAATAAGACTCCTATCCTATTCGAATAATAATTCAAATTCAGAATATTCTTTAATCAAGTAAACCTGAATGTGCATTTGAATAATCAATTGCTGCTTCAGAAAACTGCTTCTACTTAGAAGAGCAAAGCTGTTGCTCTTTTCAAAATATAATGTTAGATGCATAAAAATATCAACATTCTGCTGCCCTTATCCCACTTTAAGTGGGGTCGGAACAACATATTATAAACACAGTTCCCACCGCGATAACGTCGTGTTAAGATAAACTCATGAATAAGTTCCCCGGATGGGTTCGAAACTAGTCGGGCTAACCCGATAGAATAACACGTGAGTATAGCCGGTTCTATACATTAACTCTATAAATATGTCATATGACTGTCACACTACCTGACGTCAACATACCTGACCGACTGTGTCTTGACCGAGTCTTGCTCGGTATTTTTTTTTATAAAATAAACAAAGAAATTTAAAAAAGATATATATAACGCTGACTATGGACCTCATAAGAAAGCTCAGAGTCGCTCAGCGGGCGATGGAGCGAGCTATGCTCGGAGTTTCTCTACGTGATCAAATCAGAAATGAGGAGATCCGTAGAAGAACCAGAGTCACCGACATAGCTCAGCGGGTCGCGAAGCTGAAGTGGCGATGGGCGGGGCACATAGTGCGGAGAACCGATGGACGTTGGGGTCTCAAAGTGTTGGAATGGCGACCCCGCACCGGAAAGCGCAGTGTCGGAAGACCCCCTGCTAGATGGACAGACGACCTCAAAAGGGTCGCGGGGAGCCGCTGGATACAAGCGGCACAAAATCGTGTGTTCTGGAGATCCCATGAAGAGACCTATGTCCAGCAGTGGACGTCCATCGGTTGAAGAAGAAGAAGAAAATATATAAAATAATTATATATATACATACATACAAGATTAACTCATTTAAATATTAAAGATAAATCACGAATAGCAGATGCATTACATGTATAAAAATATGTAATAGCATAGGGAAATGTTTATTTTTCCACATCAAACCAACGTCAAATGGGATCCTACTGAATAAGGAATGCCACTGGCAAATACGCTCGTAAATTTATGCCTGACAGTCCAAAAGGAAAGTGCACCGAATAAAGTAATCGTATCGACTGAAAATAGTGGGTAAAGTAAGCATTCCCGACGATTTGTCTAGCAGAATTTAGTTTTGGAAACAAATTGTTATCTTCGGGATTTTGTAACGAAAGGATAAGAAATGTTATTTTATTTATGGCAAGAGAAAAGATGAGATTCTTCTCTTTTTCTTATTATGATTTAAATCGATGGACGACCATTGTTCAATGGTTGGAAGTGGATAAGTAACGGCCTGTTACTATCCCACTGCTGGGCATAGGCCTCCTCTCTCCGTTTTTGGAGAGAAGGATTGGAGCTAAGACCTACCACGCTGCTCCCGAATTGGTAGTTTTCACATATCCACAGATTTCTCTAGATATGCAGGTTTCCTCACGATGTTTTCTTTCACCGAAAAGCGTGTGATAAATTGCAATCATCAATTACACACAAGTTTTAATAGAAAAACTCATTGGTGTCTGCCCGGGTTTGAACCCATGATCTTCTCTAGAGATTCACATGGCCGCACCGCTGGGCTATCACAGCTTTTTTCGGAAGTGGGTATATCATAAGAAATTTTGCTGTTAGAGTTGCGCAAGGTATACTCATTAATCGGGTCTAATAATCTAATTAATAAAAAAACGGGCTTCGAGAGTGAGAGAGCAAAGTGAAAACTTGAATATTAACTTTGTCCATTTTTGATAGTTAAGGATAGTTTTGTTAGAAATGGTTTGGGAATAATATTGCTTTAATTATAACTATAAAAGTACTATTATGCTATTATATATACATACTATATACATTTATGCTATAAAATACAATATAAATATATTACGCTATCGTACACAAATATGAGAATTTAAACTACATTAACACTTCAAAAGTATTACTAAGTATATTACAATTCGATCCTGTTCGCACAAGTGCTCTACTGCTAACTTACTAATTTACGATCAGATCATCAGCGTTTAACATTTTTACCCATCACAAAAGTGCACAACTCGACTTAAGAAGTTTTCGCTTCAAAATATATAATATAGGTTGCCGTTCTCAAAATCTCGATAGGCTTCTACGGTTGAACCAAGGCGCGACCTTATTATCATTTGGAACGTATAAATTTTCTACTGACATGAGCCAAAATCTCTATTGTTGACTATTGTATACAGATACAGACAAACAATCCCCCCTCCATAACTGTTGAAGGCGTTCTTAATCACGTCCAATTTTTCATCAGTTATTTGGGAAGTCACGATCCGTGTAACGTGCTGGTTAATGAAATGCGGGCATATTAGCCTGCGTGTAGCTATTACGGTAATGTACAAGGTTTGGTTATACTTTGGGCCAAGGTTCGCCTATACTTTGGGCCAAGGTTTGCCTTTACTATGACCAAGGTTCTGACTTTGTTCTGAATACGCTGTAATGAATGAATATGTTGTGTATCGAGGCAGGGTTACAGTAGTGATATTTACCAAAGCTCTACCCTATATCTATCTATAGAACCCCACATCCCACCTAAGGGTTATCTATAAAATAATTATGTGCTTATTATTAAAGTTTAGAGTAAATGTAATTATGATATTATTTTGCTATAATCCGCGATAAACGTGGATTAAAATACACTTCATATTTAATTAACATGCACAATTGAAATTCAAACAATTTTTTATTTAAGTTGGCTCTTACAAGCAATTTTTATTTTTTTCAAATGCAAATGCGAAATTTTGTTTATATAAGTAAACTTGTAAACAAGTGCTTTTTTGTATCGTCAACTCTACTGCTGATTCGGAAAGCTTTTTCTACCGAGAAGAGGCAGCAAGACTCTCGGTGGTCGATCTTTTAAAAGAAATCTTATAACTAGTTATATTTAGTCATTACTGGGAGCTTTAGTGGCGTGCGCCGCGGTAAACTAACAGAGATATACTCAAGTAATGTACTAGAGAATTGTAGATCTACAAAAATACTATAAAAACTCTGCATCAGCATGTCTCTATCTCTTATGATTAACTTACAATTACTAGTTTTATGTTTTAAATTTAAATAAAATACACTGATTTCCATTAGGGCGAAGCCGCAAACATAGCTAGTATATATATGAATTTGAAGGAATATCCTCACTTACCACCTGGTAACAACAATAAAGTCAACCTTTAAATAAAATACATATATCACTATTTATTACAATTTTTCTTGATAATTTTCTGCGTCCTAAGATAAATACATATATGTAACAACTGTAAGATTTAGTACAAGTTATTTACATTTAAACTGCATCGCTTTGGAATTTTTAATGTTTAATCTCATAACACAATACATCGTATTGAATAATATTTGTAAACATATAAATAACGGACGGGTATACTTCATTTTAATAGGAAATATGTATGCAAATATTTAATATTCTCATTTGAGATTTTGGCATGCTGCAGCGGGGTCTAAAAGTTTGTCCCGGATTTATTTTTGTATGTTAAATAAGGGATGTATTCCATCGAGATGGACGCGCTAAAAGCTATAAACTTTTTATATATTTAATACTTGTCATACAAAGTACTTTGATTTATATTTTTGCAACATCTTGCAATTGAAAATATTAGGGTTACAGAATTTAATTTGTATGTAAAACGAATAGTAAGAACGAGATATAATATAATCCCGGAAAACGCAGCTTTGGTGCTTATTTAACACTTGATGGACGAACTTCCTCTAGAAGATCGTAAGGCATAAGATCGTGTGCTGAAAGATTCTTAAAAAGACCTATCACCAGAACGTGACGTTTATCTATTGAATAGGAAGAATAGGAATTGTAATCTTAAAATGTCTAAAATCTGTAAATAGTATTAAAAATTTTAAAAGAGCAACTGCCGAGTTTCTTGCTGGCTCTTCTCGGTAGAAACAGCTTTCCGAACCAGCATTAGAGTTGACGATTCAAAAGCACTTTTTTACAAGTTTATTTGAATAAAGAAGATTATGAATTTGAATTTAAAAAAGAGGTTTCTGTAGTAAAATATCTTTTTACTTATAGTAAGCTTATCCATCCGTGGGACAGTAACTTTACTATTTGTAGTAGTAAATGTATATAGCATGTAAAAGACGTTTCTTTAGTATAGCTATCTCTGGAATACTTATCTTATGAATATTTAGGTTTCCCCCGGGTGACACTTGGCTTATGATTTATTTTCATTATCTGTTGCTATTCCTGGTAAGTAAATGAATTATACAAGGATTTATTATATTTTTGGTAATCGACGTGTCTGTATCTACTGATCATGTTAATAAGTAAAAGCTTTTTTAATGTTCTTAAGTATGTCCGAATGATTCATAAATATTATATATAAATCTTTTTAGACGGTCAAGTTGTCTACATTGGTCTAATTTATTGTATAGTAGTAAAGATTCTTATAATCTTTTATTTAATTTTGTTATACTCTTTTCTAATCAATGCATTAATCGTCAACGTTAATTTAATTTAATTAAAATAACACTCGGTTAAATTTTCTTTTAATAATTGCGGTACGTACTTTTTAATTATTTATTCAGATCGATTTATTGAAATTAAACTCTTTTTTAACCAGATAACTTTTGGGTACACTATTTTTGATCGTCTAATAGAGTACTTTGCGTTATACAAAACATGTTGCGTTATAAAAGAGATTTTTCCGTTATACAAGACCTCCAAAATCACACATAATTTTTAAAGATTAATATTAGGTACTGAATCATATAATTATTATTATTTTTTATATTCAAGGAGGTACATAATTTTCAATTTTTGTATAGCCTTTTATATAAATTTATATAATTGGAACACCTTTTGTATAATATCGCTTTAAATAGCTTGTCGTATCGCTGTAGGGCCACCCCAACGTATATTTTGGTTGTCCCCGGGCCGCGCTTTACTTATGATTTATTTGCATTATCTGTTGCTGCGGGGGTTAAGTAAATGAGCTTTACAAATATTTGTTAAACGACGCCATTTGATTTACTGACCATTCGCGAAATGCGAAATATTACGAGAATGCAATATTTACAAGGACCTATGGCACAGCGTTTTCTTTACTTTGCAAATTTAGAATTTTGATATTACGACACCTGTATGTCCACTTAAATCATCATTCTATAGCCATCATCCTACTTTATGAGGTCGGCACAACATGTTTAAAACATATTGTTACATGTTTTTGCTAGTTATTTCACGATCGACCTGATGCCAACTTACCTTAGTCGTCTTTTACGTCACCTCGGCAAGGAAGAGGGTGGTTTGTGCTACTCAGCCAGATGCCACACGGCGCGTCAACTTACCTTAGTCATCTTTTACGACAGCTCAGTAAGAATAGAGGGTAGTTTATTCCACACAGCCGAACACCACACGTCGGGTCAACTTACCTTAGTCGCCTATAACGACACCTTGGCAAGAAATTAGGGTGGTCAATTCTCATACTCAGTCGGATACCACACGTTGGGTCAACTTACCTTAGTCGCTTTCACGACAGCTCAATAAGAAAATACGGTAGTTTATTCTACTCAGCCGGAGCCTGACACAACAGGTCAACTTATTCACTTTTTACGACCGTCGTTAGATCATAATATAATATACTAAAGTACGTCATTAAACTCAACGAAATTGTTGCAAAGTGAAAGCTCGCTGTTCCATGCGAAAAGATTGACCGAATCTCTTACAGCTGAAAAGTTTCTTTGGCGAATTCTCAACATTCGCGGCTAATAAATGTGGCTGCTTGTTCAAAATAAATTTGATTTATACAATTTCTGGTTCACTTTAGTAAACATGCCAGCTTCGAGAGATATTGCCAGGAAACATCCCTTTAACTATGTTGGGAAAGTGGGATCTTAGTGAAATAGAAGTCAGAAACTAGGTCTTTCAGTTTTCTATAACTTTATAGAAAACTAATTGTGATTAATTGGTAATTACATTCAAATTTGCATGAATGAGCTTTTTCATTCAATTGAGGAACGATGAGTTTCCCTCATTCCTTACCGAGGTGTCGTAAAATGCGACGAAGGTAAGTTCACCCGCCGTGTGGTATCCGGCTGAGTAGAATAAAAAACACCCTTATACTTTACCGAGGTGTTGTAAAAGTCGACGAATTTGATGCCAGGTAGGCGGCCGGTCGTAAAATAACTAGCCAAAACATGTAACAACTTTTTTAAAACATGTTATTCCGACCCCACTTGGAGCGGGATAAGGGTAGGAGTATTTAAATGTAGTAGCTACAGATGCAGGTGGTACTCAAATAAAATGAAATACAATAAACCTTTCTTTAGGCAAAACTATGGTCTTATCTATGGTTGAGTGACTATGGTTTATTGTAGAATCGAATAGCGAATAAGATATGTGTAAACTACAACAAAAAGTAGAGGGGAGGCCTTTTTCAGATCTGAATATTCCATAAATCATTTTAAGTTACATATCATTCCATACGAATAGTTTATGTTACTTAGGGAGGAGGAAAAATCATAGTATTTATCACATTAAAATAAAATGAGGACGAAATACCTTCGAAATCAGAAAATTATTTCAGCCTCATATAAGACTGCGGTTTAATAATGTAAAATTGAACGTTTAAAGATTGACCGCCGAGTTCCTTTCTGGTTCTTCTAGGTAAGAGCAACCTTCCGCACCAGTTGTAACTTCATTAATCATATTGATCCTTGACGATTCAAAAGGGCTTGAAAGAGCTTATATAAATTGAGATTATTTCGATAATGTAGTAGAAAAATACAAAGATTTATTTTTCAGTTATTTCGAACGCAGTCGCAGAACGCGTAAAGGCAAACGAATAAATAATTAAATCTACAGGGAATTAAAAAGCTGTGGTAGGCCAGCGGTAACACTGTGCGACTCTTTCGAGGAGGTCACGGGTTCGAACCCGGGCAGACACCAATGAGTTTTTCGTTAAAACGTTCGTTACGTTCTTTCGTTAAAGTTTTTCTGTTAAAACTTATGTGTCTAATTGATAATTGCAATTTATCACACGCTTTTCGGTGAAGAAAAACATCGTGAAAACCTGCATATCTCTAGAGAATTCGGGATATATGTGTAACCTACCAATCCGCATTGAAGCAGCGTGGTAGGTCTTAGCTCCAATCCTTCTCCAAAACGGAGAGAAGAGGCCTATCTCAGCAGTGGGATAGTAAAAGGCTGCTATTTACTGTTTACATGGAATTATTAGTAGACCATTAGTTGAGTAATTTATCTTATTTCCCATTGATTTTCTCAACTAACAACTTGAAGAATACAAGCCAAGGAAAACCTTTGTAGTTGAAAAGTTTGCTTGGCACGTTGTCAACGGCCGCGGCTAATAAATGTAAACTTCCGGGAAACAAATGTGATTTATATAACTTTGTTTTTACTATGAACTTAAATGGGCGTTAAACATATGTTAGAACTTAGATCACAACTTAAAAAACGGAGTACCGCCGTATTACCCATTGGATTATTTTTAAAATACCTACTTTTAAATTTTTAAATGTGCCGTAGTGTTAAATATGAGCTCTCTAAATTGGATAAAATACTTTTAATTATTATTCTATTATAATTATTCTATACTATAACTAAAGCCGTGTTGTATTCGGATAAGTAGAATAGACCACCCTATTTCTTACCGAGGTATGTTGACGTCAGGCAGTGTGACAATCATGTGACATGTTTATAACATGTTCTTCTGACCTTAAAGTGGGATAAGGGCAGTAGAATGATGATAATTTTATGCATCTAACATTATATTTTGAAAAGAACAACGCTTGGTTTCTTACGTGCTCTTCTAAGTTGACCAGGTATCCGGTTGAGTAGAATAGACCAACCTCATTTCTTTTCTGAGGTATCGCAAATGACGACTAAGGTAAATTATCTATCTCTATCTATCTCCTGGAGTCTATCTCCTGATGATGCTTCGGTTGCGGGGCGAAACGATTGTTGAGTTTGTGATAGTGAACGTATATAGTGCTTGTGTATCGTGGTGGAGGTGGTGGAGGTTTGTGCATGTGTTTTTTACGACTCCTGCATGTATCAGGTATGATAACCGATTGTCCACTCTACATTTAGCATTATATATATTTTCTATTTTACTCCATCGCGGATTATAGCAAAATAATTTTATTATTACTTTTGTATTATGGATCTCCGCAAAGTAACGCCTAATTCTATAAATTATTTGATAATTGATAATTTGTATTGCCAAATTATGCTACATCATGTTTATAACATGTTTTATTATTACTTTTGTACTTGTTTACAAGTTTGCTTGAATATTTCGAATTTGGTTTTCGGAGCTTTTCCAGACTAGCAGTGGAGTTGAAATTTTTTAATAATTTGCTTGAAAGTTTAGTTGAAAAAAGGTTATCTTTAATGTGAATTTAAAAAAAAACAACAACAATTAGTATAATTCAAAACCAGGGAGATAAACAATGAAATATTCCAGACTCCATGCGGCCTTGTAAATAACTCGACACGGCAAGCGCATTAAGCTGTGTGTAGCGCGCGATGACGGCCATTACACTAATGTATGCTGGTCGTGTAAGGAACAATATCATACACATGATATATCTACCCATTTGTGCTAAACTTTATTTTTAGCCGTGTGGTATTCGGCTAAGTAGAATAGTCCACCCTCATTTCTTACCGAGGTGTCGTAAAAGGCGACTAAGGTAAATTGACCTACCGTGTGGTATCCGGTTTAGTAGAATAGACCACCCTCCTTCTCACCGAGGTGTCGTAAAAGGCGACTACGGTAAGTTGACCTGCCGTGTGGTATCCGGCTGAGTAGAATAGACCACCATCTTTCTAACCGAGGTGTCGTAAAAGGCGACTAAGGTAAGTTGACTCACCGTGTGGTATCCGGCTGAGTAGAATAGACCACCATCTTTCTTATCGAGGTGTCGTAAAAGGCGACTAAGGTAAGTCGACCCGCTGTGTGGTATCCGGCTGAGTAGAATAGACCACCCTCATTTCTAACCGAGGTGTCGTAATAGGCGACTAAGGTAAATTGACCCACCGTGTGGTATCCGGTTTAGTAGAATAGACCACCCTTCTTCTTACCGAGGTGTCGTAAAATACGACTAAGGTAAGTTGACGTCAGACAAGCGTCCGGTCGTAAAAACGCAGCCAAATCATGTTACAGCATGTTTATAACATGTTGTGCCGACCCCACTTAGAGTGAGAAAAGGGCAGGAGGATATATTGTGCTAAACTTTATTTTAACCTTCAAATTCAAAAATTTATTTACAACAAAAATATAAAAGTTATAATATATATTTCGGAATCTCGGAAACAGCTCCAGCGATTTTCCTGAAATTCATTAGGTTTGGGGAGGGGAATCGATTTAGCTAGGTTTTATTAAAAAAAATCGTTTTATCACTTTTTTTAGGTATTAAAAAAATACAAAAATTTTCATTGACATTGAAAATATAAAAAAGAAATGAGACTACCTAGGATCGAGCCCCACCATTACTTTTTTTTTTAGCAAAAAACTTGGTGGTTGCGCTTTTCAAAATGTAATTATTATTACTAGTTACATTTAGTTATTACTGTCTTGTACAGATTTCGTTACAAGATTCATCATCTCCCTGCCCTTATCCTACTTTAAGTAGGGTCGGCACAACATGTTGTAAACATGCTGTCACATGATTTGGCTGCGTTTTTACAACCGGCCGCCTGCCTGATGTCAATTTACTACTGTCGTATTTTACGACACCTCGGTAAGAGAGAGGGTGGTCTATTCTACTTAACCGGATACCACACGGTGGGTCAACTTACTCAAACTCAAAATATGTTTATAACATGTGCCGACCCCATTTAGAGTGGGGAAGGGCAGGAGGATGATGATTTGTAATATGCTTTACATATAAGCATATATTTGTAACTTAATTTAAACCTTTATGTAGACTGGTCTAGTATTGATTGCGGAATTTTATTGTGAATAGCGAGACCACCGAACCGCTAACTCTGCTGAGTCGCAACACAGGTATCACAAGCTTTTTGTGACCTCTCGTATGTCTATGATATACATCGAATTTTGACATTCGTTATACATATGGATATTTTTCCGAAAAAAAAAACATTAAAGTAACGGTCTGTTACAATCCCACTGCTGGGCATAGGCCACCTCTCTCCGTTCTTGGAAAGAAGGATTGGAGCTAAGACCTACCCCGCTGCTCCAATGCGGATTGGTAGGTTACACATATCCCCAGATTTCTCTAGAGATATGCAGGTTTTCTCACGATGTTTTTCTTTTTTACCGAGGAGTCGTAAAAGGCGACTAAGGTAAGTTGACGTCAGGCAGGCGGCCGGTCGTAAAATACGTAGCTAAATCATATGACAACATGTTTGTTACATGTTATGCCGACCCCACTTAGAGCGGGATAAGGGCAGGAGAATGATGATATTATGATACAGTATGTATACCTATTTCTTTGAACTTTTCGCAAATTGACTCAAAAAATATGAAAATCATTTTTTAAAAGACGGCAAATTTATCGGAAAAATCATCTAATGAAATCAATATACTTTTCGGTGAGGCAAATAATATATCAGACGAGTTCAAAGGCAATATAAAAAGTATTTCGCTCGATCGAGTCCCGAGCTCTTTTGAACTCGAAAGTTATAATGAGAACTTCCAAAGGTCCATAAAGGCGAAACGTTAAACTTGGGTTTAGTGATTCGTTTATCTTTAATATTTAAATGAGTTAATCTTGTATGTATATATATATTTTCGGAATCTCGGAAACGGCTGCAACGATTTTCCTGAAAGCATGTATGGGTTTTGGGGGAGAAAAAACGATCTAGCTAGGTTTTATGTAAAATAAAATTCGTTTCGTTACAGTTACAGCATTACAGTTGAGTACAAAAACTCTTGTTTACAAGTTTACTTGAATAAAGAATATTTTGAATTAGAATTTGAAAAATGATGATGCATATACAACTAATAACAAACGTAACATAATTTACGCCGTGTGGTATCCTGCTGAATAGAATAGTACCACCCTCATTTCTTACTGAGGTGTCGTAAAAGGCGACTAAGGTAAGTCGACCCGCCGTGTGGTATCCGGCTGAGTAGAATAGAACACCCTGTTTCTTACCGAGATGTCGTAAACAGCGGCTAAAGTAAGTTGACGTCAGGCAGGCGACTAATGTTTATTCCAAAACTTCACGATTCACGCGAACGAAGTCGCAGATAAAAATATATATGTGCCTAATTGTCAATAGCATTGAGTTCGTTTATCGATTCTATGAATAAACATTTTCCATTAAAAAAAAAACTACTTGAATTTAAAATTTAGTCCAAATCCGTTTAACGCTTAATCAAAGCTATACACTGGCGCTTTAGCAGTACAAACATTAAAATTGTAGTAAATATTTACATATACATACAAGTTTAACTCATTTAAATATTTTTGTATAGTAATTACAAACTGTTTTTGGGCATTAAAAAATACTAAAATTTACTTTTAATTTATTGAATATATAAAACACTATTTATGCCACAAACTGTCAAGTCAGCGTAGCTTTTCTGGGGAACAGGTGGTCTCTAGAAATAAAAATACCTAGGATCGAGCCTCATTTACCCTATTATTTTTTTCATTGTTTGAAGTTTTTTTTATTTTGTAAAAAATTACCAACCATTTCATCACATAGGGGTTAAGAAATCAGAAAGAAACTTGTACAAAGCTTATAATTTTGTCGTTCGCCACTACAATGGCCACGTTACTGGGCTTTGTTATTACCCGCGAATTTCACTACAAAGGCCAGAGCGATCGGCCGCTAATTTACTTAAATTAAGCACTTAAATCGCAAAACCGCGACGCGTAAAATGGCGTGTCCAATTTTGGCTTTAAATAAAGTACTCTAGACAATGTATTTCTAAACATGATTAATCTGTGGTCACAAATTGCATTTATACTCTATCTGTTTTGTTTTTTTTTATTTCTTTTTGAGCTACGTCAAAGGTCACAGACAACATAATTTAGTTGATTATAAAAACATCCGTTACATATGATTTCAGTAATTTTTTTTCTTTTTACTTCTATTACTGTGCCTATATATAATTATTATAAAATAACTTATGTGTATAAAAATGTTATACGTATATTATTTTATTTTTTTAGACAACTTTATGTAATTGTGTAAAATGTTATTTTTATTTCAAGTTTCTCTATAAGTAAGCGAGAATGTATTGTCGAGTTCTTTACATAAATTTAACAACACGGTTTAAAATCAAATAGAAGTTATATTTTGTTTTCAAACTTTGTCATATTTTACAACTTTAAGTTTTTTGAAAACAATATATTCTAAGTACATACTTAAACTTCTTTTTAATTACTATAAATAAACTAAAATAATCTTAACAACAACTATATTTTACGCATATTTATTTATTTTAATAAATTTCACTGGAACGGCTAAACATTATAAAATTTGACGGCCGTACACTTTTTGACCTTTGTCTAATGACCCAAATCAAAAGGTAGATTAGTCTATTGTGACTTTTTAAATGCTACAGATATACGCAAACATTTATTTATTTATTTGGACAGCAGTTATTGTTACATATAAAACTTACATATAATAAAAATAGAAACAAAAAAAATATTTAACATGTACAACATATGAAGGTGTCAGTCACAACATAAAAACTTACGCATGTGATATTAATATTATAATAGGTAGAAAAAAAAACATTGTTAATCTGTGGTCACTATTCATAGCTCACATCTTTCCCCGTTCAGTACTTAGATAGTAAATTAGGAGCACTTGATACATTGCGTGCGGGGAATCAATTAATCCTATTTCAGTGCGCGCCAAAACAAATCCGCCATGTTTACGTTTATTAATGGCGGCTGTCACGCTAACCGGTTACGGCCGGATGGATGTGCGATGTCGCAGACAGAGTTTAGATTTTGGTTTCGCGGGGTTTTTGTCCTTGTCACGTGTTGGATAAAGTTTGTAACAAATTTATATAGTTCATTCACACGATTTTCGACTCTAACGCTATTTTAGATGGTTTATTGGAATAAAGGGTGACAGCTATATGATATGTCACCTTTATAGCTAGCAAATTCATCATCATCATCCTCCTCCTGCCCTTATCCCACTCTAACTGGGGTTGGCACAACATGCTGTCACATGATTTGGCTGCGTTCTTACGACTGGCCGCCTATTCTACTAAACCGGATACCACACGGTAGGTCAACTTACCTTAGGCGCCTTTTACGACACCTCGGTAAGAAATGAGGGTGGTACTATTCTATTCAGCCGGATACCACACGACGTTTTATAGCTAGCAAATTATTTTGGCTTAATTCTACTTCCTACTAATATTATAAATGCGAAAGTTTGTGAGTATGGATGTATGTTTGTTACTCTTTCATGATGTAACCGCTGAACCAATATCGATGGTTTGGCACAATTGTTCTTTATACACCGGGGTAACATATAGGTTATTCAATTCCTGTTAATTCTACAGGAATACGATAGCATTAAAAAGCGCCATCTATTATTAACCAATATGAAAAGCTTCTCTTTGAAGGACCCTAAAGTTCTGAAAACAAAATATCTTTGAATGGTCGAGAAGTAAACTTTGTTTTCGTATTGCAAATTCACCTTATTATTTTTTTTATTCTCTTTTTCATCATCTCCAAAATCAATAGAAGTTGCATTCTATACTTTTAGTATCCACCATTTTATTAAATTTGCAAAACTCCTATATTTTATCGACAACAAAAAAAGACGTAGTAAATTATGGGTATTTCAACATTTAAGTTGACGTGGATAAAGTAGCGGGTATAGCTTAAAGTAAAATTAAAGTAACGGCATGTTACAATCCCACTGCTGGGCATAGGTCTTCTCTCTACGTTTCTGGAGAGCTAAGAGCTACCACACTACTCAAATCCGGATTGGTAGGTTAAACATATTCCTAGAATTCTTTAGAGATATCCAGGTTTCCTCACGTTTTCTTTCACCGAAAAGCGTGTGATCAATTGCAATTATCAATTAGACACATAAGTTTTAACAGAAAAACTCATTGGTGTCTGCCCGATAATTGAACACGTGACCCCTCTAAAAGGTCACACGGTCTCACCATTGGACTATCACAAGGTATAGCTTATATAATCATCCTCTTGCCCTTTTCCCGTTCTAAGTGGGGTCGGCCCAATACTTTGTCACATGGTTTACCGTATTTTACGACCGGCCGCTTGCCTGACGTCAAGTTACCTTAGTCGTATGTTGTCGCAAAATATGCGTATAACTAAAATAATTCTCGAATTCTGCATTAAAAATGCACAACGTTAATATTCAAGTTTTCACTTCTGACTCTCCCGCGATGCAAGCCGTTGATATTTTTATTTAAAAATGTAATTGAAAGTATATAAATAAGTGTAAGAAAATCTCTCAACGGAGTGTATGAACATATTATTCTGTCGGTATGATCCATCGGTTGATTTTTCACAAGAACTGGCATGCACCCAATATCTATAGTACAAACAAATCGTAACAATTCTAGTTCGTACGAAAAATTCTAAAGTACTGAATCCATTTGTTTCAATCCGCTGTTGACTGGCTTTCCTATTATTGGAATCGGATGGAGTCGAATCGAATCAAATCGCACAAATCCCAACGGTCCAGTTCTAACCCGGAATATACCGCAGTACCACGGGACAAACCAGTTTTCACCCGGTCATCTTAAAGCGGCATGCAAAAACATGCCCCATAAAACAATGGACTGATTTTGGCATCAAAGTTTTTTGACCTTGTTCCACTAATTTTGCAGTATTTATGTCTATTTTAAAAATTAACTGAATGGTCATTTATAATCTTTAATGTTTAAATGAGTTAATCTTGTATGTATGTCTATATATTACTATATACTCCGAATCTCGGAAACGGCTCCAATGATTTTCCTGAAATTCAGAATGCAGGAGGTTCTGAGGAAGAAAATCGATCTAGTTAGATCGGTTTAAAAAGAATCGTTTTATCCCTGTTTTTGGGCATTCAAAAATTACTGAAATTTACTTTTAATTTATTGATTATATAAATTTACTAATGAGGGTATTCTATTCTACGGAGCCTGATGCCACACGGCATATAGGCAGAATTAATAATAACAGAATAACGCGGTATATTCGTAGAGGTCGTCAAAAAGCACTACCGCCATTTCTTTTTACGTTTAAAGAGAAAAAGCCCGAATTTGGATCTCAATGGGACCACTCTCGTTCAAAAGTGAAAGACAAAGTAGAAGCGCTGCGTAAACGGCCTCTCCACAAGCCGAAGTTGCCATTTTACCTTGACGTACGTAATGAAACACGAAACAACAAACGAAGCCGGTGTGAAAAAGAAATGTTTAACATATTGATGTTATCAAAAGTAATAATAAAATTATTTTGCTATAATCCGCGTTAATATAGCAATTCGCGGATTTGAGGAGCAAATCGTGGATTATAACAAAATAATTTTATTAATACTTTGGTATGATTTATCTCCGCAAATTAACGCCTATTTCTATAAATTTTTGACGTAATCTTTAAAATTGTATCACTAGAAAGCTGCCTTCAGGCCCGCGAGTCGCGGGTGCGATTTCCGCCAAGAAATGAAAGAAATCCGCCGAGAGCCAATATTTTAAAAATCATTTGTTGATTCTTCGAGTCCAGGGCTCGATTTTAGGTATTTTCATTTTTCGCGACCACCCGTTCCCTGAATAAGCTACACTGACTTGACATTTAACGGTAAAAATAGCGTTTTATACATTCAATAAATTAAAAGTAAATTTTATTATCTTTTCAATGCCCAAAAACAGGGATAAAACGAATTTTTCTAAAATAAAACCACGGTAGATCGATTTTTCTCCCCCAAAACCTCCCGCATGCTGAATTTCAGGAAAATCGTTGGAGCCGTTTCCGAGATTCCGAAAATATATATTACACATACAAGATTAACTCATTTAAATATTAAAGATATCTATATCCAACGCTCGACACCCTTCGCTTCTAATGTCAAGAAAAAAAGAATAAGTGCAAGACAGGTAAAATTTCAAAAAAAGGTCTGTTAAATAAATTAAACGAAACCGTTGTTGATGTCAAAACATCGGACAGACACTAATGTGTGTACAGATTTCTCATACAAATAAAGTGTTTATACAATTTAGGTTCAAGCCGGCATTCAATTTACAGCCATACGATTTCCCCAAACAAAATGTCCAACAAAGAAATAGTAACCTAAACAAAAATGTGCCCCAATTCTCTGGGCGGGGGTTGGTTATTTGCCAATTAAATTACAACCCTATTCAGTCATATTATGGTATGGAGTCGCGTGTATCGATGTGGCCTTTGACAAAAAAGTTTCGGAGCTAGCGCGTCTAATGAGCCGTATACAATAAAAAGCAGTGTTTTTCTTTTTTTCTGTTGGATCGCTTTCAGGAAGGTCGCGTTTTGTGGATTAGGGCGCTTGCAAATTTTCTCTCTTTAATCGACCTTTTAGTTTGTCTATGGTCCGGACGGCGTGGTTGGTTTTCTTTTGTTCTCTGTTGGCATTATTTTGATGAGCTTCATGCATAAACCACAGATCAACAATAAAAAAGAAAGATGTTGATCGAGTAATCCAGTGACGCATTTTTAAATAGATTAAGTTTACGTGTGAAGTGTGTCATGTTAAAGATATAAGTTGGGTCGCGGGTTCGATTTCCGCCGAGGCCCTTATTTTTTATATAATTTGTTGGTTCTTCGAGTCTTGGTGTACATAAGTTTTTAAGTATTTATTTAAAAATTATATAAACGCCGTGTGGTATCCGGCTGAATAGAATAGTACCATCTTCATTTCTTACCGAGGTGTCGTAAAAGGCGACTAAGGTAAGTGACCCCCGTGTGATATCCGGTTAAGTAGAATAGACCACTCTCTTTCGTACCGAGGTGTCGTAAAATACGACTAAGGTAAGTTGATGTCAGGCTGGCGGCCGGTCGTACAATACGTAGTCAAATCATGTGACAAAATGTTATAAACATTATAAACATGTTGTCACATGATTTGACTACGTATTGTACGACCGGCCGTCGGCACAACATGTTTATAACATGTTGTGCCGACCCCACTTAGAGTGGGATAATGGTAGGAAGATGATGATTTAAAAATTATAAAAGTAGTATATTTACCGTTCGTCTGATTTATTATATCTGTCGTATTATAGTAAGTTACTTTGGGGACGGACTAAAGCGAGAAAACTCTAGCTTTAATAGTTCGTAGCGTGATGTCATAATTTTGAATTCAGTCACTTTAATAATAAGAGTGCGAAATTTTAACCGAGCGAAATATGGTAGCACACTCGTTTTCCTTAGAAACTTATATAAAAGTAACAATTTAGCTGCAGTTTACTTCTCTAACAAAAAACTGCATAAAATTAATCATTTTCGTCCAACTAAATTATTCCTACAGTTAAATGTTCAAAATTATCAACATTTAAACAAGCCCGTATATAATATTCGTCCTACAAAAGTCAGCTAAGCCTGTAATGGCCATTATTTTCCTCGAATTGCATAATAAAGTAAGTTTTAAAATGTGATTTTTAGGACTTTCATGTTTCTAGAGACCTAACTTTCGACTTCATTACTTCTTTTTGCCACGAGTCTCTTTATACTATACGTCATTTTTAGCGGTGAGGGTAAAATACATTTAGGTATAGCAGGTAGGAAACTTCGGGCGAGGCAACGTTTGAGTTTTATAGACCTTTTGATCTCTACCCGATATTGCTAATAGCTAAAAGCTAATAAAAAGAACACAGATTAAAAAAAAAAAAAAATTTATTACTAGCTTTTTTTTGTCACTAAACCCTGCAAATATCTCCATCACAAACCCTAGGGCCATGGAGTCAAAGTGCAAAAAAAATGATAGACGTTTTAACATATCGGTTGATTGCCTCTTCAGGTGACAAGAGGGCTGGCTCCTTTTTCGCACAAAGAATCAGCTTAGCGAATCAGCGCGGAAACGCTGCCAGCATTCTTGGGACCATTCCACATAGGCATGATTTGTATAGTCCTAGCGTATAAGTAATTTAAGATAGATATAACTTATACATTTTTGCTGTAAATAAAAAAAAAAACAACTATATTACTTACATTAATTATAATAGTGTAGTATGTAAAACTTACGTGTGTAGTTGATATTTGTATTTTATCACACGATTTTGTTTGAAATAAAACATCGTGAGGAAACCTGCATATCTATGGAGGATTGTTATATATTCTTAATACTAACCTATACATTATCAGCTCACTTTAGTCCATTGAACATAGGCCTCTTCAATTATAAGCATCGTGGTGGGTATAAACCACTTGGATTATATGAATATTAGGCTAGTAAACCTAAGCAGGACAATACTAATACACCTATACAGCAAAAAAGCCGCAAGCAAGAAACATCTACAATCGTATCACATTCTTCACCTTTAAAAGATAAACACGATGAAATTATAGCTGAAATAAAAAATTTACGTTCGGAGATGAACCAAAACTTCGAAAATCAATGTGCATGTTTAAAAAAATTTGACGATAAGCTATCCGAGTTGCAAAATGATGTTAAAAATCTTGGAGCTGAATTTTCTTCATTAAAAAGAGAAGTTGATGAAATCACAAGGTCTGTGCAATTCCTGTCGGATGGCCACGATGCACAAATACTTTTGAATGAGGAAAACAAAAAAACTATATTACAACTCACTACAGAAAACACCAAATTATACTCACAATTGAATGAACTAAATAGTACAGTAGATCAGCTTGAACAGCAGAGCAGGGAATGTAATATAGAACTACAATGCGTTCCGGAACAAAAAAATGAAAACATACTCTCAATCATTCAACAGCTCGCTGCAGTCGTGTCTTATGATATACCTGAGAGTAGTATACAGGCGTATCATCGAGTTGCTAAAATGGATTCGCAATCAAGTCGTCCACGAAGTATTGTTGTTAAGCTTTCTAGCTCCAAAATGCGAGATGATTTTCTGGGGGCAACTAAACAGTTTAACAAAAAGAATTCCCTAAATAAGTTAAATACTTCTCATCTTGGATTCGGCGGTGATAAGCGGGCTGTCTACGTGCTGGAACATTTGTCTATAAAAAATAAACGGTTGCATGCAGCGGCTAGACTCACAGCCAAAAATAAAAAATATGAATTTGTTTGGATTAGAAATGGACGCATATTTATTCGCAAAAACAAAGAGTCTGGAGCAATATGGGTTAAAAATAGTGAATTGCTAAATTCCTTAAAATAGATTTTTTCAATATTTTAATTAAGACTTAAGATTTGTATGTAATTTTTAAGTTTTTTCTAAGCATGTTTTTTGATATTTTTACATTAAAATTCAAGTTAAATATTTTTTATCAAAACGTTAGAGGATTAAAAACTAAAACGGAAGATATCTATAAAGCCTCTCTGTATTGCGATTTTGACTTAATTTTTTTTAACGGAAACCTGGTTAAATAGTACTGTTTTCGATAATGAACTACTTGATAGCCGTTATGTTCTTTTTAGGCGGGATCGTCATACAAGTTCGCTCTCTAATTTTAAAAAAGATGGTGGAGGAGTGGCCATAGGCATTAACAAAAAATACGAAGTAACTAGAAAAGAGAAGTGGGAATCTGCGTGTGAGGATCTGTGGATAACACTTAAAGTTAGTCATGATGTCACGTTAAATGTTTGCTTAATCTACGTTCCTCCACCAGTTAAAGAGGATTATATAAATTGCTTTTGCAATAATTTAACTAAAATATACAACAATCATTTATCCCCTAATTCCCCAATCATCATTCTTGGCGACTTCAATTTACCTCACATATCCTGGATACATGATACTGGATGCAATTTTTTGAAGCCACAAGAAGCAAATAATAGTATAGATAGTCTATTTGTCGACTACATAGCATTTAATAACTTCAAACAATGGAACCATGTTAAGAATATTAATAATCGCATCCTAGACCTTGTTCTTACAAGTAACATCAATAGTATTACAGTTATGAAAGAAGATGTTGCCCTCGTTGCAGTTGATAACCACCATCCACCTTTGAATATTACTCTAGAAACTTCCACGGATCCTTATTTAAAGCCCAAACGTAGACCAATTTTAAATTACTTTCTTTGTGATTACGCTTCCCTATGTAATGAACTGTCTTCAATTGATTGGTTCTCTATACTAAATTTTGATGATTCAGTAGACAGTGTTTTGAATACGTTTTACCAAGTAATAATGCCCATAATCCACAAATATACACCTCAACGCAAACCGCGGGACAGTTTTTATCCTGTATGGTATACTCCTAGTTTAATCAAGGTTTTGAAAGAAAAAGCGAAATATCACTCTAAATACAAGAAGTATAACAACTTATTGGACAAATTTACCTACGAACTATTGCGTGACCGCTGTAAAATTATAATCAACGATTGCTACAGGAAATTTAAGAAACGTGTTACTGAGTGCTTACGTGATAACCCTACCTACTTTTGGAATTTTTATAAACAGAGCTGTAACAATAAAACTAAATCAATACCTAATGAAATGTTGTTAGGGGACCAATTAGCAAAAGGCGGTGAAGAAATATGTGATATTTTTGCGAAACATTTTGAATCTATATATAATGATGTTGATGTATGTGATTACCACACTACATTAGATAAAATTAATATTACTGACACAACTTTCAGCTCTTGCACAATAACTGAAGAGGAAGTACTCAAACAACTAACTGACCTGGATCCGTTTAAGGGTCCTGGGCCAGATCAAATTGCTCCAGTATTTCTGAAAAGATGTGCTCAACAATTAGCAAAACCGCTTACGTTTATTTATAATCACTCTTTAAGAAGTGGTGTTTTTCCAAATAAATGGAAAATCGCATATGTTACTCCAGTTCACAAGTCTGGAAACAAAAATGACGTCAAAAACTATCGGCCTATTTCAATTCTGTCTGTTTGTGGAAAGGTATTAGAAAGTCTAGTACAAAAAAAAATTTACTTTCATATTTCCGCATATCTTAATACAAATCAACATGGCTTCCGGCCAAGAAAATCAACAGTTTCCAATTTAGTTGGCTATGTTTCGGACATTACAGAAACATTAGATTCACAAGGGGAAGTTCACGTTATCTATACAGACTTTAGGAAGGCCTTTGATTTGGTTAATCATTGCTTGTTGATCAAAAAAATTGAGTATATGGGTATTCACGGGTCATTGCTTCGATGGTGCGAATCTTATTTAAAAAATCGTTCGCAATTGGTTTCTTGCAATGGTTATAATTCGTACGTAAGTAAAATACCTTCAGGCGTGCCTCAAGGTTCTCACTTAGGACCAACTTTTTTCCTTATATTTATAAATGACCTTTCACTGATACTTACATCTAAGTTCAAAATGTTTGCTGATGATATTAAAATCTATAAAGCCATTAACAGTGTAGATGACGTGAAAATTCTGCAAAAGGATATCGATAGCCTTTATTATTGGTGTATAAGCAATAGCATGTTTCTGAATATCGAAAAGTGCTTCCACATGAAATTCAGTAGAAAGAAAAATTTAACAACTTGTGAATATAAAATAAATAATATCCCTCTTAAGGAAGTTACAAGCATCAGGGATTTAGGAGTAATAGTTGATTCAACTTTAAGTTTTCGACCACATATTGAGCACATATCACGTAAGGCATCACAGTTATCGGGTTTAGTTATTAGGCAAATGAAAATGTTTAAAGATCCTAGCTTATCTATACTTGTATACAACAGTATAATCCGTAGTATACTGGAATATTGTAGTTCTGCTTGGAGTCCAGGATATCAAGTACATGCGGATCGAATTGAACGTGTTCAAAAACGATTCCTGTACCATCTTTCCTTCACACATCAAAAGTGTAAAACATTATACTCGTATGAGGATCGCCTTACATATTTTAAAATGGAATCTTTACAAGAACGTAGGAAAACTGCGGATTTAGTATTTCTAAAAAAAATAATATGTGGTCTGATTGATTCACCGGACTTTCTCGAGCGTGTACGATTTGTTGTGCCTCGTGAGGGTAGTCGACTAAATAATCGCAAAACGTTTCGTTTACCACTAACGAGGACAGTTCTTGGCCAGCATAGTCCTGCTTATCGTATGATGTCAATTGCGAATGCAGTTCGTGGTGACATAGATATCTTCCATGACTCTATTCATACTATTAAAAAGAAAAGGTGCTCTTAATATTAATCTTATATCTTATATAATATTTAAGTAAACTTAATTAAACTAAAATTTTGCAACTTTCGGTTTTTATAATTGTATAATTTAAATTATGTATTTTTGTAATAATTTACGTATGGTACCCCTTGTAAGCATGCTAGGTTCACATCTAGAAGACAACAATTATTGTAAGCCAATTATTATATTGAATTTTTGTTATCCTCAATTGTATGTCAGTTTTGTGAACTAAATAAAAAAAAAAAAAAAAAAAAAAAAAAAAAAAAAAAAAAAAAAAAAAAAAAAAAAAAAAAAAAAAAAAAAAAAAAAAAAAAAAATTAACTTACCAATCCACATTGGAGCATCGTGTTGGGTATAAACTCCATCACTTCTCTCCAAAAAAAGGAGTGAAGGAGCATATGCGCAGTGGTTTTTTCTTTACTACTCTGCTTTATAAGTGACTAAGCTTTTAACCGACTTTGTTCGCGTGGACTATTGTCGTGTAAATCGACAGATATTACTATCGATAGATAGAGATAGGTCGATAATAGATAGCGCTTTTCGATGTCAAACTATTCCTGTAAAATCAACAAGATTTCTATAGCCTATATGTTATTCCGGTATATAAGGAATAAATATAATAAATATAAGGAACAATTGTGCCAAATTTCGTCGATATTGATTCAGAGGATCCGCCATGAAAGAGTAACAAACATACATCTATACTCACAAACTTCCGCATTTATAATACTAGATTTTACTCGCAACTTCGTTCGCGTGGACTATAGTCTTGAAATTAAGAGAAGCTTCTGTCACTCTTCATCACTGCAAATATTGCCGTCACAAAAATCTGAATAAATAAAAAAATAAACAAATATTTATCTACAGCGTAGTCGTATCGTAGTCGTGACATTAAAAACAGCCTATAGTTAGCACGGATCACGCGAACTTTCCCGTAATGACTCCGTTTAAAAGATAAAGATAATAACTAAAAAGATACGTAACAATAAGAAACGGGAAAGTGCAAAGTTGAACCCGTTACTGCAAGTTAAACCCCGATAGTTCCTAATTATGAAGCAGGTACGAGTCATGGGGTGAAAAGTTTGTTTAGAAAAATGGTGAACTACTTGGAAAACAAATGTATTTTGCTGAATTTCATTACTCTCGAATACTTTTGAAGTTTCTGTAGATGTATTTTTAGCGATTTAACACCCTGTATCTGACTGATATCAATTATACTCATAAATTTTAAGTACCTAGGTGACCAAGCCTATCTCGGTCACTTTCAAAATGATATAAAAAATAAAAAAAATTTAGAAAATAATAGGGCAGGTGGGGCACGATCCTAGGTATTTTCACCTCTCTAGACCGCCCGTTTCCCAAAAGAGCTACCATGACTTTACATTTGACAGCGAAAAATTGTAATTGTATTCAACGTAAATTTAAAAAAAATTAAGTGACTGAAAACAGGGATTAAACGATTTTTTTTAAATAAAACTTTGCTAGATCGATTTCTCTACCAAAACCCCCTACACGCTGAATTTCAGGAAAATCGTTGGAGCCGTTTTCGAGATTTAGAAAATATATTTATATATAAGCACAAACTAAAGAAAAATGTATAATAGTTAAGGAAACTCCGTGTGGTATCCGGCTGAATATAATAGTACCACCCTCATTTCTTATCGAGGTGTCGTAAAAGGCGACTAAGATAAGTCGAACCGCCGTGTGTTATCCGGTTTATTAGAATAGACCACCCTCATACAAGATTACCTCATTTAAATATTAAAGATAGAAAAACTCATTGGTGCCTGCCTGGGGTTTGAACCCGTGATCGTCTCTAGAGACTCGCACGATCTCAGCGCTGGACTGTTACAGTTTAGTTTTATGCGAGCAATAAAATTTCTTTAAATTGAATCATATATTCTATATATTACGTATTATATCGTTATATGAAACATCGTATTTTATAATAGATAAAGGCATAAAACCGGATTTGATTCCCGGTCGAACATAAAACGGTTGCGAGGGCTATTCGAGTATAATTTAATCTATTCAGGGTCTAATATGTTTACATTGACGCGAGGTCCCGGGATCTAAGGCTTGGTCCACATGACACTTTATACCTTATTTATTCATTTCTTATACATATAGTAAGAAAAGAGAAAGAAAAAGTAAAAAAAGCACATGTATAAAGGCGGGCTTATCTCTAAAAGGGATCTCTTGCAGGGCTGGTCTATTCTACTAAACCGGATACCACACGGTGGGTCAACTTACCTTAGTCGCCTTTTACAACACCTCGGTAAGAAATAAGGGTGGCCTATTCTACTCAGCCGGATACTATACGGTGGGTCAACTTACTTTAGTCGCCTTTTACGAGACCTTGGTTAGATATGAGGGGGGTCTATTCTACTCAGCCAGATACCGCACGGCCTAAATGCAATACAAAAGACGTCATAATAATTTCATTTCACATCCGGCCAGGTGTGAAATGAGGGTGGGTGGTAGTAACCCCAGTAAGAAATCAGGGTGGTTTATTCTACTCTGCCGGATACCACGCGGCGGGTCAACTTACTTTAGTCGCCTTTTACGACACCTCGGTATGAAATGAGGCTTTTCTATTCTACTCAGCCGGATACCACACGGCTTAAAGTCAATACAAAAGACGTCATAATAATTTCATTTTACATCCGGCCAGGTGTGAAATGAGGTTGGTAGTAACCTCGGTAAGAAATGAAGGTGGTCTATTCTACTCTGCCGGTTACCATACGGCGGGTCAACATACTTTAGTCGCCTTTTACGAGACCTCGGTAAGAAATGAGGATTTTCTATTCTACTCAGCCGCATACCATACGGCCGAAAGTCAATACATAAGACGTCATAATAATTTCATTTTACATCCGTCCAGGTGTGGACGAAGCATTAAATGCCGGCCGAGGGTACCTGCACCCTTTTTCATTGAGGACAGCTGTACGGAATAGCGGGTACATAAATAAATAATCCGGAGCGTTTTTACTTGGCGACGGAAGAAATTACGGCCTTTTTAAGACCGCCTGTAAATCTCTCCAAGTTTCTCTTAGTTGTTGGCTTTGGGAGAGGTTCTTTTTATTAAATGACCTTTTATTATTTAAGGTTCGCCTTTTGATGTTCGAATTATGCAAAGTATTTTGTTTTGTTTAAGGTCAACAATAAGTTATTTATTTTGTACAGATCTCTGAAACCTTCATACCAGATTGAACGTGGCTTTAAATATTATTAGGGTTTTTGGTAAATTCATTTGTATTTGTTCGGTTTATTATAAAAATGCCAAATTAACGTAAATTCATTAACGTTTATGTTCAGTTTATTTGGACCGCACAGCCTAAAACGACCTGGGTGCTACACTACTCCGCTGACGGTAACGATCGTTGTACACATTGCCCCCTTTCCCACCAACAGTCGCTCTGATCGAAAAGAAACCTCTCAAAAGTGAAGTCCCGTTCCGCTAACCGATGCATCGGAAGCACCAGATGAAGCGACCGCCTTGGGGACCTGTAAGCCAGGCGTCCGATATACGCCGTTAGGAACACCTGAAGGTCCCCAGTTTGGGTGGCAGACGATGGGTTTTTGCAAGTCGCTAACACCTGGACTCACCAGCAGCAGATTGGATCGAGAACAACGGTCCGCGGAACCGCTCCGCCGTCCCCCCTCGGCAGAGCAAAAGGAGGCCACCGCTGCCTACCGTGTTTTTTACGTCACGGTCGACAGGGAGTGACCGCGCCCCAATGACGCGCGGCCATGGGCATTTCCGCCCCCACCGGGTAATTTTTTATAAAGGTTCTCTTCTTCGCAACCCGAAGGTCCCCGTTCCCATTGCTGGGCTTCCGGGCTTCGCCTACGGTGGCTGAAAACCGTGTCCAGCCAGACTTAAGCAAGCCCAACTGAACCCGTCGCATCATTAGGGACTCCACCCCAACCCCCCGGAGTCCCCGACCCATCCAGATTGCCCTCTGCTAATCAGAGGGACAACTGGATTGGCCACCCCACAGTGTTCCGTTCGCCAGGCCTAAGGAATACATATTAGTGTTCCAAAGACCTGTCCAGGGTGCGCCAACTACTTGACCGAGACCGACTACTTTGGCATCCTAAGCGGGGTTGGCACAACGTGTTTTAACCATGCTGCGATGTGATTTGGCTAGGTATTTTACGACCGGCTGCCTGGCTTGCGCCAACTTTCTTATGTCGTCTATTACGACACCTCGGTAAGTAAGAGGACGGTCTATTCTACTCAAACGGATACCACAAGGCGGGTCGAGTTACCTTCGCCTTTTACAGTATAATAAAGTGCAAATAAATTATGTTCAAATTTATTCCATCCAAAACACGAGGCTACTTCCTTAAAGCGATCATATATGCAATAATATAACAAGTACACATAATTACAATAAAATAAACACACATATAGGCTCAAGATAACCATTTAAACGGGTATTACAGAACAATTACGGACCAAAGCGGTCTAAGTCGTTATACGCAAAAACCGCGGGCATATTTCGGCTGGCAAACCGCTCATTATATGCAAATATAATGATATTAACCGGCGGTGTTTAACAAAACGAAATGCGATTCCATTGTGCAATAAAACTGTACATATCGAGATTCAAGATTGAAAAATGGCACACGAACGGTTGTATTTTGATGTTATCTATATATTCCGTAGCTTTGTATCCGGCTGAGTAGAACAGACCGCCCTCATTTCTCACCGAGGTGTCGTAAAAAGGGAATAAGGTAAGTTGACACTCCGAGTAGTATCCGGCTGAGTCGAATAGATTACCCTTTTTTCGTACTGAGGTGTCGTAAAAGGCGACTAAGGTAAGTCGACCTGCCGTGTGGTATCCGGCTGAGTAGAATAGACCAACCTCATTTCTTACCGAGGTGTCGTAAAATACGACTAAGGTAAGTTGACCCTCCGTGTGATATCCGGCTTAGAAGAGACTACCCGCTTTTCTTACCGATTTGTCGTAAAAGGCAACTAAGGTAAGTTGACCCACCGTGTGGTACCTATCCTGCTTAGAATTGACCACCCTCATTTCTTACCGAGGTGTCGTAAAGTACGATTAAGGTAAGCAGTCGACAGGAAGGCGGCCGGTCGTAAAATACGTGGCATAATCATGTGACAACATGTTTATAACATGTCATCCCAATTAGAGTGGGATCAGGGCATGATGAAGTGCTTAAAGTATCGACACTTTTTCTGTGTCCCTACACATAACACTTTATTGTTTAACTAACAATTGCCAGCGTCTCCGCCCGTATGGAAAGATCAAAACAGTAAAATAGTATTTTGATAACCATAAAATGGTTAAATTGGGTTAACCTTAAAAGGTAGACATAGCTGTCGCCGACTTTTATTTAGAACTTTTAGAGAGGAACAATATTGTCGTATATGATTTTTACCCCCGTTTACTTAGGGCACGCAAGGAAAGCTTTAGATTTTGCCATTGTCGTAATACTTTTTATTGCTGCTCCTCTCCCATTCACCTTAACGTAATGTTATACGAGTATACTATATATATGTATTTAACCTATAGCCTTCAATAAATCAAGAATTTTTCAAATCGGTCCAGTAGTTCCTGAGAATAGCGCGTTCAAACAATCAAACAATTAAACAAAAAAACAAACTCTTCAGCTTTATATATTAGTTTTTCACTGAACTCACAATAACATTAAATGATCTAGTTAAAGTATGTCGGTGTTAAAATATATTATGAAAGTTTATTTCTTTAGCGGACTTTCAATGGGCCATTAGGTACTTTTTAATTAACGCTAACTAACGCTTGCAATTGCACTCTCGGGATTTGAACGATTGCTAAATTAAAGAATACTTTTTCTGTTCATTTCCTTTGTGGAACACTGGAATTATAGTAGTTTATTTTTGTATCGTTAATAAGGTATGCCAATCCGCCATGTGGTATCCAGCTGAATAGAATATACCACACTCATTCCTTACCTTACACAAGTTAAAAAAACAATTAAAAAAACACTTATTTATAAAGCTTACTATACTGTTGAGGACTATGTTGATGATGAGAAAGCATGGATTTAAATTGCGACCAGCTACGCACTAGATTATATTGTAAAGTTTTTAATTTGTTCTTAATTAATTAAGACATCATTGTAATACTTAATTTTGAAAAGAGTGACCGCCGAGTTTCTTGCTGGTTAGAGCACCTTTCCGAACCAGTCATAGCTTCATTGTAATGTGACGATTCGAAAGTGCCAATTTGAATAAAGAATTATTTGAATTTGAATTTTCAAATTTTACTGAGGTGTCGTTAAAAGCGACTAAGGACTAAGGACAAGTTGACTCGCCGTGTGGTATATGAGTAGAATAAACCACCCTATTTCTTACCGAGGTGTCGCAAATGGCGACTAACGTAAGTTGACGTCAGGCAGGCGGCCGGTCGTAAAATACCTAGCCAAATCATGTGATAACATGTTTATACCTTGTTGGGCCGACCCCACTTAGAATGGGATAAGGAAAGAAGAATGGTGATTAATAAGTTCTGCCAAATGTGAATTAATAAGATTTACTTTAGTTTGAATGTTTGCAAAGTTATCTTGCATATTAAAGGAACGAAATAAAATAAAACGTAGAGTTTTAAGAAAAATTTGAAACTTTGTGAGTGTAATAAAATAAATATTTTATCAAAATAAACCAAGGGAGGATAAAAGTTAATACAAAGGGTTGAAATGATAACTGGTTTTTAGTTAGTTACCTAGAGTTAAAAATGATGTTCTTTTTAACATAACATACGAAACAATTATAACGAAAAAAAAGTCCAAGATACAACTACTATATTAATATACCCCAAGCACCCACTTTTTCTTGAAAAAAATTGTCTACGCCACTTTGTCCTAAATATTTTGGTCCCAATACACCTAGTAACTCAATATACCGCGCCAAGCACTCTTTTTTCTTTAAAAAATACAATTATCTATGCTACTCTATCCTATAAGCCTTAGCTTCGAATAACCTATGTCAATATATCGCGTTCAGCACTTATTCCTTATAGCAAAGGACCAATTGTCTATGCCACTCTGTACTATATGCCAGGGTTCCAATACACCTAGTAAATGAATATACCGCGCTAAGCACTCACTCTTTCTTGAAAAAAAATACAATTGTCTACGCCACTCTGTCCTAAATGTTTTGGTCCCAATACACCTAGTAAGTCAATATACCGCGCCAAGCAGTCTTTTTTGTCTTTAAAAAATGGATTTGTCCACGCTACTCTATCCTATAGGCCTTCGATTAGCCTATGTGAATATATCGCGTTCAGCACTTATTCCTTGTAACAAAGGACCAATTGTCTATGCCACTCTGTACTATATGCCAGGGTTCCAATACACCTAGTTAATTAATTTACCGCGCCAAGCACTTACTCTTTCTTGAAAAAATACAATTGTCTACGCCACTCTGTCCTAAATGTTTTGGTCCCAATACACCAAGTAACTCAATATACCGCGCCAAGCACTCACTCTTTCTTGAAAAAAAATACAATTGTCTGCGCTACTCTATCCTATAGGCTTTCGCTTCGATTAACCTATTTGAATATACCGCGCTCAGCACTTATTTCTTGTAGTAAAAGACCAATTGTCTATGCCACTCTGTACTATATGCCAGGGTTCCAATACACCTAGTAAATTAGTAAAAAACCGCGCCAAGCACTCACTCTTTATTGAAAAAAATACAATTGTCTACGCTACTCTATCCTATAGGCTTCCGCTTCGATTAACCTATTTGAATATACCGCGCTCAGCACTTATTCCTTGCAGCAAAAGACCAATTGTCTATGCCGCTCTGTGTCTATGAGCCCTAGTTTCAATAGGGACAACAATAGATCAATCTCTAGTGACACAGTATGGGCAATTCATCCGTCATCATTATACTCTTTGTAAGCTTGTTGTGTGGAGGGTGCTCCAGCGGGCGGCTCTTCAACGCGTTGGATCAAAGGCTCCGACCGATTACCCTTATCTAGGCGTTTTAGGTCCATTGTGATCCCTTTCGGTTGGTGAGCTACTTGGCATGCGCTATCAAAGGCAAATACATGATTTACAGAAGCAGGCGTTACTTTGCGGAATTTCATAGTATAGAAGTCATAATCGAATTATTTTCCTAAGTTTCGCGTTTGTTAAGAGAATCTATTTAATGCTGTTTGAAGTAGGCAACATTCACATACCTTACATATGGAGGACAACTCACCACACGTGTCACAAAACGGTGCCATCGGTTCACACATACACACACAGATGCATTCCACAACAATGCAGCACTATTGGTTATTGATCTGAGTCTTGACTTCTTCTTGCCTGGGTCGATTTTAATGAAATTTTCAGGCAATCTTTAGGATGAGCCAACGAATGATTATCGAAAGTTTGGTGGCGATCGGAGCAACTTTTTTAATTCCTTGAAAATTAACGTCACCATTCTTTACAAAGAGCTACGCTCGGGGTTTCTCTGAGGGACCGTATTCGAAACGAAGTAATCCCTCAGATAACTAGGGTCACTGAAATAGGTCAGCGCATAAGCAACCTGAAGCCTGAGCCTTTACACAAGTTCAAAAAAGCAATTAAAAATACACTTATTCATAAAGCTTATTAAACTGTTGAGGACTATAGTGATGATAAGAAAGCTTGGTTTTAAATTGCTACCAGTTACGCACTAGATTATATTGTAAGTTTTTTAATTTGTTCTTAATTAATTAAGCCATTATTGTAATACTCAATTTTGAAAAGAGTGACCGCCGTTTCTTGCTGGTCCTTCTCGGTAAGAGCACCTTTCCGAACCAGTCGTAGCTTCTTTGTAATTTGACGATTCGAAAGTGCTTGTGAAAGCCAATTTGAATAAAGAATTATTTGAATTTGAATTTCAAGTGGCAATGGGCTGGTCATATCTGTCGCAGAACCGATGACCGTTGGGGTAGACGCGTTCTGGAGTGGAGACCGCGAATCGGAAAACGTAGTGTAGGACACCATGAGACTCGATGGAGTGAAGATATACGTAAGTAGGCAGTGGGTGGAAGCAGAAGCTATGTTTAGCAGTGGACCCTTTCCAATGTGAAAAGACAGAATTATAGAGATATGATTATCACACACGCGTCCCTAAAGATAATCAATCTTTCCGATGGAACGTGTTTAAGAAGCTCTTGGCAACGGCAGGGGGATGAGGCGCTCTCGGCTCGCTATGATTATCTGGAGTGGATTCGCAGTTTTAGTCAATACAATTAAATTGCTGCTTAGTTCAATTTGAAACTTTCACCGTCTGCCGATATAACTACAATAAAATATAAATTTTGCCGTGCGGTATCCGGGTGGAGAATATACCACCCTCATTTCTTACCGCGTTGTCGTAAAAGGCGACTAATATAAGTTGACCCGCCGCGCCGTTTGGTATCCGGCTAAGTAGAATAGACCACCCTCTTTAAATAAATAAATATATGGGACTTACACTTACACACACGGTCGTCCGTCCCCAAAGTAACTTAATACTTGTGTGACAGTGACCGACAACTGGTGAATATATACTTATATATTTTTTAAATACATACTTAAAATACATACAAATATACACCCAGGCTCAAAAACCAACAAATCATTTATAGAAAATGTTGGCCCTCGGCGAGAATCGAACCCGCGACCCGCGGAGCCGAAGGCAGGGTCATTAGCCACTGCTTCAACGGGCCAGTCCACCCTTTCTTACCGAACTTGTTGTAAAAGGCGACTAAAGTAAGTTGATGTCAGGCAGGCGACCGGTCGTAAAATACCTGGCCGAATCATGTGACAACATGTTTATAACATGTTGTGCCGACCCTATTTAGAGTGGAAGGGCAGGAGGATGTTTATATGGGTCAAAAAAGATCTTTCGAAAAGAGAAACACATAGGACTATATATCTGAGGGTATTTTAAGATTTAATTTCGAACTTAGTGGCGGTTACAATTGTTTAGATATAAAGTTTGAATCGAGAAGCAAGTTGCTTACCCGTCACTTGAAGTTGTTGTCTTGAAGTGATGAAGTTATACGCGATATTTGTAAACTTAGCGAGATAATGCGATAAGTCCTTTAGTCTGGGTCTTATTCAGAAATTCACTTATCAAAATTTCATTTTCTGACCTTATCCCACTCTACGTGGGGTCGGCACAACATGTTATAAACATGTTGTCACATGATTTGGCTGCATTTTTACGACCGGCCGCCTGCCTGACGTCAACTTACCTCTGTCGTATTTTACGACACCTCGGTAAGAGAGAGGGTGGTCTATTCTACTAAACCGGACACCACACGGTGGGTCAACTTACCTTAATCGCCTTTTACGACACCTCGGTAAGAAATGAGGTTGGTCTATTCTACTCAGCCGGATACCACAATGCGGGTCGACTTACCTTAGTCGCCTTTTACGACATCTCGGTAAGAAATGAGGGTGGTACTATTCTATTCAGCCGGATACCACACGACGTACTGATCAAAATTTCATTGAATACTCAATATTTTTTTTACCTCAAGTATCATCATCATCATCACCTTATCCCACACTAACGGTCGGCACAACATGTTATGAACATGTTGTTACAATTTTTGGCTACGTATTTTATGACCGCCATGCTTGACGTCAATTTACCTTAGTCATATTTTTTGACACCACGGTAAAAAAGAAGATGGTTTATTCTACTCAGCCGGATACAACACGGCACTTTTTATCTCAAGAATCATTAAAATAAATAAATATATGGGACAATTACACATACAGCCATCTTTCCACAAAATTAATTAGTACTTGTGGTGACAAACAACTGGTATATATAAATATATAATTTTAGACAAGTCAAGTTAAAAAGCTTTTAACAACATTCCATGTACCTACTGTTATCCGTTGAGGAGTTCCCTCGCTTGGAGCCAACCCTGGCAGCAGCATCAGGTCAGGCTTATCATAAACATGCATTGTCATCGGGACTGGACCAGTATGTAAAATTTCAGCTCAATCGGAAACTAAGAAGTGGGTCAAATTTAACTTGCAAGATACTTTCACATAAGTGGCGAAGTTAATACGCCTAATTCTATAAATTAAGTTAAATTCTTATAAATTAAGAAGTTAAGTTAAAGCTTTCAATAATTAAATACATACACTCAAAATCGAAGAATCACATCATCATCACATCCTTACTTTTCTAATACAATTATGATAATGATAATATAAGAATTTATGATATCATAAGTCAAGATTTAAGTTATCTCTTACTTTCTCGTCTCTTACTCGTATATGTTAGCTCAGAGGTAATAAATATATTAATGTAAATTATTGGCTAATTAATATTTATTGAAGACAGCAATATAAAACATTAAATTAATTAATTAATAGCCAGTCAAGTGTCAAGTGCGCTTATCACATAGAGTTATTATGCTTAGAGAAGGGAATAGGGATGTATAATTAATCGATTTTTATATTAACCGACTATTTTATTAAAATAATTTAATTTTAATTATCGTCTTACATTATTTATCGATTTATTAAAAATTGTAGAATTTAATTTACGCGATTCGTTCTGACTATAATATAAATAAACGGGACACATCGCGTCAAAATAACTATAAAAGTTTTCGTATCAGCAGAGTTGCATCCACCGTGGTCACGAACAGATTGTGTTTTAAAAAATCGTATGTATTAATTATCCTTCATTACTATATTTTATATTATTTACTCATTTTATTTGTTTTTTAAGATAAGTTAAGCATTGTTGGATGAAACCAATGTAGCCAAACTACACATTTTAATCGGATTTCACGAATAGCGCATCTGTTATTATTTATTAATTAATCGATTATTTAAAGATCCATTTATTTTGAAGGGAAAAAAGTAGATTATTTATTAATTTATTTTTTCTACTCCAAGTTACATTCATAGTAAGCAATCAACTTAAAATGTGCCATATTACAAAAAAGTGTAATAAAGAGAATGAAAGAAAAAAAATATATGTGATAAGACAATGATGAAGTATACGAGTTTGATCTTCTCTCTCATTATTGATTGTCATTTTCTCCATTTCCCTACAGTAGTATAAATAGCTCTATGGTTTATCATGCTATAAACATCATCTGTCAAAAATTGCCCGCCTTTTCTATTCGTTCGAAAACGCACACTAAAATACTTAGGTATCTAGTGGCAATATTGGTCTGTTAGTGATACTGGTTTTGTGATTTTGTCGTAAAGTCCATCTTCTTACGATGCTTCGGTTACAGGGCGAAACGATTGTTGAGATTGTGGTGGTGAATGTATGCTTGTGTATTGTTGTGTTACTCGTGGGGGTTAGTGCATAAGTTTTTACAAATTCTGCTTGTATCAGGCATGTATGAGAACGCGTAGTACACTTTATATTGAGCATTACATATATTTTGTTTAAGCTATAAGCTGTTGTAGCCCAGCGGTAACACTGTGCGACTCTTTCGAGGAGGTTACGGGTGCGAACCCGGGCAGACACCAATGAGTTTTCTGTTAAAACTTATGTTTCTAATTGATAATTGCAATTTATCACACGCGTTTCGGTGAAGGAAAACATCGTGAGGAAACCTGCATATCTCTAAAGAATTCTGGAGATATGTGTAACCTACCAATCCGCACTGGAGCAGCGTGGTAGGTTTTAGCTCCAAACCTTCTCTCCAAAAAATGGAGAGAAGAGGTCTATTCTCAGCAGTGGGATAGTAACAGGCCGCTTCTTACTTTTCACTTACTATATTTTCTTTTATCGTGGTATATAGAAAAATAATGACAGGCCCGTTGGCGTAGTGGCTAGAGACCCTACCTTCAACGCCCCGGGTTGCGGGTTCGATTCCCGCCGATGGCCAACATGTTCTATAAATGAATTTGTTGGTCTTTGAGCCTGGGTGTATATTTGTATTTAAGTATGTATTTAAAAATATATAAGTATATATTTACCAGTTGTCTGTCATCCATAACACAAGTATTAAGTTACTTACTTTGGGGATGGACGACCGTGTGTGTAAGTGTCCCATATATTTATATTTATATTATAGAAAAATAAAAGTTTCATTTATTTTTACAATACTGGTCATTAATTTTCACATTGTAAAAATTTATATAGTCTATAAAGTATCGATAACGGCACATCATTATTCTAATCCCCTAATGCCGCTGTCACGCGCACTTTACAATCGCTCGACGAGTCCCCGGGGTACGTACTTTTATTTCCCATGCCCCAACAATCAACTGAGTTCAATGTTTTCTTTACTAACATTGTGCCTCTTCATTTTCTTATTTAAATGTTTTTTTTTATTTATTAACTAGCAAAGAAAAAACGATTTTGTGATGTTGTCTGTTTTCAACTTACCCTCTCCTAATATTTACGGGCGTTAGTTTTACTTTGAAATAACTTCTGTTATTAATTTTAATTGTAGAGTGTTTATAATCATAATGCTAAACATAGCGTGATTAAAATAACTACTGTATTTAAGTTGATAATAAATACTGTATTTACCTAAATAGCTTTCAAAATACTAAAATGCGGTATTTGGAACGGTACTTTATTAAGAAATAAAGCTATATTGGTTAAAGTAAGTAATCATTGAAGGATGAAATTTAATTTTTTCCTGTAGTCTCATAAAAGACGAATATATTGTTTTGTATTTACGCTATTTGGTGCAATACTTAATCAGCATTTTCGATTAAAGTGTCCTAATTTTTTTTCCGAAATTCTCAACATCATTTTACACAAAAACTTAACAATTTTGTACTCTCATACTTTCCCCATGAATGTTTCGGGCGAATAAGATAACAGTTAGTACATTCTCCATTACATCATCTTTAGAATACAAATAATATTACTTTAATGTCTGCTTTGTTAGTTAAGTAAAATAGATATAATTTTCACACTAAGTGGGTTCGGTACAACATGTTTTGGCTAGTTATTTTGCAACCGGCCGCCTGTCTGACGTCAACTTATCTTAGTCGCGGTATATGACACCTCGGTAAGAAATAAAGTTAGTTTAATTTACACAACCAGATAAAACACGGCGGAATTATAATATAATAATAATAAAGCGAAATGAAATTAAACTATCGATACAAACACATCTCTATCATTTCTTCTAATGTCGTTTTCAAGCACACTTCGTGAACACTTGACAACGTCCTACCAGTTGTCTATCTTTTATTTCCTTAAAGTTCGATGGAAACGTTTATGTTTTATTTCCTAAAGTCCAACGACGAATGGCAAACGGAAAAATGAAAATAAGCAGCAATCAGCTGCAATTAAAATGTTCCAAGTGTCCTTTGTGCGATGCTTAAACGTTTTAAGCAACTTTTTGCATTACTGATTGGATAAATGGCAGACATTTAACAAATCTTAGTAACTCAAATTGTTATAATTATTGTGTAAGGAACTTTACCCTCCGAAATCGATTAATAAACGAAACCCTTACTTTTACTTAATTTTTATTTAAATAATTTGACAATAAGTCCTCCTTCTCTTATTCCACTTTAAGTGGATCTATACTAATATATAAAGCTGAAGAATTTGTTTGTTTGATTGTTTGAACGCGCTAATCTCAGTAAGTCCAGGACCGATTTGAAAAATTCTTTCAGTGTAGTCTATTTATCGAGAAAGGCTATAGACATAACATCACGCTAAGATGATTAGGAGAGGAGTAGCAATAAAAAATAGTGAAAAAACAGAAAAATTTATAGCTTTCCTTGCGTGCGCTGAGTAAACGTTTGGACAGCATATATCTAGCTTTTAAGGTTAAGCCACTCTAAGGTTAAGTTTTAATCTTTCCAAGCGGGTGGAGCCGCTGGCGATTGCTAATGTTATATATATATATATATATATATATATATATATATATATATATATATATATATATATATATATATATATATATATATATATATATATATATATATATATATTATATATTATCATATGATTTGGCTACATTTTTTACGACCGTACATTTTTTACCCGTATTTTACGCCGCCTCGTTAAGAAAGAGGGTGGCCTATTCTACTCAACCGGATTCGCATGCAAAAAAAATACTTAACTAGTAATTCATATTAACTAAACGCTAGTTTAAAAGTAATGAAAAAATAAAATGCTATGATCAGCGATAAAAGAAAATAAATGTAATACTCAATGTAGAGTGTACTATCCAGTCTCATATCTGTACAATTCGTAAAGCTCATGCACTACCAATTGCCAATAACACAACAATACACAAGCACTGCACACATTTATACCACGATCTCAACAATTTTTTGCCTATTATACGAAGCATCATCAAGAGATAGACAAAACAAAATCGAAAAAAAAAATCATTTCTGATTTATCGATATTTGTAGTGGCGTATAGGTACATTACTAGACGTATCTACCTAATGTACCTGTCACCGGCACTTTACAACCACTTGAGTGGTCCCAGGTTAGAATTTTTTGCCGCTTGTCCACAAAAAGGGTTTAGACAATTTATAACATTTGTTTGTTTTGCTGTTAAAATATTATTTATTCTGCTATTAATTTAAGCTCAATTTATACCATTTATATAACTTTTATAACATGTTTATTCTGTAATTTAATATTGGAACAATACGATTTGTGTACATAACCACTTATCAATAATTTTATGTATGTAAAAATATTTTACAAATAAATATTCATTACTTATAAATACATACTTGACTGGACCGTCGTCATAGTGGGTAGTGAGAGTACCTGCAGCTCCGTGGGTCGCGGGTTCTATTCCCGCTGAGGGCAAACATTTTCTACGAGGGAATTTTCTATGAATACTTTGATAGTTAAATAATTTATATAATTGGGCGTTACTTTGCGGAGATCCATTATACAAAATTAATAATCAAATTATATTCTTATTATCCGCTATAAAATAAATAGAAAATAAACTCAACAATTTACGAGTTTGTGATAGTGAACATGCGTACTGCTTGTGGTGTCGGTAGTGCAGGTTTGTACATGTGTTTTTACGAATCCTGCATGTATCGGATATGAAAACGGATTGACCACTCTACATTTAGCATTATACATATTTTCTATTTAATTTATTGCGGATTATAGCGCAATAATGTTATTATTAATTCTGTATTATGGATCTGTGCAAAGTAACGCCTAATTCAATAAATTATTTTCTATTTTCTTTATCACGGATGATAGCAAAATAATTTTATTATTACTTTTGTAATTTGTTGGTTCTTCTAGTTTGGGTGTATATTTGCATTTAAAATTATATATGTATATATTTACCAGTTGTCTGTCACCTATAACATAAGTATTAAATTACTTACTTTGGGTCTAAAAACATAACAAAGGATGTAGTTCTTAAGTGCTCTATTTAAATTCAAATACAAAATATTCTTTATTCAAGTAAACATGTAAGCAAGTTTTTTGAATCAAAGTCAACTCAGCCGTTGTCGTCCTAAGGGTGCATCCTGTAAGGGCGGATCACGGCTTAGGGGCTGGTGGAATGACTGTGAAGGTGTAATAATAAAAAAGATAGAAGACATTCAATGTTATCTGTCCGGGTTTCTTTAACAAAGTCTACGCCCGTATAAAGCCTGAAAAGCTTGTTGGCTAAACTTGTTTGACTATAACTAATCCAATTAAAGCTTCCAATGGATATGTCTTGTTAGGGGAAACTTTCTTGAGTGAACTTTCTGATACAAGTTCGAATAAAATGATAGCATATTGTAAAAGATGTACTTTAGAAAAAGACTTTTAGACTTCAATTGTGTTTTTTCGACTGTGTTTTTTAAAATTTTCTCTTTATGAAATAACCAATGGATTTGTTAGTCCTAAGGGAAATCGCCTGATTGATAATTGCATCTTATCACATGATTTTCGGTGAAAGAAAAGATCGTGAGGAAACCTGCATATTTCTAAAAAAATCTGGGGATATGTGTAACCTACCAATCCGCATTGGAGCAGCGTGGTAGGTCTTAGTTCCTATCCTTCTATCCAGACACGGAAAGAAGAGGCCTATGCCCAGCAGTGGAATAACAATCGGTTACTTTACTTTTTTTTACTTTAAGGAGAACTACAAGGGTGAGCGCTAAAGCTTCAGGGTCCAGGAACGTCAAAAGGGTGCTTAATTTCTAAAATGGTCAGTTGTCCAACCATGTGGTATACGGTTGAATAGAGTAGTCCACCCTCTTTCTTACTGAGGTGTCGCAAAAGGCGACAAAAGTAGGTAAGTTAACGTCAGGCAGGTGGCCGTTCGTAAAATACCTAGCCGAATCATGTGATATGTTTATAACATATTGCGCCGATCCCACCTAGAGTCGTATAAGGGCAGAGATAATAATGTATATCTTACGTCTGGCACGTCCCCGAGGCGGTCATCCGGTGCATCTGGTGCTCCTGATGCACCGGTTAGCGGAGGGGGGCTTTTCTACCTCTTGTGTTCTCTGTGATCAGAGCTGTCAGCGGGGATGGGGGCAATGTGTATAACGATATCCTGTCCTTGCCATCGGCAGCGTTGTGGAGCAAACAGGTCGTTTTAGTCGGTGCGAGTCCGACATAACCGCCGCCTGTCCCCGTCGGGCGGCGCTACCCATGAGGGGTTTTTTCCTGTATAAAAAAAGGGGGATGATGATGATATCTTAAACTACGATCCGTGTCATCTTGTGAAAAGCAATTTCATAGAAGTAAAGTAGGTATTGGAGGTGGTTGGAACTATCTTGTCAAAGTTCGTGTCACCTGACGCTTAGCGCTGTTCACTATCGCGATTGTGGAACGATTACATTTGCGTTTTGTGCATAAACTTTAATAATTACTTGTTATCTGATTAGCTGCGCGTTGCGGTTTCGCACGAGTTTCAAAGGGAAGAGACACACTGTGGACGAACTGGACTGACTGTAGGCAATCTAGGGAAGATCGTCCCTGAATCCTGAATCTTCTTCGTGTGGATATACCTAACTTGCGGAGAATGACAAGTATTATCAAATTCAAATTCATATGCCTTTATTTGTGAAGTTAAATATAATGAAAAAATAATTAAAAGTTGATAAAACAGAAAAGATTTTAAGGAAAACCTCACCTGAAACATCGCACGTCATGCTCCATTTCGCTTGCGCGGAAGTTGCAGAACATCGGATGAACATCCTTGATTCACCGAGGATCTTACAAGAAGCGTTTAGGATCCCTGGTAGGGCAGTGGACTTCTGGAAAGGACCTTTGCTGTTTAGAATAACTAGCCCCTTCACTCTCACATATCCTGATCCTATACTATCCTTCACTCGTTCTAGCTAGGTTTCATTTAAAAGAATGTCGCTTAATCCCTGTTTTCGGGCATTGAAAAATGCTCAAATATATAATTGAATGTACATGATACTTATGGCTGTCTAACGTAATACTGTGATAGCCCAATGGTAACGTAAGTAAGTAGCGGCCTGTTACTATCCCACTGCTGGGCATAGGCCTCTTCTCTCCGTTATTGGAGAGAAGGATTGGAGCTAAGACCTACCACGCTGCTCCAATGCGGATTGGTAGGTTACACATATCTCTAGAATTCTCTAGAGATATGCGGGTTTCCTCACGATGTTTTCCTTCACCGAAAAGCGTGTGATGAATTGCAATTATCAATTAGACACATAAGTTTTTAATAGAAAAACTCATTGGTGTCTGCCCGGGTTTGAACCCATGATCGTCTCTAGAGATTCACACGGTCGCACCGCTAGGCCATCACAGGTTCTAATGGTAACGTGGTGACATAAAAAGTTCAAAACCCGGGTTCGAGTCGCACATGTCACTGGCGCTTTCTTTTTTTTTTGCTTCTTTTTATATATTTAAAAAAATTTACCAAGCGAAGCGCGGTCATCCAGTTACTTAGCATTTAAGTTCCAAAAAAAAATTGTACATACCTTATTTTTGTAATTTTTTTTCTTATGAAACTTCGTAAAGTAATGCTCTATTCTATGAATTGAAGTAAAGAAATTAAAGTAATTTTATGCAAAATATGGAGGTTTAAAAAATGATAAATAAAATTGCAAGTAAAAGGTTTAATGTAGTGTAAATAAATTCAGTCGCATACGTCATATAGGGGCTTGAGAATTCGGATTCATGGATTCGTAAAATAATTTCATTCCGCCGAGGCTCGCGTGACTCGGTAAAAAACGTTTGCCCTTACCGGGTGTAGCGCGAAATGGCGATGGAGTTTTGTCTTTAAAGTGTTTGCATAATAATTTCGTACCGCTATTAGAGCTCTATTACGTTTTAATCGCTAATGAAAACCGTTTGGAACGTTTTCCCCTGCCTTGTATTTTGAAAATAATTTTCAATAACGTTATGAAAGCAGAGTTTATTTATCCAAAAATAAAACACCTACGATACTTTATATACTAAGTATATGATCTTATTATAAATGTTAATTTTTTTTCCCTAAAAAACTAAAGTATATAGTGAACTAGCTTTTACCCGCAACTTCGTTCGTGTTGACTGTTGTCACGTGATAGGTTGATAATAGATGGCGCTTTTTAGTGTCATCCTATTCCTGTAGAATTATCTGGATTTCTATAGCCTTTATTTTACCCCAGTGTATAAGGAATGATTGTGCCAAATTCCATCGATATTGGTTTAGCGGATTCGCCGTAAAAGAGTAACAAACATACATCCATACTCACAAACTTTCGCATTTATAATGTTACTAGGACTAGTAGAAAGGATAAAAACCGTAATTTAGTCTTTTTAAAGTGGGTTAACCTTAAAAGCTAGACATATGCTGTCGTGGACTTTTATGTAGAACTTTTAAAGGGGAACAATTTTGTAATACATGATTTTTGAATAACTATCACCGTTTACTCATCGCACACATCGAAAGCTTTAAATTTTGCCGTTTTCTTTATATCTATATATATAAAAGAAAGTTGGTCTTAGTTACACTATTTATAACTCAAGAACGGATGAACCAATTCGGTTGAAAATTGGTGGAGAGGTTGCTTATAACCAGGAGACGGACATAGGATACCTTTTATCCCGTTCGACTGCATTTATTTTATCCCGTCAAGTCACTACAAAACGTGACTGTGACAAAGATATTCCAAAGATAGCAGGAAATCTTCATGGTATAGAGTAAGGGGAATTGTTTTACTCCAAATTTAACGCGTGCAGGCCACGGGCAGTAATGAATAAAATAAAACTACTGGTTAGATTTGAATCATTTTTTTCACTGAGTGACATAGGCTATATATTTTATACCCGTGCGAAGCCGGAGCGGGCCACTAGTTTTTTATAGCTTCTCCTCTCCTATACACCTTACCGTGATGTTTTATAGCCTTCCTCGATAAATGGACTAACTAACACTGAAATAATTTTTTGTAATCAGTCAAGTAGTTCCTGAGATTAGCACGTTCTAACAATCAAACAAACAAACTCTTCAGCGTTACATATTAGTATAGATATATAGTAGGATTTATTTTTTATTATAAGTCAGTCCAAGTCTACCAACCAATTTCTGAATGAAGTAGGAAGATCAAACAGGTCTCCAATTGGACCTTGCTGAGTGATTTGTCCAGCAGTGGACGTCCATCGGTTAACGAAGAAGATGAAGTAATAAGCTTTAATTAAAAAATCCGCTTGACGTAAAACTCTGTGTCCTTAATTACTGTATTACTATTAGTATTACTGAAGCATTATCCTTCCTTCTTTTTCAATTTGATTATACACAGTTAGGGTGGCAACGACCACGACGAACCTATATCCTGATAATAGTGCCGTTACGGGCGAAAAGATCGTAGAAATTGTCGTAATGAATGTGTGCAGTGCTCGTGTAGTGATTTGTTGGTGGTGGTGTTTTGTGATACGTGTGATAACTAATCTTGCATGCTTAGGGTATGAGAACGGTTTATGCTTTCTTACATAGATTACTTATATCCTTACATACTTAGATTCTTTACAGATATCACTTAGCATTACATGGATTTTCTTCTGTCATAACTTTTGTACTATAGAAGTCCGGAAAGTAGAGTTATCTTGAATGAATTATTAAAAAAAATAGGCTTAACGTAATTTTTGTATCCACCACCATGTGTAAAATAAACTTATCAATGTTGAATAGAGGTCGAGAGTTCAGTATATTTCTTCGAAGACGCTGAAATTAGAGGCGTATGTAAAACAGGGGGAAACCTCAATCCCCTTGATATATGCCTTACCAACGCTATCGGATGTTTCGGCTGTTGCGAAAGCCATTAAAATGTGCGTGTGATACATACTAGTTAACGCTCGTGGCTTCGTTTCAATAGATTTCTCAATTTACAAAAATACATCACTTTACGCATTATATTTAATTCATATTCATTCATTGATTGGCCCGTTGGCGTAAAGTGTAGTGACCCTGCCTTCAGCTCCGTTTAACATTTTCTATAAATGAATTTGTTGGTCTTTGAGTCTGAGTGTATATTTGTATTTAAGTATGTATTTAACAATTATATAAGTATATATTCACCAGTTGTCCGTCTATCATAACACATATTAAGTTACTTTGGGGACGGACGACCGTGTGCGTAAAGTGTCTGTTCAATTTTTACGATATTGGTGGGTAGTAATACAAAACATTACTGCACCAATTTTGTTCGTCTATCATCGCATTCAAATGGTGCGTTGACGCCCACTTGCCTTCCGGACGTTTTAAGGACGACACGTTGTCGTCTCAGTGAGGTGTGTGACCTTTACCAAAAGACTCTTGTCTCTAGAACGTTCTACGGACGATACGTTGTCGTCCCTGTAAGGTGCGTGCATTTCCAAACAGTTCTTTTGTGCCTAATGAGTGAAGAGTGCTGCGTCAAGTCCAGCTGGTGCGCCGTGTGTCTGGCAACTAGGTCTCCGTCCATTGTGAATGTGGATAGCAAGGTTGGTGTGGTTTTTATTACTCACTGATTTGGGCAGTCAAACATACAGTCCACTAGCCAGCATACTATCAAAGTTGATGTTACGTTCACACTGTCCTATATATTTATTTATTATTATTTATATTAATTATTCACCTTTATCATTATTCAAGTAATCTTCTAAACAAGTGATATTGAATCGTCAACTCTACTGCTGGTTCGGAAAGCTGTACCTACCAAGAAGAGCCAGCTAGAAACTCGGCCATTGCTCTTAAAAAAATATAATTCTGATCTCAAGGTACATTTAGTCAGTACTATCATGTACAGAGTTGAAATGTAACTATGTCCACGCATTCTTATCATCTACCCGCTATGTATCTCGGGCAAAAAGATAGTAATCTATTCTACTCAGTCAGATACTACACGGAACTATGCATTTTATTTAATTATTACACGTATTAATTGAATATAATGCGAAAACTTGTTTTAGATTGAACCGTCACTGACATATAGACAGTAAAAATTATATTATTCGTATATAGATAAGCGGAAACGACGTCAAGTAAGGCTTAGCATTCACGAGCGAGTATATCGCGAGTTTAACATCATCGGGTAATCTCTATGAGACTAAGATTATTCTTTTAAAGTATCGTCTTCATAGTGCAACGGACAGATTCCAGTAACCTCACACATAGTTTTATAAACTTTAAACACCTCTTTCAACAATCGTTGAATTAAATATGTCAAGCTGGGCGGCAGAAAGCCTATTGTGTTCTAGGATGGACTTGTAAAAAATCCGTTGCGTATGGCAGCGAGCGCGCGACGTTTTGCACGTAAATAACTCGTCACATGCCGCGACTCTGTCACCATGTGGACACACGTTCATCCATACTTATAATATTAAACTGCAAAAGTCTGTCGGTTTGTTACGCTTTCATTGCTAATGTGAATGAGTGGATTTTTTTTATTTGGCTCAATTGGCACACTAGATTAATCTATACGGTAACAGGGAATAATATATGTTATATCAAGGATGTTTAAACTAACGAAGTCGCGGGTACTACTAGTGGTATAAAATGAGCAGGGCAGGAGCGTCTGTACGGCGCTATCGCAGCAAGTACACGTCGGTTTACTTATGTTTTGAACGACAGAGGTGATCATATTTGCCAGGGTACTATCGCTATGTATAATATAAGTATATGGACGAACGTATGGTCGTGTATCTATATAATGATATAATAAATATGAAAGTCTGTCTGTTATATTTTCTCGACAAATGCGCTTGACCAATATCAATGTAACTTTACACAAAGCCTAGTTTACGGTATTTACATATAAATGATGAACACGTGGCAAGTAAGTTTACGTTTTTATTGTCAATCACGGTCGTAACATCGCTGCGACTATCGCTACTCGGAGACATGAATATCGTTGCGATACGCTCGCTCGTGTAGGTGCACCTTAGAGTTTTAATTTTAAAGCTAACATTTAAAATAGTAAACGCGGGCCGCGGTTGCCAAGTGCGCGTATACACTACACCCGGAATGCTCCTCTATTTTACTCTTTTCACTTAAACAATTCAAGCGTTCACTCGGTTATTGTTCGCGCAAACCTCATTGTGACTTAAATATTGCGAAACGAAATATATAAGTTTATTCTACTTGTCATAAAAATGAATGCGGTTGTTCTATTTGAATATTTAGCTTGCGTTAAGAGTTTTGCAGTTCACAGCGAACTACTTAAAATAGCACATAATAAAATAAAAGATCAAATTATTTTGCTATAAATCACGTAGAATCAAATTTAAAATGATGTCCTGCTGAGGTGAAGTATTTTTAAACTACATAATTATAAATAATTTGTTTTTTTTTTGGAGCCAAATATAAAATTTTACTGAATATTTGACTTAAAATGTATAGAAGTAAGTTTTACTTTCCGGGGTTTCAGAGTACAATCAGTACGATTGAATTATTTTACTAAAATTCGTCTAAAGAAAATATTTGCAATGCTAGGTCGAAGGTTTTGATAAAAACGTATTTTCAGGAAAGTACCTTACCCATATCATTACATATATTTTCCTAAAAAGCGCAATAAAAGAAAATAACTGTAACTTTTGAATCATCATTCTCCTGCCCTTATTTCACTCTAAGCGGGGTCGACACAACATGTTTTAAACATGTTGTGATGTAATATTTCTAGGTATTTTACTACCGGCGTCTACGTCTGACGGCTGACGTCGACTTACCTCAGTCGACTTTCATGACACCTCGGTAACGAATAAGGGTGGTCGATTCAATTCATCCAGATACCACACTCAGGTCAATTTACCTTATTCGCCTTTACGTAACCTTGGTAAGAAATGAGGGTGGTCTATTCTACTCAACCGGATACCACACGGCGGAATTTGATTACCGCCTATTCTAGTCAAAGACTAAAAAATGTTAAAAAGACGATTTATCAGAACCCTTTTAAAATTCGTGCGAATTCAGGAGTGCCTAGTTAAATTTATTCAAGTTGCCTCTTCAAGCCATCTGTCACACTCATGGCCAAAGTTAGATATGAGACTAGCGATGCGCCAAGAATCAAATACACATATCAAAATAATGTACCCCATAATCTCGGCCAGAGTTTGCCGCTTAGCGACGTCCTAGCGCTCCAAACTTTCAAACTGTAGGCCTTTGGGATGATTAATGTTATTTTAATGGCATATTGTTTATATTGTAGGGCGTCTTTTATTAATGTGCCGAGATAGGAGGCTACTGTAAATGTGTAAGGCACTTAGAAGATTGCGGATCGTGATTGAACGGCGCGAGGTAATTAAGGTTGGACGTTTGACCGTTTTGTGGGATATTTTTTTTATCGAGCTACAACTGACGGACAGTTTAATGTGCCGAAGACCTAAATATATCGCAAGTTTAGTATTAAAGTGACCGAATGCAGAAAAGTTATTATGTGGCCAAATGCAATAAAGCATAGTGTAGTGCTTACAATGCTCGTCAATGTTAAAGAGACCTTTAGCTTGGATGAGTAAGAAAACACTGGATTTTTAAATAGTTTTTAGAGTATCTTAGGGGGCATTATAATAAGAATTACAATGTATCTAAATAATCATAAAAGCGTAATGTACTATTAACCTAAACCTTCCGAAAGACTTTCACTACCTTTTAGTAAAAACCATACAAAAATAATCAAGAAAGATGAACTCGTTCTTTTGCCCTTATCCCACTCAAAGTGGGGTCGACGCAACTTTTTGTAAGCATGTTGTCACTTGATTTGGTTAGGTATTTTACGACGTCAACTTCCTACATTTTGCGACACCTCGGTAAGAAAGAAGGTGGTCTATTCTATTCAGCCAGATACCACACCGCGGGTCAACTTACCTTAGTCGCCTTTTAGGACCCCTCGGTAAGAAATGAGAGTGGTCTAATATACTGAGGTGGATACCACACGATGGGTCAAATTACCTTAGTCGCCTTTTACGACCTTTTGCGACGCTGGCACACGGCTTTACAATGTATCTTAATTAAGGCTAATATTGAATTGGGTTAGTTTAATATAACTTGCGATATTTACCCTTACGTATACGTTTGCTAAAAAGCTGTGATGGCCTAGCGGTGCGACCGTGTGAATCTCTAGAGACGATCATGGGTGACCCGGGTTCAAACCCGGGCAGACACCAATGAGTTTTTCTATTAAAACTTATGTGTCTAATTGATAATTGCAATTTATCACACGCTTTTCGGTGAAGGAAAACATCGTGAGGAAACCTGCATATCTCTAGAGAATCCTAGGGATATGTGTAACCTACCAATCCGCATTGGAGCAGCGTGGTAAGTCTTAGCTCCAACCCTTCTCTCCAAAAATGGAGAGAGGAGGCCTATGCCCAGCAGTAGGATAGTAACAGGCCGTTACTTACTTATACGTTTGCTCGTTTTTTTCTCAAAGACTAGTATATTGATTCTCTAAAAAAAATATTCGTTATCTCAAGAGACTAAAGCAATTTAATAATGAACCCAGACATTTTGAAAGGATATATTTTAACGCTGGCCTGTGTAATTAAATAAAAATAAAAAATATTATTAGAAATATTGCCAAGGGAGGCGGCCGGAAATTAAAGTCTTCTTCTGTCCCACTGCTTACCTTACTTGTTTTATTAATTTCAGAGTTGTCAGGACAAAAAAAGATTGAAGTCACTTAGGAGTTTGGAATATAAATTTTACAGCCATCGGTACAATCTACTGCTAGAAATTTAGTTCTCTACGCGATATTGTAGTCTTGTGTGTGTGGTGTGCAGATCTTGCTGACATCCATGGCCCGTTGGCGCAATGGGTAGTGATCCTGCCTTCAGCTCCGCAGGTCGCGGGTTCGATTCCCGCCGAGAGCCAACATTTTCTATAAAATGAATTTGTTGGTCTTTGAGCCTGGGTGTATATTTGTATTTAAGTATGTATTTAAAAATATATAAGTATATATTCACCAGTTGTCTGTCTACCATAACACAAGTATTAAGTTACTTACTTTGGGGACAGATGACCGTGTGTGTAAGTGTCCCATATATTTATTTATTTATTTATTCATTAAAATCTGTTTTTTATTGAATAAACTTTTATCCTGCTGCTATTAATTCAAATTTAAAATATTCTTTACTAGAAATATCAACATAGTAAAAATGTAATAAGGTGTAAAAAAGTAAAAATTACACGGGTGAAACCGCGGGATATGACAAGTAAATTATATATTTATTGTCAGTGTTAAAATTACGCCGTGTGGTATCCGGCTGAATAGAATAGTACCACCCTCTTTTCTTACCGAGGTGTCGTAAAAGGCGACTAAGGTAAGTCGACCCGCCGTGTAGTATCCGGCTGAGTAGAATAGACCAACCTCATTTCTTACCGAGGTGTCGTAAAAGGCGACTAAGGGAAGATGACCCACCGTGTGGTATCCGGTTTAGTAGAATAGACCACCCTCTTTCTTACCGAGGTGTCGTAAAATACGACAGAGGTAAGTTGACGTCAGGCAGGCGGCCGGTCGTAAAAACGCAGCCAAATCATGTGACAGCATGTTTATAACATGTTGTGCCGACCCCACTTAAAGTGGGATAAGGGCAGGAAGATGATGATGTCAGTGTTAAAATTCTGATATCAAAATATTTCATAAGTTGATGAATTAAATTTAACTTTTATGAAATAAAGAAAAAATATTAACATTTCATAGATAAAAGATCTTAATGTTTGACTTAGTGTTAGTAAAATATCAAATATAATATTAAATTATTTTTTAGCCGTGTGGTATCCGGCTGAATAGAATATTACCACCCTCATTTCTTACCGAGGTGTCGTAAAAAGCGACTAAGGTAAGTCGCCCCGCCGTGTGTTATCCGACTGAGTAGAATAGACCAACCTCATTCCTTACGAGGTGTCGTAAAAGGCGACTAAGGTAAGTCGACCCGCCGTGTGGTTTCCGGCTAAGTAGAATAGACCACCCTCTATATTACCGTGGAGTCGTAAAATACGACTAAGGTAAGTTGACGTCAGGCAGGCGGCCGGTCGTAAAATACGTAGCCAAATCATATGACAACATGTTTGCAACATGTTTTGCCGACCCCACTTAGAGTGAGATAAGGGCAGGAGGATGCTGATGAATATTATATTATTTTGAATTTAAACCAATTAAATATTAGGTCCTTACATATGAAATTGGCGTTTTGTCGCACTGGCCACTTTGATCTCAAATATCTACCTTTATGGTTAGGAATTTCAAATTCAAATTCATACAGCTATTTACTCATGCATTTGTGTTTCAAACCCCCTAATTCATTTGTTTTTTCTTCTTTTGTTTTTTCTTTTCTTCTTTTGATGGGGCAGTCCAAACCGCCTTCAAAGATTTTATTGATTCCCGCCCGAATGGTTTTTTAGTAAGGGGATCAATGAACTACCTATGAGATGGCAAAAGTGCATACATAGCAATGGTACATACTTTGATTAATTAAATATATTTCATTAAAAAAAACGACTTTATGTTCGTCCCATACAAAACGCCTATTTCATATGTAAGGACCTAATATTATATCGTACGCTATATTAAAATTCGCGAAGAACTCGCCAATAGCGGAATGTCATGAAGCGGAGTGTTATGAATTCAAATGCTACGCCAATGAAAGCTAATGGGCTTTAAAAGCAATCCTAATTATGAATTCAGGAAATTTGAATAATGATCCCTCTCCCTTTGAACAACATCCTTAAAAGTTGAAATCCAGACGTTAGGGGTCCAACAATTTGTTGATTTCATACCTAATTTATAGAATTAGACGTTACTTTGCGGAGATCCATAATACATAAGTAATAATAAAAATATTTCGCTATAATCCGCGATGAAGTAAAATAGAAAATATATATAATGCTAAATGTAGAGTAGATAATCCGCTTTCATAGCTGATACAAGCAGGATTCGTAAAAACACATGCACAAACCTCCACCACCGCTACCACAATACATAAGCACTACATACGTTCACTATCACAAACTCAACAATTGTTTCGCTCCGCAAACGAAGCATCATCAGTAGATAGCTTTGCGATTGTTGAGTTTGTGATGGTGAATGTATTTAAACGATACTAGGTAAGAAAACGGATTTTCCACTCTACATATAGCATTATATATATTTTCTATTTTACGTCATCGCAAATTATAGCAAATTCAAATTCAAAATATTCTTTATTAAAATAAATTTGTAAACAAGTGCTTTTGAATAAACTCTACTGCTGGATCGGAAAGCTGTTCCTACCGAGAAGAGCCAGCGAGAAACTCGGCAGTTGCTCTTTTAAAATTATAATTCTTATTACTAGTTACATTTAGTCACTGTCTTGTACAGGGTCGAAGACTTGCTATATCCACATATTCTTATCTTCTAAGTAACCCTCAACAGTATAGTAGGCTTTCTGTATCAGCCGCTTTTTAACAGAGTTTTTAAACTGCTGCAATGGCAAAGCTAAAATTGCGGTATTTTATTATAGAATCTTATACCCAAACCCACAAACGATTTACGTACTTCACTGTACGTACAAAATAATTTTATTGTTACTTTTGATTTCAAACCGTCAACAACATAGTTTTTAAATTAACAATGCTAATAAAATGCAAATGATTCGGTGGCGGGGTATCGTTACATGTCTAGACAGTGTAGATCGTGCTCAATCGTAGAAGCTTTGACATAAGAGGCAAAGAAATTTTAAACCAGGTATCGTACTTTGTACTAGAGCTTTAGAACATCAAAGCTTTTGAATCTTACGTGCTTTAACAATCAATATCCGGCTAATATTTCACTTGATCGCTCAATATCGTTTATTTTACTAGAGTAAAAGCCAGTCTAAAATGTCCGTTGAAAACAAAGAAATCAAGTTAAAAGATTGTGGGAAATTGAAATTAAAAGATTAAAAGACAAAGAAAAGTATACGAGTTTCATCTTCTCTCTTATTATTTGTTATGACGCTTTCACTTACATGCCTATTGCTCCCCTACTCAAAGCTTAAAATCAAAATCAAAATAATCTTTATTCAAGTAAGCTTTTGCAAGCACTTTCTGAATCGTCAAGGATCAATTAGATTTAATGAAGCTACAGCTGGTTTGGTATACATATATTTCCGATTCTCGGAAACGGCTCCAGCGATTTTCATGAAATTCCTGTAGGGGGTTTTGGGGGAGAATAGTCGATCTAGCTAGGTTTCTTTTAAAGAAAATGACGTTTTATCCCTTTTTTCGGCCACTGAAAAAATGCATAAATGTTGAATGGAAAGTAAAAGAATTTTTTTTAGTAATGCTGTGATAGTCTAATGGTAAACGAGCGGAACTATAAAGATCGAAATCCGGGATCAAGTCCCATATCACATATAATCTGCGCTTTTTTTTAAATGTAATTATTTATATCTTTTAATACATCAACATAATAAAGACAATATTAAAAGTAACTGATTTGTTGTAAATGATTTTGTTTTTAATATACACACTAATATCATAAATAAAATATAAAATAAAAGATATACTGTTATTTTTCTCGACTCTTGTTTATTAACGACCTTTCTTTAGACGGAATCGCGATTGAAATAAAAACGTTGTCTTGTCTTTTATTGTTTTAGCTTTCTTATAATGGGTTCGGGTTCACGCATAATAGGTTCCTCCAAAGTTACTTGAATGGGACCGCCCTAGGGCGAATTCAAATACAGCAATTGTATAAATAGTCAAAGAGAGAGCTGTATTTTTTTATTTATTTAATTATTATTTTTTATTTTCTTAAATTATTTTTTATGGTATTCGGCTGAATAAAATAGAACACTCTTCTTACCTAAGTGTCGTAAAAGGCGCCTTAGGTAAGTTGACCCACCGTGTGGTATCCGGCTGAGTAACAAAGACCACCCTCATTTCTTACCGAAGTATCGTTAAAGGCGACTAAGGTAAGTTGACCCGCCATGTGGTATCCGGCTGAGTAGAATACACCACCCTTATTTATTACCGAGGTATCGTAAAAGTCTAAGGTAAGTTGACGTCAGGCAGGCGGCAGGTCGTAAAATACCAAAAGTAAAGTAAAAGTAGCCAAATCATGTGACAAAATGTTTATGACGTGTTATGCCGATCTCACTTAGAGTGAAATAAGGGCAGGAGGATGATGTAGCCGTCAGCAGTAATCAAACCAATGACCCACGAAATTAAAGGCAGGATTATTGCCACCTGTGCCGACGCGCCAGTCATTTTTCAAATATTTGTTTAAATTACCTAAAATTACAATTACAAAAATTAAAACGGAAATATTCTAAAATGTCTTATCTCACAAAAGTGCCTATTATAATTAGAAAAATATTTTATTGCTTGGTTTTTTGGTGATAAGCAAATTCTTTCAAACTCATACTAATGCTTTTATACTTTAAAAAAAAGAAGACATATATCATTTTCCATGTCATTGGTTAGAATTAACAGTACAATATAAACTATTAAGTTGATATATTAACGTCGATAATTGTGCTTCTTATTGTTTAGTTTACCTTGTCACAGCTGTGAATTAAAGCGCTTGCTCATTTCGTTTAAATACCTTAACTTTTGTGTTCTTAAAAAAATGGCTTCTGGATAAAACTCTTCCAGATATTTCTGATATGCAAATTTAATGCAATGATGAGTAATGATAAATAAAAATATTTCACCATTATTAAATAATTTATAGAATTAGGCATTACTTTGCGGAGGTCCATAATACAAAAGTAATGTGAATATTATTTTAAATAATTTTCACAGTACTTTTTTTTCACCATTATTACTAAAAGACGTTTAATTTGTATATGGGACAATTACACATACTGTCAACTTAACTTAATCCATAACACAAGTATGTGTTATGGATTACGGACAACCGGTAAATAATATCATCATCCTCCTGCCCTTATCCCACTCTAAGTGGGGTCGCAACGAAATGTTAAAAACATGCTGTCACATGATTTGGCTACGTTTTTACGACCAGCCACCTGCCTGATGTCAACCTACCTTAGTCGTCTTTTACGACACCTCGGTAAGAAATGAGGGTGGTGTATTCTATTCAGCCGGATACCACACGACTAAATAATACCGATAAATAATATCTATACTTTTATAATTTTAAATAAATACTAAAATAATTAATAATATTACTTATTGGCTTGAAGCAGCAACAAATTGTTTTAACAAATATTGTCCTCTGGCGGGAATCGAATCTACGACTTACGGAACTAAAGGTAGGATCACATCCACCAGCCTCATAGTATTTCAACTTTAAGCTTTACAAGTTACTCTAAAATATACTCCATATCTTTGGTACACTTAAGTAGCGAAATTTTACTGTTTGTCTCTTAGACTATAATAGCCTTAAGGGAAATCTACAACCATTGTTGCGGTTACGTTCTACTGTTGAGATGTCGGCATTAAATTATTTGCGTATTTGTAGTGGAAATCATTGTGGGTGTTTTTAATTGCTGTTTTGAATGGCTTCTGCGTTTATTGCTATGTAATGGAAGCTTACTTTGATTTATCTTACTTGATTCCGTAAATGTTCGCTTTTCCCTCTCAGAGATGCTTTAGACACACGCAAATTCCCGTCTATGAGTTCCTTAAGAGTATCAGTATAAGTATTATTGTTTCCACAGTGTAAATGATTATTATGACATCGTACATTAGAAATTGTTTCTTCTTCTTCAACCGATGGATGTCCACTGCTGGACATAGGTCTCTTCATAGGATCTCCAGAACACACGATTTTTTTGAGTTGTGTTGTTGTTGTGTTGACGAACACATGTTTTAAACATGCTGTTACATGATTTGGCTGCGTTTTTACGACCGGCCGCCTGCCTGTCGTCAACTTAACTCAGTATTTTACGACAACTCGGTAACAAAGAGGGTGGTCTAATCTACTAAACCGGATACTACACGGTGGGTTAACTTACCTTAGTCACCTTTTACGACACCTCGGTAAGAAATGAGATTGGTCTATTCTACTCAGCCAGATACCACACGGCGGGTCGACTTACCTTAGTCGCCTTTTACGACACCTTGGTACGAAATGACCCTCATTTCGTACCAATTATATTATTCTACTCAGGTCTATTCTACTCAGCCGGATACCATGATAATATAACCACGATATAAAATCAATAAAAAAATTCTGCTTCTAACATTCTGTTTATAACATGTTGTGCCGAACCAATTTAGAGTGGGATAAGGGCAGGAGAAGACAATGATTTTATAAACAATAATTAGCTATTTTCTTTCTGTTCTAACATACTTGTCAGCCAATAAACGTGCTGGTTCACAAACGGGCGAACACTCGGCGAATAAAATCTCGCCGCCATCAATCTTCTCTCAAATGCATATGCCTTTGGAATCTCCGCGATCAGTGAGTGAGTCAGCGATATTGGTGCTTGTTATCTAGCTGGAGGAGCGGGAATTGTAAATCAAGCGGACAGTGATGAAGGGGATATTGTTGGAGCCTAGGCAGTCTATAGTCGATTATCGACGACCGATGCGACGTGCTCGCTGCGAACTGGCTTTGTACAAAAATACGTGATATTGCTACCGCTTGTGCTCTTTTTATATTTTAATATCTGAGTGACAGAGCCTTGCTAGGTAATTTTTTACAAAATAAAATAAAGAAACTTAAAAAAAAAGAATAAATAATAGGGTAGGTGGAGCTCGATAGGTATTTTCATTTCTCGCGACCACCCGTTCCCAGAATAAACTACGCTGACTGGACAGTTAATGGAAAAAATTCAATTCAATATAAATTTAAGTATTTTTTAATGACTAAAAACAGGAATAAAATGATTTTGACGTGACAACGTCTTAAATTAGGTTGCGGCTTGGAGTCACTCAAGATAAAGTGTAACGCCCGCTCACGTCTGTTACGATGAGTCACCGAACGAAATAGAGGCCCGCCGGACTGGCGAATGCCTTGCGTCTCTCTCCCACTCCAATCCATCACATATAAAAAGACTTTGTCACGTAAAATCTTTGCCCGTAAAACCGACTTTACAGGCAACCGTTTTTTTTTAAATAAAACCTAGATCATTTTTCTCCCCCATAACCCCTACATGCTGAATTTCAGGAATATCGTTGGAGCCGTTTCCGAGATTAGGTATATTTATATATACACTAAAGATTAACTCATTTAAATTTATTCATTCTCCTGCCCTTATCCCACTCTAAGTGGGGTCGGCACGACATGTTACAAACATGCTGTCACATGATTTGACTACGTATTTTACGACTGGCCGCCTGCCTGACGTTAACTTACCTCAGTCATATTTTACGACACTTCGGTAAGAAAGAGGGTGGTACTATTCTATTGAACCGGATACCACACGGCGTTAAGATTAACTCATTTAAATATTAAAGATAATTGCTTTATTTAAAAAAATATATATTTAACACAAGTTGTGAGAAATCAATGTTTATTTTCAACTCCCCGGTAAAAAGCTTTCCGCGATAAGCTGACAGACAAACGTTGAGTTTCCGTCGCGCTGCAAAAAGCTTAGGCTTCACTGATAAGGCGTACTGAAATCTTCATTCCTATTGCCTGCTGTCAAGGTAACTTGCGAGGCGCCTCGTAAATGCTTCTAGCTAAGCCTTTGCAGGGAAACTTTTATTTGCGAGCGTACTTTATATAATGAATACAATTTTTTTTATTGAATTTACATCGTGATTGCCGCGTTGTCCGGCTGAGTAGAATAGGCCAACCTCGTTTTTTACCGAGGTGTCGTAAAAAGCAACTTAAGTAAGTTGACCCACAGTGTGGTATCCGGTTTAGTAGAATATACCATCCTATTTCTTATTGAGCTATTGTAGAATATGACTAAAGTAAGTTGCTATCAGGTAGGCGGCCGGTCGTGAAATACGTACCCAAATCATGTGACAACATGTTTATAACATGTTGTGCCGACCCCACTTAGAGCAGGATAAGTGATTGCCGTGTGGTATCCGGCTGCGTAATATATGCCATTCCATTTCTTACCAAGGTGTCATAAAAGGCGACTAAGGTAAGTTGACCCACCGTGTGATATCCGGCTTAGTAGAATAGACCACCCTTTTTCTTACCGAGGAGTCGTCAAAGGCGATTAATGTAAGTTGACGTCATGTAGGCGACTGGATGTAAAATAACTAGCAAAATAAAGCAACATTATGTATAAAACATGTTGTGCCCCCACTTAGAGTGAGATAAGGGCAGGAGAAGTTTGATTTACTCCTATCCTATTTTCTATCCTCCTATCCTACTAATATTATAAATGCTAAAGTTTGTGAGTATGGATGGAAAACGTATAGGCTATAGAAATCCTGTTAATACAGGAATCGGATAGCACTGAAAAGCGTCTATTATCAACCTATCGACAAAAGACCACGCAAACGAAGTTGCGGGTGAAAGCTAGTATTCTTCCTGTCCTTATCCTACTCTAAGTGGGGTCGGCACAACATGTTTTTCTCTTCCATTCTGTTCTATCATTCGTCAACTCTTTTTTTTTTTTTTTAGACAGGAAAAAACCCCTTATGGATACCGCCGCCCGATGGGGACAGGTGGCGGTTATGTCGGACTCGCACCGACTAAAATAACCTGTGTGCTCTACTACGCTGCTGGTGGCGGGGATAGGGTACCTATAAAGACATTACCCCCATCCCCGCCAGCAGCAACTCTGTACCCCAGAGTGCGCCACCTCTGGGTCGGGGCCTATCTAAAAGTAGCCCCTCCCTTGATCCCTTTATAGACGACGGGTTTGAGTCCCAACTCTGTCGGGGTCAACTCTGCCTCTACTCCTTTTATATGCATGTCATACTTCACACAACCCAACCATCTCTTTTTAGGCCTCCCTCTAGTCACACATCCATCTACATTCAAATTTAACCCTCGTTTAGTCACATGATTTTCATCCCTCCTCATTACATGTCCATACCATCTCAATCTTGCACTTCTCGTCTTTTCTATAGCTAGTTAAAAGCTAAGGTAAAAGCTATATGTATATATAAAGCTATATGTATATGTATATAGGTGAAAGCTAGTATATTATATCAAATAAGACGATAACATGTGATCTTTTAAGTCTGTTATAAGTACTTTATTCGTAGCGCAAACTCATAAAGTAGCATAGTATCGCATTAAAACCGCTCTTACTGGTGTACCGACCTAACAATACGTGAACTATCGTCATTAACTAGTGCTAAAGTAAAACGAGCTTTTACTGTGAGAATATAAAGCTAGTGAGTGCGCCGGCATCGTCTCACGGGATCGACACCGACTTTATGGCACGATTTCTGTCTTAAATTTGCAGTACTGTTTTCTGGAGATATTTCCTTTAGAAATAGGACTTTTGTCCATTGATGAGGACATTTTATTTAGAAGTTGCGAACATCGAAAAACAATAAATCACTAGGAGGTAGGGGTGTAGAAAATAATCGACTTTTATAATAATCTATTATTTTTGTAATAAAAAAACGATTTTGAATATTCGTTTTAATTACCCTTTTTAATCTTTGTTGTCGCCATTGACTTCCGCTTTGTATTTTATAGCAACACAGTCATGAAACAAGAGATTCGCGCCCTTTAAATAATTAAAATGGTGGCAACACTATGCTGTTGTTGTTTCCGGTTTAGTCTTCCTATTGATAAAACGTTTCAGTGACATTCAGTCTTTATTAGTCATTCAAGAGTAGTGCATCTTGCGATGGGAATTGTGGTATTTATATTATATCGTGTTATTGTATATAGTGTGCTCTAACATCTTTGTCTTGTATTTTAAGGTAATATATGCATTATTGGATGAAACCGATGTAGTAACTAAACATTTGAATCTATTTTAAAAAAATCGTTTTATCCCTGTTTTTGGGCATAAAAAAACAAAAGTTTACTTTTAATTTATTTAATATATACAACACAATTTTCGCCGTGAAATGTCAAGTCAGCGTAGCTTATTCGGGGAACGGGTGGTCGCTCGAAATGAAAATATCTATCGCGCCCCACCTACCCTATTATTTTTTTGAAGTGAAAATGAAATGAAATGAAATGAAATGAAATGAAATGAAAATGAAATGAAATGAAATGAAATGAAATGAAAATATATTTATTCCACAAAAGTGCTAACAGGACATTAACAAATTAAACTAAAGCTAAATAAATATTAATAAATAAATAAATGTCCGTAGCACAATGCAGAATAGGCTTTAGACTCAGCATAATACTGTGTGCCCCAACAGGAAGCACACAGAACTGATTTTCAGCTAAAGCCTATTGAGGTACGTCACGGACGACTGACTAAAACTACAGATTATTAAAACATATAAAAATATATAGCCGTATAAAATCTAAATAAGTAATTATGCTATCTTTCATTATATATACACACAAAATTTATATTAAGATTTTTTTATTATTTTATATTTATAAATTTAAAATATACATAATACATAGAATACCAACACAAAAAACTAAAGATAAGAATATTCCGCTACAAAATTCTGAAATTCTAATTGCTTTTCCAATAAAAAATTCTTTAATAATTTTTTAAATAAAATCTTACACTTTGATCCTTTTATTGGAGGAGGAATATTGTTCCAGCATTTAGTAGCGGAATATTTAAAGGATCCTTCGAAAGCTGCAGTTCGATGGAAAGGTATCCTGAGCTGCTTTCGACAACCTCTTAGGGGATTCCGTTCTGAACTATCTACCCAGTTTAGCTTCTCAAAGAGGTACAGAGGCTTACCAGTTTTAATTAACTGATAGAGTAGCCCAGCTAAATGAAATTTCCTCCTGGGTCTCATTTTTAAAAGACGATGATTATTTAAAAAGGATGTGATATAACACCGCGGAGGAATGTTAAAACAGAAACGGGCACAGGAGTTTTGAACACGCTGAATAAGACGTTTCGTTCTAGCTAGAAGGCGAGGTCCATACACTACATCTGCGTAACTTAACTTTGACAGCACCAAAGTATCGACTAGTTGTATACGTAGTTTTTCCGAAACATAATTGCGGAATTTATATAAGACCTTTAACCGATAAAAGCAGTTACGCACTGCTGAATTTATGTGCTCCTCGAATCTTAGATTGGAGTCCATAAGCAATCCCAAGTTTCGTGCAGTGTTTACTTGTTCTAACGCGTTACCTCCTAACTGAATATTTATTGATAAGTTTCTTAACTTATCAAGTTGTTTAGCCGATCCAAATATCATAAACTTTGATTTTCTAGGGTTTAAAAGAAGTGAATTATTGTCTGACCATTCTACTATTCGGCTGAGATCATTATTAATCAAATCTACAGCTTCAAGATAGTTTTCCGGCTTAAAAGATAAGTATAATTGTATGTCATCAGCGTACAGATGATATTTACAGCTTTTAATATGCCTGATTATGTCGGCGCAATATAAAATAAAGAGCAGTGGTCCTAAAACTGATCCTTGCGGAACACCTCTTGTAACCAACATCGGAGTAGAAAGGTATCGATTACCATCTTCATTAAAAAACTCTACGAATTGATTCCGATTGTTTAAATAACTCTCAAACCATTTCACAGTATCGTAATCAAATCCGTAATAAGATAATTTTGAGAGTAAAAGAGGGCAATTAATGCTGTCAAAAGCCCGGGAGTAATCTAATAGCACTAATAGTGTACATTGACCAGAATCTTGCGCTGTCAATATATTGTCAGTGACATCTAAGAGTGCAGTTACAGTGCCACGTCCCGCTCTAAAACCCGATTGAAATTCAGGTAGAAGTTGTTTATTTTCCAAAAACCTAGAAACCTGGGCATACACAACCTTTTCCAATACTTTTGAAAAACATGGTAGGATACTGATAGGACGCAAGTCTTCCGGTGTTAGAGGGTTAGAAATTTTAGCAATTGGATGAATTATAGCAGTTTTCCAACAATCAGGAAAAACTGACGTTAGAATGGATGTATTTATAATGGACGTCATTAAGTTAAGGCTCAGAGGAAGAGTCATTAGAATCATATGTAAAGATAACTCATCCGTTCCTATGGCATTAGAATGCAATCGTTTGACAATTTTATAAATTTCCGTGCTATTTGTGGTGGAAAGAGAAAATGTGTTATTTGTTATTTTATTAGACTTGTAATAAGAGATATGTGAGATGGAACTATAAACTGTGCCAGGGAGGTTAAGGAAGTAATTATTGATCCTGTCTGCATCCGTAAAATGGGCAGGTAAGGTTGTAGATTTTTTAGGTAGGACAGTAGACTTTAAATTCTGCCACAATAATTTAGGTTTACTTATATTACTATTTATGTTATGATTGAAGTACGCAACTTTTTCATTATGAAACGCTTCTATAACCAAATGCTTGTACTGTTTATACGCTTGTTTATGTGACTCAGACTTAGATTTACGAAACCGCTTGTATGCATTATTCCTAAGTTTTATCATAAATTGCAAATTACTCGTTATCCACGGGGTACTGACATTTTTAACGCGTATACGTGTTTTAGGTGCATGGTGATTAAATAATTGCTGAATGTACTTATTGAAACATGTAACCATATCATTAACACAATGCAGCGCGGATAAATCATCCCAAGGAATTTGGTCTAGATCGTTATTAAACTGTTCCAAATTCACTTTTTTTAGTGGTCTGTAAAAAATATGTTGTGGTATATTTATTTCTTTATAAATACATAAGGTACAATCCAAGAAAGCGTGATAGCCCAAGGTTGGAATATGCGTTACGTGGACACTGCTAATGGGCAGGTCTGTACTTATCGTATCAATCAAAGATTCACTAGATTCAGTAACATGTGTCGGCGAAGTTATTATTTGCGTTAGTTGTAAACACCTGAAGAAATTCTCAAGTTTGTTAGTCCTACCATCAATTTTATTTAGCAAATTTACGTTAAAGTCTCCAGACAATATAGTAAAATCGTAGTGGGCCAGAGATTGGATAGTATCTGTGATAACATCCATAAATAAATCGAGATTTAACCAAGGCGGCCTGTAAGCAGTACCAATGGCAACTTTAAGTGAATGAATGTTCATTTCGATCCACATTTGCTCAACGGTTTCGTGGCGGGGAAATGGAATTGCTCGCACCCTTAGGCCCCTTCTGACAAAAAACCCTACGCCTCCGCCGCGGCCACGACAAACAGTGCTGGGGCGAGGAGTATTTAAAAATTTGTATCCTGGAATAAAGGGCGCTAAGTCTTCTTGTCCATTATGGATCCAAGTTTCATTAATCGCAACAATATCTCGCTGAAAAGAATTAAAAGCTGCAATTAATTCGTCATGTTTAGTTCTCAATGACCCCGCATTTAGAAAACCAAATTTTAAACATTCATTTTTATTATATTCCATTCAACATGTAATTCGATAAATTCATTATACTGTTATCAACGCGCAGTGCTGTCTTGCAAGCACAATTAATTATGATAGTACTACTCAGTATAATAATAATTATAATTGTGTTATTTGATATACAGTAAATTATTCCCCTTAATAAATAGCGTTTAAGATTATATGGATCTCTTAGCTTAGTCAACACATCTACGAAATCATGTAATTTAGAAAACTTTAAATATATATAATTCATGTGCCGAACTATGAAAACACACTGTTTGATTGTAAATAAATAGAATAAAGAATTAAAATACATAACTAACATTGTAAGTATAAAAGCTAGCATAATTACATCACAATTCATAAACATTAAAAATCTTATTATATAGTTTACAATATACATAACAGAAAAAATAATATGTTTAAAAAATAAATGACACATATATATCAAATGGAATTGTCTCCAAAAATTTTTTTGATATCCGTCTCTGATCGTACGCGATTCACTGGGCCAGTGTCTGTGCGACGTACAAAAACACGCCCGTCTTTGGTCCAAACATACTTCCAACCCTGCCGACGTCCCACTTCGCGAGTTTTATAGAATAGCTGCCGGTTATTACGAGTGAGACGCTCATTAATGTAGAAACGTCGCGGCACAGCATCAATGATACCCGAAGAGTCCGTCCCGCGCCGAACGCGCGCAGCGCGCAGCAGATCGTCGCGCACCGCGCGCCTTGCCAGACGTACGAGGATGGGGCGCGGCCGCTGCTGCGACGCGCCTTCGATGTCGCTGGCGCGCCGCGGGCCAGCTCGCGAGATCGAGACAACGTCCTGATCACTTAAGTCGACTCCTAGTTTTCTCGCAACTAAACTAGTAACACTCGACAGGTTTTCGCCGGGCTTTTCTTCCAGGCCTGATATTTCTATGTCATTCAAAATGAGTTCTTGATCCCTTTCGTTTAATTGGCTTTGAAATTGAGAAATAATCGCTTGAAACTTCTCCTCACAGTTACAGTCGCGATTAGTTGATATTCCTTCTAAGTGCGCTAACCTAGTCTCAATATTATCTACTCGACTGTTAAACTCGGATATAAAGCTGCTCAGTTGAGCCATATCTTTCTTAAATGAAATTATTTCACCTCTAAGAAGCCTAAGCTCAGTTACAATGTTACTGCTTAAATCATCTTCCAAATTGGAATTTTCCGATGTCTGTGGATCCGACTCTGTAGCCGTAAGATTGGGAATACTAGGACATTTTACAGTACAATGTCTTTTACCTTTGGTGCACATACCACATACCCATTTGTTAGGAGTTGGGCCATTAGGGCTTAACTTAACACAAACTCGGTGATATTGTGAAGTGCATTTGTGACAATTGACGCCATCTGCAAGAGCGAGGTATCTTCCGCAGAAAAGACATTTATTTGCCATTGCTTAGTAGTAAGATAGTACCGCTAATAACCGAGAGATGGCGCTTTTAATCGATTATTAAATATCAATTATTTACTAAGATAGTAAGAGTAACAAAGTTATTCATCACAGCACTAAATGTGTTATATTTATATAAGCACTGTACTATACTTGCGTAATAAATTTATACACTGGCAGAATTATAAAATAAAACTTAGGTATATTCAATGCATAACAGAAAATCGCATTGTGAGGGTAAACACAATCAGCTGATTCGGATGCTCAGCTGTTTTTGACAATTATAGTTGATTTATAGCTCGTATTTATACACAAACACTTATTCACTTTAGTTGATAACTTAGTTATTCAGTTATGCAGTTTCTACGCACAAATAAAAGCTTTTCTTTTTATTTTAATTATAACTTGGCTAACTTAACTGTCACCAGTCACGTCCGTGACGTCAGTCAAAGTACTTTTTTTATTTTGTAAAAAAATTACCGAGCAAGGCTCAGTCAACTTTCAATTGATTATTAATATTAAAAAGGCAACTTGTCAAATAGTCAGAAAAAACCATATTTTATTAACCATATTTTGATACGAATTAATCGATTTTTTTAATCGAACTACTTTATAAGGGGGAAAAGCGATTTTTTATTAATCGATTTATTTCTACTCTAAGTCACATCCCTACTAGAAGCTTAGATTTGAAGCGGCGGTAGCGGAATGGTTAGAGTAACGGATAAATAGAGTAAAACCTATTTTCCAATATCACAACAAATAATTCTGAATTTCTATAAACAATTTCATGCGCGTTTAATATCGTAATCGCGTGAACGTACAGTAATTATAAATTATATCCCAAATAAGGCATTTATTAAATACCACGTTTACCAGAATGTTAACAAAATAAGGGAAGAATCATTAAAATTTTCGCCCCTGGGGACGGACATGCTCCGAACAATAAATTGATTAGGTAGTGCCGCGGGAATGGAAGATAGCGAGTTTGAATTTCCTTTAAAAAAAAAGGCATTTGTGCAAAAAGTACATTAATTTTTAATATATTTTTTAGTCCTTATAGACTAAATACAAAGTACATTATATGGGCAAACGCGATCTTAGACTTCATTTTTTGCGAGATCTAGCTAGGCGCAAGTTTTTAATTAAAAAAATAGTATATGATTTTTGTTAATATAATTAAATATATGGGACACTTTCACACACGGTCGTCCGTCCCCAAAGTAATTTAATACTTGTGTTATGGTTGACAGACAACTGGTGAATATATACATATATAATTTTCAAATACATACGTAAATACAAATATACATCCAGACTAGAAGAGCTGCAAATTGATTAGCAAATGTTGGCCCTCGGTGGGAATCGAACCCGTGATTCGCTGAGCTGAAGGCAGGATCTCTACCCACTCAAGTCACGTCAAGCACGCACGTACTTTCAAGCACGCTCTCTCTTTCTAACATTTGTTATAAGCAAAAATCATCCTGTCATCAAAAATCAAATGCGATTAGTCATTCTTTCTTACTCGGGCCGTTTCATTACAAAAAGAGCTAACTTATATGTGTAAACGATCAATATTGTTTAAAACAACGTACCTGTATAATTATAAACAAACCAACGATGATGTCGCAGTGTACAAAAAACTTGTTTTAAGTTTATGCTATGCCTATTCTATGTATCGAATTTTGTGAATTTTGAAAATGATATTCATTTAAGATTTTATGTAATAAAAAAAACACGCTGTCTTTTTCTAGCAGCCATGTTTCCATCCTTCCGCTCGCTAGCTCGCTCTTTGCCGTACCTTTGCAAGCTCCCGCTTGCTAACACGCTATCGCTCTCTAGCACTTTCCCGCTCGCTCACACGCTCCGCTCGTGCAGTGAACCGCACCTCACCGCGGAGCCAATGGCCCGGTCCATTCCTCTCTCCCTTTGTAGCACGTTGTCTTTTTCTAGCACGCTCTCGCATGCTTCCATGCTCCCGCTCGCTAGCTCTTTGCCGTACGTTTGCCCGCTCCCGCTTGCTAGGACGTTATCGCTCTCTCGCGCTTTCCCGATCGCACGCTCCGCTCGTGACGGTGAACCGCACATCATCGCGGAGCCAATGGCCCGGTCCATTCGCAGTTTTATTGCCCGCTCTCGACACCCTCGCCGTCACTCATAACGCTAACGACCCCATAACTGACGTCACGGCCGCCCCCTAACGGCTAATTTTGTCAATAATTACCGAGTGCCTCAATGACTTTAAGGGCTGAAGGTTGTTTACTCATTTTACTGATTTATTAAGCATCTTCTTAATGGCGTTAAAGAAAAAATATGGAAAAGAATTACAGTTATATATATTCAAACTCAAATTCAAAATTTTCTTCATTCAATTAAACTTGTTAACAAGTGGTTTCGAATCTTCAACAAATATAAATATATATATTTAGAAAATTTATAGAAAAAATGGCCTGTTATTAACCCACTTCTGAGCAATGATTTTTTCACTTCTTAGACAGAAGATTTGGCACTTAAACCAATTATTATATGATTCTATGATAACATTCCACAATCACAATTTTAGTTTTGCGATTACACCTGTTTAAAAAAAAGTATACTGGTAATGATTACATTAATGATAAGAATGTGTGGATATAGCTACTTTTTGTCTTTATGTAAGAGAGAAAGAACAATATGTAACTAATTATAAGAATTATATTTTGAAAAGAGCAACTGCCAAGTTTCTTGCTGGCTTTTCTCAGTAGGAACAGCTTTTCGAACCAGCAGCAGTTGACGATTCAAAAGGACTTGTTTACAACTTTACTTGAACAACGAATATTTTGACTGACCCGTTGGTGCAGTGAATAGTGATCCAGCCTTCAGCTCCGCGGGTCACGTTAGTCTCTCACCCATAACAGAAGTATTTAAGTTAGTTTAGGGACGAACGACCGACGATGGGACACTAACACACATGTAAGTGTCCCATATATTTATTAATAGCTTTTATTCGCTACTTTGTCCGCGTGGGCTGCTGTCTCATGATAGGTCGATAATAGACGGCGCTTTTCAATGTCATCCTATTCCTGTAGAATTAAAAGGATTTCGATAGCCTATATGTTATTACATTGTATAAGGAATAATTGTGCCAAATTTTGTCGATATTGATTCAGCGGATTTGCTTTGAAATAGTAACAAAAATACATCAATACTCATAAGTTTTCGCATTTTAATATTAGAAGGGTTATTATTACTTCTAATTTAAACTGGCAATATATGGTAAAATTCAGCTGTGTCGGTGATTTTGAAAATAAGGAAAAGCGTTATAATATTATGGGAAGAAACATAACATCAGGTAGGTCTGCATCACCAAAAATATATTTATAGCCCAATCACTCAGCGGGACGGCGGGTTTGTGTCACGTTTACATACAATAAATTATGTACATGCCAGTATGTGCTTCGACTCAATTTGTTACCGCTACCTTTTTATGTAATTTGCTATAAAAATGTATCATTTTTTTTGCCATATTATACACGGTTGTTTTCATTTTTATTGGACGGCATTGTTTTTCGTCTTTTTGTATTATTTCTGCGCTGAAAGAAATACACGGAAATAAAAAATTGATTAAAGATAATTGTGATTTGATAGAAATATATATTTTTTTTATCTCTCATTCTCTGAATTACATTTTGTTCAATATACCATTGAATTGATGAAGCTTTAGATACAGCTTTGCATTTCGCACCCATAACAATACTTCTACGCTCGTCCCGCTTGGTGACGCTGTTAAAGCTGTCAGGGTTAATATTTATTTAACTACGTTAGTAACTTTTAAAATCTTTATTTATAGATAGTTAGTTGTTGTTAATAAGTTTTACTATTCTTAACTATATGTGCCATTTGCGCGCATGGAAATCAGCGTGTCACAAAGGTTTTCCGTAAATCACGACCCCTCCTAGTATAAAAAGTAACCTATATATTGCTCCACAATCTTTTCTATCTTCCAGTAAAAGTCCCATCAAATCCGGTTGAGCCATTCCGGAGAATTTATTAATCTATCCTCAAGAATTGCACTATCTTAGTAAAAATGACATTTGTTTAGTACATTTAAAAAAACAAAGACAACTCAGTCGTATTTCACACCTCGGAAAAAAACTGGGTGGTTTATTCTACTCAACCGGATACCACACGGCGTATCAACTTACTTTAGTCAAATTTTACGACACCTCGGTAAGAAAGAGCCACCCTCTTTCTTACCGAGGTGTCTGTTCTACTCAGCCGGATACCACACGACTAGTCAACTTAACTTAGTCACCTTTTACGACAACTGGGTAAGAAATGAGGGCGGTCTACTCAACCGGATACCACGCAGTGGGTCAACTCACCTTAGTCGCCTTTTACTACACCTCGGTAAGAAATGAGGAGTCGTCTAATTAGCCGGATACTCCACTGTGGGTCGGTTTAGGCTACCAGGAGATAATAAACACAAAAAGTTTGTTGTCATGTACTGACTCCAAAATAAGATTCAATGTGATTAATTTAAGGAAGCAAATGCCGTTTGTGTTGTACCAGATTACAGCCATGACTATAAATAAGCGGGGACTCCCGAAGTGTTTATAAATTTTACAAGGGAATTACATTTCCTTTGTCTTGGGAATCCTTTTGCGGAGGTTTTCTCCGAATCGCTCATCTCCTTGATCTATGATAATGTTATCAATGTGAAAGTCTGTTTGTCTGCTGACACTTTGCCGGCTAATCCACTGGGTCAATATTGTTAAAAAAAGTATATGTTTGGGGCTAAAACATAGTAAAAATCACCTTTTCTCTTCAAAGAGGACAATAAACCCCTATTGCATTATTAATTCTACTTAAGTTCTTCCGTGTGGTATCCAGCTGAGTAAAATAGACCACCCTCCAATTTTACAGAGGTGTAAAAGGCGACAAATTTAAGTTTAACCCCCGTGTGGTATCCGGCTGAACTGAATAGAACATCCTTATTTCTTACCAAGGTGTCGAAAAGGGCGACTAAGGTAAGTTGACATCAAGCGTGAAGTCCTTATCCTCCCCTTATCCCACTCTATTCGGTTCGGCACAACATGTTATAAACATGTTGACCCATGATTTGGCTAGGTATTTTACGAGCGGCCGACTGCCAGACGTTAACTTACCTTAGTCGCCTTGTACGACACCGAAGTTAGAAAGAGGGTGGTCTATTCTACTCAACGAGATACCGCACGGGGGGTCAACTTACCTTGGCCTTTTATCTCTCAACATCTCGGTAAGAATTGAGGGTGGTGTATTCTGCTCAGCCGGATACAACACGGCGGGATACACTAACATACAATATTGATATTAAAAAATTACTACTCGCTTTTCAATAATACATCGCTTATTACATCAATTAGGATTTCTTAGTACATCGATATATTTTCACATACACAAAGTTGTATGGAACCTTTTGCAAGTGATAAATTATGGACTTGGTATTTCCCGTCACGTACTAAATGTCATGAAAATAAGTTATCACACATACAACGGGGAGCGGGGACAATATATTGAACTATATCCTTGATAAAGGGAGCCAATTTATTCAATGTTTCGAATAAATTATCGTTAACATAGGGACTTTATTGGATCCTCTACGATCTGGTTAATCTACTGAAAATGCGGACTATTTTACCATTTCGACATGTCCCATGTTTGCATCAGGAAAAAGCATAGAAGCATATTACTATACACTGAATCATATATCACTTAATAAGTAACTGGTTAACCGAGGTTTTCTTGGAATTTTTTTAGTGATATAAAAAAATGCAAAAAAAAACAATAAAAAAAGAAAGCGGCGGGTGACATGTGGGAATCGATTCTGGGTTTTGAGCTTTTTGGTCCGCCCGTTACCCATTAGGCTATCACAGCTTTGCATTTGACAGCTCAAGTATCATTTGCATTCAATTCTATTTAGCATTTTTTTAATGCCTGAAAAAGGTATAAAACGACATTTTTTTAGCTAGATCGGTTTCCCCCCCCAAAGCATCTGCATGCTGAATTTCATGATAATCGTTGGGAGCCGTATCCGAGATTCAGATATATATATAAGATTAACTCATTTAATTATTAAAGATGTAAAACGAAGAACTAAAGCTAGTTAATGCTTTGAATCTTTTTTTGCGAGGACGTTATCTCGCAGAAGGGGACGGTGGAGCGGATACGGAAAGTCGAGTGCTTGGATCTTATCCGCCGCAGGCGAGTCAGGTACTGGCAACTCGCTTAAGACCGTCGCGGTCCGTCCTAACGGGGACCTTCTGGGCGTTCCAGGTTTATTGGACGTCCACGTTATTAGGTCCTCGAGGCGGTCGATGCATCTTGTACTCCCGATACATCGCTTAGCGGAGTGAGGGGTCGCTTTTAAAGAGGCCCCGACTCAGAGGCGGCGCACTCAGACATTGTCAGTCATTTTATTATTACAAATGCCTTCAAATATTAATGTTTCTTTGTATTGTTACAGGAAATAGCAGCAATACTGATCAGTTTCGATAAGCACAGCGATTGGCAGTCAAAGGAAGTTAAAATAAGGTGAGCTTCTAGATAAAGTTAGAAATAATATTACAAAACTGTTATATACTTAACTATAATACAAATAATATAATTAATATACTTTGATTATATTGTTTAACTGTTTTAACTTATTGAAATTGTTTGATTGGTACATAAAAGTAAGTAAAGTAAGTCGTAAAATATGACTAAGGTAATTTGACGTTAGGTAAGCGGCAGGTCTTAAAATACGAAGCCAAATCATATTACAACATGCTTATAACATGTTGTGCTGACCTAACTTAGAGTGGGGTAAGGGCACGAGGATGATAGTGCAAATCTTTCGCTTTAGGGTAATAGTACATCACTGTTTCATGTAAATTGTGTTGAAGAGATCACGCGGTGGTAAAAAGCTAGCATCACTCGCTCAACTCGCCTGAAACTTTACTCACGTGCGCCATGTAAACCAGCAGAGATAAACTAAATTAATGTTCTAAAGAATTGTAGATCTATAAAAATACTACAAAAAAGTCCAAGACAGCATGTCTCTATCTCTTATCGTTAACTCACAATAACTACTTTTATGTGAAAAATTTTGTGATGCGCATTTCCACGCAGGCGATGTCACTGGCTAGTAATATAATAATTTACACAGAACGATCTACAGTTTCAGATTTAACTTATAATGGGACATTCCAAAAATTATCTGACTTGAACGAAGATCCGTATTAAATTTTAAACTAACGACCCGGATCTGCGGGCGCATCGAAATTCCAAAAGTACACTGCGTCCTCATAAAGAGTTAATATTTCAGTAGAGCGGACTAAGAGAGCAGTAGTCACGGCTGAAGTTTTAATTTGCTTAAAGTTGTTACAACTTGGAACGGGTCCCTAGTTGGGCGCCAAATTAGGTACAGTCAGTGTAAAAAGTCGTAAGTCCACTGATAGTTTTAATTCATGCCCCTGAGGATTTTTTACTCGTTCCTACTGATTTTTTCATGTACTTTGACTTTTAACTCACAAGGTAGGTTTGCGAAGGCGATTAAAATTCATGATAGGTCTCTTACGGTTCTCCGTGCAAAATTTAAGTCTGTTTCAAAGAGATTCAGAATGATTCTCGTACTTCTCAAATTGGAGCTTTGTCCGTGACTGTACATGTTTGAGTTGGTTGAGTATAGAAATTTGCCGACAATTTTAGTATTGCGAACATGTATGAACATTTCGTATTCTGGTGCGCGTTATTTCTTGTGAGGTTAACTATGATGACTTAGTGGTTAAGTAGCCAGTTTCGAAAGCTATGTTTGTGCTAAGTATTGTGATAGTATATTGGTTTTTAATAAACTGTACCTGGTTGTCCAAGGCTTGTTCGGTAATTTTTTACAAAATAACAAAAAAAAAAAGAAAATAAAAAGATGTAGTTTGGGCTCGATCCTAGGTATTTACATTTCTCGAGACTGAACGTTACCCGAATAAGCTACGCTGACTTGACAGTTTATGGCAAAAATTCAATTCAATATAAATTCTAGTATTTTTGAATGTCCATAAACAGGGATAAAACGATTGTTTTTACATAAAACCTAGCTAGATCGATTTTTCTCCCCAAAACCCCGCTATATGCTGAATTTCAGGAAAATCGTTGGAGCCGTTTCCGAGATTCCGAAAATATATATATATACAAGATTAACTCATTTAAATATAAAGATTATGGTAGATAAAAATCGGAGTTAACTAGTATTACATATCATGACAAAGTACTCTCTTATTCGAGGTCAAAAATTAGAGCTTAGACCCAATACGTTGTTCCAATGTAAAAAACTCCAATTCTTTCATCAATAATATATCTATGTTCACACCCAGAATACCCAAGAAACTCCTGTCTTCCCGACAACTATGTGACGTGGTCTATTCTACTTAATTAGATACCACATGCCGGGTCGACTTACCTTACACGCCTTTCATTACTCCTTGGTAAGAAAGAGGGTGGTTTATTCTACTTAAATGGATACCAAACGGCGTGTCGACTTACCTAAGTAGCCTTTTGCGGTACCTTGGTAAGAAGGAGGGTGGTCTATTCTACTTAATTGAATACCACACGGCGGGTCGACTTACCTGAGTTGCCTGTTTCGACACCTCAGTAAGAAATTAGGGTGGTCTATTCTACTCAGCCGGATACCACACGGCTTTCCCAATATAGATAGATAGATAGAATACTCTTTATTGTACACCACAACATTTACAATAGTATTATGTAAAAGAATCACAATATAATCTGCGGGATACAGTGAGGCGGCCTTATCGCTAACAAGCGATCTCTTCCAGGCAACCTTTGGGCGAGAGAACTTCACAACTCAAGGAAAGAAGGTGTATATTAAATAATTGGTAAATATTTCCAATAAAAAGAGGAGTCAAACAAGGAGACCCACTATCACCAAAATTATTTGCTGCTTTATTAGAACTAATATTTAGGAACCTCAACTGGAAATCTTTAAAATATGGAATAAACATTGATGGTGAGTTGCTCTCACATTTGAGATTCGCGGACGACATTGTTGTTTTCACGGAAACTCATGAAGAAATACAACTCATGCTTACAGAGTTGGAGCTAGAAAGCCGTATAGTAGGACTAAATTTAAATCCATCAAAAACAAAAATAATGACAAATGGGATAAATTCTATAACAACAATAGCATCTGGGAATATTGAATATGTAGAGGAGTATGTCTATCTTGGACAAAACGTATCATTCAAAAAAACATTAGGTAATGAAATCGATAGAAGAATAGCTTTAGGGTGGAAGAAATATTGGTCTTGCAAAGAGATTTTTAAAAGTAATATGCCATTAAAATTTAAGAAAAAACTCATGGACAGTACAATTTTGCCCGCAGTAACATATGGCTGCCAGACTTGGCCATTAACAAAAACGGCAGTGCTAAAATTAAGAGCGTTCCAAAGAGCTACAGAAAGATCTATGCTTGGCCTTAAACTTAAAGACAGAATAAGAGCCGACGACATAAGGAAAGAAACGAAAGTTATCGATATTTTAGCAACTGTATGTCGACTAAAATGGAAGTGGGCAGGCCATATCGCAAGAACCACGGACAGACGTTGGACAGAGAAGATTGTAAATTGGTACCCAAGAGACGGGAAAAGATCACGAGGACGACCAACAACACGTTGGGATGACGACATAATAAACATAGCCGGAGTAACGTGGTCGAGAACAGCCCAAAATAGGGAAAAATGGAAGGACATGGAGGAGGCCTTAGCCCAATTATGGGCGTCCAAATTACAAACAAAAATAAGGGATTAAAAACAATGACGAAGTTATATAATAAAATAGAAATTAATTTATAAGGAAACATTGTTATACCAATTAATTAGAACTTGACATTATTATTATTATTATTATTTTTTTGGAATAAAAGGCTTATTATTATTATTATTATTATATAATTATTTTCAGTAGTATACATACTAATTACATAGCATGAGAAATAACAGTTATCAATTAAACACATAATTTTATATGAATATATATATCGCGTTATAAAAGTAAAAGTTAAATGTCTGTCCTCAAAAAAAGAACTAAAAATCATAACCTTGTACCAAATTGACAAACTTTTTCACAAATTTCCTCATTTATATTTGCGAGACGGTACTCAAAAAAAAATTCAATACAACAGAACAAAGTGTAATTTATAAACTGAAATTTAATAAGGAGTTATGTGCGCCTGCCACGAGCGCTCGGGTCAAAATAGGCTAATAAATCGAAATATACCGAAAGCTATAAAGTTTCCGAAATAGACACAGGCAATAACAGCAAACGTCACGGCAGTTAGGAGTTTTTTATTTCGGAATTAATTCTTTACGTGTCCGTAATATTGCCATCTTTCATACGAATTGGTTTTTCATTTATACTCAGCAATAAAATTGCTATATTTATTAATATTCATAGACTCTAGACTAGGGTAAGTTTTTAGTTGTCATAATGTGCAAATTGAACGACGCCGTGTAGTATCTGGTATAGGATATTACTACCCTCATTTCTTACCGAGATGTAAAAGGTAATTAAGATAAATCGACCCACAGTGTGGTATCTAGCTGAGTAGAATAGACCACTCTAATTTCTTACCGAGGTGTCGTAAAAGGCGACTAAGGTAATTCGACCCACCGTGTGGTATCTAGCTGAGTAGAATAGACCACCCCAATTTCTTACCGCGGTGTCGTAAAATACGACTAAGTTAAGTTGATGTCAGGCAGGCGCACACAACACGCCATTTATCAGACAATAACAAAACCTCTTGTCATACTAAATAATTTATACAAATAATTCCCAATGTGTAACAGATGTAGTCCAATAGATGGCGGTGACTGTTTGTTTGTATTGTGTATATACAGGCGGTTTGATTGATTGATTGAATGGTTAAGTTTTGTACTTCATTTTCAGAGTCCAGAATATTGAAGTTTTTTTTTAGTCCACCATATAATTATTACTGTTAGTATATTATTACTACATAAATGACAAATGACTCGAGCGCAAAAAGAAATTTAAAGCGCTTAACTTTCGTAAGCACAAATCTTTAGTCTTCTAGTTTTACAAAACTAATAAGAAAATTATTTTGCTATAATCCGCGATAAAAGAAAATATATGTAATGCTAAATGTAGAGTCAGTCATCGTCAGGAGATGGACTCCACGACAAAATCGTAAAACGATCCTTCGGTTACGGGGCGAAACAATTGTTGAGATTGTGCTGGTGAATGTGTGCAGTGCTTGTGTATTGTTGTGTTATCGGTGTCGGGTAGTGCATGAGTTCTTACAAATTCTGCATGGATCAGGTATGAGAACGAATAATACACTCTACATTAAGCATTACATATATTTTCTTTTATCGCGGATTATAGCAAAATAATATTCTCATTAGTTTTGTATTATAGACCTCCGCAAAGTTCTTCTAGTCTTTTTAAAGACCATGTTCCAATGAGTTGAGTACATTTTAAAGTTCAGGATTTCACTCTATGTAATAGTATAACATAATAAAATGATACGTGAGCGAATTTTAGATAAGGCAGTGTCTTAATTAAATAAAATTGAAAGCCTCGGTTGCCTTCCAGGAATAAAAAGTAGATTTTTCACTAATTCCCAACCAAATCGCATTTGCGAACAAATTACCTTTTCTATTTTATCTACCGTTATTCGCTTTACGTTTTTACAGAGCGTTTAGTGTTTGTGAAGAGAATAACGTTGTTTGCTGACTCTGGGGTTAAAAAGTAACTATATACACATAACTGCTATGTAAATATGAACGCTAATAAGTTGAGATTTCATAAGTTCAGCTGAGTGATAGCATCCTTGCTTGGTAATTTTTTTTAAGATATAAAAAAATGCAATTAAAATAAGAAAAAATAAAAATAACGCCGGTGACGTATGGAACGCGAACCCGTCGTCTATCAAGGGATCAAGGGAGGGGCTACTTTTAGAGAGGCCCCGACCCAGAGGTGGTGCACTCTGGGGTACAGAGTTGCTTCTTGCTTGGGGATGGGGGCCTGTCCCCGCTACCAGCAGCGTGGTGGAGCACTGTCAGGTTTTTAGTCAGTGCGAGTCCGACATACCTACCGCCCGTCCCCGTCAGGCAATGATAACCTATAATGGGTTTCCTTAAAAAAAGGTAGAGAGGGAATACCCAGCTAAAATTGAAATATTACATATCTTAATAACATGTAGTATAGCTAGACTATAGGTTACGCAAAATATACACACCAACCACAACCTAGCAACCAGACGTCTATAATCATATTATCATCATCTTCGTCATCTTGCCCTTATCCCACTCTAAGTGGGGTCGACACAACAAGTTATTAATATGTTGTCACATGACTTGGCTACGTATTTTACGACCGGCCGCCTGCCTGACATCGACTTACCTTAATCGTATTTTACGACACCTCGGCAAGAATGAGAGTGTTCTATTATACTTAACCGGATATCACACAGTGGATCAACTTACCTTAGTCGCCTTTTACGATACCTCGGTAAGAAATGAGGGTGGTACTATTCTTTTCAGTTGAATACACGGCGTATCTATAATCATATCATATCATAATTATATTGATCCTTGATGATTCACTAGTGCTTGAAAGAGCTTATATGAATAAAGATGGATTTGATTTGAATCAAACTTTGCACCAAAAGCGATCAACAAATAAACACATTTCACATTTGTATATATGGATGGGAGCGGTTATTGCGCGGGCTACCTATTTCTGAATAAACAAACGCCATTACAAACTTCCCGAGGAAAGTAATAGCATTTCCCGTACGAAGTTTCAAGTTTCAAATAAATAGATTTGGCTTTGTCAAAGATTTCAAGTGAAGGAAATAAGAGAAACGCTTCTTATATAAGGTACGAAAATCTGTCGCTAATAGTCTATCTCAGTACATAAAAAGGTAAACTGATATATTGTTATCAAAAAAATTTTTTCAAATCGAATCAAAGCAAAATAATCATTATTCAAGTAAGCTTTTTACAAGCACTTTTGAATTGTTTAGGATCATTTAGATTTAATGAAGCTACAACAATATAATAATATTGATTGCGGAATTATATTAAATAATTTATAGAAGTAGGCGTTACTTTTCGAAAATCCATAATACAAAAGTAATAATAAAATTATTTTGCTATAATCCGCTATGAAGTAAAATAGCAAATATATATAGTGCTAAATGTAAAGTGGATAATCCATTTTCATACCTGTTACATGCAGGATTCGTAAAAACACATGCACGAATCTCCACCATCGCCACACAAGCACAAGTAATAAACTTATTTATATATCTAACGCTGAGGTTTCGCTATAGGACGTTTTTGTATTATAGATGTTGTTTGAAGATTATTTGGAAGATAAGAATGTGTGGATATATGTAGCTCTCTTTGAACCTGTACAAGACAGTAACGACTTAATGTAAATAGTATTAAGAATTATATTTTTAAAAGAGCAACCGCCGAGTTTCTTGCTGGCTCTTCTCGGTAGGAACAGCTTTCCGAACCAGCAGTAGAGTTGACGATTCAAAGCACTTGTTTACAAGTTTATTTGAATAAAGAATATTTTGAATTTGAATTTGTATCAGGTTTTCTTTCCAGCTCAGAATAAAGAATGGCTTTCGAAAGTCTACATTCAATAAGGTTAAGTTTTTTTTTTCTTTATGTTCAAGAATGTTTAAGAAAGCATTCACCGTGTGCACTGGCCTTAGGTTCTGCACTAACAAGTTAATCAGAAGTGAATACATTAAGCTAATTAACATGCATGTTACGAAAGCTTTGTTTGAACAGCACTATAGTAAGAAATTAATAGCTCTCAAGTAAGAACTGTATTTAAATGTTCAAAACGACATAAAGTAGAGGTACCGGGATAAGTTTAAGGAAATAGGTATTCTTACATTTGCTTCACAGTATATTGTTAGCAATTTAATGTTTGTGCATAAGTAAGTAACGGCTTGATACTATCCCATAGGTGGGCATAGGCCTCCTCTCTCCGGTCTTGGAGAGAAGGATTGGAGCTAAGACCTACCACGCTGCTCCAATGCAGATTGGTAGGTTTCACATACCCCTAGGATTCTCAAGATATGCAGGTTTCCTCACGATGTCTGCACTGAAAAGCACATGATAAATTGCAATTATCAATTAATTACACATAAGTTTTAATAGAAAAACTCATTGGTGTCTGCCCGGATTTGAACCCATGATCGTCTCTTGAGATTCACATGGTCGCACCGCCGGTCGAGCTATCACAGTTTTGTGTATAAGAATATACATAATTGTGCAAAAATTGCCGATGTATAGGTATAATAGACAAAGTAGGAACCGACATAAGCTTGCGGCTCCTGCTTTGCTCCTCGCAAAAGAACGTAAATGTTTGTGAATTTTTGTGCGTGCGTGTTTACGAATTCTGCATGTATCCGGTATGAAAACGGTTACACTCTACATTTAGTATTACATACATATATCATATTTGCATTTTACGGATTATAGTAAAATATTACTTTTACACTTACTTACTTAATACACACTTATACACTTAGTTAATATTACTTTTACTTTTGTATTGCTAAGAAAGTGAAGATATTTCTTATACCGTTTTGTACTTTTGCCAAGCAAAACTGTCATATTATAAAATTAATTCTATTAGCAATGTGCAAGCGATGACCTCTGCAAAATTAAATGCAACTCACTAGTAGCTTATAAATAGCATGGACTTTTATAATTCAATTTGTGAATAAGCGTTTTCTCTCGCTCATATCCTTATATTAGAGTAAACAGGGTGGTCTATTATCAGAAATATTTTTTATATCCAACAAGTAAACAAAAAAGGTAATATATTTGACAGTTTATCATTCCAGATGCTTCAATATTATATAATATATTCATCATCCTCATCATCCTCCTGCCCATATCCCACTCTGAATGGGGTCAGCACAACATGTTACAAACATGTTGTCATATGATTTGGCTACGTTTTTAACGACCGGCCGCCTGCCTGACGTCAACTTACTTTAGTCGTATTTAACGAAACCTCAGTAAGAAAGAGAGTTGTCTATTCTACTTTACCGGATACCACACGGCGGGTCAACTTACCTTAGTCGCCTTTTACGACACCTCGGTAAGAAATGAGGGTGGTCTATTCTACTCAGCCGGATACCACACGGCGGCAATATTATATAATATATTATATTATGTAATATATATGACACTTTATCATTCTAGATGCTTCAATATTGCAAAAATAACAACATTACAGTACCACAACATCATCTTTCATCATTCTCCTACTCTTATCCCACTCTGAGTGGGGTCGGCACAAAATGTTATAAACGCCGGTCGTAAAATGGCCGCCCACCTGCCTGACGTCAACTTACTTTAATCGCCTTTTACAATACATCGGCAAAAAAGTGGATGAACTATTCTACTTAACCGGATACCACACGGTGGGTCAACTTCCCTTAGTCGCCTTTTACGACACCTCGGTAAGAAATGAGAGTGGTCTATTCTACTCAGCCGGACACCACACAGCGGGTCGACTTACGTTAGTCGCCTTTTACGACTTTCTCGGTAAGAAATGAGGGTGATACTATTCTAGTCCGCCGGATGCCACACGGCGTTTTTAATACTAAGTAAAAATAATAATAAAAAGTTAAAAAATATATTGTGGATTATAGCAAAATAATATTATTATTACTTTTGCAATGATAGTTTGTAAGCCATGTGTACCAGCCCTAACTAACACTAACAAGTTAATCAGTAGTGAACACATTATCCTAATTAACATGCACGATGCGATAGCTTTGTTTGTACAGCGTAATGTCAAAGATCAATAGCTTTCGCTTGGTTCGATTCAGCTTTAGATTCAGATCAATTTTCTTTTTCAAGCGATGGACGTCCATTGCTGGACATAGGTCTTTCCATGGGATCTCCACAACACATGATCTTGTGCCTCTTGTATCCAGCGGCTCCCCGCGAGCTTTTTGAGGTCGTCGGTCCATCTAGTAGAGGGTCTACCGACACTGCGCTTTCTGGAGCGAGGTCGCCATTTCAACATTTTGAGACCCCAACGCCCATCGGTTCGCCACATTATGTACCCCGTCCATCGCTACTTCACCTTCGCGATCAATACATATTGTAGACAGCGACATTTTTAATCAGTGTTTTAACTTATTGTTGCTAGCAACACTTTATAATTATCTCTCATCTAGAGTATAAAATTGGTCAGGTCAAGAGCAGAGGTCTCTTTTACGATCGGTACTTGCGTGCGAAAGCTCTGTTAGTTAATCTGCCATTCACATCAGCCATTTTGTTTGTTTTGGTTACAAATGTATTAATTTTGTTCTCTTTTTATAAATCCTACTTTGGATCCTAACATCCGAAGCGGGATAAAGAACTCATAGCTCACTGCATAAATTAAAAGTAAAGCGTGGTAGAATTTGGTAGATTTCATTTTATTTATGACATACCCACTTTTTGTTTTCGATTGAATTGCACGTATTTGTGACAAAGTATTTGTGTATTTTACGTGATTTTGTGAAATAGTGCGTTCTAAGTTAAATAGTCGTGATTGGTTTCTCGTTTGGAATACGTAACGAGATCGAAAATTGTGTTTTGTGTTTATCGCGAGAAAAACTTGATAAAGAGGGTTGGTTTTAAATGCGTAATAACGTCTTGCAACGTGTCGCGAGCGGCCGGAGGCGGCAGAATTCCTTAAATGACTCACGTAATCAGTCTAATTCGGCTGACTGAAAACGACGTTCGGTTCGTAATACTAAACGCGTCTCTGATAATTTCGGAAAAAGTCTTACGGAGTGACAGCTGTAATAGGTTACAATCGCCCTCTCTTTATACTCCTGCGATCATGCTCGCGTAGTAGTTTGTGTTCCCGCTCGTGTGAAAGGAGGATCCCACTTGTATTATAGTTCACGGTCTGATATATGAAGAAGAAACCGTTCCACTTTACATCAATAATTTCGATGATAGGTACCATCCCGACGTCGCGAGACTTGCGTTTGCTTTCATTTTAAGCGATCTAATTCTCCTAACTGCGTCGGTACTTCTGACTTGAGTGGACCGCATGTACCTACATCACTCCTTAGAATCAACTTGTTCAGAGGCATCTAATCTTGCGCAAGCTTTTCATAAATCCGTTAATAACATTTGGGATAGTGTGAATAAGTTGACCGTGCCAAACGGGTAAATGGATAAACTGACGAGGATTGTAATCTCGTGTGGTTGCATGTTAAAGGGTTGATGCAAAAATGTGGTTTGTCGTGGTCAGGTAAGGCCGAGTCTCGTAAAATAGTAGCTCCGTGAGGCACGGGAGACGGTTTCTCGGTCTTGGAGGTTATTTCAAGGTGTTTTTAACTCGGTCTAAAGCTGAATGCTCGTGTAAATTAACATCGACATCCACGACGCTAATTTAATATTTACGACTATGAGGTTGTAATAAAGTTTTCTCAGTCTGCAGGAAAACTTGATGCCGGCATTCGTGGTGGTAATCCCGGCATGTGTGGTCAGTACGTGGCGGTAAAGGTGTTACCCCATGACCGCGGTACACTTCGCTTGCTTAGCGGAGGCTGCGGCAAGGCTACGCAGACTGCGTACGTGGCGCCGTGGAGAGGCGAGTGGTGTGCCATGTGTGAGACATGCGCCGCCTTCATTGGGTGATTCTACTCTGGCGGCGTGCACCACTGACATGTAGGGTGAGGGGAAGCTAGTCACCCCGAGCATTTTGCTACACCCTGGCGCTTGGTGGGCCCCAAGTTGCTGAATAGGCTGATCGAACGATCAGTCTATGGCCTGTTTATCAGGTGGCCTGTGACGTGTTACGTCGGGCGAAGCGCGCGTGTCGCGTGACCGAGTCATGGCTATACATGGCGATGGTTGGGTAAAAGTCCTAGGCATATGGTTTGAAATTTTAAAGAGACGTCTCGATTATTATTTAGAGAAGAATGTTAGACGAGATCGATTGCTCAGTAAAAAAGCTGAAGTATGAATTAATTGAATGACGAGGTAGTGGAAAAGAGGATGTTAATTTTATTTGGTTTAATTGAAAATTTTCTGATTCCTTTTTTAAATACAGATGAGGACCATGACACTGCCTTTGCGTCATCAGTCAGTGCATCTGACTCATCCACGCTTCCATCAGTCACTCATGAAGCTACACCTGTCGCTGCCAACAATGCTGGTCCGGTGGTACTGAGACAGTTTTGGTCGAGGACGACATGCGGTCAGGAGAGGCCGTGTAGACAGCGACATTTTTAATCAGTGTTTTAACTTATTGTTGCTAGCAACACTTTATAATTATCTCTCATCTAGAGTATAAAAATGGTCAGGTCAAGAGCAGAGGTCTCTTTTACGATCGGTACTTGCGTGCGAAAGCTCTGTTAGTTAATCTGTTCACATCAGCCATTTTGTTTGTTTTGGTTACAAATGTATTAATTTTGTTCTCTTTTTATAAATCCTACTTTGGATCCTAACAATATTATAAAAACAAAATCTCCAAAAGATCGAAATGTAGAAGGTAAAAAAATAAATGTAGGTTGGATGAAGTGGCAGGTCTCAGGGATAATATGTGAACCCAAAAAGAGTAGGAAAACATTTATAAAACCGTCACAGGACTTGTCGTATAGTATTGGTTTTAGTGCATACTTCGTTAAAGTTTTTGTGCCATTTAGTTGAAATTTTACATTCATTATTGATAATTTCAGAAAAAGATTATTTGCTGATTTTTTTTTATTTATTCAATCTAGTTTTTATGCATTTTTTTATAAAAAAATACATAATATAACTACTACTGTGCCGAATTTCATACTCAACAAAACAAAAGTTAGTTTTTAATGGATATGTACTACATAATGAAGTTGTTGCATTAAAAATAGCAAAAGTAAATATATATAAATTACAAAAAACTCCTTCGTCAGCATAATTTTTGAAAAAATTTGTACTACGTTTATGTTTTACGTAGTAATATTTAGTTTATCTATCTATTTAATAGTCACAAAACTCAGCTATTTAATAGTCTCTTACCTAATTTTTTGAAAGTAACATTAATGATGGATATATGGATATATATGGATGGATATGGATGATTGGATAAAATATTTCAATATTTATTTTGGGTAACGGAAAATATATCACGAAGGAAATATATCAAGAATTGGATATTTTAACACTCAAACTGATGTAAAAGAAATCACAGTTACAGCTTATAAGTAAATACAAAAAATAAAGGTTTCAGCTTGAAAATAATGTAAAAAAATCACCCATCGTATATCCCAAGTCAAACTGACTATTCGATGCCTTATAAATGCGTGAAATTACGTGAATGGACCTAACAATTTACTGAACGTTATTTCCATCCGAAAAAGGGTTGGAAACGTGGCATGACCTTCTACCGAGAGCAAACAGATGAATGCGTTGTTCCAACAGTCACCTAAATTGGTAACTCTATTGGTTCCCGATATTTGGTTCTATTTCATCGTTCAACGTTTTGCAAAACGCACCAAGATTTTCAGACCTTTTTTAATATCAGTAAATCTATGTAAATGCCCCACTTAAAGTGGGATAAGGGCAGGAGGATGAATAGCTGGTACCATCACCGCTGAACGACTCTGAGATATCTTATAGGGCCCATTGAATGTTCCCCGTCCATCGCCATTTCAGCTTTGCAATACTAATATCTTGACAATTATTTTTAAAACCAACCACCGAATTTCTAGCTGTTTCTTCTCAGTAAGACAACCTTACTATATATACAGAATAGTATTTTCATTATTATTCTACCTATAATAGACAAACTAAAAACCGTGCTAAGCTTGCGGCTCCTGCTTTGCGCCTTGCAACAGTACGCAAGTCGTTTGTGGGTTCGGGTATAAGATTCTATAATAAAATTCCGCAATCAATGTTGGCTTTGCCATTAAAGCAGTTTAAAAACACTATTAATAAAAGGCTAATACAGAAAGCCTACTGTACTCTTGAAGATTACTGAGAAGATAAAAATGCCTGGACGTAGCTACTCTTCGACTCTGTACAAGACAGTAATAACTAAAGCAACTAGTAATAATATAAGAATTATATTTTAAAAGAGCAACCGCCGAGTTTCTTGCTGGCTCTTCTCGGTAGGAACAGCTTTCCGAGCCAGCAGTAGAGTTGACGATTCAAAAAGTACTTGTTTACAAGTTTATTTGAATAAAGAATATTTTGTATTTGAATTTTAAAAGCGTTAGCCAAATTGAATAATGAACATTTTGATTTCTAATTTGATTAAAGGACGCCTATATTTTACGGTGAGAAATAACATGTCATTATAAGAGACATCAGTTTCATTCGTCTGAACAAATGTCACAGACAAGAGGTAATTTGATTTAAATCACACAATTCCGGGATAGATTCCCGGGCACCGTATTTATAGCGGCGATTAGCTTGATGGAGACGGAACTGAGGCATTCTGACGAATTGACGTTTAGTTTGAGTGTTGCTAGATTTTTTTTAGTCAAAGCATTTATTTTAGTTAAACATTCTAGCTTTCTTTCGAATATTTAAGTAACAGGATTGCATTATCAATTGCTTTATATACTTTACAAATTATTATTGTATTATTATTATTGCTTGACCAATATCGATGATATTTGGCACAATTATTTCTTATACACCAGAATACCATATAGGCTATAGAAATCCTGTTAATTCTACAGGAGTAGAATGACACTAAAAACGCTGTCTATTATCAACCTATCACACGACAACAGTCCAGTAAACGAAGTTGCAGGTAAAAGCTAGTCCTATTAATAAAATAAGAAGAATAAGAATAAGAAGATCTTTATTCGACTTTCACAACTTTACAAGTATACACCTTATAAATACACATTACAAGTTATTAATTATACATAAATGTAAATTTGAGTATAAACCTAATAATTAAAGTAAACACCAAGTACAGCTGTGTGAAAAGTCGAAAAGGATGGCCACTCAGGCTGGAAGCCTTAGCCTCACTGCTGATTTTCAGTGGTCTCCAGATAAATAGACACCAAGTAACTAATGGCAGAATCAGCTGGAACATAAAACACATAATTTTCAGAAATTTAAGCTGATGCCTCAATATATTTTAAGTGATCTAATTTCACGGGTCCTGCATTGCGCCTTGCAAAAAAACATACGACGTTTGTGTGTTAGGGTATAAGATTCTATAATGAAATTCCGCAATCAATTTTAGCTTTGCCATTACAGCAGTTAAAAAACACTGTTACAAAGAGGCCTAATATACTGTTGAGGATTACTTAGATGATGGGAATGTGTTGATATAGCTACTCTTCGACCCTGCCCAGAACAGTAATAACGAAATGTAACCAGTAATAAGCATTATGTTTTAAAAAGAGCAACTGTCGGGCTTCTTGCTGGCTCTTCTCGGAAGGAATAGCTTTTCGAACCAGCAGTAGAATTGTCGGTTCAAAAGCACTTACTTATAAGTTTACATGAATAAAGAACAATTAGAATTTTAAAATTAATCGAGATAGCGACGACATTGAAATAACCACGATTGAAAGAAATAAAAAAATAAAAAAAGATTGAAAAAATAATTGATTATATAAGGAAAAGTGTAATATTTATAATTAAAAAAAAAGAAAAAAAAAAGGTAATTAAAAAATTATAAATTAGTCCTGTATTTGAACAGTAAGCAAATATGATTTGTAAATAAATGTGAAAGTTAATGAGTATGGATGTATGTTTGTTTCTCTTTCACGGCGAATTCGCTGAACCAATAATGATGAAATTTGGCACAATTATTCCTTATATACCAAAGAAGTTATAGGCTATATAAATCCTGTTAATTCTACAGGAATAGGATGATATTGGAAAGCGCCGTCTATTATTAACCTATCACACGACAATAGTCTACGCGAAGTTGCAGAAAAGCTAGTATGCTACTCGCAAAGCCAGAGCATGTCGCGAGTGCTAAATAAGATATACGAAGTAATGGATAGATTTGTTACCGTGAATCAATTTGTTGACCCCCCATTCATCGTTCCGGGATATCGATTGGTCTCGGCGGACAGACGTTTTGGCCAAACGATTATTAAAGGGGATTGAATTGATTGGATTATAGCGTTCTGCATATTCTCGATTTTCAGTTTGCTTGGATTATTTGTCTTGCAAATGTGTTGAAAGTTTCGAGCGAATGCAAACTTAACCCTAGTCCCCTTTAAATAAAGAAATCCCCTTAGAGTCCCTTAGAATAAAGTAATGTATCTATAGAAATTATAAAACAAATACCTCAAAAGCTGTCTGTCTGTATGTGATCAATTTCAAAACATACTCAACAGATTTTCGTATGGTTTTTACTAAAAGATAGTAAAATTCTTGAGAAAGGTGTAGGTTAATGTTACATTACATTAGAATTTCGGCGGGGTCGACATTTAAGCGGGAAAACCGTACTGATTTCCGCGGGGGCGTCATAGCTAGTTTATATAAAAAAATGAATGAAGCATGAACGAATGAATGAATTGCCTGGACAAGATTCTTATGGAACAAAAAAATTAGCGGATTATAAAGAAATCTTTCTTTTTTTATTTTTTGTTTTAAGTGTGCAAATATTAATTTATGTAGTTTTTCGTTATTTTTCTTTTCTTTTTCTCTATATTTCGTCAGTATTTTAGTTCTTGTCCTTTTCTTTCTGTTACTCCAAGGTTGTCTGGAAGAGATCCCTTTTAGGGATAAGTCCGCCTTTATACATATCAGCATCATATTATCATGTGCTTTTTTTACTTTTCTCTATATGTATGTACTATAAAGAAAATAAATAAATCATCATCTTCCTGTTCTTATTCCACTCTAATGGGGGTCGGCATGTTATAAACATGTTGTCACATGATTTGCCTACGTATTTTACGACCGGCCGCCTGTCTGACACCAACTTAACTTAATCGTATTATACGACACCTTGGTAAGAAAGAGGGTGGTTTCCACTTAACCGGATACCACACGGTGGGTAAATTTACCTTAGTCACTTTTTACGACACCTCCGTAAGAAATGAGGGTGATCTATTCTACTCAGCTCCGGCGGATACCACACGGGGTAAGAAAATAAATAAATAAAAAAATTAAAAACAAATCTATAATGTACATAATCATCTTTAATATTTAAATGAGTTAATCTTCTATGTATATATATATTTTCGGATTCTCGGAAACGGCTCCAACGATTTTCCTGAAATGCAGCATGTGAGGGGTTTTGGGGGAGAAAAATCGATCTAGATAAGTTTTATTTTAAAAAAATGTCGTTTTATCCCTGTTTTCGGGCTCTAAATTTTTTTTGAAATTTACGTTGAATACAATCACAATTTTTTGCTGTCAAACGTAAAGTCATGGTAGTTCATTTGGGGAACAAGCGGTCTAGAGATTTGAAAATACCTAGGATCGAGCCCCACCTGCTCTATTATTTTTTCATTTTTCTTTTTTTTTTTTAATTTTAATTTTTTACTTTATTTTAAAAATTACCGAGCAAGGCTTGGTCACGCAGGTACTCTTAATAAAATAGCCTAGTTTCTTAAACATAAGATAATACAGATGGTTTTACTAACTACCCTCATGCGATCTTTCACTATATCAGCATCTAAAACGAGTGCAAACGAGTGCACAATCTTGAAATGTAAACTTAAATTAACGATCTATCGAGGTAGGGAGGTGAGGTGCCGAGATCGATGTAGTGTTTTCCTTGTTTTTTATTGACCGATTTTCGCAATTTTGCTTGCAAGGCGCTGCTCGTATCTTGTTAAAGAATCGGTGCACCGTTAGGGCTGTCACTTAGGTGCTTTTGAATAAGTTGTAAGGTATATTTTGTGTTGGCAACACTGATGAAGGCGGGGTAGAATGATGGTGGGGTAGATAACGGTTTATAGGGGAAATCAACAAAATAATGCTCGGTAATTATTTTCAAAATAAAAAAAGAAAATAATAATTACTCGTAGGTAGTTGGGGATCGATCCCAGGTATTTCTATTTCTCGAGTCTATTCGTTCTCCAAATAAGCTACGTTGACTTGGCAGTCTATGGCAAAAATAATGTTATTCAATAAAATAAATTTATAAATAAATAAATAAATAAAATTTAAATAAATAAATTTATATTCAATAAAAATTTAAGTATTTTTTATGTCCAAAAACAGGGATAAAACGATTTTTTTTTACATAAAACTAGATCGATTTTTTTCCTCAAAACCCCCTACCACTACCACCCTGCTAAAACTGCATGCTGAATTTCAGGAAAATCGGTGAAGCCGTTTCCGAAATTCCGTAAATATACATATATATGTACAACATTAACTCATCTAAATATTAAAGATAAACATATATTTATCTATCGCTTTTTCCATTCATATATTCATCACATATTTGATCGTCACACACTCGCTTTGGTTTCGTTTTTTTGTTTAAAAGCAGTTGGCGCAAAATAATAAATTTGTACCCAAACGCCTATCAGATCTAACGTTGTAAAGCACAATATCCGTTGAATAATGCGAGCAATGATCAGGATCCGGGATACCGGGATACCGGGATCCGGGAAACACGTTCCCCCGCTTCACTGGCGCCTATAATTCGCGGCACACAAGGCGGTTAGTGTTGTTCCGCGTATGGAAATTTCCTCGACCACGTCATTATCGATGATACGCTTTCACATCACTATTAAACAATCTATTCATGTTCTTATTTAAATTAATATATATTCTTCAATCAAGTATTTAGTATCCGGCTGAGTAGAATAGACCCCCCCCCCCCCCCCCTTATTTCTTACCAAGGTGTCGTAAAGGGCGACTGAGGTAAGTTGACCCGCCGTGTGATATCCAGCTAAGTAGAATACACTATCCTCATTTCTTTCCATGGCGTCGTAAAAGACGACTTAGGTAATAATAAAATACGTAGCCAAATCATGTGACATGTTTATAACATGTTATGCCAACCCCACTAAGAGTATTATAAGGGCAGGAGGTTGATGATTATTTAAATAAATTAGTCTAATGAAATTTTCTTAGCACTTTTGAGTCAATAAATAGTAGCTGCCGCCAAAAAAATATATCAAAAAATTATAAAATTGTTTTATTCACAAATTAATCATTTTCGTGTAGTGTTTAACTTAGATGTAAGATTTTTATCAGTCAGGTAATATGACCTTCAATATTATAAAGATATGGACATAAAGGGGTGCTTTATACTTATTTCACTCAATCTTGTCAATTTCCATCCTGTTTAATTCTTTTATTTTCGATTGTATAAATGTCACAGTGACATTTAAGTGTAACATATACTCAACTTGTTAATTAAATTCAAATTCAAAATATTCTCTTTATTCAAGTAATTAGTAAAGTTGTAAACAAGTGCTTTTGAATGGTTAACTCTACTGCTGCTTCTGAAAGCTGTTCTACCGAGAAGAGTCAGCAAGAAACTCGGCGGAGCTTTTTAAATACGATTCTTCTAAATAGTTCTTACAACATTAAGTCATTGTTATCTTGCATTAACTTGAAGACTCGCTATATCCACGCATTCTTATTATTTATATTATCTTCAACAGTTGCTGTATAGAATAGAATAGAATATTATTTATTGCACCACATAAAATTTACAATATACTATGTAAAGAAACAATTGCAAATTGGCAAAGCTCAAATTCATTGTGTTTTTTTTATAGAATCTTTATACCCAAACCCACAAACGAATTAATGACTATTTTTGAAAGCCGCTGCAATATTATGTCAGTTTCTACTTTGTCTTTTATAGTAGTAGTAGTAACGGCCTGTTACTATCCCACTGCTGGGCATAGGCCTCTTCTTCTCCGTTTTTGGAGAGAAGGATTGGAGCTGAGATCTACCACGCTGCTCCAATGCGGATTGGTAGGTTACACATATCGCCAGAATTCTCTAAAGATATGCAGGTTTCCTCACGATGTTTTCCTTCACCGAAAAGCGTGTGATAAATTGCAATTATCAATTAGACACATAAGTTTTACTAGAAAACTCATTGGTGCCTGCCCGGGGTTTGAACCCTAGACCTCCTCGAAAGAGGCGCACGGTGTTACCGCTGGGCTACCACAGCTTGTCTTTTATATACCTCGCTAATATTTTAATATTTATATTTTTTTATGCATAAAAAGTAAATAACTTATAATTCGATTTCTTCACTCCTCTGTACATCACTAGTGAATTATTTGCCGACGATTCACGACCGTCGCGGGGCTTATTTGTGTTGCTTGATTTGTATAGGTCGGTTTGTCGTGCGACGGCGGATCGCTTTCTATTACCAATAGTGTTGGCGAGGGTCGACTCGGGAACGGTTTAATTGGAGTTTAATCTTTGATTTGTTTGCTCGCCACCTTTGTTGGTATGTAGGGTTGTGGGATTATTTCAGTAGGGGCTTGAATAGTGCAATTAGCTAAGTGCGCTAAGCGATATAATTTTATGTTAAGGGTTTCCCGTGCGGGTGGAATGAATGAGTTTAATTGTATGATTAAGTTGAATAGAGATCTTGAATTTGTATGGAGTGCGGTTGCTTGCAAACATTCGCGAAGAGTCTTTAGATGTAGATAAAATATTATTCAACATTATTCAACGGGCAGTCAGATATTTTAGTGTAATTTGTAATATAACTTTCGTTTTCTCTTTTTACTACAGTTCCATTTTATTTGTGGTTTAGAATACACGAGACTTTAGTACGCCGTGCGGTATCCGGCTAAATAGAATAGTACAACCCTCATTTCTTACCGAGGTGTCGTAAAATGCGACTAAGATAAGTTGACCCACCGTGTGGTATCCGGCTAAATAGAATAGTACAACCCTCATTTCTTACCGAGGTGTCGTAAAAGGCGACTTAGAAAAGTTGACCCATCGTGTGATGTCCGGTTTAGTAGAATAGACCACCCTCTTTCTTACAGAGGTATCGTAAAATACTACTAAGGTAAGTTGACGTCAAGCAGGCGGCCGGTCGTAAAAACGCAGCTAAATCATGTGACAGCATGTTTATAACATGTTGTGCTGACCCCACTTAGAGTGGGATAAGGGCAGGAGGATGATGAAAAGTGCACAAGGTCGCTTAAGAAGTTTCACTTAAAAAAAGCAAAATGTTATATTTCCAATTTTACGAGTATAACTAATAACTGGAGATATCCCGTCAAAGGCTCTTACAGAATGACATTTCCGGATGTTATGTGCGTGACAAATTTCGGTACACACGAACCTTATTTCGGGCTTATCCGGTTCGTGATTGATTTTATTGCTTTTAGGTATACCAATTAATTGACGTCAGTATATAAGTGGGATACGTCTGTGCGTAACTAAGCGTGTTACGGCTGTTTTCATTATATCAATTATTTATACATTTTTTATTTCTATAAGCTTATGTTGCTTACTTTTGAAATCGTATATTCAACTCTCAACGTGAAAGGCATAAGACCTGATGTGTTTTTTGATGACTTTTCAGGAGAGCGAAAAGAGAATTTGCAAATTAATCGGGCTAGTATTTGCATTATAAGTGTAATTCTAAATTAAATATTGCTAATATTGTAGCGAAAGCTCATATCTTTTGATTTCTAACTCTTTTAATCTAAAAATTACCTTATGAGACTAAAAAAACTATTTCTTTAGAAAAATGGTGTCTTCCGACCTTATGCTTGTAATGTTTTACGAAATTGATAAAACTCTGAATGCTATGAATGAGGATAAAATAGGCTCTTAGTTATTCCAAATAATAGATTAGATACCTATTGGTAAGAAAAATGGTCTAAAACAGTTACTGTTAATAATATATTTTACAAAGCACAGTGTGTACCCTGAGATAGACACTGTGCTGTGTAAGAAGTAACTTGAGTTACTTTTTACTATGGTAAGCGATGTTTGAACAATGATCAACCTTTTGTCATATTAGTTGCGCACATCGTTGAGTCGAGTACTTCGTATCTAATATTTTATTTATTCAAGTAAATACTTAACATGCTAATTAATAAACACAATCTGTTCAAATTCAGATAATAAGACGAGGTAAATATATGCAAAAAAAGAACACCACCGTATCTCTGTAACAATTTATTGTACCCCTTCTAATTGTCGTTTAATTAATCTATGATTAGTTTTCTAATATCTGGAAATTCAAATTTGAAGTTCTGAAGTAGAATTTTGACAGAAGATATTAAATGCTACTAAATGTCAAAGTTACATTATTAAAAGCTTTTATTTCACTTGCCGTGTATGCATGTGAAGGAATTTTGTATGTTAAATTTGACCCACTTCTAGGAGTCCAATTAAGCTGAAATTTTACATACTGGTCAAATTCTGATGACAATGCATGTTTATGATCATGACCTGAGACTGATTCAAGATTGGCTCCAGACGAGGGATCTCCTCAACGGCTAAAAGTAGGGTTTAAAAGCTTTTTAATTTGACTTGTTTATAAATATTATTTTATGAGATGTTTAACAAAATTTAACTTCCTATCTAACAATTTATAATGATAATTCTGTCTTATGTTTTGAATGTCCAGTCTCTATAACTTATATGGCATTGTGGTGTAAAATTTACAACGATATCTACAATCCTACTAATAATTATAAATACGAAATTTGTGAGCTAGTCTTATACGCCAATCCTCTGAACCAATATAAATGAAATTTGGCACAATTATTCCTTATACGCCGGGGTAACATATAGAGGCCTGTTAATTCTACAGGAATAGAATGTCATCCAATATTTTCAACCAATGAAGATATTTGCAGGGTTGGAGAATGACAGATGCTACTGGTTTATTCCAAACTACAGTCCACGCGAACAAAGTTGCGGGTAACAGATAGTAGATATTTTAGCAACTATACTATATCATCTCTTCCATAATTAGTTAACGTTTTTCTTGTCAATTTTCTTGTCTATGATCATGTTTACTTTTTATTTGCTGACGGTATCTTGTGTTCAATTCATCTTCTCTGTTAGAAGGTCGCAGCTGGGGGTCGGTCGTATGTATAGACATATATCAACTAACGAGGGTCGTTAGGGTCAAGGTTGCTCGTTTTGGTCGCTTCCATGATTGGAATATCGGCTATGTGTTATTTCCGTTGGATAAAGGAAGTTATTTGTTCATTTATGGTTGCGAATAAATTTAACAAAGATATTTTGTTCATTTATTATTTTTATCATAACTTTTTTAGTTTCAAAATTAGTGTATCGGTTATTTAAAGAACGTCACGACTAATTTAAATTTAATTATAATATAAATATAATAGATGATCTGCGTTTTTTTTCAATTATAATACTAGCCTGTGCCAGTGTCTTCGTTCGCGTTGAAATTAGTGTGTCACGCTTGTTTTCCCGCATAAATCCCGACCCCGCGAGAATTTTAGTGTAATGTAACCCTTCTCGAGAATGGCACGTCCTTTTAGTTAAAACTGTTCAAAAATCTGTTCAGTAATTTTCATTTTAAGAAAATCGATCACATACATAAAGACAGCTTTTGGGGACTTTGTTTTATAATATGTATAAATTTTGCGTCAGCTAAAGAGAAATGGAATTTTTTTATCCTATTAATATTATATTATAAAATTATTCCTATCCTATTAATATTATATTATTAATAATCTATATATATAAAAGAAAGTTGGTCTAAGTTACACTATTTATAACTCAAGAACGGATGAACCAATTCGGCCGAAAATTGGTGTAAAGGTTGCTTAGAACCAGGAAACGGACATAGGATACCTTTTATCCCGTTCGACCGCATTTATTTTATCCCGTCAAGTCACTATAAATCGTGGTATTACAAGAACGACTATGACATGGAAAAACAAAACATAAATGACAGCTAAACGTAATTTAGTCTTTGGATAAGTATGGTAAAAATATGACAATTATCAAAATAGTAGTAGCTATAAACGTTACTACATAGTATAAAACAAAGTCATTTTCTCTGTCTGTCCTTATATCTCTATGTTTGCTTAAATCTTTAAAACTACGCAAAAGATTTTGATGCGGTTTTTTTTAAGTATATAGAGTGATTGAAGAGGAAGGTTTATATGTATAATAAAATTCAATATGGAGTAGCGAAATACTGTGATTATCACTGAGTGACATAGGCTATATGCTTTATACCCGTGCGAAGCTGGGGCGGGACTCCTAGTAATATAATAAAATTTTATGGTCACAAATTTCATCGAAAATACTACAGCGGATTAGCCGTAAAAGCATTACAGACGAATAGAAGATTAACCACTTGCTGGTTCTTCTCAGTAAGAGCAAAATTCCAAACCAGTTCAGCTTCATTAAATCTAATTGATCCTTCACAATTCAAAAGTGCCTGAAAGAGCTTATTTGAATAAAGTTTATTCAGATTTGAATGTAGGCGTTGAATTTTAATTCATTGATAGAGTTGGTATAGTGTTCTAATGAAGACCACAGTCGGTTAACTTGTAACATTTAATTTAATTTTACAGAATTTTTTTATAGAACGATAGGTGATGTATATAATAGACAAAGTAGGAACCGACATAAGCTTGCGGCTCCTGCTTTGCGCCTTGCAAAGGTACGTAAGTCGTTTATGGGTTTGAGTATAAGATTCTATAATAATATTACGCAATCAATTTTAGCTTTGCCATTACAGCAGTTTAAAAACACTATGAGAAGCTGATACAAAAAGCCTACTATACTGTTAAGGATTATTTGGACGATAAGAATGCGTGGATATAGCTACATGTCCGACCCTGTACAAGATAGTAATTATTTAATGTAACTAGTTACAAGTATTATGTTGAAAAGAGAAACCGCCGAATTTCTGGCTCTTCTCAGTAGGAATAGTTTTCCGAACCAGCAGTAGAATTGACGATTCAAAAGTCCTTGTTTACAAGTTTATTTGAATAAAGAAAATTTTGAATTGAATTGAAACAACGGCGTTACAAATTAAACCGTTCGTTACTGTTCGTTATAACGGTGTACCGAAAATTTCGGCTGTACTTTATTAAGGTATGTTTTTATCCGAAATTCCGCGCCCCCTTAACGATCCATCGCATTAAAATGCATAGCGCGTGAACAGTTTTGAAAGTGCAATCGTTCCACTAATTGATTGCTGGAAGAGATTAAAAGTTGCCGTAACTGGAGGATGGGCGGAATTGAATTTAGTTTCATCCAATTAATATTATATTTCGTTAGTAAATGTTAAGAACGCCGTGTTGTATTTGGCTGAATAGAATAGATTGCTCACTGGTTATCGAGGTCTTGTAAAAGGCGACTAAGGTAATTTGAACAGCGGTGTGGTGTCTGGCTGAGATCACTTAAGAAAGTTGACCCGCCGCGCCGTGTGGTATCCGGCTGAATAGAATAGACGACTTATTTCTTACCGAGGGTCGTAAAGGTCAATTAGGGTAAGTACAATGGTCTGTTCTACTCCGCCGATTCAGATTCCGTTTTGTAGTAGTGAATGTGTGACGTGCTAGTTTATTGTACTGTTGAAAATGTTTAGTAGTGCATGGGTTATTACAAATCTTGCTTATAGCAGGTATAAAAATGGAAAGTAAAGTCGTGTTTTGCGACAGCTCGGTAAGAAATGAGGGTGATTTATTCTACTCAGCCGGATACCACACAGCTGTTAACTCTACATTTAGCATGATATAAATTTTCTTTTGACGTGGATTATATCAAAATAATTTTACTTTTGGAAGATATTAAAATTATTATTTTACTAGAGGTGTTAAACACTTAGAGACAAAGTTATTCAAATTAACTTATTCTCTTCAACCTGTAAATGAGGCTTAATATAAACTTCAAAGTTAAAATACGTTTTTCACGTTTAATTATAAACGAGCCTATAATTGCCGTGAGCTTTTATTCCGGTAAAATAGAGCTTACTTTGCAACAAAATTCATAAGCAGGTGCCTATAGCTTGAACGGAACGCGATTTCTTTGACAAATGACTTTTCTTTGACTAATGGCGCTTTTTAAAGCTTTTTTTTGCATCATTTCTGAAGTTGGGAATTATATTTGATGTAGTTTCTTGTAAGACATCGATCCTGGATATTGCGTGAAAACTTTTCAAATAAATGTTCGGCGCTTTATGGGTGGGTGAAAAATGCGGGCCGAAAAATAAATCTTGTTTTTTTTTCTAACAAATTTTACAGTATCACTGTAGGATGAGTTACAAGTATCAACATCTTTCTTCTGCCCTTATCCCACTCTAAGTGGGGTCGGCACAACATGTTATAAACATGTCACATGATTTGGCTACGTATTTTACTACCGGCCGCCTGCCTGACGTAACTTGACGTGAACTTACCTTAGTCGTGTTTTACGACACCTTTGTAAAAAAGAGAATAGTCTATTCTACTAAACCGGATACCGCATTGTATGTCAATTTGCCTTAGTCGCCAGTTACGACACCGCGGTAAGAAATGAGGGTGGTCTATTTTACTCAGCCGGGTCCATATAGAATAGACATAGATATAGCCGGATATAGAATAGACAACCCACATTTCTTACCGAGGTGTCATAAAAGGCGACTAAGTAAGTTGACCCGCCATGTGGTACATGGCTGAGTTGATGAGACCACCCTCATTTCCTACCGAGATGTAGTAAATGTGAATAAGGTTAGTTAACAGCAGGCATAGTAGCTGGTCGCAAATACCTAAATCACGTTACAACATGTTTATAACATGTTGTGCCGATCCCACTTAGAGGGGGATAAAATTAGGAGAATGATGATAAATTTATATCATGCAAGAAACTCCTATAATTTTTATTTTTATTTTTTTATCTATTCTGATACTATAATACAAAGATTATAAAACTGAAACCAAAATTCTTATGACAAACATTACGTAAAAATAAAAAAATAAAAAGTTTTATTACGATATAGGTCTTGTATGGACACTTGTATCATAATATAACTTTTTAATGATAACGATACACCTATACAACCTCCAGCTGGACCAAGGAGGTTGAACCTCTACCTTAAAAAAAAAGGTTTCAATGAACGAGTCCGCGGCGACGCAACACGCATGCGCAATCGATGTTTGCGTCTTGGCTCTAACATTTGACATTTACAAAATCTTTTCAATATTTAAACAAAATTCGGTTTTTATTAATATTGTTTTACGTATTATAGTATGAGAGTAGATAAAGTAGTGTATGATACTGTACATAACTTGGTCTTATAACACTCGTGTGATACTATAAAAAAACACACCCGTGTTATAAGAACCCTTATTATGCAACAGTATCATAATCTACTATTAACTCATAGTTTTAAATAACTAAGCAATTAATATTAAACATTCTAACATATAAGAGTTAACTTTTAGAAGTATCATTGACCCAATTTCCCGGAGTAATACGTTAAGTAAACTTTATCCTCTCGGTTATTATAAAGTAAATAGTGTACTCACGAGTCACGATAAGCTGGAACATGCTAATACCTCATTACTTAGCCGCGAGGCCTGTCGGAGGTCTCTTTACCGTAATTGGTATGTTACAGTACATTTGACCATGATATTTATATATTCAACAAGGTGTAACCGCGTCTTCGTTTGTATAGTTAATTATAAAATCAATATGCGGTTTTCGTTTAGGCACAGTCTTGGTGCTTATATAAAAGTTTCTGGAAAAAAATATGTATCTCTACGCGATCAAATAAGAAATGAGGGAATCCGTAGAAAAACCTGAGTAACCGACATAGCGAGGCATGTAGAATGGAGAACCGATGGGCGTTGGGGGCCTAAAGTGCGCTTACCATCTCAACCGTGATTCCACTAGTTAGTCAGGCATGGTGCCACTTTAAAGAAGCCTCTAATGTATTATAGCTATTTGGTATTTTGTCCTTAAGAGTGACTGTAAGTGAGTGAGGAGGAGGTGGTCATGCAAGCATTTCAGCCATTTGAAGTTTTTGTTCTTGAGTCTTTTTTATTGGCCAAGCCTCGCAGTCATATAAAATGGCTGTATACAAGCATTAATTGATCCAATTTTATTTCTAACGTCCTCCTTGCAGATTTATAATGTTGGTATGGATTTGTATATTTAAGACTTTGAAACAAAATGACAGTGTATATAAACTATAGTATTGAAAGCACGTGCTCTTTTCCAGGGTATCAGGGGTTTTAACTTCAGACAGGCATGAGTGAATTAAAAGATTTGTGAGGAAACGAAGGATGAATTAGGGCTGCGTTGTAGGTCTAAGCTGCTATAGGTCCCACAAGAAAGTAGAAGACTTGTCTCAGGTGTGGGATAATAAAAGGCCAATAATTAACTTGTTTTGTCATGAAACTGCATAACTACAAAATCTAATAGAGGACAACCCTAACACAGTCAGTGTCTGCCGTTAGCACCCCGGACAATCGCTTAATCTTTCGTAATGTGTGGAGGATTCTGCTAATGGATTGCAAAGGTTATACGGCCGTTTTGATGCGTGAAATGGGCTGTTAATTCTAGCATAATAGGCAGAACTAATTTAGAAGATTAGTGGCGCCCTTAAATTTTTATTCTAGACTTGCCTTTACACAGGTTTAGAAAATGTGAGTATCTGCCTAATTTCTTGCTGGTTCTTCTCAGTAGGAGCAAACTTTGGAATTAATCCGTATTTTTGTTTATCGTCTGTTTGTATGGGGTAAACTCAAAAACAACCGGAAAAAATTGTATGCATTTTTCACTTATAGCTATAATAACTTTTGACTAATGCTTCACTGTCTAATTTGTAAAGGTTTCATATGTATTGGTTGAAATATCACGATAATTGTGGAGTGTCGGAAAAAGTACGAGAATTTTTTTCCCCAACAATGTGCGTGTGTGAATATTTTTTTGGAAACCTTAGGTAGTTTAAAGCTAAGACATATTTATGATTTCATTTGTATTATCGAGCTGTGATAGCCCAGCGGTGAGACCGTGCGACTTTCTAGAGACGATCATGTATTCAAACCTCGGGAAGGCACCAATGAGTTTTTCTGTTAAAATTTATGTGTCAAATTGATAATTGCAATTTATCACACGGTTTTCGGTGAAGGAAAACATTGTAAGGAAACTTGTATATCTCTAAAGAATGCTAGGGATTTGTGTAACCTACTCCACTTTGGTGCTGCGTGATATAAGATCTACCATTCCAATTCAATCCTTTTCTCTAAAAACGAAGAAAGTAAGCTTATGCCCAGCAGCGGGCATAGACTCACGGCCATAGCACACGGTATAGTAACAGGCCGTTACTAATTCACATAAATCCAATGTGACCATAAAACTGGGTACATTTTCAGTTCAGAATACTTAAGTTATGGTGTAAAGAGAAAGACCCCAATTTGTCTTCACGATTAATCTTCTCTCCAAATCTCTTTTTCCATTCCTCTTCTTGATTCTTCCTCTCATTCCATCCAGAATTTATCCTTGTATTTAGAAATAATTATAGTACCAATAAAATAAATAGTGAAGGAAAACATCGTGAGTTAATCTGCATATCTCTAGAGAATTCTAGGGATATGTGTAACCTACTTATCCGCATTGGAACAGCGTGGTAAATCTTACCTTCTCTGAAAAAACGGAAAAGCCCATTTTCAGCAGTGGGATAGTAAAAGGCCTATACTTTTATATATTATCGTGCCCTGTATCAAGTCTATTGCCTAAAAGCAAATGCAAATCCGGCACGAACTAATGAGGGCATCGCTACATTAACAAAAACTTTGCCAAGTGGCATGCAAGGCATGCGGAATCGCATGATCCGAGCCCAATAAATCGTTGATGCCTAACAATTTCGCATTTCGGGTCACTATTTATCGGTTAAAAACGTTGAAATTACTGCTTGGGCGTTCGATAAACTGCCTACAGAACTTGTGAAATAGCGAATAAATATCTCAATCGGACCGAGTAAAATATGAACGCGGCACACGAAACGAATTTTTGTTGGGTGTTGTTGTGAAATCGAAATAGGCGTTGAAGGTAAATGGTATAAACCGTTCCTAAACTGCATATTTGCACGAATAATTAAGATAATGTGACTACTTAATAATCGAGTAAAAATAGAAATGTGGAAGGAGGTTTATAATATTCGATCTACAATAAAATTCCGGAAATACTACTCATCTACGGAAAGATTTAAATTAAGTGTAAGAACTACTGGACCGACTTAAAAAATTCTTCGAATGTAAGATAGTCTATTTATCGAGGAAGGCTATAGGCTATATAACATCACGCTAAGATGAATAAGAGAGGAGCAGCAATAAAAAAAAATTAAGAAAACGGCAAAATTTAGACCTTTCCTTGCATACGCTAAGTAACCAGTGAGTTATTCAAAAATCAAAAAATATTGTTCTCCACTAAAAGTTCTAAATGAAAGTCCGTGACAGCTTATGTTTAGCTTTTAAAGCACTTTAAGAATTTTTATAGTTTTAAAAATCTATAATACGGTATTAATATTTGGACGCGGGCGGAATCACTGGCGATTCTTAGTAAATAAATAAAGTTTAAAAATAAAAAAGGCAGTGCCTATAACACCTACTCACCTCAATACTAAATCAAGTCATGTCCAAAACAGCGTCGGTTCGGAAAACCTTGACACTTCCCGAATCTATTTAATCAGACAAAAGCTCGAAACTCGGCAAACTTATTTCGGCTGGCATTTTGTGCACGATATTAAAGACGTTGAAAGTAAAGTGCTGACATAGCGAGATATGAAAACTAATTGCGATAATCATGCAATGCGGTTTTGTACTGTTGGATAGCAAAAAAATGATAATTATCCAAAACTTGCCATTATGAAAACTTAGATCGAGTTTGGATTTTTGGTCTTGTTTCTATAAAACGGGTTGATTGCTCGAATTTTTCCGGCTGTCAGCGCCCACTACACTAATTGGGTGTTCTGTTTTATCGTTTGGAAGATTGCGGGCTTAATGGAAATAAATAGAAAGAGGTTTGTGTTAAGGAAAATGTTATTTTGTACCTATGTGATACAAAATAGGATTTTTCTTATCACTTTAGAACTTAATTAATTTTTAAGGTCATTTGAATATATTAAAATGGAACAATTAAATGAGGGTCTATTCTACTCAGCTGGATACCACACGGCTAATAAAGGACAACAAACATTCTTTTTTATATATTAACAAGACAAAGCGTCCTAGGAGTGGGATAGCAACAGGTCCATACTTTACGAACTATATTATAACTTGTTTAGGCGAAATCCTCTAATAGGAATGGTGAAAAATAAAAAGCATACATGTATCAAAGTATACTTTTCAAATTTAAATTAATTGTCATGTATTTCAAAAGTAATAATAAAATTGTTTTGCTATAATCCGCGCCGAAGTAAAATAGAAGACATATATAATGCTAAATGTAGAGTGGACAATCGGTTATCATATCTGATACATACAGGATTCGTAAAAACACATGCACAATCCTCCACCACCGCCACCACAATACACAAGCACTACATACGTTCACTATCACAAACTCAACAATCATTTCGGCCCGCAACTGAAGCATCATCAGGAGATAGACTCCACGACCAAAAACGCAAAGCCATGCTTTGCGTTATAGCAAAATAATTTTATTATTACTTTTGTGTTATGGATCTCCGCAAAGTAACGCCTAATTCTATAAATTGTCATGTATTTTTTATTTGCTGACCGATTGAAATAAAACATACCCTATATGCTAAGTGAAGCTTTCTATTGTATATTAGTAAAAACAGCGTCCAAATCGGACTTCTTTTTAAATTAGCGGGCACAAACGTACAGAGATTTGACCTCTCAACGATTTTATTATATGTATAGATATAGATAAGGAAATAAAAGATAGAGACATGCTGTTGCGGACTTTTTTATAGATTTTTTTTCATAATATAAGACATAATATATAATATAAGACTTCTTATAAATATATAAGACATCGAAATATATTGACTGGTCACACCCATAAAGCGGCGTGCTGTTTAAATTCCAGGCCCTCTTTACAATACAGAAGTGAAGTGAAATAGGTATAGATAAAAAAATAAATTTCCAAAAAAACCGTATGTTTCAACCGATTAGTTATAAAGTATCTCAGTACCGACAAAAGCTGTCGACAGTGTAAGTGTAAAATAACGCAACTGTCGCGTGTCACGTGATTTATATTTTCAATACGCGATTTATTAGTCGGAACAAAAACGGTTAAAAAAATATTTTTGATAGCACGTTACGACAATGCGATCGCAAAACATTGTATTGGTAAACTGAAAAAAAATCAAACGTATAAAAAGAAGGAATGTGAACAATACTTTTTTTTACTCTATACTTATTATGAAACAAATTCTTATTTCTTACCGGGGTGTAGTAAATGCTACTAAGGAAAATTGACTCTATACTTACTATAAAACACTCTGTCATTTCTTACCGAGGTGTCGTAAAAAGCGACTAAGGTAAGTTGACTCTATACTTACTATGAAACAAACTGTCATTTCTTACCGAGGTGTCGTAAAAGGCGAATAAGTTATGTTGACGCAACGTATGGTATCCGGTTAAGTAGAACAGGCCACCCTCGTTCTTACCAACGTGTAGCAAAATATGACTAAGGTAAGTTCTCGTCAGACGGTCAGTCGTAAAATACGCAGTCAAATCACGTGACATATTTATAACGTGTTGTGCCGCTGTTTCCAAACTCTACTAAACATATTTTTATCCGGTTTTTACTAAAAGATTTTGAAGAGTTTTTCAATTAATAATTACATCAGTTTAATGTAAACTAGATTTTACTCGCAACTTCATTTGCGTGGACTGTTTGCATGTCATCCTATTTCTGTAGAATTAACAGGACTTCTATAGCCTATATGTTATTCCGGTTTTTAAGTAATAATTGTGCCAAATAACATCGATATTGGTTCAGCGGATTCGCCGTGAAAAGTAACAAACATACAATTGATAAATTTTGTAATTGGAAAGAACACATTTGCGTCACTTGTAAAAAACTTGACAGATTTGTATATGTACTATATAGATTGCGAAATACAGTATCAGAAGATGCGGCAACAATGGCATACCACGGTTATGTGGCTTCGGTACTTCGCTATGGTCTGATTCTCTGGGGTAACTCTGTCGATTTTGAAAAAGCATTTAAAGCTCAAAAAAAGTGTATCAGATGTGTGGTTCAGATTTAATTGCTCCATGCCGACCTTTATTTAAAAAGAAAAAGATTTTACCTTTACCGTGTTTATACATTTTTGAAATTTGTGTTTTTGTAAAAAAGAATATTGATATATTATTCCAAATGAAACCAGAAAATCGTAACAGGCGGCAAAAAATTTAATTAAACCTACCGTTTCAAAGACTCACTTTATTTCAAAAACAATTCTTATTGTATGGCTGTAATAATATATAACAAACTGTCTGACAACGTAAAAAATATGACAGTTCTTAATTTTAAGAAAGCTCTATTTAATTACTTATTGGATAAACTTTATTATAACATCGATGAATTTCTGACAGATTGTAATTTATGACATGACATTTTTTTATATAACTAATCTGACTATTTTTTATATTTAAATTAATTTAATTTGACTTTCATTTTTTATATAATTTAATTTGTTGTAATGTATTAATTTGATAATAATTTACTGTTTGCACGCCTGCAAGGCAGAATATGTAAGGCACGCTATATTTTAAGAACTTTGTACTCATATTCCGCAAATAAAGAATTCTAATTCTAATTCTAATTCTAATTCTAATTCCATATTCACTTTCGCATTTATAATATTAGTAGGAAAGTAGTACTTATATCCTACAATATTAGTAAGATTATAAAAAAGCTTGTGACCCAATAATTTCGACACGGGCGAAACCGAGGGCACAGCTAGTATAAAATATAATTAAGATCTTTTAGTAAAGTAAAATAGCAGCCTGTTACTATCACGCTGCTGGGAATTGGCCTCTTTTTTTTCCATTTTGGAGAGGAGGATTAGAGCTAAGACCTACTGCGCTGCTCCAATGCGGATTGGTAGGTTACACATATTCTCCAGAATTCTCTAGAGATATGCAGGTTTCACGATGTTGCCTTCACCGAAAAGCGTGTGATAAATTGTAATTATCAATTAGACACATAAGTTTTAATAGAAACATTCATTGGTGTCTGCCAGGGTTTGAAGCCGTGATCTCTTCGAAAGAATCACACTGTGTTACCGCTGGGCTATCACAGCTAGATCTTTTGAATTACATTAAATTACATTCTTACGGTGACCACTGCTGTGATTATGCCAAAAATATAGTCAATAAATTCATTCACAAGTCAAATATACGAGTTGTTTCGCGAATGAAATTCACGCGTCGAACGCGCCGATTTCACGCCGTCTAATAAATCGCATATGAAACTTATAAATCACTACATGTTAGATGCTATTTTTCTCTGCTAACGTAGCGTTGACAGTTATTTTGACGATACAGTAAATTTCCATCAAAGAAATAGCTTTAATACAATGATAAATAAGAAAATAAAAGGAAAAAATAATAGGGTAGGTGGGGCTCGATCCTAGGTATTGTCATTTCTCGCGACCACCCGTTCCTTGAATAAGCTACGCTGACTTGACATTTAAAAACTAATACAAACTGCGAAAATAGTGTTAATAAATTAAAAGTAAATTTTAGTATTTTTTTAATGCCCAAAAACAGGATACAACGATTTTTTTTATATTAAAATCTAGCTAGACCGATTTTTCTCCCCCAAAAACTCCTGCTTGCAGAATTTCATGAAATCGTTGGAAATCTCGAAAACGGCTCCAAAGATTTTTATGAAATTCAGCATGTAGGAGGTTTTGGGGAGGAAAAATCGATCTAGCTAGGTTTAATTAAAATCATGTCGTTTTATACCTGTATTCGGGCATTAAAAAAATATAAAAATGTACAATTGAATGCAAATGATATTTTAGCTATCAAACGTAAAACTGTCATAGCCTTATGGTAGCGGGTGGACCGAAAAAGTTGAAAACCTTAAATCCATTCCTACATGTCACACGGCGCTTGCTTTCTTTTATATTTTTTTATATCCCTTAAAAAAATTCGACTGAGGTACTATTTTCTATTTGCTTTTATCGCAGTTTATAGCAAAATAATAATATTATTATATTAATTTTATATTACGAAGAAAGTTATTTTCCTATTTCTTAACACCGAATTACTCTTATATCGTTTTGTATTTTTGCCAAGCCGCGGCAGAACTGTCATAGTTTTCAACTAATTCTATTAGCAATGTGCAAGCGATGACCTCTGCAAAATTAAATGCAACTCACTAGTAGCTTATAAATAGCATGGACTTTTATAATTCAATTTGTGACTAAGCATTTTCTCCCGCTGATATCCTTATAGCGGCTGTACACTCTCGCTTAGAGCACTTGCTACATATCGCGCGAGACGCCTTGGCTGAGATGAGTGTGAGAATGTACAAGATAGCTCTAACCTCGCTTCGTTATGCCTCAGAGTGTTTACGAAACACTCTCACACACTCTCGCTTCCCGTATCGTTTTTTTGCCCTAGTCAAAGAGTTTCGCGCCGCCTAACACAATCCGCGAGCGAGTCGCGATTAACATTCCAAAATTTACATGGTCACTTCGAGCTAATACGTCTCAGCCGAGGCGTCTCGAGTGAGATGCCAAGTGTTCTCTGGCAAGAGTGTATAGTCACCATTAATTTAAAGTCAACCTTTCGGAAGAATTACACTATTTTTTAGTACAAACCGTACAAAAATCTGTTCAGTAGATTTTGAGAAAATCCATCACATACAGCTTTTAGGTATTTTGTTTCATAACAAGTATAAATCTGCAATGGACGAAACAAATCTAAACTCTAATATTTCAATGAAGATTCTAAGTTCGAATATGATATCCACGGTTAACCATAAACAATACACCACTAATCCACTAAACGCTCAAACCATCATGATACACCAATAATGATGACTATGCGTAATGCCAAATATCCGCTTTCCAAAATCCAACCAATTTCCGGCATGATAGGGGTGTTATACATTCTACATATAGTAACGATATAATGAATGTTATCTATGCCAATGGTAATATTTACACATTGAATGTAAAAAATCCCATGCATATTATAAAATATAAACTTTCGCCGTCTGCCAGCCTGTTCAAAATTCAAATTCAAATTCAAAATATTCTTTATTCAAATAAACTTGTAAACAAGTGCTTTTGAATCGTCAACTCTACTGCTGGTTCGGAAAGCTGTTCCTACCGAGAAGAGCCAGCAAGAAACTCGGCGGTTGCTCTTTTAAAAATATAATTCTTAATACTATTTACATTAAGTCGTTACTGTCTTGTACAGGTTCAAAGAGAGCTATATCCGCACATTCTTATTTTCTAAATAATCTTCAAGAGTATAATAGGCTTTCTGTATCAGCCTCTTTTTAACAGAATTAATTTAGGACTACTGGATAGATTTTGATGTTTATTTATTTATACGGATTTCCAACACCATAACATATTATTTGACCTTAAAATATTCAAGATCATCTTCCTGCCCTTATCCCACTCTAAGTGGGGTCGGCACAACATGTTATAACATGCTGTCACATGATTTGGCTGCGATTTTACGACCGGCCGCCTGCCTGACGTTAACTTAACTCAGACGTATTTTACGACACCTCGGTAAGAAAGAGGGTGGTCTATTCTACTAAACCGGATACCACACGGTGAGTTAACTTACCTTAGTCGCCTTTTACGACACCTCGGTAAGAAATGAGGCTGGTCTATTCTACTCAGCCGGATACCACACGGCGGGTCGACTTACCTTAGTTGCCTTTTACGACACCTCGGTAAGAAATGAGTGTGGTATTATTCTATTCAGTCGGATACCACACGGCGTAATCTCATCTTTAGAATGAAAGTGGAAAATAATTTTACTTTAACTTTTGTAATTGACCTAAAAATATCCAAATAGTCTTAAATTAATTATGTAGTACCAATTACTGGAAATCACATCATTCGTAATAAGAATTTTACAATAAAGAGCCTATAAATAAACAGAAAAACAAAAAAAAAAACAAACAGAATAATGATAACATAAAAAAAATATAACATTAAGGATCAAACACTAATTTTTAAAATTTTTGTACTACATTATGACATTATGCTACGAACTATTATTAAAAAAACTGGTATTTTCTTGGTCTTCCAAGTTATAGGTCTCTTTTATACTTTGTTTTGTAGGCGCTACGCTTTATTGCAAATTGTTACAAAATAACTTTTTTGAATCAAATCACTTTAATACTAAGCGTAAGATATATAAAATAAAAAAATGTTTCTAGTTCTTGCTATACATAATCGAATACAAAATAAATGTTTAGTGTTGAACCAACCACTATATTCAAATTCAAATTCAAAATATTCTTTATTCAAGTGGACTGTTTACAGTACTTTTGAATCGTCAAATGTTTTAAAGAAGCTACCACTGATTCGGAAGTTTGCTCCTACCGAGATGAACCTGCAAGAAACTCGGCGGATAATCTTTAAAAACTATGTTTGGTTGGGCGATGTGTCTTTTTGCGATTTTGTCTCCTAATGATGCTTCGGTTGCGAAGCGAAACTATTGTTGACTTTGTGATAGTGAATGTGTGCAATGCTTGTGCATTGTAGTGGACGTTTTTAGAGCATGCGTTTTATCGAGTCCTGCATGTATCAGGTATGAAAACGGATAATACACTATACGTTTAGCATTGAATATACTCGTATTTTCGATGCTTTATCGCGGATTATAGCAAAATAGCATCATAGTTACTTTCGTATTTGTATATATTCTATATGTTTCGTATTAGTATTTAGTATGTATTTTATATGTTTGTATCAAAATTTTGATTATAGTAATTTATTAAAAAAAAAATTATTATTATCAAAATTTTGATACGACGAGCTGCGTCGTTATCTCGCTTAATTATCTCATACATGTATATTTTACGAAAACACAAGATTAAGTTAAACGCAATATTACAACTGCGTAATAAGATCTTTGTGAAATTTCGCGAGAGCCCCCTTGCGATCCTCAGTAAATACATATTACACGTTCTTACGACAGTATACACGCGGTTGAATTTAATATAATTGGAAAGTACGGTTCGGTACATGCGTGAACTGCAAATGAGATCTTTAATCTTTACTGTGAATATGTTTTAGGTTATATTTTTGTGTTATTTTACTGATTTATTTTTCTTTTTACACATATATTTAGAAAAGAGAAAGACTAAAAAAAAATTAAAAAAAAACACATGTATAAAGGCGGACTTATCCCTAAAAGGGATCTCTTCCAGTCAACCTTTGAGTAATAGAAGGAAAAGGACAAGAATTGAAGAAGAAAGAGAGTGCGGGTCATATAGAGAAAAAAAAGTATACAAATTGAACTATTTAATCTATTAAATAATTTTGTTAAAATGAATAGATAAAAGGATGCTACTAATATATAATTACTTAAGATAAATATTTTCTAATCTGTAACTTGAACACAGAAAGGGAAAGTGATTTGCGGATTGATACTGGTAAATCATTCCAGCTTAACGCCTTAAAAGCTAATTGATCTCGAGTAAGTCAGTGAGGAGCATTTAGGGAAGGCAAGATCTAAGGTATTTATAGATCTAAGCCGGCCGCATCCTACATCCGTCAAGAAGTTGAATCGCTCTTTAAGATATCTGATTATTCTCCTGCCCTTATCATACTCTAAGTGGGGTCGGCACAATCTGTTACAAACATGTCGTCATATGATTTGGCTAGGTTTTACGACCGGCCGCCTGCTTGACGTCAACTTATCTTAGTCGCCTTTTACGACACCTCGGTAAGAAAAAGGGTGGTCTGTTTTATTCAGCTGGATAGCACACCGTGGGTCGACTTACCTTAGTCGCCTTTTACGACACCTCGGTGAGAAAGAGAGTGGTCTATTTTATTCAGCCGGATATCACACGGTAGGTCGACTTACCTTAGTCGCCTTTTACGACACCTCGGTGAGAAAGAGAGTGGTCTATTTTATTCAGCCGGATATCACACGGTAGGTCGACTTACCTTAGTCGCCTTTTACGACACCTCGGTGAGAAAGAGAGTGGTCTATTTTATTCAGCCGGATATCACACGGTAGGTCGACTTACCTTAGTCGCCTTTTACGACACCTCGGTAAGAAAGAGTGGTCTATTTTATTTAGCCTGATATTACACGGTAGGTCGACTTACCTTAGTCTTCTTTTACGACACTTCGGTAAGAAAGAAGGTGGTTTATTCTACTCAACCGGATACCACTAGCGGGTCGACCTACTGTAGTCGCCTTTAACGACACCTCGGTAAGAAAGAGGGTGATACTATTCTATTCAGCCGGATACCACACGGCGTAATAAATTCAAAACCGAATAGTCGTTTATTCATTTTGGCTTTTACAAGCATTTTCGAATTATCAAATTACAATGAAGCTACGACTGTTTCGGAAAGGTGCTTTTAACCAGCAAGAAACTCAGTCACTCTTTTCAAAAATGACTATTTCAATAATGTATTTGTAATTGTTTACAATTGAAAAATTAAAATATAATCTAGGTCGCAATTTAAATCGGAATACAATATTAAATACAAAAGTAATAGTAGAATTATTTTGATATAACCCACGATAAAGTAAATAGGTATTTTTAACTTTAAACTATATCTACACTTATTATAAAACAGAATCCCCAAAAGTTGTCTGTCTATAATGTATGCGATCGATTTTTTTAAAATCTATAGTACTAAACGGATTTTCCCACGATTTTTACTTAAAGGTAGTGCAATTATCCGAAAGCTTTAGTTAAATAATATATTACGGTTTTATGTAAATTGTGCTGAAAAACTCGTGCTTTAAAATGCTTTACTGCGTCGCGTAAATCAACAGAGATACATTAACGTAATGTACTAGAGAATTATACGTCTACACAAATACTTATAGTAAAAGTCCGCGACAGTATAACTCTATCACTTATGGTTAACTCATAATAACTACTTTTATGTTCAAAATTTCAATTGAGTTCACTGTTTTATACGCGGGCGAAGCCGCAGTCATAGAAAATCGAAAATTTATATAATGCTAAATGTAGAGTGGACTATCCGTTTCGTGTAATTTATAAAATTAGACGTTACTTTGCGGAGATCCATAATACAAAAGTAATAATATAATTATTTTGCTATAATCCGCGATGAAACAAAATAGAAAATACGAGTATATATATTGCTAAATGTAGAGTGAACTATCCGTTTCATACCTGATACATGCATGATTCGCAAAAACACATGTATGCTATTTGCATTCTTATTTTTTCTTTTCGATAACAGCACCATTCTCCTGCCCTTATCCCACTCTAAATGGGGCCGGCACAACATGTTATCACATGATTTGGCTACGTATTGTACGACCGGCCAAATGCCTGACGTCAACTTACCTTAGTCGCCTTTTACTGGTATATTCTACTCAGCTGGAAATCGTTCTTTGATAACAGCAATATTCCAAAACATCAGATTTAATGTACATATGTGATGTTTGAACTATGGCGATATAAAAGTGTTTGTAAAAATTTGTTTGAATTAATACCCAATTCAACTTATCTATTAGGAAAAAAAGGTTTGCGATTTTGGTCGTGGAGTCTATCTCCTGATGATGCTTCGGTTGCGGGGCGAAACGATTGTTGAGTTTGTGATAGTGAACGTATATAGTGCTTGTGTATTGTGGTGGCGGTGGTGGAGGTTTGTGCATGTGTTTTTACGAATCCTGCATGTATCAGGTATGATAACCGATTGTCAACTCTACATTTAGCATTATATATATTTTCTATTTTACTTCTTCGCGGATTATAGCAAAATAATGTTATTATTACTTTTGTATTATGGATCTCCGCAAAGTAACGCCTAATTCTATAAATTATTTATCTATTAGGTTAAATTAAATTCTATTATTATAATATCTGGTTAAATTGGAAGTGATACTAAATAAACAAAACGATAATTGGTTTGTTCAGGTAGTATTAGATGTGGTCAGCCAATATTTAATCTGGTAGTTAACTAAATAAATATAACCCTAATATTATTCGGTCTTAAATTGATTTCTGTGGTCGTAAAGCATCATCCTCCTGCCCTTATTCCACACTAAGTGGGGTCGGCACAACATGTTAAAAACAAGTCACATGTTTTAGCGACATATTTTACGAACGGCCGCTTGCCTGATGTGAAATTACTTTAGTCGCCTTTTACGACATCTCGGTAAGAAAGAGGGTGGTCTATTCTACTCAACGCTTCTTGTACTGTATAAAATATTTATTTTTAGTTTTTGTATTGTGTATACTATAGCTTTGTAGTGTACAATAAAGTACATAAATAAATTTAAAAAAAACAAAGCTGGATACCCCACGGGGTTTAACTTACCTTAGTCGCCTTTTACGACACCTCAATAAGAAATGAGGGTGGTCTATTCCATTCAACCGGATACCACATGGCTGTTCTGTGGGTGTAACACAAGCTAACTTTTTAAAACATTAAATCGTATTTTGCCAAGGTTGTTTTTACTTTTTCTTTGCTCGATTGACTTTAAACACGGAGAAAAGAGTAGTTTATTTTGTTTTGTTGAAAATTTGGGTGAACACGACAGTGAAATTCGGAAACTGTTGGTAAACACCGGCAAAGTTCGACAAGTTTCATCACCTGGTAGCTTCGGAATTATTGTTAAGCTTGAGCGCATAAAAGCTTGTAGTTCATCATCATTCTCCTTAGCACTTATCCCACTCTAAATAGAGCCGGCATAACATGTTTTTAAATATTTAAACATATTGTCATCATCATTTCCTTGCCTTTATCCCACTTAGAGTGAGGTAAGGGCAGGAGGATGATGGTGTAAAGAAAAGTTTAAGTAAAGAGAGTTTCTTAGTAATAATGGTGTAAAGACAAAGTGTCACAATGTGTTTCTATTGATTGCCCATTGGCACAGTTGGCAGTTACCCTGCCTTCAGCTCCGTGGGTTGCGGTTTCGATTCCCGCCGAAGACCGACACTTTCTAAAAACAATTTTAACAAATTGTTTTAAATGAGGTTGATCGATTCGATTACCACACGGCGGGTCGACTTACCTTAGTCGCCTTTTACGACACCTGAGTAAGAAATGAGGGTGGTATAATTCTATTCAGCCGGATACCACACGGCGTTTAAACTTTTCTTTACACCATAGTTAAGAAAAAGTAACAGATTTGGTCACCTAAAGGGACATATGAAATTAGAACAAGCATTTTTTTGATGATGTAATAAACAAAACTGTAACGGAATCCTGTTCAATATTTAGTAGTTAGTTAAAACAAATTTGGTATGAGACCTGTTCTATGAAAGTCCGAAAAAAAATGATGCACCCCGAAATTAAATTTATTAAAACTTTTACTTGCGCAACACTAGTTTATAAAGTGGGTCATTTACAGGGCTGCCAAGTTATTAATCGAATTTTTTATATAAAATAAAATTATCACATTTTAAATCTTACTTTTAAATTAACATTTAAGATTAGGAGGATAGGTTCCACGAACAAAATCGTAATGGTGGAGGTGTCTTGCGATACGTGTGGTGACTTTTCCTGCGTGTATAAGTTATGTGATTGTTGCCTGCTCCATACACTTAGCGTTACATATATTCTCTTAACAAACGCGGATTAGAGCAAAATATTTTTATTTGGATGATAAAATAGCCTGTACTTGAAAATCCTTTCAGCTTCATACAGGATTGCGGTTTAATAATGTAAAATTTAATATGTTTAAAAGTTTGACCGCTGAGTTTCTTTCCGGTTCTTCTCGGTAAGAGCAATATTCCGAACCAGTTGTAACTTCATAATGATCCTTGACGAATCAAAAGTGCTTGAAAGAGCTTATTTGGATAAAGATTATTTTGATTCGATTGGATTTGATTATTATAACTTCTTTACTATGGTATTAAGAAGTAACGCCTGCTTCTATAAATCTCTGTAATTAATTTAGAGATATATATCTTCCTGTCCTTATCCCACTCTAAGAGGGGTCGGCACATCATGTTTTTCTCTTCCATTCTGTCCTATCATTCGTCATCTCTGGCGCCACTCTTTTTATATGCATGTCATACTTCACACAGTCCAACCATCTCTTTTTAGGCCTCCCTCTAGGCACATATCCATCCACATTCAAATGTAACACTCGTTTGGTCACATGATTTTCATCCCTCCTCATTACATGTCCATACCATATGTAATTAATTTAAAGATATTTGCTTTAAAACTCCTTACAAGTCTGATTGAAAAAAAAAGTATAATTTTCATAAGTGACAACCCTTGTCAACCTCGCAACATTCGCTGATACGACTTACGTATTTTTTGCGAGACCGTTACAAAGCAATCAAAAGCTACTGTCAGTTTTTTACGTAAATGGAGTACCACCATTCGGAATAATATGTCTTCCGGCTCTGTATTAATACGCCATGTTTAGAACGTTTACACGAAATGAGTAGTTTATTTTTTGTTCAAAATTTGGGTGAACACGACAGTGAAATTCGGAAGCTAACTGTTGGTAAACACCGGCAAAGTTCGACAAGTTTCATCACCTGGTAGCTTCGGAATTATTGTTAAGCTTAAGCGCATAAAAGCTTGTAGTTCATCATCATTGTACTTAGCACTTATCCCACTCTAAATAGGGCCGGCATAACATGTTTTTAACATGTTTTTAAATATTTAAACATATTGTCATCATCATTTCCTTTTTTTTTTTCGAGGGGAAATTCCTGACGAGTACACACACCGCCGAGGGAGGCAGCGATGTGGTTATGTGAGGTTCGCACCCACTAAAACCCCCCGGTGTCCAATCACGCGCTTCATGCGGGAGTTACGGTTCCATTGTTCATATTAGCCGCAACACCGCTGCGTAACCGCCCTAGCAGCCCTCCTCCGATCAGGGAAACCTACGCGTCTCCCACCGCCTCTGGAATGCACCCAGGACACTAGATGCACCCCAGTCTCGACCCATAGTTGAGCGCCGGGTCTCCCGTCACCCGACGTCCAGGATCTCCATCTCGTCGCTGACCGACGGTCGAGAATTGACCGCAGTCACAACTGCAAGTTCTGGCGGGGATGCAACAGGACCCCTCCGAAACCCGCGGCGAATCCTGGCGGGCTTGCAGAGTCTGCCTCCCATCCTGTGCGTTGCTGAAAGACCAGCTCTAGCGCATGACCCACACCAGGGATCGCGCGAACATCGCGAAGCGATGTGGCCAGTCCCTCCACAAAGGTAGCATTCGTTGCTACGGTCAACATTCGAGGTGCAGTTACCCCGAAAGTGACCCTCCTCCAATCATCATTTCCTTGCCCTTATCCCACTTAAAGTGAGATAAGGGCAGGAGGATGATGGTGTAAAGAAAAGTTTAAGTAAAGAGAGTTTCTTAGTAATTATGGTGTAAAGAGAAAGTGTCACAATGTGTCTCCATTGATTGCCCATTGGCACAGTTGGCAGTTACCCTGCCTTAAGCTCCGTGGGTTGCGTTTTTCGATTCCCGCCGAAGACCGACACTATCTAAAAACAATTTTAACAAATTGCTTTAAATGAGGTTGGTCGATTCGATTACCACACGGCGGGTCGACTTACCTTAGTCGCCTTTTACGACACCTGAGTAAGAAATGAGGGTGGTACAATTCTATTCAGCCGGATACCACACGGCGTTTAAACTCTTCTTTACACCATAATTAAGAAAAAGTAACCGATTTGGTCACCTAAAGGGACATATGAAATTAGAACAAGCATTTTTTTGATGATGGAATAAACAAAACTGTAACGGAATCCTGTTCAATATTTAGTAGTTAGTTAAAACAAATTTGGTATGAAACCTGTTCTATGAAAGTCCGAAAAAAAATGATGCACCCGAAATTAAATTTATTAAAACTTTTACTTGCGCAACACTAGTTTATAAAGTGGGTCATTTACAGGGTTGCCAAGTTATTAATATTATTTATCGAATTTTTTATATAAAATAAAATTATCACATTCTAAATCTTACTTTTAAATTAAGATTTGGGATTCGGAGCATAGGCTCGACGAATCAAATCGTAAGTTGGCGGCGTCTTGCGATACGTGCCGTGACTTGTCCTGCATGTATAATGTATGTGATTGTTGCTTGCTTGATATACTTCATTAGATATATTCTCTTAACAAACGCGGATTAGAACAAAATAATTTTATTTGGATGATAAAACACTTGAAAATCCTTTCAGCTTCATACAGGACTGCGGTTTAATAATGTAAAATTGAAAACGTTTAGAAGATTGACCGCCGAATTTCTTTCTGGTTCTTCTCGGTAAGAGCAACATTCCGAACCAGTTGTAGCTTCATTAATAATATTCATACTTAACGATTCAAAAGTGCTTGAAAGAGCTTATTTGAATAAAGATTATTTTGATTTGATTGGATTTGATTATTATAACTTCTGTACTATGGTATTAAGAAGTAACGCCTGCTTCTATAAATCTCTGTAATTAATTTAGAGATATATATCTTCCTGTCCTTATCCCACTCTAAGAGGGGTCGGCACATCATGTTTTTCTCTTCCATTCTGTCCTATCATTCGTCATCTCTGGCGCCACTCTTTTTATATGCATGTCATACTTCACACAGTCCAACCATCTCTTTTTAGGCCTCCCTCTAGGCACATATCCATCCACATTCAAATGTAACACTCGTTTGGTCACATGATTTTCATCCCTCCTCATTACATGTCCATACCATATGTAATTAATTTAAAGATATTTGCTTTAAAACTCCTTACAAGTCTGATTGAAAAAAAAAGTATAATTTTCATAAGTGACAACCCTTGTCAACCTCGCAACATTCGCTGATACGACTTACGTATTTTTTGCGAGACCGTTACAAAGCAATCAAAAGCTACTGTCAGTTTTTTACGTAAATGGAGTACCACCATTCGGAATAATATGTCTTCCGGCTCTGTATTAATACGCCATGTTTGAAAAAGCCTACTTTTCTTTCAGCTTCACATTGAAATTTCAATTATTATTATTAATTTTGTATGTATCTTAAGTTAATTTACATTTTTTATTGTATAGACTGACTTTCGTAGTAGTATGTAGTGGGATAGTCCATGAATTCTTTCTAAGTAAAGTCTAAATAATTGTGATTTTTTTGTTTTGGCATATAACTTCAATGGATCTTAAATTAAATTAAAATTGATATCCGAAAATGATACAAATATTAAAATTTCAAATTTCTTTATACAAAGGATACAATTTTGAAAAATAAATCACTCGCAATATATTCCATGATGATTTGTTTATCTTATCGCGCCGTAATAATGGTTGATCGATAAATCACATTGGGGAAATTGTTATGGATGACTCTCGGTAGATTATCTTTTGGGAACTCGCAGTACAATGCACATGGCATTGTTATCTATACAAATATTATAAAGAGGAAAAATTTGTATGTATGTTTGTAATGTTTTCACACAAAAACTACTGGACCGAAATTCTTTCAACATTGGAAAGCTGCATCTTTACTGAGCAACATAGGCTATATTACATTTTCAAAAAAATAGGGAGCCGTTATAAGTATGTAATAAAAGTAAAAAATAAAATTTACGTGGGTGAAACCGCGGGATATTACTAGTTTATCTCTATAAAGTTAATTGCTGCTACATCTACAAGTAGAGTTTTGGAGATAGTAGAAAGTATGTATTTAATTTAAGTCTGAAATAAAAAGCGACATTTATTCTTGGATTTCAGCATAGATTTTAATTTTATAAATAAACATTTATTTATACCAAAATGTACATGTTATGTATATCTTAAATACTTTGTGTTATCGCACGTTTTTCGGTGAAGCAAAACGTCGTGAGGAAACCTGCATATCTCTAGAGAATTCTGGAGATATGTGTAACCTACCAATCCGCATTGAAGCAGTGTGGTAGCTCTTAGCTCCAATCCTGCTCCTAAAACGGAGAGAAATGGCCTATTCCTAGTAATGGGAGAGTAACAGGCCGCTATTACTACTACTATTATCCCCTGCCCTCCAAAAAACAGACAAAAAGACACACAGGCTGTTTAAAATTTATAGTTTTAGTTTGGATATAGATTTTTAGGTCAAATAGTTGAATTGATTGAATATTTTAACTGGCGCAGTTACAAATGATTTGATTGAGTTTCTGATTTCGGTGTTTGCTGTTGCCAAGTCTGCTGCCAAATCCATTTCAGTGCAATCCATACACCCATCTGCAGTTTGTTGCGATAAAGATAAACGATGGACTCGCTCAATCATATGTGGCAATGCAATGGATTGTGATAGAATCAAGTTTTATAGAACAAACTATATAAACACTGAGATAACTGAAATGTTGAATTCATCATTCTCCTCTAACCTCTCCTTCAACTTCCACCTTCCTTCTCCTTCCTCTGCCTTGTCTCATTCTAAGTGGGGTCGGCACATGTTTTAAACATGTTTTGTCTAGGTATATTATGATCAACCGCCTGCGACGTCAACTTACCTTAGTCTTAATTTATGACACCACAATAAGAAAGAAGTAATCTATTCTCATCTACCGGATACCACACGATGGATCAACTTGCCTTAGTCGCCTTTAACGATACTTCGGTAAAAATGAGGGTGGTCTATTCTTCTCAGCCGGATAATACACAACTGTTAACTCGAAATTTGGCATTATATAAATTTTCTTTGACATGGATTATAGCAAAATAATATTATTTTACTTTTGGAAATTATTAAAATTATAATTTTATTACAGATGTTAAACATTAAGAGACAAAGTTATTCAAATTAACTTGTAAATCAACCTGTAAATGAGGCTTAATATAAACTTCAAAGTTAAAATACGTTTCTCAGGTTTAATTATAAACGAGCCTATAATTGCCGTGAGCTCTTATTCTATCTAGTCGTCTTTATTTTTCTAGTCTAGTAGTTTTTTATCTTAGTTGCCTTTTACGATAACTCGATAAGAAATGGAGGAAGTCTATTCTATTCAGCCGTATACTACACGTCTCTGCTTTCTACGCTTAAGCGTTACCTATATAGATTTTCTTAACAAACATGGATTATAGCTAAATAATTATATCATAACTTTTGTGAAATATTTTGCTATAATCCCCCTGCATTATAACAAAATATTTCACTTTTTTTTTAAACAAAGACCTATAATTACTCTTGCTCTTCATTTCCAAAGTACTGTAAAGTATTTTTTTTTGTTACAGACCTAAAAGCGGTTCAATGCTTTTGTACAGCCGAAAAAAGGTACGATACCGACGCGATGGCTACTGTTGGAAGAAGAGAAAAGACGGAAAGACCACCAGAGAAGACCATATGAAGCTCAAAGTGCAGGGGACTGAGGTATGTGGTTTTTTAAATTCTACCCCGTAGTTTTAAATTACCCCTTGGTACAAGTCATAGAGGAATTCTACTATTTTCTGGGCAAGTAAACTTGTAAACAACTGCTTTTGAATCTAGAAGATCTAGCTAGGTTTCATTCAAAAAATAACCTTTTTTATCCCTGTTTTTGGGCATTGAAAAACTACAAAAATAGGAATAAACAGTAAGTCATAATTGAGCTGACAAATGCAAAGCTGTGACTTCCTAAGGGTAACGCATGGACCTACAAAAGTTTCGAAACCTAATGTTAACGCACACTATATATAATAACACGATATAATAGGAATACCACAATTCCCGTTCCGAGATGCACTTCTCTTGAATGACGAATAAAGACTGACTGTCACTGAAACGTTTTAATAGGAAGACTCAACCGGAAACAACACGTCACAGTGTTGCTACCATTTTAATCAAAAAGGGCGCGGTACTCTTGTTTCATGACTGTGTTGCTATAAAATACAAAGCGGATGTTAATGGCGACAACACTAAGTTCGATTCCCACACCTGGTGATTTTTTATTTTTTTTTATTGTATCTTTAAAATAAATACCGGTCAATAGGTACTTATATGACAAGTAAGAAATACGTGGTATAAAACAAAATGGGTGAACACGAATTATTCGTAAAATGGAAATCAGAAATAGGTAAACCGGCCATATCCGAGACAAGCGCACCTGTTTGCCTAATGTCAGAATGTTTGGGGTGCGTTTTATCTTTTACCTTTTTTAATGTTAAGCGTACAAATGGTGTTTGTGTGTGATAAACAAACTTGAAAAGGCTAGCAGGGTATATAAGGATCAGATATATTCTAATGTAATTTGTGTATCAAAAGAATATGAATTGTTATATTTTTAAAAGCCTTTATTTACAGAGGTTACAATAAATTTGTCGTCAATATAACCTGCTAAATAATAAAAACCGTAATATTAATATATTTAATTCTAGGATAAACTGCTTCCGTCGTGACGCTCTGGAGTTTTTACGCAAAGATCTTAAATTAAAATTAAAATAACAGTTGGTTATAACGACAATGATGTATTGGTTATTATTTTAATATATGTTTTCTTCTTCTCCTCTTCTTTTTAACACTATCAATTTTAAATAGTTCAGTTTTTTTTATTAGTATTATTAATTTTATTTTTATTTTTTTGTTTGTTGTGTTTGGTGTTAAACTGCTTTATTATTTTTCATATTTGTTTGTAAATTAATTGTACACGCCTGTTATGATGTTTATGCTATGTGTCTTATTGTATAAGTGTTTCTTTTATGTTTAATTACCTTAATGCATAAATGTTGTTGGCTTGTCAAATAAAATAATATAAAAAAATAAAATTAAAAAAATAAAATTATTTTGCTGTAATCCGCGTTGGTTAAAAGAATATGTGTATAAGGTATGTGAATGTTGCTTGCTCCATACACTTAGCATTACATATATTCTCTTAAAAAACTCGGATGTCAGCAAAATAATTTTATTGTAACTTCTGTATTATGGAATACCGCCAAGTAACGCCTGCTTCTATGAATCAGCTTTTTTTAACTTATATTGTATGAACGTGGAATCTTGCAAGTTAAATTAGATCCACTTCCCGATGTCCGATTGAACTGAAATTTCACATACTGATTCAGTGCCGATGACAATGCATGTTTATGATAAGCATGACCTGATGATGCTGCCAGGCTTGGCTCCAGACGAGGGAACTCAACGGTTAAGAGATGTAATTTTATAAAATGGTTTTATAACTTGTTTTGAAATAGTTTTATAATGAATAATCATCTTGCTGCCCTTATCCCACTCTAAGTGGGGTTGGCACAACATGTTATAAACATGCTGTCACATGATTTGGCTGCGTTTTTACGGCCGCCCGCCTGACGTCAACTTACCTCTGTCGTATTTTACGACACCTCGGTAAGAAGGAGGGTGGTCTATTCTACTAAACCGGATACCACACGGCGGGTCGACTTACCTTAGCCCCCTTTTACGACACCTCGGTAAGAAATGAGGGTGGTACTATTCTATTCAGCCGGATACCACACGGCATAGTATTATAATGAATTAATGATGACAATAGTAATAATTTGCCCGTTGGCGCTATACCAGTAAACCTGTCTTTGGTTCCATGCGTCGAAGGTTCGATTCTCGCTGAGTGCTTGTGCACAACGCCGCTAACGAAGTTTTCACTTCAAAACACAAAACTAATATAAAAATAGTAAATATTGATGACATGAAGTAAATATTTATGAATATTTAGTAATACGATTTTGGGTCGCCTTAATCCTGTAATGTTAATAGAGTGGACAATTCGTTTTCATATATGATACACACAGGATTCATAAAAACACATGCACATACCAAAAATACAAGCCATATACAAGCTTTACACACATTCACGTAACTCTACAATCGTGTCGCCTCGCAACCGACGCATCATCAGGCGATAGACTAGACAAAATGGAATGTGAATTATAATATTAAAATGCATTTTTGGCCTATGAAAAAATTAACATAAAGAGAAAGTAATCAAAATTATAGCGATGAAATATTGTCAGCAATTTCCTTATTTTCGCGCGTGCGAAACTGGTTAGTCTGCTGACGTCATGACCAGCTGTCAGGCGAATGATATTCAGTAATTTCTGAAAATCAAATATTGTTCTCGATAAAGACCGGGTATTAATGATATTCAATGAATCGAATGACAGAAAGCCTACTATACTATTGAGAATTACTTAGATGATAAGATAGTGTGGATGTAGCTACTCTTCGAACCTGTACAAGACAGTGATGACTAAATGTAATTAGGATTAAGAATTCTATTTTTAAAAGAGCAACCGCCGAGTTTCTTGCTGGCTCTTCTCGGTAGGAACAGCTTTCCGAACAAGCAGTAGAGTTGACGATTCTAAAGAACTTGTTTACAAGTTTATTTGAATAAAGAATATTTTGAATTTTTAATTTAAATGCTGAAATGCTGAATTTCAGGAAAATCGTTGGAGTCGTTACCGAGATTCAGAAAATATATTTATATAGATATTATATGCATGTATATATGTATATAAATATACGTGTGGTATCCGGCTGAATAGGATAGTACCACCCCCATTTCTTACTGAGGTATCGTAAAAGGCGACTAAGGTATATCGACCCGGCGTGTGGTATCCGGCTGAGTAGAATTGACCAACCTCATTTTTTACCGAGGTGTCGTAAAAGGCGACTAAGGTAAGTTGACCCACCGTGTGGTATCCGGTTTAGTAAAATAGACTACCCTCTTTCTTTCTGAGGTGTCGTAAAATACGACTAAGGCAAGTTGACGTCAGGCAGGCGGCTGGTCGTGAAAACGCAGCCAAATCATGTGACAGCATGTTTATAGCATGTTGTGCCGACCCTACTTAGAGTGGGATAAGGGTAGGAGGATATATAGACATACAAGATTAACTCATTTAAATATTAAAGATGGGATACAATAGGATGTTTCACGTAACATATCCATCACATTGTTATGCGATTTACCCAATATCCCCACTAAGCCCGGTAGAGGAAAGACAACAAAAATTTCATTAAGCACCCCTTCAGAAAAACAAATTGCTATTGACCGGTGCCCCTTCGGAACGGTTTGATGAATAAGCAAATGAATCTGTACCAATTAACTACGGCACGGGGCCCACTAATTGGACCCGGTACCCGGTTGTCCGGATACATTTTATTTTGTTACACGGTTATTGAATTCATTATTTTGGACGGGTGTCACTTATACTGTTAATAGTGTTAATGGCGGCTAAAGTTTTTGGTTTACTGGATAGAGGGTATCCCTGGATATCGATGGAAACGTTTGAAAAAAAAAGATATGTGTCTAGTATTGACATGGGTTTTTATAAAAAAAATAGAAAAATCTGGATGGTTTTATTTAATATAAATAAATAATATAAAGCTGAAGTTTGTTTGTGTGTTTGATTGTTTGTACGCGCTAATCTCAGGAACTACTGAACCGATTTGAAAAATACTTTCAGTGTAAGATAGTGCATTTATTGAGAAAGGCTATATATAGGCTTTATAACATCTATAGGAGGGATAGGAGACGAGCAGCTATAAACAATAGTACGAAAACAACAAAATTTAAAGATTTCCTTGCTTGCGCTGAGTAATATGGTACAATATGTTATTAACATGTTGTCACATGATTTGCTATGTATTTTATGACCGGCCGCCTGCCTGACGTCAACTTACCTTAGTAGTATTTTAACGACATCTCGGTTAAAAAGAGTGTGGTCTATTCTTCTCAACCGGATACTACACGATGGGTCAACTAACCTTAGTTGCCTTTTGCGACACTTTGGTAAGAAAGAGGGTGGTATATCCTACTCAACCGGTAACAACACGGTCCCTCAACTTACGTTAGTCGCCTTTTACGGAGGTGTCATCTCCATAACAAATGAGGGTGGTCTATTTTACAAAGCCGGATACCACACTTAAAGAACATATTAAAAGTAAAATCAATATATCTAAAGTTTTAATTGCTTTAGCTTTAAAAGGACACCTACAATCTATTTTATGGCGTTCGTTTTGTATTCAAAGGGTACAATTTAACAGTTAAATGTACCGAATTCTATTATTCAGTACGAACACTTTTTATCCAACCAACCAGTGACCTATGCTTGCAAATAAAGCCAAAAGAGGTGCCATTAAATTTTAGTTAGGGTCTGGAAAACAAAATTTAACGCTACCGTAAATTCTAAGACACAGTCGCTTTAAAAATTAAATCCGTTCTTTGAATAACGGAAATAAACGTCAGTGCTGCCAACCCCAAGAAAGTAAAAAACAGCAATAACAAAAAAACAGTAGGTAAAGTAAAAAAGGTAGATTTCGTACTTATATAATATCTACTTTTATTATTGACCAGGAGTCATAATATATTATTATATTAATCAAAATATATTAAAAAATATTTTCCTCTTTAATGGTAAACATGAGATCTTTTTTAAAATCTATACCTATAGTAATATAAAAAGCTTAAGAGTTTTTTTTTGTTGAACGCGCTAATCTCGGGAACTACTGGACCGATTTGAAATTTTTTTGAGTGTAAGATAGTACATTTATCGAGATAGGCTATAGAAAACAGGAAAATTTAAAGCTTTCATGCGTGTGTTAAGTAAACAGTGACAATTGTTCAACCATCTCTTATAATTAACTTACTATAACTACTTTTATGTTCAACATCTCAATTCCGGAAAAAAATTGTGACATACTGATTTCCATGCGGTTCACCAAAACATGTCTGTCTGTATATATTCAATTTTCACAAAACGGATTTTTAGGTGGTTTTTACTGATAGATGGTGCAATTCTTCCGGAAGGTTTAGGTCAATGCTACATTATGATTTTATGTAAATTGTATTGAAAAAGTCGCGCGGTTGTATGCAAGTCTGCTGGGAGCTTTTGTGGCATGCGCCGCGTAAACAATTAAAGATACACTGAAGTAATGTACTAGAGAATTGTAGACCTAGAAAAATACTCTCTACCTCTTATTATTAACTCTTATTATTAAGATTTCCAATCGAACTAAGCAGCAAGGTTACGAATAAAGCAAAAAATAGGCGCTGTGAAAACAGCAAATCTATTGTTAAAATACTAAGGTTGGTAACACTAAACGCTGTGAAATCCTTGTACACAATTCATAACGCTTAACTTGTGGTGTGGGCGTTTTAAAATCAAATATAAACTGTTAAACGGTGTAATTCATGGCTGGGTTTTTTCGGTGTTGGTATCAGGCACGCTATTGTTTTGTTAGTTTAGAATTCGGACAATTAAGGGAAGGTGGATGTACCTACCCTAGGTGGGGCTAGATTATTTTGTCTTTTTTTTTGTTTCTCTTTTTTTATTTAAATTACCGAGCAAGCTAGGTCAATCAAGTACTTAAGAACAATTTTAGTAATTTTAAGTAATAGTTTTATAGTCAATTATGAATAAAACAGCAAACCGGCGCCGCAATTTAACAGTAAGGTAACACTAATAAACGCTGTGAAATCCTTGTACACAATTCATAACGCTTAAGTTGTGGTGTGGGCGTTTTAAAATCAAATATAAACTGTTAAACGGTGTAATTCATGGCTGGATTTTCTCGGTGTTGGTATCAGGAGGCACGCTATTGTTTTGTTAGTTTGGAATGGAGCCAATTAAGGGAAGGTGGATGTACTCGTGGTGCGACCTTGCTCAGGTATATCACTATTATCTTTAGTTCTGTCGACATCTGTTGTTGCGGAGATGTTCAATATTACGTCGTTATATACTGTATGCTGAAGTTTATTTATTTTTAAATAGTTATTATCACATAATACACTATCTTATTTTGTGGTTTCAAATCTAGCCGCATATTCCTCAGCGCTTTTAGAGACAGCAATATCTTAAATAAATCATAATCTTTTATATTTAAATGAGTTAATCTTCTAATAACACTAAATTTTTAATTTCAACTCTCACATTATTTAATTTATATCTTCGGCGTTATTTAAATTTAATAACACACCAACACTTCTAATGACATTTATTACGTAGGTTTTGTATTCATTATTGGCCGTATCCCACAACATGTTTAAACATGTTGTTACGTGATTTGCTTTTTACGACACCTCGGTGAGAAATGAGGGTGGTCTATTCTACTCAGCCGGATTGAACACGACGGATCGACTTACCTTAGTCGCCTTTTACGACACCTCGGTAAGAAATGAGATTGGCCTATTCTACTCAGCCGAGTACAACATGGCGGGTCGCTTTACCTTAGTCGCCTTTTACGACACCTCGGTAAGAAAGAGTGTTGTCTATTCTACTCAGCCGGATACCGTAGGGCAAGTACGAAATCGCGAGTACATCTTTTAGGTCATAATCGAGAGAATAATAAGTTAACTCGGATTTAAAATATATGGAGCGAATTCCGCTATGAAATTTTATTTAGGAACCGGAACGCAAAACTTCAGTTAAATAAATCGTCCTATAGCACGTTTGTTCAGTTTAAAAATGAGACTTTAATAGCACAACAATTAAGAATAACAGAAAAATATTTGCTTTAAATTCTTTTGTACACAGTTCATAACGTTTAAGCCGTAATGTGGGCGTTTTGGAATCCAGTTAAAAGGCCTAATTTACGGCGGTGGGTTTTCTCAGTAGAATATCAGAGAGTACACTGTTCTGGCCTTAGTTTGGAATCGTGCCAATTAAGGAAAGGTGGGTAAGAAATAATACGGTCTTGCTTATCATTTTTAGAGTCAATTCACTAGATGTACGCAAGGAAACTGGTTATATTTATCTATTCAAAGTGTACAAAATAGTTGTCTGCCAGTACAATCCATACCACACAAATTGTGATAGAATTATTTTGAATAATTTATAGAATTAGGCGTTACTTTGCGGAGGTCCATAATACAAAAGTAATGAGAATATTATTTTGATATAATCCGCGATAAAAGAAAATATGTGTAATGCTAAATGTAGAGTGTAATATTCGTTCTCATACCTGATACATGCAGAATTTGTAAGAACTCATGCACTACCCGACACCGATAGCACAACAATACACAAGCACTGCACACATTCACCACCACAATCTCAACAATTGTTTCGCCCCGTAACCGAAGCATCGTCAGGAGATAGACTCCACGACAAAATCGTAAAGCAAAATCTTTACGATTTTGTCGTGTTATCCACGTTTGAAGAGAATCTGTGTAATGCTCAGTGTAGGAAATAGGCAACGTTGACATAGCTTATACAGAACCAGTATAACATTTATGTATAATATAAATTTATGGGACAATTAAACACACACACGGTCGTCCGTCCCCAAATAACGTAACTTAATACTTGTGTTATTGGTGACAGGCAATAGGTACATATATACATATGTAATTTTAAATACATATTTAGATACACATATACAGGCAGACTCGAAGAACTAACAAATTATTTTTATAAATAACTAGTGGCCCGCTCCGGCTTCGCACGGGTATAAAATATATAGCCTACCTATGTCACTCAGTGAAAAAATTATTAAAATCTATCCAGTAGTTTTGTTTTATTCATTACTGCCCGTCGCCCACACGCGTTAAATTTGTAGTAAAACAATCGCCTTTCCCTATACCATGAAGATTCCCTGCTATCTTTGGAATATCTAAATTCATATACCTACTACATTTTTACTTATTTACTTTTACATTTTCCCTAAGTATTTTATTTTTACAAATTATCAACATAATTGTCAAATTTTTTACCATACTTTACCAAAGACAAAATTACGTTTAACTGTCATCTATGTTTTGTATTCCACTGACATTTGCTTTTTGTTATTCAATGTCATAGTCGTTTTTGTTATACCACGTTTTATAGTGACTTGACGGGATAAAATAAATGCGGTCGAACGGGATAAAAAGCATCCTATGTCCGTCTCCTGGTTCTAAGCAACCTCTACACCTATTTTCAGCCGAATTGGTTTATCCGTTCTTGAGATATAAATAGTGTAACTAAGACCAACTTTCTTTTATATATATAGATTTGTTCGATCGAACCCGCAACCCGCGGGGCTGAATGCAGGCATTGTCAACTGCGCCAATGAGTTATTCGATACTATACTTTACTTTTGAAGACTTGTTCGATTAAATTCTACTAAAAGCAATTTATACTAAACATTTCAAAGCCGTTTATACAAATATGTAACGCCGAGTTTAAAAATAATAATGTAATAGCTCGTGAAGAGAATTTAGTTCAACTTTTTCACGTGCAATTTGGATTGTATTTGAAGGGCTCGAATTTGGTTCTTGGAAAATGATTTTCTGTAATTTTATTACTTATTGTAATTGCCGTATAATCGGCCAGTGTATATGTAATACTATAGTATTGTATAATCCGGCAGTGGTAAATTTTTTATATTCTTACAACTATCTTTAATATTTAAATGAGGGAACAGGCGATCTTGAGAGGTGAAAATACCTAGGATCGAACCCCACCTGCCCTATTATTTTTTCATTATTGTTTTTTTTTTTTTTTAATTTTTTTTACATCATTTTAAAAATTACAGAGCAAGGCTAGGCCACCCAGTAGTATTTATTGGCGTAAAATAAGTGCTCTGTATGTCAAAGGGTGCGACCTGGGATGTTGAAAATTGAGTAATCGTAACAAAAATTTAGATTTCACAACGTTATCCTTTTATACAAACTCTTTTCATTTTAATGATGTAGTACCAGGATGATCTAGCCTTGCTCGGTAATTTAAAAAAAAAATTACAAAAGCAAAAAAGATAACAGAGGCTTGATCCAATGTATTTCTTAATTCTTAAGTCCGTCCGTTCCCCACTGAGCTATTACAACTTTGTAATTAACAGCGAAATTACTATTTTTAATAATTTTGCAATAGTTTTTCAGAAACAAAAACCGCCTTTTTCAAGATCTTTTATTATCTGAGTTAAATTTATATAAACTGTTTCTTTTTCTCTATATTATTTCTCTTTCTTCTTCAATTCTTGTTCTTTTCCTTCTGTTACTCAAAGGTTGACTGGAAGAGATCCTTTTTAGAAATAAGTCCGCCTTTATACATGGGTTTTTTTTATTTTTTCTTTCTCTTTTCTAAATATATGTATAAAAATAAATAAATAAATAAATACAATTGGGCCCAAAGATATCCGTTTCCTTAAAAACATTATCACTTAAATAATAAAAAAAGATTTTCAACGTGAATTTTATCAACGCTAATAAAAATTAAAACATCACACTACGAAAGTAAATTGGCCCAGAAACGCGTAATTCTTGCTGCAAAAAAAAATTGCAGCCCAATTCACCGAGCCAGTGCAAAAATAAAGTAGAAATGTATTGTTCCTATAAATATTTCGTCCGCCAATAATTTTATTGGATTAAAAATTTACCTATCGCATATATCCGCGTCAATTTGTGGCAGCTATAATAATGGGGGTAGAATGGTCGTCTGCTTTCGACTTGGCTTTTGAAATGACGATCCCTGTACTTGTATTATGGTGATCATAGGATGCACTTTTATGGTGGATGTGTATTTTTAATATTTCATGTCATTTAATTAGTATAATACAATTCATGGAGTTCGAATTGCTAAAGGTAAATATTTTGCTTATAGTTATTGTTAGGTAACTATTTTATAACAAACGACGATATTTCTCCTTTATACTTATTCAATAAATAAAAAAACAGTTTCCCCAAAGTCAATTCATTTACTCTTTCGCAACAACTCAAAGAATGACACATAAAAATATGACAGCCACAATGCTTTTTCATATTAATGACCAACTCTATGAAGGAGGTTGTATTAAAAACACGTTGTAACAATTTGTAAAAATTGCCGTGTCGTCACCTCATTTCTTACCGAGGTGTCTTAAAAGGCGACTAAGGTAAGTTGACCCACCGTGTTGTATCCGGTTGAGTAGATTAGACCACCCTCTTTCTTACCGAGGTGTTGTAGAATACAACTAAGGGAAGTCGACGTCAGCCAGGCAGCCGCTCGTAAAATACATAGCCAATCATGTGACAACATGTTTATAGCATGGAGGGCCGATCCCACTTAGAGTGGGATAAGAGCAGGAGGATGATAATGTTATTAATAACTTATTTAATTGTGCCAAACACACTTTTAAAGATTATTCAATTTCCTGCTTGCAAATTGCGCTAATTTAATTATATTCTGAAACAAAAATATACCGCTTATTTCAAGCCATACCTCAACTTATTAAAATTGGGCTCAAAAGTACCCGTTTCCTTTCATGTTCCACACACATTTCATATCAAAATATATTTTGGAATACGGTGCCGGTGTTAGAATTTGAATTCCGATATAGATACTGTGTCATTGAAAACAATTGTCAGAATCGGTCAAGTAGATCCAAAGCATTTGTTTTCCATCCGATATCTGCGAGCCCTGGCGGAGCGCCAACTTACCTCGTTACGTAAACAACCCGCCCCGTATCGGCGTTTGGTGGATCGGCCGTGGTCTTGACAGCTTTAGGTGTGGATCACGCTTGGCTTAAGTTATTTTTTTTTATAATTGTACTGAAATTTATTGTATCGATACCGACAGGGAAAGATTATACTTTATTATTTAATTACTTGCTGAAACTTCAAAACTTGAAACTTCAAAAAAAAAAATGATCGGGTAGGTGGGGCTCGATCCTAGATATTGTCATTTCTCGCGACCACCCGATCCCCGAATAATCTACGCTTTTTTCTTGACATTTAATGGCAAAAATAAAGATAAGATTGATGATTATTTTTATACCAATTGTATAAAACCAAAACTCTGTCTATCCGTTACGCTTTCATAGCTGATTGGCTGGAGCAATATTGATGTAATTTTGTGCGATTGATACTTAAATACCGGGCTAAATAATCATTCTCTAGCCCCTATCCCACTTTAAGTGAGCTCTCTACAATATGTTTTAAACATTTTGTTACATGTTTTGGTTAGGCATTCAACGACCGACCGCCTGCCTGACGTCAACTTACCTTAGTCACCTTTTACGACACCTGGGTATGAAATGAGCATGGTCTATTCTAGTCAGCCATATACCACACGGCTAGTCAACTAACTTTGATCGCCTTTTACGAAACTTGGGTAAGAAGTAAGCATGGTTTATTCTACTAATCGTTTTTCTAATAAAAAACCGTTTTAAATCTAAAGTATAGTATAATGTAAGTAAATCTAAGAGGCGCAGTTAAAAACAAATAAAGTAACGGCCTGTTAATATCCCGTTTTTGTAGAGAAGGAAAGCGCAGCTTTCCCAAAGTAAATATTAAAAGGATAAGAAACCAAATAATGTTATTTAATCACTGTCAAAAATAAGTATTTTAGTTTTATTTTGTATTCCTTTGCTGATACCATTTTTGTGTATTGTTATATAAAATAACTGAATATCTAACATTTTATTATTGAATTTGTAACTGGTTGCTTGTCATTCATAAAACAATTGACAAGCAATTAGATTTTATGTCAATGACACTGACAAGTAACTTAAACATCGAGTTTAGGTTATATCACTGATAAAATATTAGTGACCTTAATATATAAATTATACAATAACATTTCATGACTTTATTTTAACTTATATGTATTGAAAACTTGTATTTAATGTCAGAGAACATGAACATGAACTCTTGTTCATTATTTTATTTCAAATTATTGAAAGACTTATAAGGATATAGTCCTCTTTCAGGCAATGGTGAAATTACTTATTAAATTAAATCAATTCAAAACAACAAATTTACATCATATACAATAAAAAACAATTTCATAATCAAAAATATAATTTAAATAAAAGTAAGTAACAAAAAACAATAATTATTACTACGATTATTGTTTCTTTTATTTTTTGCCATTAATTCTGTTAATGAGCTAATTTTGTATATTTATATATTATCTGATATTCGGAAACGGCTGCAATGATTTTCATAAATAATATTTAGTGGGTTTCGGGTACGATAAATCAAACGCTAGGATTAATTAAAAAAAATAGTTTTATTCCTGTTTTCAGACACTGAAAAACTGATACAATATTGAAAACAAAGGTTAACTACGCTTTCACTCGAAAAATCATAATGGCGCTGATTTTGCTAAATTTCATCTATGTTGGTTCAGCCAATATTGTAATTGACCATGAATACGCATTTATACTATTAGTAAGGATAAGCCCCTGATTTTATTAGACATATAATTATTCTAGTTGATTTGTCACCCGTCTATCAAAAACATAACATTATCTTGAATAGTTACGTTCTAAAGTAAATAGGGCGTGATTTTAATAGGCAGCTAAGAAATATATATGAAATCACACCGTCCAATGATCACGAATGAACGTACGTTCGTTCTGTACCAGGTCCATTCAAAGAGACCTATGCGTGAGGTGCTTGAATATTTCACCAGACCTTTTTGACATTCACTCGGCCAAAAGGAAATTTAAACCGGAAAACACTCACCTAGTACCAATTTTTACCCCCAAATTGTTTAGGATATTTAGAATTGTTTGGGTAGTTTTAAATTCGACTCGATTTTTCTAGAATTTTGCATAAAAAAAGTAGAAAAAACTTTTATAGATGCAGTCGTTACTTTGCGGAATTTTGCTATAATCTGAGCCCGTTAAGAGATTTTATTTAAATTTAATTATGTCTGTCACATATAACACAAGTAAATAAACTTTGGGAACAAACGATCGTGTGTGTAATTGTCCCATATATTTATTTGTTACTAGCAATCGCGAGCGGCTCCGCCCGCGTTGAAACATTATTACCCTAACTTTAAAAGTTAGACATGTGCTGTTGCGGATTTTTATTTAGAACTTTTAGAGGGAAACAATTTTGTAATGCATGATTTTTGAATAACGTTCACCGTTCAATTAGCTCACATAAGGAAAGCTTTAAATTTTGACGTTTTCGTAATATTTTTTATTACTGCTCCTCTCATATTCATCTTAGCGTATATAGCCTTCCTCGATAAATGAACTATCTTACACTCATAGAATTTTTTAAATCGGTCCATTAGTTCTTGAGATTACCGCGTTAATACAATCAAACAAACAAACTCTTCAGCTTTATATATTAGTATAGATTTCCAAAATTTCGCCAATATTGCTTCGGATTAATCGTTACTTCGATTCTTGACAGATTCTTGTTCTTTATTGTTAAGCCAGTTAAATTTATTAACCCTTAAGTAGTGAAGAATCGTAGTTAGTGAATCGAAAATTTCACTACGTGCTTGTATTTAACGGACCTACGTGGCGTTCAAGTATCTTCATTAAAAGTTGAGAGTGTAGAGGGCAAGCGTTGAACTAAATATATTCCCGTTAACTAGGAAAAAGAACCGTTTAGTGGACCATTACATGAGAAATTCATTATAATACATATATCATATATTATAATCTATATTTAAACTTATTATTAAACAAAGTCCCCAAAAGTTGACTGTCGCTATGTCATCGATTTTCTCAAAATCTAGACTTATGCTTAATAATATGGGTCCTTATTCTCGTCATTTTCACCAGCCTACGACACCTCATGATGATAGGACAATCCATATAACAATAACCATATCTACTTAATCTTTTAAAATCACGCAAAATGGAAATCATTGACAGTCCAATGTATAATAAACCAATCGATGAAGGAATTGCACCACGTATTCGTGACACGCACGCGATTGTTCAGTATTTTGTTGAGGATTACACCAATACTCAGTTCATTTCTTCGTCTTGTTAAACCGAGGGTCTTCTGCTGCTTTTTATTTAAACTGCTTGTGTGCTGTTAGTGCAGGTTTTTGCAGCGTCACCGGGTGGAAAAGGCTATATGAAAGCATCTTCGACGTTGAGAAATGTGGAGACTAAAGTACAAAAACTTTATTAACGACGAGGAACGTCGTCCTAAGGGTGCCTTTTGTGAGACCGGACCATGGCTTAGAAAAACTCGTAGTGGAGAGCTGGTGGTAGGACTGTGATTAGTCTTCACGCTGTCGGGAGTGTTGCAAGAAACCATGGCAGCCCAACGTCAGAAATTTCGATCTGAATTTCGAGAAATTTCGATCGACTGTAAGACTTAGGTCTCTTCAAGAGATACGAGCTTGATTAGCTTGGATATTTTGCTTTCCATGACACTTTTGAGTCTATCTAAGTTATTTGAAAACGGTACATACATACAAATAAATTCAAGAACGTTTACCAAAGCCTTTATTTGTGATCACATACATAGTCAATACCTGCATATCTATTGAGAATTCTAGGGATATGTGCAACCTACCAAACCGCATTGGAGCAGCGTGGTAGGTCTTAGCTCCAATCCTTCTCTCCAAAAACATGTGGGATAATAACAGGGCGTTACTTAATTACTTACATAGTCAATATAAATTCTAATTAGGTTAAGGCCACCTATTACTAAAATTAAAGCAATTTCGCTTATTCTCACACTTCATACTGAATCTCACTCATAATTTTCCAAGTGTTTTGATCTCGATTACCGCAGATCTATGACACCTTTACGTCTCAACTTGGAAGCTAGATAAACAGATATTTGGATTGCAGCCAATTCAGGACACTCAGTAGGAAATGTCACGTGAACTCACACTCAAAATAACATTTCGCAGAGAATACTCGAGCAGGTGCACGGACGAAAGAAGTTTCGCCACTTACGGATGCAGATGCCTTTTTAAATTCGCAGCCGAAATGATTTATGTTTCGCAACACGTATTACGTTCTGACGTTGATCGATGAAGTTTTTGGTAGTTTAATTAAATGTCTTGCTCTAATTTCTTGATGGTTGAAGTTCTAGTCATAATGGTGTAATTAATCTTTTTATGTGAAGGTTGTTTCTGATTTTTGGCTGATACATTTACTTAAGATGTTAATAGGTTTTACGGAGTTGTTTTGTTATTGTTCTTTTGATGTAATTGTTTTTCTTCATTACCGTCTATATTTATATCTGTATCATTATTAAATAAAAGATATTGAACTTGATGAGTTTGAATATGTGCTTATTAAAATTGACAATTCTGGCAAGCACTTTAAATTATTTTTTTTAAGTACTGGTATTATATAATTAACAACAGTCTTGATGACTTACCTGATTAAATCAATCATAGTATTATATAAAATATATTAAATACTTGAAACTATTCGTAAGTTTACAAATATAAATATTTAGTATTTTTTTTACTGTAACGGGACATAATAGCAAACCAATTTGCAATTCTTCTATCGTAATAACTGATTTGATAAGTGTTCCACTAATACAAACATCTCTCATTTTGATTATTTCAAAATCATTTATTGTTAGTAGAAATTAAATAATATAAATTTAAAATATACTGAAGTGTTAGCATAAAATATTTTATAACCGTTTGTGATATGAATAAATCTGATAATAATTTATCTCTTGCAATTTTAATAGTAGAAGAAATTGAAATAACTATGATTGATCAAAATAAGTGAGCCTGTGATAAATTATGCCAACTACTAGCTTTGACTGCAAGTTGGAGTACGTGACTTAAGGGCGCTGTTGAGAAGTCGTCTAGCGCAGAAATTTTGTATTAAATTGTACACTTCAAATATTTCTAGCAATGCCGAAAACCTAACAAATTTTAAATTGAACGTTGCGGTTTTTAGATTATTTGATGATGATTTGATAAAAGAATATATCGCAAACGGTATGGTTAATTGATATTTGTTGCTTAATACTGGTGGTTTGCATCTGATATTAAGCCTTTAAGTAGTTGAATGTTGTTGAATGTTAGGTTTTCTCTATTGTGGTTGCGCTTAGTGTCTGTATTAATCTTCTTTAGGTACTATTCACTGTTTTATCGATTTGTTACTGACCCGTCGAGCCGTGTTCAATATTTGTTTTACTGTAGTATCTCTGGTTAAGCTGGACTTAAGCCTAGCATTGTGCCTTTTTAATTTTATAATATATCTAATTCGAATGCAATAGTCTATTTAAAATACTTTTAAATATATGGCATATTTAAGATCGGTTGCGTTAGTTCAATTTTCATCTTTATTTACAAGAAATATGTTAGATAAAGTATGGATTATCTATATTTACTTAAACTAATACACAACACTCTATTTTTTTCCTTTAGAAGTACGAGTATTTTAACAGTGGGATTTGTTTTAACAGTAAGATTATCTAAAATAATATTTTTGTATGATATTTTTGATTCATTTAAGGTGTCTTTGCATATTTGCTACTAGTGAACTAGAAAAACAGTATTTATTCTTTAGTTGTTGTGTCAATTTCTTCAACAGTATCTTAGCAGGCACTTATGTAATCGGTGAAGTTTAGTTACTTTTATATAAATTACAGAAAATTACTTCGATTTTATATTGAAGCTTCTATTCAATTTCCTGAAGCTGTTTTTGATATTATACTTATATGTACAACTAATTCTCAAGACACTCGGAATAGCAAAGATCCGTGGTAGAAACAGACACAGCAATGATTGATTAAAATAAGGGAGCGTCTGATAAATTGTACGAAATAGTGGTGTTGACTGGCAATATACGAGACTGTGGGGTGTGGTTGAGTATATTATGTAAGAACAATGTACAAGGATATTTTCAAATCGGATATAATCCCTTATCACTACCTAAGTTATTGATTGTATTAACAAAAATTGGGTTCTCCAGTCGATAACATTTTAAATGGCAGATAAGTGGCTGCCATATCGAAGTCAGTCGTTTTGAACGTAGATTTAATCGGACTATTAAAAGTCATGCATCTATGTCGTGCTGAAATATAAAGACACTATACTCTCTTGTTGGGTAGTTCTTGTCTATTGAGGTTTATATTTGTTTATAACGTAGGTGTATATTTCATTCAATTATATAAAATATATTTGTATTATTGCTATAAGTTAGTTTGTTACTCGTATATCTGTCAAGCCATTACATATTCTATATCCTTTTTCTACATTTACTTATTAATGAATTGCGCTGTTTAGGACTTTTCTCATTATTCTTCTTAATTGTACTCTTTATTCTATTTATTCTACTTTTTAGCCGATGGCTACAGTATACGGCAGACTTTATCTTGTCTAACAATTTTCACTCCATAAGATCTTGTGTCGCTACCATTCCTTTTGAGATTGTCCACATAATTATAGGAGATAATACAAATAGCTTGTTTTATTTGCTTTTTATTGAGCTTTGAACAACAATTGTTAGAACTATAACCAAAAAATTAGAAAGCCTGATGAAGACTCATACAAGATGTCTCAAACAATTGTCATATATCGCTGACTATTACCGGAATCACCCACGATGCTATCAATTCAATCGGTATGCTATAGCAAAAAGCATAATGGCATCGATCCGATAGAACAATACGCCCACTGTCAGCTCATTTGGAGACCCAATCGTATAGATAACCTATAAACCTGGCAAATAGATGGATCTAAATCGGTTGAACTGCCGAATCGTATTTTGTGAGGCAATTCGACCCAATAACCAAGTCTGGAGTGGATTTTTCGGGGATTATTTCCGGAAACCGATATTTGATGTTTCGGTATAAGGCGAAAAGCGTAGGAAGTTCCTGACGAATTTAGTTATCTTTAAATTTAGTTAATGGCAAGGAAATTGATACAGGTTGCGCAATTCAAGCAAGTTGCGATTAAAACTTTATGACTACCTACCTACTCTTTATATCGTAGCAAGGTGACTTAAAATCCCTTTTTTTGTGGGAACGGACATATCCAAATTAAAAAGTAGGTACTACTATAAGACTATAAGAAAATGTTTGAAAGATTGACCGCTGAGTTTCTTGCTAGGTCTTCTCGATAGGAGCAATATTCAGAATCAGTTTATTAGGCATATAACAGAACGCTTTATTAAACATATGGATCCTTGACGATTCAACAGGATTTTGCGAAAGCTAACTTGAATCAAGATTATTTTTTGGGAACTGGAAAAAATACATAGTTGAGGATATTTTAATACCAAAGATTATTCGAAGTCGTGGGTACAGTCGTGGCTACTTTTATTATAAAAGAATAAAGAATTCAGTCCTTAACTGTATCTGGTCGTAAATTTTGATTTTTTCAGCGCCATTAATTTTCTCAAAACACGCTCAAGTTCATACTTTGGGCCAAACAATAATATCTCAACGAAAATCAGCTCGTGAGTGAATTAGGATTTTACGGCTCCATCCGATCCGTGTATGTGATTTTAATCACATAACCGCTCGTCTATGTTATAAATTTTATTACAGGAAAATTCTGTAATGAACCCTGTTGGGGATAAGACGCTCGTTGAAGATGGGAAATATTATGAAAGGGAAAATTATAAAGGGGATGGAGTTTCTTGTAAAAGTTTGTTTGAAGCGTATTTCTAAGGGTTTCAATGTTTAATTATACAATGTGATTTCGTTTCGTAATGTAGGTTTTTAAGTAACTAAGTGTCCAGCCACGCATTGCTGTGGCTCAGTCTGATTTCGAATTCCCTGCTAAATAGACTCAACAGTTTGAAAATGATTTATAGAATTAGGCGTTACTTTGCGGAGATCCATAATACAAAAGTAATAATAAAATTATTTTGCTATAATCCGCGATGATCCACTCCATGAATCCACTCCACATTTAGCATTATATATATTTTCTATTTTACTTCATCGCGGATTATAGCAAAATAATTTTATTATTACTTTTGTAGTTTGAAAATGCTTGGATCGCCACTAAACTTTACAGGATTAGTCACTAAATTTCTTTAAATCGGTTAAACCGGAGATTATAAAAGGACATACGGACAAACATTCATATATCTATTAAGAACATAGTTAATATTTACTATAGTTTAAGGATTCTCTTTAATTTTTATTTATAAGTGGTAATACTTATTAAAGTTAAGGGGAAAATTGATAAAATGCCCATAAGACCTGTCGTATTGAAAATATTGAAAATATTTTAGGCAATGAAAAAAAACGGATGAAAGAAGAGTGTATGCAATTTTTTTTCCCTATAATAAAATACATCACAATGGAAGTACTTTATTGTAGTCACAATCTAGCCTTAAGGCTAATAAGCAACTTAATTTTAACCTAAGCTTATAAATTAACTTATATCTAAAAACAGGTCCAATGACTTACCTTAGTCTTTCTTACTATAGGAGACACTTCGTTGTTGTGTTCTTTTAGTGTGCAAATGAGATGAGAATGTTAAGGTGGATATGTCGTGTGACAAGACTGGATAAAATACGAAACTAGTATATAAGGGACGTCTGAAAGTTGCCTCCATTATAGAAAAGACGAAAGGTGCAAGATTAGGATGAGACCAACATATAATGAGGAGGAATGAACATCATGCGACCAAGCGAGTGTTAGATATGAATGTGGATGGATATGTGGTTAAAGGAAGGCCTAAAAGAGATAAGGAAGTATGATATGAATATAAAAGGAGTAGCGTCAGAGTTGAATAATAAGAAAAAAAGATGAAAAACATGTTGTACCGACCACACTTAATATAGGATAATGGCAGGAATGATGACTTATGTAACACAAAAAATGTTGTGTTATTTTTATGTAGGTATTTTTTAGGACATATATCCTAAAAAAAATAGATAAAATGCAAATTAAAAAAAAACCATAAATTTCGTACACAAAGCCGTTGTACAATCGTAAAGTATTTGAAACTGCGAAAAAAATTCAAACGTTTGACCTCTTTTAAATCGTAAAGGCTACGCGCGGTCGTGAATAAAAATTTGAAAGTATAACGTTTGTCTGTGGTCAAAGTTCGCACGTGCATGCCACTTGTACGTAGTCACAACGTGTAGGCGTGCTGAATAAAATTATTCTGCGATCAGTTTGAAACGTACGAGGTCCAAGTTATAAAACAGAGCGATATAAAACGAAAGTTCGAGAAAATTCTATATTTATTTTATACACCATCATCGTCCTGCCCTTATCCCACTTTAAGTGGGGTTGGCACAACCAATTTTAGTTGTGCCGCATTTTAGCTTAGTCGTATTTTACCTCTGATATAAAAAGTGTAGTCTATCCCGGCAACCAGATACCACACGGGGGTCAACTTACCTTAGTCGCCTTTTGCAACACCTTGGTAATAAAGTGGGTGGTCTATTCTACTCAGCCGGATACCACACTGTGGGTCACCTTACCTTAGTCGCTTTTTACAACACCTCGGTAAGAAAAAGGGTGGTCTATTATATTCAGTCGGATACCACACGGCATTATTTTATACTACAACGATATAATTTATATCAAATCAAATCCTAATACATTTATCGTTGACAGGTGTATACAAAAGTATAATAATTGTCTCTGGTTAGTAGTTACAACGGCTGCAGCTGCGACTTTTTTAGCGTTATTTCCTACTTCCGTAAGTGTAAAAGTAACCTTATTTCTTTACGAATAGCTTTATTTTGACAGTTTAATTTGGGTCACCAACCCAAATAGACAAAAGAGATGTATTTCCCTTTTACAAACTTATGTTTTTTTTTCGTATATTAAATTGTCAACTGACATAAATTAACTATATAGTTGTGTGACTTTAATTTTCAAAATTTTCATATGAGGTTTCATGTGAGTTTATAATTATATAATTTTAAGTTATACTAATATTATAAATGCGACAGTATGTGTGTCTATCTGTTACAGGACTAATCCGTTAGAGTAATATTGTAGAAAATTAAAACATTTAAAACTTATATAGCGGACTCACATATAAAATAAAAAATTCTTGTTATTCCTTCAGTAACCGAAAAAACATAAAATTAACTGAATCGATCATAGTTTCGGGTACAGAGTGTATATAATTTATCGCTAGAGTTTGTTATTTGCACCGCTGACAAAGCGCTTTACTTATAGTGGATATCTGAACAACTAATTTCAAGAGTCAATAGTGGATTGTCTCTTGTTTCGGTTTACTATCCATTATTTTGTTTGCATATTGTCAGTATGGAGTGGTTCATTACATTTGTACGAGTACATTCTCTAATACCAAATAACAGTATTACCCAACTGAATACTATCGCATTGCTCTCTCACTGATACTGTGATAAAATAATGTTTCACATTTAGCCGTGGAGCTTAGAAGGTTTACAAATGGCCTCCAAAATTCAAATCACGAGGATCATGTTATGTGTCAATAAATTGAAGAGACCTTTACCTTGATCGACGTAAATCGTTAAAAAAGAAGTAGAAGAATTAGCACACGTATTCTGTAGGTCATTTTGTCGTATAGACAGCATGATAGTAATGCCGATTCGAGTAAATTAATAAATAAACCTTATGAAGAATAAGCATTAGTAGGAGTGTTATCTATATCATCACAAGTATGCTCAGAAGCTTCACTGGCGTTGAAAAATAACGGCCTACAATGATTGCAAAAATTATGATATGCAATGAAATACATTTTGGTATTCAATAAATTTCAAAGTTTTGTATTCTTTTATGTATTTTTATTCTGTATTGTATTTTTTTTTGTGTGAGATAAAGAAGTTGATATTCAATGAAACACTGAATTGGATTTTCAATTAAATGTACAGTTTAATATTTACAGAAATATAAAGTTTAGTATTCAATTAAATATTTTTTTTTATTCAATGCAATATAGAGTTTTGTATACAATGAAATAAAAAGTTTTAAATTCAATGAAATATAGAATTTGATTTTCAGTTAAATTTATAGTTTAAAACTTACTGAAATATAGAGTTTAGTATTCAATGAAATAAAAAAATTGTATTCAATGAAATACAGAGTTTAGTATGCAATGTAATAAAAAGTTTTGTATTCAATTACATATATATTATAGTTTTGTATTCAATGAAATACAGAGTTTAGTATGCAAAGATATATTTTTTTTGTATTCAATGAAATACAGAGTTGCTTGGAGGCATGACATGAAATACATCCGACGTATTAATTTGAGTGTTAAATTGGCGAAACATTTGTAACAAACTGTGAAAAGTTAAAGTAAATAAAACCATATTCCTCCATTGAAATAACGCGATAAAAGCGCCCGGATGATTTAATAGGTACAAACGTTGGGATGAATTGTTGAATGTGTTTATCTTGTATGCGCGAGAGGAAACCGGGCGCAGATTTTTGTACGGAGCCATTAATTGAACCGTGTGTGCAAAATGTTTCGGCACATAAACGCGTAACTGCTTCAGTTTTATCTCGCTATAATGATAAAATTTATTCTATATGATAAGAAATTGTTAACAATCCTACTAAAATTACAAAGACCACAGTTTGTGATTATGTATTTGTGATTGTAAAATCTTAACATAACTACGTTTGAAGGTATTTTATACTACGTAACAAAATTTTAAGTTCAGCTAGGTCTAAAACTCGAATAATATAATATGCTCTACTTTTCATTCCGGCGAAATACATGGTCCAAGATAGAACCAAAATGGTCGCGTAAATAACTAAACTAAACACTAATATAGAGATAATTATTGATTTTGTTTACTTAATATGTAATTCAACAGCTTAGCTAAATTATCATCAGTTATTGATTAATGATTCAACTTTAAACTATTCTTTATTCAAATTGGTTTATACAAGCACTTTTGAATTGCCAAATTGTAATGAAGCTACCGCTGGTTTTAAAAAGTGCTCTTACTGAGTAGAACCAACAAGAAACTCGGCGTCCACTGTTCGGTTACTCTACTGTCTAAATTATAATTTAAAATAATATACATTTTTTTATCAAATCCAATAAGCTTTTAATAAGCTTACAAATTAATCTACAGACTAGCTAGTTGTAATTCAAATCATAGCTTCCTAATCTTTTACATTATTTTCAATTGTATAAAAAGTTTTGTTGTACGTATATTAAGTGCTGTTTGAACTTTTCTAAATGCAAGTTTAAAACATATTGTGGAATTTTCTTGTAACGTATAGAATATTGAAGCCTTTTATTCTATCCACAAAGTCATAACTTTTGTGTTAACAAAGATTAATGCTTTATGGATTTTAGCTATTTATTATATACTGTGAACCCATACAATTCACGCTTTATAGAAATTTAAATTAATTTTTATATTTCCTTGTTCCAGTGTATATACGGGTGCTACGTACACTCAGCCATCCTGCCGACCTTCCACAGAAGGTGTTACTGGCTCTTACAGGTACAGGTATAAACATGTTTTCAATTCTATTACATAATATACGCTATATTATAGTTTTGTTTTTATAAATATAAGATTAATAAATTTTTAATTTTCAAAATTTTAAGACCATCCGGGGTTTTAATTTATGAGTTCTTTATGATTTGTTGCTGTAACGGAAGTATAATTATTTATTATTAGAAATTTACAATTATTATAAATACGAAATACGCAGAGTAGACCGCCACTAGCGTCGGGTAACATCCCATCCCAATATATCTTAAAGAGTGTTTCCCAATATATCTTAAAGAGGCCGTATCCTACAACTTCTTGTCGGATGTAGGATACGGCCGGCTAAGATCTATAAATACCTTAGATCTTGCCTTCCCTAAATGCTCCTCACTGACTTACTCGAGATCGTTTAGCTTTCAAGGTGTTAAGCTGTGGAATGATTTACCAGTATCAATCCGCAAATCTTTCCCTTTCAGTATTTAAGTTACAGACTAGAAAATATTTGTCTAAGTAATAATTATATTATATATTAGTAGATTTTTTTCATATATTTATTTAACCATAATTAATTAATAGATTAAATAGTTAAATTTATATAAACTTTTTCTTTTTCTCTATATGACTCGTATTCTCTTTCTTTTTCACTTCTTGTCCTTTATCTTCTGTTACTCAAAGGTTGAATGGAAGAGATCCCTTTTAGGGATAAATCTGCCTTTATACATGTGCTTTTTTACTTTTTCATTCTCTTTTCTAACTATATGTGTAAAAAGAAATAAATAACATCAGCCTAAGGGTTTCACTGATGAAGCTAAATCACGACTTAGAGGAAATGTTTAGCATTTAAGTTGGCTCGAATGAAATCGCTGGTGCAAATAGGTGTCATATATGATAAAAACTATCTGAGCCAGCGGCTTGTGTGGAAATCGGTATCATAGAATTTATCCCAAATTCAAATTTTTAACATAAATGTCGTTAATAAAATTAGGCGTCACTTTGCGGAGATCCATAATACAAAAGTAATCATAAAATTATATATCCTCCTGCCCTTATCCCGCTCTAAGTGAGGTCGGTACATCATGTTAGAAACATGCTGTAACACGATTTGGCTGCGTTTTTACGACCGGCCGCCTGCCTGACGTCAACTTACCTTAGTTGTATATTACGACACCTCGGTAAGAAGGAGGGTGGTCTATTCTACTCAGTCGGATACAACACGGCGGGTCAGCTTACCTTAGTCGCCTTTTACGACACCTCGGTAAGAAATGAGGGTGGTACTATTCTACGAAGAAATTATTTTGCTATAATCTGCGATGAAGTAAAATAGAAAATATATGTAATGCTTAATGTAGAGTGGACAATCCGTTCTCATACCTGATACATGCGGGATACGTAAAAACACATGCACAGACCTTCATTACCGCCACAACAATACACAAGCACTAAGTGTTTGTTCACGTATCACAAACACAACAATCGTTTCGCCCCGCAACCGATGCATCATCTATAGATAGATGGAATCTTTGCGATCTTGTCATGGACTCTAAAAAGTATTATTTTTCCTTTTTCGATTGAAAATGACCAGGTATTTTAGAATCCTGGTCAATTCTTTTTGTAGCGAACTAGCAAAAAGATATTTTTACAGCCACGATTTTTTATTTTCAAATTGGCGGAATAACTTCGACTTGCACTAAAGGAACGTCGAAAGCTTAATCTAATTTGCATGCTCGAACCTATCTGCGGACCTGAGATTCAAAAAGTTCAAACATTTTTGCATCAGTGTCGTGAAGTCGTTATATTTCATGAATATTTTATGCCGTGAGTTCGATATCGTTGCTTATTTGACGCTTCCACTTAAGTAAAAATAATATTAGGATAAGATTTCTCTTTGAAGGTAAATAGCAAATACTGGATAATTTAATCATTAGTTTTGGTTAAATATGTAAATTATAAATATGTATGTCACTCTAAGTGGGATCAGCACAACAAGTTTTAAACATGATTTGGTTAGGTAATTTATGGCCGGCTGCCTGCCTGAAGTCAACTTAAATTAGTCGCCTTTTGCGACACTTTGGTAAGAAATAAGGGTGGTCTTTTCTACTTAGCGGGATACCAAATGGCGATTAAACTTACCTTAGTTGCCTTTTGCGACACCTCGGTAAGAAATGAGGGTGGTCTATTCTATTCAGCCGGATACCACATGGCGGGTCGACTTACCTTAGTCACCATTTAAGACACCTCTGTAACAAATGAGGGCGGTCTATACTTTTCAGCCGGGTACCACACTGCAACGATATACCCGTAACTTGTCATCGATAAATCAACTACGTCATTAGCTACAACAAAGAAATAAATGGTTTTTATTTTTTCTTCTTCTTCTAATTAAAATATCCAGGACACGTTAAAAACGAAACCCTAAAAACTGTAATTAAAATATTCCTCATTTCCTTCATAACATTTTTGAGAAATTTCATTAATATCTGTGAGATTAATTAGAAGTATTTTCAGGTTAATTAAAAGTGGAAATTTCCGGTATCTTGGTAATGAAAAACAATATTTCGGGACGCTATTTGAGTCGGTTTTAAAAGGATATTGATTGAATAATAACAATAGAATAAGAAAACTTTGTTAAGAAACATCATTTCGAGGTTTTTATATTCACGAAATTTAAAAAGTTTTAACGCAATGCTACACCGCATAATAAGTTATTTAGTAAAATAGAAAAAAAATACAAATTGGTATCACAAAGTAGATTGTACGCAAGTACTTTTGAATCGTTAAATGTTTTTAAAGAAGCTATCACTAATTCGGAAGTTTGCTCCTACCAAATAGAAAGAAACTCGTGCGGATTATCCTAAAACCATATAATTAAACTAACTGACTATATGTTCATTGTTGCCACGTGTAGCACTGCAGTTGAAATATGCTTCTGTTATTCAAATAATCTTCATTGTGTTAATATAAAGATAATTTTTAAACTTGTGTAAAAAGGCCAGATAATCTTGAGAAATTTTGTTAAAAAAGGTCGGTTTGATGCTTTAGTTTTTATAGAATAATACCTACAAGCTTTTCGGAGTATTCCCCGATCTAATATACCTATTAAAAAAAATATTATTATATTTTTTTTAAATAGAAAACACAAAACGGTTTTTTCAAAAAATAAATTGTATGGAAAAGATTGATTTAGAGGTTTCCATCTTGGAGATTCCACCTTCACTTACATACTTTGCAAATTGAATAACAGCTTTTAAAATCTTGCAATATATGTATTTATCAACAAAATGCATATTTTTTATTGCTGCTCCGCTCCTTTATTTTATCGTGATGTTATATCTTTCTGTAGCCTGTCTGTCTATAGCCTTTCTCTATAAATGGACTATCGTATGTTTGAAAAATTTTTGAAAATCGGTCCATTAGTTCCTGAGATTAGCGTGTTCCAAAAATCGATCAAGCAAACTCTCCAGCTGTATAAAGTTATATCCTAAAATTTTAATTCAGAAAAAAGTTCCTATTCCAATTTGAATATATTGGACGTTTCACTTGACCGCCATTAATGACATTCGAAAATGGCGGGAACTCGCAGCGGGTTTAGGTTTCACACCGAAATGTCGACACGTAATTGAATTTGTGATTGCACCGCTGCACCCGACGGTACAAAGTAACAGGTGTCGATACCTGTGACGTGTGCATAACGCGTCACTGTCTATGACTGCACTAGGGATGTACCTTCTAAATATTTATATATCGATCATTGAATATGAAGGAAAAAATTATATACAACAAATTACAGATAGAATACGATTAGAAATATATATATTTTTTATTGTATAAAAATTGCGATTTAGAAACAATGTTGCTTAAGTGTTAACATGCAAGTACTGCTACGGCTAGGCAAACATGTTATAAACATGTTGTCACATGATTTGGCTAAGTATTTTATGACCGGCCCCCTGCCTGACATCAACTTACTTCAGTCGCCTTTTACGACACGTCGGTATGAAAGAGTGTGGTCTATTCTATTCAAACGGATACCACACGGCTAGTCAACTTACTTAAGTCGCCTTTTACAAGACGTCGGTAAGAAATTAAGGTGGCCTATTCTACAGCCGGTTACCATACGGCGGGTCAACTTTTCTTAGTCACCTTTTACGACACCTCGGTAAAAAATGAGAGTAGTCTATTCTAACCAGCCAGATACCACAGGCCTCAATGTAACACCTTGTGACTTAAACAATAACAAAATATAAGCAAGACATTTACATATTAAAACAGAGCTTAATAAAGGCTAAACGCAAGCACAAATAACGAGTATTATTCAACTTGAAAAATCGGAACGAAATAATAACACAATATCTATGATCATAATAAAAAACATTTATGGGAGTGATATTATGTACATCCCTTATTTGAGCTTATGGTACAGTTGCCAACACAAGTTAAAATATTTACCGTTCTCGTTTACACTTGAGAGTTAAATACCAATATCATATCGAATCTCGAATATTCGATGCTTGTATAAAATGTTTATTTGTTAATAATACTATCTTTTCGTGAAAATTTGTATTGGATGTTACGTAAAGTGGCCTGTTACTATCCCAGCGGGATACTTACTTATCTCCTTGAAGGATTGGATTACCAAGCTTGCCTTTTCATTAGGATTGCTAGGTTACACCTATCTGAGGAACAAGAAATATTCGAAAGCAAGTGGAGCTCTTTATATCATCTACATTAAAACCAGTCACTCTTCGCCTTTGTAGAGGCTCCAGGGTTTTTGAGCAACCACACTGGTGGCCAGTTGAACTTTGCAAAGTGTTCACATCCAAGAGGGTTTTGTAGCTTTTGAACTTAATAGCTTACTTAACTTATAAGCTGTCGTTGTTAGGCGATAACAAGCGAGTACATTTGCTCCAACTGAATTGTGAATATACCCATAATTATGTACTACTTGTTATTTCCTTATGAAAACAGTATTTATTTTACTTAATTTCGGAAACGGCTATAACGATTTTCATGAAACTCAAAGTAGGGGTTTCAGGTGCGATAAATTGATCTAGCTACGTTTCCATTAAAAAAAATGCCAGTTAACCCCTATTTTAAGGCACAAAATGAATACTAAAATAGAAATTGAATGCAAAACTTTTTTTGCAGAATGCAATTTTTTTTTATTTAAAAAAAGAAAAATTTAGAATGCAAAATTTTTGCTGTTTTTTGTGAAGTTGTAATAGCTCAGTAGGAACAGGAGGACTATAAAAGTGAAAACACACGGGATCAAATCCTACATGTCACCTGCCCTTTCTTTATTTTTCATTCCAATTGCATTTTTTACATCTTTTAATAGTGTCTTTCTATTTATCTCAATAATGTTTTTATCACATCAATTTCATCAATGTAATATGTATGAAAATCTTTTTGTTTCATTTGAGCCTTATCGTAAATCGAAACGTGCTTGGCCAGTTCATATCTAAACTCAAAGCGACGTCTGACTTAGCTTTAAGCTATAAAAACAATAAAATTTTAGGGTTGCCAGAGTGTTGCAATAAATAATGACAGGAAAAATGAAACTCTTATACAGTATGTTAACTTGTATTAATTTATTGTATTGTAATTTAACATGTAGTTAAATTTGATTTTTTTGTTATTATCAGGCAGTCAATATAAAAACCTTTTAAAAATAAAAAAAATGAACGGAGTTTATATATTAAATATAGTATAGTAGTAGTATTAAATATATATATTAAATAGTAAAATATTATCGCAATGAAAATAATTTTATTTATGTTACTTATTTAATAGGAGAGATGTTACAAGGAGTAATTCTAATTCCGAATTTTTTTATAACGGACTATAGATATTTTTGATTTAAAATATCAGACCTACCTATTAAAATATCAAAAGTGTAGTAGTTGTATTGTTGTTATAATGAATGAAAAGTTATTCATTTCATTACTGAGATCCAAGGGAGACGACCCAACAATAAGTGTAGTATTTATCAAAGTCAGGATGATAATATTGCAGTATAAGCAAACGCTTATTATTAATTTTAAAATATATTAATTATTAACCTAAATTAAAATAACTAACAGAATTTAATGATTCCTACAGTTTATAATAATAGTAGGTGAAACGAAATCAGAAGTGAAAATGCAATTGTTAAAACTTGAAATAAAAATTTGCATACGAAACGGTAGCAAGCGATAACGTTAAAAATTATGCGAGTATCGTTTAAACTATACCAACAGAAATAACTAACAGAGTGAATTATTTATTTTGAATAGCTAACCATATCGAAATATATAATGCCGTCCGCCGGGAAATCAGCACAGAACAAACCAGGCCAACTCGCGCAAACAGTGATTACTGCTAGTTCAAAATATATCACGCTAATAGCGAACTAACGTTATTCAAAATATTGTGTAGTTTTACGTATATATCTGTAGTATTCGGGTTATCCGAAGCATAGTAAAACTCTGTAGCTTTAATAAACTTAATTTCATTCATATGAACACTTTTCTACCCGTCCTCCGTCGTCTTTCCTTTCTTCTAACCCGTCTCTTGTAGTACCATCTCGCTCACACATCTGCATTCCGTTTCATGTATTGAGCTAACGTTCCATTCCCATATATCATATAATTAATTTTTTAAAATAGTGAATTATTGATATTAGTAAAGATTTTAGTAACGTTCTACTGAACGCATACGTAAGCTATTTTTTATTCTACTGATACTGACATAATTAAAATTGGCTATATTTTTATTTTTACTTGCCTTATTTCTGCAATGGTAGCTCTTTGAAAAAATCCGTTAAATATTATAATTTTATTAATATCAAATCATTCTTGTTTAGATAAGTAAAAGCTTTGACAACTAGATTTATTACGGAGAAACTATCTAAGCTGACTCTTCGTCTCGGTACAATGCTATCTTCAATATGTCGAATGATGGTAACGTAGTTACACTAGTTGATTGGTACTTCTAGATCTATTACCATTAGGTAATACTAGATGATGTATTGAGATCATACTCTAAATTGTTATGAACATATATAAAAAGATACATCTTGACTATTAAAGTCATACCTTTACAACCCTGATTACTGTCACTACGATTTTAAATATCCTAGTTTCTTAAGACAGTATTCAAAACTATGCTTAGCTACTCAACTTAAGTGATCCGAGAAGTTAAGAGTCAAGTGTTTATATGTATTTGAATTTTTATGAAAGTAGGTTAGTTCTTAGATTGCCACAAAATAAAAGTAACGATAAAAATGGGAAAATGAAAATATTTATATTTAACCTTTACAAGAACTATTGTAAAGTGCCCTTTATATTAATTAATACTGTTTAATACTGGGTATTGTGTGAACTATTTACTAGCATATAATGTAAGAAAGGAGGCATAGTTTCTTAGTTAGTGATAAAGATTTTCTTTCGCAGCAGATTATCACAAAATAAAGAAAAAAATCCTGTTGTAAAATTGATAATTGTTATTAAATAAAGGAAACGCCTCGCTTAGAATCTCCATCAAGCGAAATCAAATAATATAAATATTACAGATGCTTTTACTCTTTAATAAAGATAACTTTGGATTATTATGAGAAAAAATCATAGTTGCCATCTTGGGAATATTCACAGGGTGTTATTTTATTAGCGATGATTCCATGAAAGTGTCATTATCGTTATCCTGTTATGAGCTTTTACATAAATACTTTCTGGCCTATCATTATGTAGGACAATGTTAGTTTTTTTTTCTTGATGCATACATGTTTTGTAATGTTATATATTGCGTTGTATTTTTTTTCAATAAGACTATTAAAGACCATAATTTATTATCCAATAAAACTTAAAGGCGGTAATCGGTTAAATCTATCATCAATTATAAATTCGAAGATTCCAACAATGCAGTTATCCTTTAATTTTTAAAGTTTACAATAATCTTGTTAATACCAGCTTATGAAAGGAATCGGCAATAATCATTAAATATTACAGCAACAAATGAGAAATACTCGTTGAACATACGTGATAGATAAAGTGCTTAAAAATTATGAATGTCTCCCAAAACCGCGCCATTGTATACACGGCAAATTATTTTAGCCGAGTTAATGAAAAACCGCTGTATCTACAATAAAGCACACGTGTCGAGTGGCAGCCCTGTCCAGCGGCCATTACATAAATAATTCCGCCATGTTTATTGCCGCCATTTTGAAGACAAATGGATAGTTATTACGGCGCACTCCGTTTTACATTCGCTCTCCGTTCAAAATTAAAATATTGTATATTACTTATTTTTTGCGTAGTTTAACTGCGTGCGAGTCGATTTAGAGGCTGTTATGCGCGTTGGGGAGGCATTATACTTCTCGGCACGCCAGTTTCACCCCATTTTTAGCCGCAGGGGTTTATGAGTTCGCACTTCGCTCGTTATTCTCATTTCATTCGGTAATGAATGGGATGCTTGCACTAAATCTCTTCACATCACTAAACATTGTACCGTGAACACTTAATATTTTTCATTTCCGCGAATCGTTTTTTATTATAAACTTTTCTTCAATGTGGCTTGTTTTTTATGCGTTATGAATTTTGTTAAGGATCTTTTGGTTTTACCTTATTATGTATATGATGTTAAAATATACATAGCCACTGTCTTATTTTTTATATATATTTGAACATCTTTTTCTCCATTAAAATGCACAATGAAATGCAAATGATGAATCCTAAACATTTTGAAACAAACTTCTTAAAACTCATTAGTGTCTGTTGATGTTGGAACCCAGAACTTTTGTTAAAAATGGGACATTTACTTTTCTGGTTATCACGGCGATTTTTACTATATCTTAACTACATATATTCATTTTTTATTTTATTAAATTAGTAATAGACTCAAATCATAAGTAATTTGAATGCAATATACACAAGTTGTTTGGTCTCAATTCCAGAATCCCGATATCGTGCTGGTCCATTACCTAAATGTACCGTACCCTGATGACAACAAACTAGCAACGGTGGCCCCCAGTCTAGCACTGTGGGCTGACAAGAAAGAATGGACAAAAGACGAACTTGTTAGCCAGTTGAAGCCTATGTGTAAGTACCTATAAATTTAATTGTAAGCATGATAGTAAAAAGAGGCAATTATCAATGAGAAAATAAGTTACAGAGAAAACTCATTGGTACCTGCCCGGGATTTGGACCCGTGACCCTCTTATTAGATTCGCCTGGTCTACACGCTAGGTTATCAAATCTTCTCATGATGATGACGTATTTCATATATTAAAGGAGCTTAAATACAAAGAAAGGTGATCTGTTGCTGATTTAGTTTACCTGTATGCCGGCAATACGCGAGTTTATGGCTTATTTACTTTTTTATTTTGAATACTAAAAAAGGTTAATTTGTAAGTGTATCTCACACTTGTCTCCGTGGAAATGACAGTGAATGTATGGATGTATTTAAATCTATACTCAACGCCATAAAAATAATAAAGTGTATTAATTTGACGTCCAAATGACGCAACAATTTAACGTGATTTTTGGTACAAAGATATTTAGGAAAAAAATTAAAAAAACTTAACAAAAATAGTTCACTATATTTTTGAATTTTCCCCAAAGTATTCACCGCAAGCTTAATAAAATAGTTCTCACAATAGTTAACCACCGATAATTAAAACTCCAGCTGAGTGCACCCTCTTCCATTGAATATTTATGAAGGAAAAACATGAGTACATTAACAGTGGCTTAATTGATAATAAATAAGGTCATAATTTTACGACATTTCCTAGATGTTTAATTGTTTAGAAATTGTAAATGTATTGCCATAATTGAGAAAAACACTATTTGTAATAAAATACTTTTTATTTTTCAGTCTTCAGTGAAGATGAACCGGATCTTAACAATGATTTGGAAATTTCGGTTAGTATTAAAACTAATAATTTTATTTGACTCTAATTTTATGAAGAATATTTAATTAACACTAAAATTTAGGGAAAAATGTTTCAGACGACGGAAACGGTGGAAGCAATTGTGGGGCAATTGATGGAAAAACAACGTGCGGCGAGGGCAGCGGCGTTAGCCAGACAACTAGAATGCGGGTGCCCTGATTCAACCTGTCAAGATTCTAGGACGTGTGCTCACCCATTACGACGTATCCAAACTGCAAAACCACCACCTTCAGATCATCATGTGTCTTCAACGACAGGCCCATCTCCGAGACCAATGGCGCAACCTCCGAGGCAGTATACACGTGATCATCGGCAAACAACGCAATCATCATCTTTACTTCTTTCTTTAGGACAAATACAAGGAGGCGGAGGTTTACTAATATTAAACGGTACAAGCAACAGTGCGCAACAGCATTCTTCCTTAGTTTCGCCTTTGTCTGTAACGTCGTTTGTCTGTGAAGAGCCTCGAGATAGGTATCGACATCAGTACAAGCCTACTTTTGTTTTAAAAAGGGAAATACCAGATAGTCAGCATACTTCTTGTTTGACTAACACAGAGACGACATTCAAAGTTGAAAGTCGCGTTGAAGAGACCGTTGAGATTGATACTTTTGAAAGAAAAATCAAAATAGAGCCAAGGAGTCGGGCCAATGTTATAACCAGTGCGCCATCAACGCCGTCACGGTATCCCGATCTGGTAGAACGTTTAGAAAGTAAGGTTCACACGGAAAGTTGCGAGGATACTTTAGTTTTGTTAGGAACTGATAGCCATTTAGAGACATCTAGCGGGTTTTTCGATGAAACATTAGAGTTATCTCATGAGGATATTCAAAAAACTTTATCAGCAAATATGCCAAATTGTGAATTAGATCGAAGTGTTATGCGGTCTACCGAGACAGCCAACGTGATGGTTTCGGGAATAGATACTATGGACTTCATAGAAAGTTGTGAAGCAGTGGCATCTCCTACTCACGTAGTTGATGATAATGTATTTGTAAATCTGGACGCTTTTGATATGCTAGGTGATTTTCCTGAATTGGAAGTGTTAGATCCTAGTACTATATCAACAAATCCCATAGTGAGTATAACATTGAGTATTACATTGAGTAACAAAAGCTTGGTCAGATAGATTTATGAATACTGGTCAGATGTTGTAATAATAACAAAAAAATAACAATATTTATTACAGCTCTTATGTGGTGCTGCACCAATAATTGAAGAAAAACATGAGAAAATGCAAACAGACAGTCCAGGTGAAGGTACTCTGAGTATAACGGACTATTCACCTGAATGGGCGTATCCCGAGGGAGGCGTGAAGGTATTAGTAGCTGGTCCTTGGACAGATACATCTGATCAGTACACAATATTATTCGACAATTTTCCAGTGCCGTCAATATTGGTGCAAAATGGTCTTTTAAGATGTTATTGCCCAGGTTGGTACATTTGTGTAACATAGCTCGCTAAACATTTATTGATTTATTTACCAAACAGATTCGATTTTTTCGACACTTATAATACACGGTTTTTTGGTATTACACAAAGCTCATATGATAAAGAAATATATTCAAAACAAAAAGAGAAACCAAATTTAATATTATTCTAATTTCAGCTCATGAAGCAGGTCTTGCAGCATTACAAGTAGCTAGAGCGGGCCGTGTAGTATCTGACACAGTTGTGTTTGAATATAAGGCTGGACCTGTCCTAGCACCTTCATCACCCGCATCTGCGCCGCTGCCTTCTTTAGATTTCAGAAGATTTTCTCTTTTGCAAAGATTACAGCGGCTTCATGGTCGTTTGCAGTTAAAAATAGAACCACTGGATGATAATAATCAGGTATAAATTATGTTCTATTGTAATGACATGTTATCTTTATCTACGTGAACTGAGTCATCAATTAATTCTTATATATTTACCAAACCATATATTATATGTACCAAATATTCGTGATACATGATAATATTTATCTTTCACAGAATGATTTTTAAAATAGTGATACATATATACGATACAATACTGACAATAGCGGAGTTTAACATAAAACATATTTTATTTATTACATATTGATTTCCTTTATTATAATTTACAAATGCTTCAAGTTTCTATTATGTGCTGGAAAAAGAGTAAAGATTTTTGTTTTAAGATTATTTTCATATATTTTTCAGATTGAAGACGTGCAATTATACTCAAACCCAAAATTTGAAGATCGCCTGGTTACATTTTGCCACTCATTAAGCTCAAGATCTTTTGGCCACTCAGAAGGGTTCACCACAGAACCTGGTGAAGATAACTCAACAATTCTCCATTTAGCAGCAGCTTTGGGATATACAAAGTTAACAACTGTTTTGTTAAGATGGAAACAGGATGACAATAGTCTGGCTCTTGAAAAGGAAGTTAATTTAGGTGCAAGGGATTGTGATAATTGCACTCCTTTGGTAAGTAAATTTTATCACATGCATTAACACATAGATAAATTTATATTTTTCTTCTTGACAAATGAAGTAAATCCCGTTAAAGATGATGATGATGGTGATAAACATTCTGGTACCTGTGTACTAGTACAGTACTAGACTTTGCGTCTGTACGCAAAGAGAACGTAGATAAACATAAATTAAGAGCTACAAAAGTGGCATTTCGTTCTTGTGGCTTTTTCTTGAGTGATGCTTTAGAAATGTTGAAAATAATCCTTATAATAAAGACTACGTATTTATTTTTGATGGCAATATTAAAAGAAACAGCAATTGATGAGCTCAATTTAGTAGAAAACATCACCAACTCATATAATAATTCCTATAAATGATCAAGTTGTAACAGACAAGCATGAGATGATTGCGTAGTTATAACAATATCGCAAGTTGGTGCTGACTGAAAGGATATTCTATATATAGAGATTCTTATTAATAATCTCTTTTTACTTATTGTCAGTGCAATTGAGGTACATTTTGCTCCGAATACCGGTTATTATTATTGAATCTTACCTACGTAATGAAATTTTTTTATTTATGCCTTAAGATGGCAGACACTTTGTGTAAATTGTTAGCGTGCATAAGGGTCAAATTTGCGTAGGTTGTAGAATTTGTTAAACCATATTGTCATGTTTTATGTTTCTTCTAATTCAGATGGTGGCGAGTGCTGCTGGGCATGTAGAAACGGCAGTAGTATTGGCTCGATGGAGTGCTGGGACACGTCGAGAGTCTGGGGCCCGGGCAGCAGTAGCAGCTGCGCGTCGCGCTGGCCACGCTCGCCTTGCCTCTATACTCGATCGTATTCACCCACCTTCTGGTGATGCTGTGTTTCGGAGACCTAATAGGTAAATATATCTTTCATCAAAAAATTATGCAAATAATATTGTGAATGAGATCCAAAAATTTGATTTTCGCACATACGTGAAAACTAGGAGTAGATATAAAATTTTAAATTTTTGATTTGAATATATTATCATAAGACAATAAATAATATAACAGTATACAAAGTAAAAGTAATATAATAGACGTTTAATTAATTGTATAATTCCCCTTATAAAATACTGCAACACTCACTCACAATATTCATAGCAGAAATATTGTTCCGTAAATTTTCTAAATAAGCTTTTTTAATATAGTAATCAAAATAAAAAAATGTTTCAAATTCCAGTTTATCTCAAAAGAGTCGATCAGGTAGTTTGGAAAGCAACCTAGTTAAACGGCCATCCATTGATAGTGGTATTAATATGGCAGATGCATTTAGATCCAGTTCTGCTATAGATAAGAGCGATGGAAATTCATCTGCAAGGTAAGAAGTAAATAAATGAGGTATAGGACAGAATTTTATTAAATTAGTTTAATAAATTTTTTGTTTGAATAAATTTTTAATTTTTGTAAGAACGCTTTCTTTGTGTCTTCACTGGCGTTATATTGACTGATTTTTTTAAAATATTGGATTTGCAGATGGGAAAGAAGTATGTCTTTGCCACTTGACTCTGACACGTCCGAAGATAGTCTTGGTGATTCAAAAAGTGGAAGACGATTGGACCTTGCTCTTTGTAAGTCTTAATTATCATTTCATTTATCTATCTAGAAAGTTCAGTTTTCATTTGCAAAAGATTATTTATTTTCATCGGCACGGCGCCTAAATTTTGGGAGACCGAATTTTTTTTTGTATTCCAATTTTAGTTACCAATCGCGTTCATATTTTAATCCTGAGGTTTTTGACGTTGTCAGCGGTTTTTTTATATTATAAGGGATAATTTCTTAAGTTTGATTTAAAACCAATTGCTCTGTACTATTTAGCTGTTTATTTAGAAAGAATTAAGTATATATGTCTTGTAATAACTTAGTTTTGTTAACAGGATGAAAAACAGCCTTTATTTAATTTTATTTCAAGGTACCAACCTGAGACTTGTCAAACTGAAAGTTTATAAGAATAATAAGATATCTAAAGATAAGAAAGCGAATAGCAAAAAAAGAGCCCAAAATATTTAAATACTAGTAAATTAGAGTTCGCAAAAAGTAAAAATAATGTTACAACGTATTAAACTCGTTTATATATGGGGATGTAATAAGAGCGAATTGACAAAACCGCTGGCGAGGTTATCGATCAATATCGGGCACAGCGCGCGACTGACTGTTGTCCGTCCAGGCGAGACGGCGGCGCGGCGCGCGGCCAGCCCGCTGATAGACGTGGAGGCCCTCTCTGAGCCGCCTTCGCCCGCGCCCGACCCGCCCGCTGCAGGTCAGTTCGCTGCACTCGCGAAACGGTATAGACGGCTAGTTGGTGTTGTAGAATGTGAATTGAATCTACAATTATTTTATTGGGGCCAAAAACATACATATTATAACTTCAATACCATTTGGGGATAACAACAAATAATCTAACGCTCTCGTTACTTATAGGCAAAATTTCTATTTGAATGTAAACCAACATAAGAAGAGAAGATTCTTGCAGAATTAATAGAACCGATACTAATATTTTCAGTTAAGCAATAAAACTATTTTACAATGAGCAAAAGCTTATAAAAAACAATACACTGAAAAAAGAAATCATAATTGTCTTAACTGCATAATCAGATGAAGAACCTTATTATATTGAAAATTGCAATATACATTTTACTTAAAAATAAATCTCATGCAGTCCGTTTACAATAAACTTTCTAGTTCAAACCAAGAATACTAGTAATAAAAATGATAATTATTTTCTCTTAATCATGTATACCTTAAAAAGTGACTTTTGAGCTAAATTAATTGGGATTTAGTATGAATTGGTTATTTAAACTTACAAAGATTATTTTAAAATAAGTTATTTAAAATTGATCTTACAAAAATAGAAAATATAACATCAGAATTGGCAGTAATATCTAAGCACACTAGGTGTTTAACCAAATTTTTCTATCCCTCTTCTTATTTGTGATTGGCGGCAAACTATAACTATCTATAACGAAATTTGTTCTATACCATTTCAAGTCGCAGCCAGACCTCCGCTCGACTTATTTATCGGTGTTGTACGTGTCGTAGTTGCATGGCCTTTCTGGCCTTCTCCTTCGTCGACCGTATCTTCTCTGTCGCCAGCGTAGTTCTATGTCATCGCTATTGGTAGACCACTTGTAGATTCTTCTGTATCTTTATCCTATCGAGCGGAGATGCCCCGGTGTTGTCAGTAGCTACCTATTAAAACTGAACCGAATTACAAAGAACTAAATCTTTGATACAATGATATCTTCAAAATAAGTTTGAGTCTAAGTATATATTTGAATCTCTTTCGATTGGTTTGTTATTCGGTTCGGCTTCTCGATGTTGTCCATCGGTGTCGCTTTAAATGGTTCGTAATGGTCTATCCACTATCACTTTACTTCCAAACACAACAATTCTAACTGGTTTACTATATTTATACACTTAACAAGAATATAACTCCAAGAGAAAATCAGTTTTACATCACGAATAACAAGTTGAACACTGCATGAAGGCTCAATTGCTTGCATGAATCGATATTTATGTAACGGCTTTTTATGTGTAGTTAAAAATATTTGCATTAAAAACTGAAAGGGTGAGTACGCTTGACACTGATTTTGTAACAATATGGCACGTTTTATTATTTATGGTGATGATCACAACAAGTGATGAATTGATGTTGACGAAATGGGACGAAAATCTTTATGAGAGATTTCATAAGGTGATACTTCTTCAGTAAGTTGACTTTATTAAGTTGTGTTCTAACTAACGAAAAATTGTAATAAATTGTAATGCGTAAATAAAGAATATTAAAGAATACTATTCAATAATGTGTGCAGCCGAGATTCCACTATACAAAAACATTTCAGGGGAGCAGGATGACCGAGTGTTTACGTTGGCAGAGCAAATAATAGCCGCCATGCCAGAAAGGATAAAGGTATTTCGATCTAGACTACCCTTCAGTAAAGACATTAGCTTCTAAATTAAATATGAAATTTTGATTTAATTAAAACTTATTTGAATATTAAAATCAAATTTTTTTTATATAAAAGAGAAATTAACTAATTACCTTTAACATATATTTTTAAATAACTCAAAAATTATTAAGAATATCACATCAATCTTTCTCTGTATATTTTCGGAAACATTTAAAAAAAAAATTATCTTATATGTGTTTTGCTAAATTTTTGATTCTAATTATAGATTGCGCCAGATTCATATAATGTTGTTCGTATTTGTGTTTTATCCATTAATTTTTGATCTTTCTTCCAGAACGAAACCTCGTCTCTATTAAACGGTTGTGACTTAGACAATGGTGCCGGTGGTAGTGAAGACACACTGATGGTACCACTTCTCGATGACACCACTACTTTTAGCACTGAAATCAGCTTTGAATTTTGCGACAACACTTATAGGTATTTTATTATGTACATAACTTATGAATTATAAGTTCATCATCATATAGTTCTAAGTTTTGACTGAGAGTTATTTCTTCTTTTTAATTATTTAAATTTTTATTTTTAATATTATATATGTTATATTTAACTCTTTGAAATGTATATTCTTTATTAATTTTCTTTTTATCAATACACTGAATGAAATTAAGATAAATGAGTCAAATTAAGATACTGTTGAGCATTCTTGTACAAAACTATGAACGATGACCCTCTGAAAGGTATGGAAAATTTTAAAAAGTTGTGCATTTATTTCTAATAATATCTTGATTGACGATAAACGTATAACCAACACTTTCACTTTTCTGTTATAAAACCAACACGATACAATCAAATATATTAAAACCATTATCGTGGTAACTCTAGTATCTTACTCAGTAAGTCCTAGTTATTACTGAAATTACTTACTAATGAATTTCTTTATGCAGTTCTTTTTTATTTACTTTTGTACTAGTTTTTATGATCTAAAGTCATATATCCATCACATCTTTAAGATTGCGACTCTAGTGTTAAGAGTATTATTTTTACTCCTTAATTTATTAGATATTGTGGTGGGTCAACTCCATGTTCGTCTGGATCAGTGTCACCAGGATCAGCGTTGTCTCCCCCACCGGCATCACCACGGAATGCGTTACCAACTACATCTGCAACGTTGCAGGAATTTCTGAATACTACCACACACTTTTCAAGTCTCACACTAAATGGTAAAGAAGTTTTAATGGTTTGTCATTTTAATATGTATTAAGATAATGCGAGTTACTTTCATTAACTATTTGTTGTTAAAGGTGTATTCCTTATTTATATTATTGCAAACGATATTCTTAAAACAGCTGAATTGAAATATATTTTCTTTTACCGAATGACGATGCCTAGCTTGGTTTCGTTAATTGTGTTAATGTATGGATGGATTATTTCAGTGCTACTGGTACCTCGGTTGCGATTATCCTGTACATACCTGTAAATTTCCTCTTCATTATTCAAATTCCTTATTTCACTTATCCTTATTTACTTACTCTTTTAATTTCAGGAGTAATATTTGAAAATTTCTAAAAATAGAAATGGTAAAAACTGTTTGGTGAAATGTTTTTTTATTGATAACTGGAAAACTTGAGTAAAACGGCATTTTCGAATTTTGATCTAGCAAAAACTAAAACTGAAGCACATATAATCTAAAAAAAGTTATGGAGTTTCACACATAAATGCCGCACTAATTCGTATTTCTGACGATCACGACAGGGACCATATGTTGAAGCGTGCGTATGAAGCAAATGTCAAAACGAATTTCCAAATCAAAGAAATCATCCTAACTTCTCTTTTGTCGTATACTCGTGAAATTTATAGTATACAGTGAAATCGCGAATGTTTCAAAATATCATATTGTTTCCTAGATCGCGAACAAAGGGAGCTGTACTCAGCGGCCATTACGATCCAAAAAGCTTACCGCCAGTACCGCGGTAGGCAGCTACAAAGGCGGGCTGCGGCGGCTGCCATCACCATACAAAACTGTTATCGACGTTACAAGCAGGTATTAGAAAAGTCACCCAAAACTGAAACCCTTAAATCTCTCTTTTAGAATCGTTCGTGTTTAAGTTGACAAAATCTTTTGATATATATAAAGTGATGGTATAATATCCATATTCCCAAATAAACTGACGCTTAAACAAATTCAACTACAAAAATATACACAAACTAAGTATCCGTAGTTCTGTGTTACAAGTTTAGTTAACTGACATGATATGCTTCACAAAATATAAAATATGTTTTATTGCAATATTAAAATTTATACGTAACGATTGATCACTTTTTCTTGCCCGATATTTTAATATTATCATGTACTTTTTAAATTCTTATTCCCTATTTGCACACTTTCTTTTATCTTTATATCGATTGATATTTTATCAAATCAATTTAGAGCCAAACCTGAAATTAAACTATATTTTGTATGAGTCATGTGGATAAAGAGTACGAATATAAAATTATCAGTCAACGAAGTTTCAAGTACATACAAAAATTGTTAAGGTAAAATCTGAATTAAAGCGGTTTGTTAATCTCCACGTAACATTTGTTTCAGTTTGCTTATCTGAAGCAAATGCACGCGGCTGCGACAGTCATCCAACGTGGATATCGCTCGCTTAGGGAACGTCGTCAAGCCGCCACTCCTGTCAAGTGAGTATACAGAAGTTTATATCTAAAGCATTCGATTGTGTTCAATACGAGACTTTATTGCTAAAGCTTTGCCATGAAGGGTGTTAAGAACAATACGCTTCATCTCGTTGCATCTTATCTTCTCAGCCGGAATCAAAGATGCATTAATGATGTCATACGGATCGGCTTTAGTTATGGGTGTGCTTCAAGGATCAATTCTTGTTCCCTTTTTGTTTTCAGTTTATATAAATAACTTACCACATTTTATTATATATTATATATATTTGCAATATAATTATGTTTTCTGATGATACATCTTTGCTATTTAAAGTAAATAAAAATGGCGATAATATTGAAGAAGTAAACAATAAAGAATGTAAGTCGTTAGTGGGTTTGATTATAAGATTGTTTAAGAAAATGACACAATCCATATTAGCTTTGCCATTACAGCAGTTTAAAAATAATGTTAAACAGAGATTGGTACAGAAAGACTGTGTGGATATAGCTACTCTTCGACCATGTACGTAGCGGGCAATGACGCGAGAATCTCTGCTTGATCACAATAGACAAGAACTCTGACAGAGCCAAAAAGTTTCAATAGCTTCGAAAACCTCGTACTAGGTTGATAAATGACATAAAAAGGTTGTAAAATCACTTTAAGTATATAGCAGCGGGTAACGAACCAAAAAAAGCATTTTATATAAAATTGTTCATTGTTCGCAGGCGGACATATTCACAAAGACGTCAAAATCAAGCTGCAAGGAAAATTCAACAATTTATGAGGCAGTCCAAGATCAAGTAATTATTTGATACCTCTTTTTATAACCATATACTTTTATTTATAAGCAAATATTTATTATATATGTATATCTGGTATTTAATGTTGAAAATTTGAGTCTTAAAACGTTTTCTCCTTCCTTCTTCCCTTAGATATGTGGTTTGCGTTTATGGGTTTAATGTTTATGGGGTTAAAGTTTGTGACTTGTTTCGCTTTATTGCTCAACTACTCGGGTATATAAATTATTGACAGGTCATACAAAGAAGACGGAACATGATTCTCGTATATATATCTTATTTAATTCTTGTTCTATTATTTTAATAGTTGACAATTCTAAAAAAATATGTTAGTCTTGAATACGAATTCTTCTGCTTCATGGTTACTTAATTTCAACTGATAAACTTTAAAAACTAAAATTCATATCAAAAATAATAAGGCTCGCGCACATTCATGCAGGCCATACTGTAACGCATCGCATTACTACAGTATTCCTGTAATCCTTATCATACATTATAAAATTAACTTATTATAAAACATGAATAATCATACGATAATTTGTACACATAGGTAAGCGGCAATATTTTTTAAACGATTTGTTTAAATCGTTATTAAATTTTACATACAAAAACTTAAAATGTAAATAAATAATATTTAAAATATGGCATTATTTAATAAACATAAAAAAGCCGATTCTATATTACTCATATGCTTTTAGATACAAAACCACTTATATCAGTTTTATCTTTACAAGCGGTTTAAAAAAATAATTTAAAAAAATATAAATACATACGTATAAAACAAAAAATATCAGCGGTTAAAACAACGTGATTAACAGTAAAAAACTGCTAAAAAGGAAATTATATAAACATATTATGAATATATTTATATTGCAGCGTGTTGTATCAAAATTTTTAAGAAAAAATTTTTTGTTAAAATTTTAATTGTTTTGCAATATTTTTATCTATTTATACGATACTTTGGTAATTATATAATATACTTATATTAACTTTTACAGTTATTGCATTAACGTTTAGTGAGAAACAATTTTATATATTTGTTTTTTCAAAATTATCAATACTGTAGTATATTGGTACTATTTTTAATCTTTTCATGCATCTAGTACTTGGGAGGAATTCACAACAAACGTAAGTTATTACTAATTGGATTTAATATTATTAGTGTTTATGTTATTATAGCTTATTAGTTGAACTATTGTTAAAGTTCAAGATTTGTAGGCATTTCAACGGTAATTATTTCCTACTTTTTTGCTTGTTTTAATTGGCTACGATGTTTAAGAAGAAGTACATATATTCTTTAGTAATAGATAAATCCTGCAAATTAAGTCCAATAATGCTAAAAGCTGGGAACCTTTTAATGTATTATATATACTAACGATCCAATTTTATCTGAACAGCAAAATATGAATATATCTCTATTCTGGCTTCGTATACTTTATTCAACAAAATGACTATAATGCAAATTATGTGTTCAGTTTATTAACCTTTCGTATATGTGTATTGAAAATTAATATTTTCAATGCTGAATGAATTACTAAATTCAATCACAAACAAAGTCCATGTGTGCAAATGTTTTGCCATATTTACTTAATTGGCATATAATTTAGTTACTGTAACTTTGTCTTTTGCGATGCGATGCGTTCCAGTGCTTACCACGGTATTACAGTGCTTGTGCAGTACCACAATGTGCAAATAATTACACTTGTTTTAGATAATTTTGCTGTTCAGTCCCTTATTATGTACCTTTTTCAGAGATAAATTGTTTGTTGTTCAAATCAATTGAACATGTATTTATTATAATTTTAGTAAATGTTTAAATTCTGTATAGAAAAGTATATTTTTATTAGATTTCATGTAAATCAATTGCAAAAAAAAAGGTAAAAAAAATATTAAAACGTTTGTTAGTTGAATATTAAATGCTGTTATGGATAAACTAACCTATAAAAAGTACGTTTCAAAGTTGAATATGAACAAACTTTATTGCACATGAACAATTTCCTTCCAACATGAATGAACAATTTCCGTAATATGCACGTTATTTTATAACTCAAAACGATTTGTATTTCAGGTTACAGAGAGAACGAGCCGGAAGCGTGAAGGTGGCCCGGCTGTTCCCGGATGTCCGCCGAAACTCGTCGCTGCTCACCACCAATACACCACCCACGCCCAATAGGTGAACATAACATACCATTACTTTCCTATTTGATAGTTAATGTTTCCGGCTGAATAGAAGACCACCCTCATTTCTTATCGAGATGTCGTAAAAGGCGACCAAGATAAGTTAATGTTAGATAAATTGACTGATGTAAGATTACCACTTTTACCTTCAGACTACAAAGTTCATCGATTTTTAAACTATGTGCATTGCCACTCACCATTTAAGTGGCGCCGTTTGTTAAGCTATATCAATCACTTTGGTTCTTCTAGGAGTTTTGCTACTTGCTATGTCAGTCACTGATTCTTCTAGGTATTTTTCTAGTAGCCATGTCAGTCATTTTGGTTCGTCTACGGATCACCTTCTTAATTGATCATTAGAGACCCTCTCCTTTTTCCATCTTCTGCCGGGCGATCAAGTTCACATTACTCTATTAGGCTCAATTATTACATTAACTATAAGTACTGGATTGTCAATTCTTCTATATCTTGCATTGAAAGTCGATTCTTTCTATAAAAAATTGCTGATAAGTGTAAAGCTTATCTTATCCATACAAAAAAATTATCAGTAAAAAAACAGCCAAATATTTAAGGTATGGTTATTTGTTTCAGGATCATTGACTACTTAGCACCTGAATCACCGATGGACGCAGATGATGACCTTCTTCTCGAGCTTCTGTTTAAAATGTGACCTGACCTTGAACATTAATTTCAAATATACGGCATACCATCTAAAACGCTTGATAGCAAATTTACTTGGTAACATTTTGGAAACTCAGCTACACATCACATACATCAAGGGTTTCCAAAAATTTTTTTTAAATCTAAATTATTTATAAGTATACAAATAACTGCCGCAATTAGATTAATTGCTTTTTCGGACATTAATAATTTTTTCAATCATGTTACCTTATATTACAGTAGAAATTTCACATCTATAGGATCGATGAAATCTTCATTTAAATTGTTATTGACATTGTAATAGACAACAAATTTCAAGCAGGTTTAACATAGTTGTGATAAAATTCATATTTCAAATTTAAAAAATATCATTTTTCATTATATTCCCATCAAATTTCCCTAGGGTTGTGCAAAGCGTTTCGAATTCCACTGCAATAATTCTTATTCTAGTATATTCTATCCTTGCATGTTAAAACTCGTTTTGATTAGTTCTTCTTAAAAAGTCTTCTTCATATTTTGGCCTTAATTTCGTATTTGCGTTTAACTCTTCAGGTCATAGACAGGGTTATATTTAGTATAAATTTTATCGTATTTGTATTATATTTTCATAACGTATTTTTGAGAAATTTGTTTAGGGCGTTTATTGGAATCATATTTTTGAAATCTCTAAATTGAATGTAAAGTAATTTTCTTAGATCATCTGTAATATTGGCAGCATTAAAAAAATTACAGTTCAGTGACGGCACTACAAGTAATTGTATACTTTTTTGTGCATTGACTATTACATTACAATCTTAATTGTTTATTTTTACCCGCTTTCGATGCAAGGTTTTAAGATCGAACAAATCTTGAATTTCGTAGCTCTACTAATTTTCACGGTGGAATTTAAAGTAAGTAGGTTAAGTACAAATTCAAATTTTTAAAAAGCCACTGTTCTTATAAAGTAGATGCACCTAGCGTAAATTCAATAAACCCGACGAGCTGTGAGTATTTTGAGATTTTATCGTATTTAAGAGAAAAAAAAACTTAGTTTTACTATTGGTCTAAAGTTTACCATATAGGTTTCATTCCAGCCTAAATAGGTTAATTCTTTTAGTCTATGCAATAAAACATTTAGACGAAGAACATAAATGTTTTGGTTCTTGACATTATTCGAGTTTCACAGAAATTTTTAATATAGTTTTATTTCCTACTCGCCATTTTTGTCCTTGTTTCGAAGAGTATGATGTGTTATTCTGTTAACATTTTCAATTTCCCTACCCCTAGTTCCTACTTCAATAACTATTATAATAATTAATTAATTATCGATACAACAACTTAAATTAGTTATTAGATATTTAATTTTTATTTTAGACCCTCGATAATGCTAAATGCCATACTAATCTAGCGTTCATGAAAAAATAAGGTTGTGCACCATTTAATATAGAAATAACTACCTAAATATTCCCTTTTTCTGAATTCTCTGATATTTTAACGTAGATATATAGATATAGATTAAGATATTAGAGGTAATAATAGCTTAACCATAAGACGACATGCTGCCGTCGAGATATTTTCGATTCGTATTTTTATAAAGCAAAAGTTACGAATGACTACGATTGCTTTGCTTGTGCAGGGCCTTGGAAAAGATTCCTCACTTATTTTATGAACGAAATTGTTATTTTTCTCTTTATCGAATTAATTTTTAAAAACTTTCAGTCTTTAGTTCCTTTCAGAAAATTCGAATATTTTTCAATGGTACTTTCCACATCTTTCAGTCTTGCATTCCTTACCAATTTGTTTCCTTTGTAAAAGACTTGAAAGGCCCGGATTTGTCATACGATATTGGCTGCTTTTGTATTATTATCATATCCAACATTATTTATATGATAGTATAAGTCAATTGTTCTGTAGGTCGGAAGTGTAATATTGAATTATTAAATTTCGACAAACATAATTGATCTCTTTTAATAATCATGTTTAGGATATGTTAGTAATGCGTTAGCGATGTTAGGAGTAAAAATGATTGTAACGCGACGCAGTTCGAGAATAACCGTCCAGTTGTGGCGGCTTTTGCACCCTCTGGTGGCGTAGAGGCAAAAGTCGTATTACAAGCGAAAACAACAATTACGACTATGACTATAGTGACGCGGTTCGCTTGCAAGGCACGGGGCACCCGAGGGCGCACGAATGCAACATGTACATTTTATATTTTTGGATTGCTAACTTTAAGATGTTATATTTATATATGTATATGTAGTGATGGCGGATACGATACCAGTATTTCGAGATGTATTGCGCCAAAAGTTTTGATGTATTAATTTTCCAATGAAATTTCTCTCGTTTTTTCGTTTTCGGATGAATAGTTCGTTTAGCTAGTGGTCATGTATATATTTTTGGATAAAGTGCACGATTGCTTACGGAATGCTGACGATATACATATAAGGCGGAGGCGGAATTAAATGAACGTAAAGAATATTTTTAATGGTAACGCAGAACCTCTGAAAGCAATAATATTTTTGTGGTGTAAATTACTCCGATTTATAGAAAAAGAGTATTATATTATCCACGCAATCGTCACAACCAGTTGAATAGAATGCTTCTAGTGTTACCGTAAAATGTGCTCCGACTTGAACAAAAATAAGACAATGATCAAGCAATAAATATTATTAAAGAAGTTTTACTAGTTTAATTGGGTCTATGAGTAATTAAGTGCGAAAATTAATTTAGGTGATTCGAGCAATTTGATTAGGACTTATGATTTAGTAAGTTTTAGATAGCTATTTTTGTCTTAGTGCCATAAAACTAATTTTAGAAAGGTTTACAGAGGTGCGATTGAATTAATCTAGGCCGTGTTAGTTGTTTTAGCATTTTTAAATAAAATAAAAATGGTAAATAAAAAAAAAACGTTCGGAGCACATATTTATGGCACGCAATAGTGATTGACCACAGCTAACAAATAGTGCACTAGATGTAGTTATAGTTAGAAGAATTACTTATATAAATGAAATAAAAAAAAGAAATCTTGAAATCTATACATAGAATTTAAATTTAAAAGTTTAACTAATACTTTTTATTATTATTATATTAATAAGAAGCTTGTTCACACATTATAAATCATATTAGGGAGTACAGTTAAGTATAAAGAATTGAGAGTAAACGAATGTGGAATGAGTTTAATAGTGAGATTAAGATTGGTGATTTTGAGATTGGAGTTATTTTTGAGTAGCCTACTTTATTTACAGAAATTTATTGTGTTTACATAAAATATTTACAATTATTTAATATTTACATTTTATAAAAGCATAAATCTTTTTTCATTGTCTTAGATCACGATTAAAAATAAATCTTTTTCAAGTTTAAATTTCTGCCAAATGCTTTTATTAAAACTATATACTAAATTTAGTTGAGTTTATCATTTATTATTAATAATAATTTCATAAGTTCTCTTTTACTATTATTTTACTACACAGTAAACATGAAGGAAGGAAGGATATCCTTTTTATTTAAAATACTATTTTATGTAAACACAAAGGTTATATTTGTAAAATTATGAATATTTTGATTGTTTATAAGCTACGCCAAAGGCGAGTTACTTTGATATTGTGATAAAGGTTGCATAAAAATGATTTGAAGCATCTGAAATATTATTTTAGATTAGGTTAAGTATCGCGATCTGTTATTTCAGCATTTATTATTTCGCTTAGCCTCTTAGATACTTCAGGTTGATATATGTATCTATACTCTCAGCTCTTAATTTATTTTATTTATTGCAGTTAAATGAATTATATTCACTTTATAGTTATCTTGTATTGTGTATAACTTTTGTATTAGAATTATTAACACCGATGAAATCTCAGTTCATACCGTTAATAATAGTTAATTTAAAGGTGTTAATTATTGATTAAAATCAGTCATTTTAAAGGTATTACTTGAATTCTGTATTGTCCGAAATCAAATGAACATTTCATAAAGCTTATAGTTACAAAGTTTATTTAATATAACTTATCTTTTACTGTTGTTTAGAATCTAGAGAAAATTTAGCTTGGTTTACTTCTTTAATATATTTATTTTCTTTGAAGTGTTGAGTTCTTCATAAATCATGTATATTTAATTTTCTTGTTTAAGAATTTTGTTATTAAATACAATGTCAACCTGATTTTATATTATTTTATTCAATGCCTGCCTAAATATAATATTGCATATCACTTAGATATTATATATTTAATCAACTTTTTAATGGCAATACATTGTTTTTTGATATAATATTTATTTAAGGCTAGATTAATCTGTTGTATTACTTTTATTTTGTTTTTAAGTTTTATTAATAGCTGAATTTTTAACTGTATAGTGTTTTGTTGTATTTTAGTGAGTTAAAACAGTTGTAGTACTTTCCGTGTTATGTTTTCTTGTTCGTTTATTTATGAAATCCGGTTTGTTATTGTTTTTTTTTGTAGATTTTTTAGGTTGTTTTATAATACTAGTAACATTATTGTTTTCTATTTAATAATTTTGGTCCCTATTTTTATAGTTAAAGTAGAACTATTGCTTGAGACGATTTTTATATAGTAGCGTATACGTATTTCATAGCAAATTTTTATGAAGTTATTTTTTTAATATTTAAAACATTAAAGATGTATGCAATTGTAATTAGTTTCTCTTCATTGTAAAGGGTGTATTGATATTGTTATGTACTGCCAGTTCGGAGGTTACTAACACCAAATATTGCGAGTAAAATTATTTGTAAGGTTTGTTTAATAGCGTTACTTTCCTATTTGTATATTGCTATATCGATCTTTTCTTGAATATTGATAATCTTTTAATTAATTTCTTTCGAAATTATCGATGTAGCGATATTATATTTTGAAATTTCCATTTGAATATTGTGGATATAGTGATGCTTACCAATCAGAAGAATTTGATTATTAAAATTAACAACATCTTCTGATTGTTGGGTAGTGCAAAATTTGTCTTTGTTTCAATGATAGTTAAATTGAGATTTTCAATTCAAATTTACGATCAAAGTCGAATATTATTATAATAAATTTGTCTTCAATTATATGTTTTCTGTAGCAAATTATGAATTTGATACGCTATATTAGTTTTGAAGCGTTATGTACTTGTTTCATAGAGTTATTATACTAGAGTAGTTAGCCTAAAATTTGCCGTATTATAATAAAGAAAAGCAATTGAAGGCGCTATATCTGTTCCCTTTTTATGTTAATAATAGCTTGTTACTATCCCACTGTTGAGCATAGGCCTCCTCGCTCATTTTTTAAAAGAATGGTTGGAGCTGACCTACTACGTTGCTCCAATGCAAATTGGTAGGTTACACATATCCCCAGATTTCTCTGGAGATATGCAGGTTGCCCATGATATTCCTTCAGCGAAAAGCGTGCGATAAATTGCAATTATCAATTAGACACATAAGTTTAAACAGAAAAACTCATTGGTGCTTGCCTGGGGTTTGAACCCGTGACCTCTTGAAAGAGTCGCACGTTCCCACTGCTGGGCTATCAAAGTTTTTTTTATGTTTAATTAAACAAAGAAGAACTATACAAATTTCATCTTTTTTTTTCAATATTTATTGTGTATTTATTTACTATCACTTACAGGCTTGACTATAGCTCCCTTACTCTAATATTAATAACTCTATGGTATGTTTAGTCTTGATTTCAAAACTAGTTTCGAATTTACTAATGAGTTTATATTAACTTAACTAAATTTATTATTCCATAAATTGTTGTATGCCTAATAGTGGTTAAAGTTAATTTTTATTGACTTTATATTTATAGGAATATTTATATTATTGTTTATAGCCGAGTTATATTGTTTAATGAAATGCTTCATATAGCAAATATTTAACATCAATTGTACTTATTTGATATAATTATAACTATTATATATTATTAAATGGAATGGTTAGATTTATATACAAATTTGCAATTAAATAAGTTAGCATTTACTTTAGTGTACATAATTGGTAAATAATTTTCAAAAATCACTCTATAATATAAACACTTATGGCTATAAAATCATCATCATTCTCCTGCCCTTATCCCACTCTAAGTGGGGTCGGCACAACATGTATTAACCATGTTGTTACATGATTTGGCTAGTTATTTTACATCGACCGCCTGCCTGACGTCAACTTACCTAAGTAGCCTTTTGCTACACCTCAGTAAGAAATTAGGGTAGTCTATTCTACTCAGCCGGATATTACGCGGCAGGTCAACTGACTTTAGCCGCCTTTTACGAGACCTTGGTAAGAAATAAAGGTGGTCTATTCTACTCAGACAGATACTACGGCGGGTCAACTTACCTTAGACGCCTTTTACGACACCAAGGCGAAAAAATAAATATTTTCGGGTTCTAGAGCAGGGATGATGAACCCATCGGTTCACGTACCATAGCACGTGACACAATTTTTTTGGCACGCCACCTATTTATTAATATTTCTCATCCAATATGCATCATAACAATTAGTCAGTATATTGCAATAATTAAATTTGATTAAATGAAACATTGTAAATGCAAGTTTTGATACTAAAACAAAGTTTTGAGTTGATTGATATAACAACGCTTTTACAATAAAATTTAGCAATCCATATGACTTGCCTACAAAAAGTTAATTAAGTAGAAACTCGACAGAGATCTTTTTAAAAAAAATATTCGTAGAACTAGTTCTAACGCATTCTTTTCAACGTTTTTTAAACTGCTATTATGGCCAAGCTAAAATTTCTTGTAGAATTATATTATAGTATCTTATACCACAAGCTGTGGTAGCCCAGCGGTAACACCGTGCGCCTCTTTCGAGGAGGTCTAGGGTTCAAACCCCGGGCAGACACCAATGAGTTTTCTAGTAAAACTTATGTGTCTAATTGATAATTGCAATTTATCACACGCTTTTCGGTGAAGGAAAACATCGTGAGGAAACCTCTAGAGAATTCTGGGGATATGTGTAACCAACCAATCCGCATTGGAGCAGCGTGGTAGGTCATAGCTCCAATCCTTCTCTCCAAAAAAAAAAAAAAAACGGAGAGAAGAGGCCTATGCCCAGCAGTGGGATAGTAACAGGCCGTTACCCATCTTATACCAAAAGCCACATCTATCTTAAATTGTCTTTTTTATCTATTTTATATTCTTTGATTTAGAAAAATCACTTTATTGTATTGTAACTTTATCTATAAAACTTGATTTATATACTTTTAATTTTTATATACTATGTAGGTGCAGTTGGTCTCTACATTAAATAAAATAGGTTTGCTTATTACAAACCTTAAATATTATATTATGTTTTAAAATTTAAACTATCGTGAGTAGTATTCATAGTTATTGTATAGAACCGGCTATACTCACGTCTTATTCTGGCAGTTCCCGCCGCGATAACGTCGTGTAAAGAGCTCATAAATAAGGGCCCCGGATGGGTTCGAAACTAGTCGGGCTAACCTGATAGAATAAGACGTGAGTATAGCCGGTTCTATACAATAACTATTATATTATGTCTTCATAAGTTAGTCATATTATAAATTAGAAAATATGCCTGTCTGTGTTACGTTTTTGCAATTAATTCGCTGTGTCAATACTGATTTTATTGGAAACAAAGCTTATATTAGCGGGAATATACAGGATACAAAAATTGCCGCGTTTAGGGGCGAGAAAAATATATTGAATTGAGGGTACTTAAACGTTTAAGTTGACATGAACGCAGTCGCGGGTATTATCTGTATATTTTTGAGTATTGTTTATATAAAGGCTCCATTATAATAATTTACATTGATTTGTTAGTAAAAAAATATTGCTTTATTTATGATGGTAATAAATAAATCTAACCATTCCATAACTAATCTTAGAATTAAGAAAAATCAGATAACGCAACGCAATTTGCAATATGTGACATCAAACCAGCCGAGTTGATTTGTGAAGCGAATAATTTAAACCGATTAAGACTAACCTTTTACTTGTCACCAAATTACTATGCTAATAAACATAACCAATTAATTTCAATTTCGCGATATATTCCGTAACCTTTAGCTTTATCATGCAATAAAAAGAAATAAAGAAATGTGGCTCTGATAGTAGCTTAAACGACACAACATATAAAAAAACAAAAAGAAATTATTAGCAGGGACTTTATTTTATTAGTAAGGCAATTTTTGGCAACCAAAATAAACAAAATCAATTTGTGAATATAATTAGGGTATATAGCTTTATTTTACTAAAAACTAAAATGCGCCCTTATCTCCGCCACCACAATTCAGAAATTAAAATCCCTTAAAAAAAATTTTGATTTTTGATAACAATCAAACGAAAATTTTACCTTTTCAAATTTCGCGAGATATGCCTTTAGAAATGTCAAAGTAACGAGACATTTAGATGTAATTTAGGAAAGGTTTTTTATAAAAAAGAAAATGTCTCTAGAGACAGACTTTAAATTAAATCTTTTAAAGACAGACGTCATTTTTTAACAAGTATAAAAAATATTAAAACAAATTAAAAATAATATTGAAAACATCAGCACGAGCTGATGATGATAAGCTGTGATGGCCTAGCGGTGCGACCGTGTGAATCTCTAGAGACGATCATGGGTTCAAACCCGGGCAGACACCAATGAGTTTTTCTATTAAAACTTATGTGTCTAATTGATAATTGCAATTTATCACACGCTTTTCGGTGAAGGAAAACATCGTGAGGAAACCTGCATATCTCTAGAGAATTCCGGGGATATGTGTAACCTACCAATCCGCATTGGAGCAGCGTGGTAGGTCTTAGCTCCAACCCTTCTTTCCAAAAATGGAGAGAGGAGGCCTATGCCCAGCAGTGGGATAGTAACAGGCCGTTACTTACTTACTTTATTGAAAACATATTAATTTGTAAATATTTGTTTAAACGTAGTTTTAAATTTTAAGAGTTTTATTTTCAAGGTATTAGAAAAAGTATTTTTGTGATGTCGAATGTTATTTAATTTGTTATATGTTATTGCAAATATTAATGTTATGTAATTGATAAATCCATAACTAAAAATACAATTCTAAAATGTATGTGTAAATAAAGGTGACTTTAAAATGTCACACAAATCTATAGAACTTGCAGCATTTTTGCGATATCTGATTTTTCTGTATTCTAAGAAACATATTGAACTAAACACGAGATTGTATTCAATACTTACATAATATATTTCTTTAAGAATATATATTCCTTTATATAACATAAAATTGTGATTTACGGACGGACATCATATAAAAGATGATAGTGTACTACGAGACGCGGTTTGGTGAAACAAACTGAAGGAACGAATAATCTTCCTTTGTAATTATTATAATCTATAAACACTACGAAATTGTGATTCGAAGCAATTTAAAATATTACTGCTGATTAATTTGCTGTGTTTTATTTTATCCTTGTTATCGCCATAGACTAAGGCAGTTGTCCCACCAACAACGAGAAAACGACTAACTATCGGCTATTTTCTCGCTCAAGAAACGTACAATAGATATACTTTCCGTGTGAACAAAAGAGATGCATATACAAACAGTTGATCGCTGACTGTTCATACTGCCGGCGAGCACTCGCTTCACTAGTTTGTCGCTGAGCGACAAGAGCTATGAAAGATAACACTCGCTCGGCGACACTCGCCAAGCGATTAGAACTCACGCCGAGAGAGCAACCAGTGGTCATTTCTCTACAGTGCGTATCTAAAAGTACACGTTTTTTTTTTATTTACTATGAATATCGAAAAATCATTTGAATTATCATTGTTATCTAGTTCAGACGACGATGATGATGAATTCTATGATAGGATTTATGTAGTGGCTGCGGCAATTCTGAATAAACGTAAGGAAAAAATGAAGAAAAAAAGAAGAATATGGATGGAAAATATTAATTATTTTAGAAAAGAATGCAGTGAATTCAAACTATTCTATGAATTAACAAATCATGGCTTTCGCACATATTTTAGAATGACAAGAGACGAGTTTGAATATTTGCATAGTTTAATAGAAGATGACATTAAAAAAGAAAATACAAATTATAGAGAAGCTATTGGTACAAGAGAGCGTCTCGTCATTACATTAAGGTAAGGCTTCATCGCTTGGAGTGATTTCAGCGGCAGACATTGAATCTTGGAACTCTTCGTTTTGGCTACGAGTAGTATGTTCTCCAATTCCAATTTGCTGCACACCAGAACCGCTGGGTTCAGGTGAGGCAGAAACGTGTCCAGAAGAAAAATTTGTCTGACTCGTAGAAGGGCGAGAGTTGTAAGAATAATCGTTTGAGTAGTAACCGGTATATGAATAGTTTGTATTAGCAATATTGTCTTCAGCATCCATTACCAATTGAAACAACTTTCTTTTTATTGTTCTTTGATAATACTCCGGCATCTGCTTTGTACTATGATACATTGAATCAAAAAAAGCTTTTAAAGGATCACTTGATATTAGTAATTCTTTACGTAACTCATCCCTCTGCGCAGTTCGTTTTCCTCGATTATCATCCATATCTTTTAAAAAATTTAACAAATCCTCGTCATTATGAATTATTTCATCCTTCTTCCTTTTTTTTGGAGCTGTTATCGTATCTGCTGAATCTCTACTAACATCTGTATTAGTTGTTTCCTCGAAACTTGTCGAAATATTAGGATGTGGTGTAACATTTGTATCTCGTTCCGCATTTGTCATATATGGAACCAAAAATTCCATGTGACTCATGTACTTCCAGGGTTTTATTTGTTTTTGTGACTGTCCACTTGTTGTCTTTTTGATTTTTTTTAATTTTTCACGGTGCGTGTCTCGCAAATTTTTCCATTTTAATTTTGCCTGTGTAACTGTAAATAAAACAAATAATTATAACACACCACATTAAAATTAATTTATCAAATGTTATTAACTAATATTATTTGATATTTTTATTTATTTTCAGATATCTTATAACCGGAACTACATATACAGCATTGTCAAAAAGCTATAGAATAGGCCGTTCTACGCTCTCCGAAATAATACCAGTAGTATGTGAATCTTTATGGATCAAGTTGTAGCCAAAAGTAATGAAGCTCCCTACTGAACCCGAATGGAAAGTTATAGCAAAAGACTTTTATGATTTGTGGAATTTCAATAATTGCCTTGGTGCAATTGATGGCAAGCACGTGGTAATTTTTTCACCCCGTAAATCGGGATCACAGTACTTTAACTACAAAAAAACATTTTCGATTGTACTGTTAGCAATTGCTGATGCTCAAGGAAGATTTATAATGATCGATGTTGGATCAATGGGCAGATACAGTGACAGCGGAATATTCACAGATAGTAATTTCTACAATGTGTTGCAAAACAATGGATTAAGATTACCCGCAGATGAACCCCTATATGAAGGAGGTTTGCCTCAGCCTTATGTTTTTATTGGTGACTGTGCATTTCCGTTAATGACACATTTATTAAAACCATATCCTGATCATGAAAGGTTGGATAAAGACCAGTTAATATTTAATTATAGACTGAGCAGAGCACGCCGAATGGTAGAAAGTGCGTTTGGTATGTTGGTGCACAAATGGCGTATCTTTTTTAGGCCATTAGATGTTAAAATAAGTACCGCCAAAAAAATTGTAAAGGCTGCGTGCGTTCTACATAACTATGTATTACGCAATGAAATCGAAAAGGCACCTTCACAGTCAGTTTTTTCTGATAATATGTCAAGAAATTACTCCGAGGTATCTGAACAAAACTCAGCAGATTTTGAAGACGGCTTTTTTGTGAGAGAATATTTCATGGAATATTTTAATTCCATTGGAACAGTTTCGTGGCAAAATAACCGTGTGCAAAATGTATTAGATTCTGATAGGATAACACATAACTTACATTAGACTCTGCAAAATGAATATTGATTTAACTATAGGTATATGCTGTGTTAGATAGATGTTAAATAAAAAACTTACCACTTTCTATGTTTGTTTTCTTTAAAATGTCTTTCCAAGCTGCGTCCTTCACGTCTAATTGTTTATATGAAATCATTTTTGTGTCCCAAAGACACGGATATTGTCGGACACATTCAATAAAAAACTCATCCATTTTTATTGTAAAATTGGGAACACGTGTATCGCGTATGAGGCCGCAAGACTGACTGTACGCTTGACTGCCGCGAGCGAGTGATGCGAGTAATCGCCCGCCTCACTCGCACACTCGCTTATAGCCGAGCTACACAAATATCGGAACTACGCACTCGCTCCCCGCGTCTCGCTAACTCGTTTCTAGTTCTAGCTCTACTCGTTACTCGTTAATCGTTGCCGGTGAGACAAGTGCTTAAGAGAGGTAAGGTGAGGTGTGGAGCAGCGGATTACATTTATTTTATAAGAATAACATATCTCGAAACTTTGGAATTTCTTATATATGTATTTATATATCCTCCTCCCATTATCCACTCAAAGTGAGCTCGGCACAAAATATTTTAAACATGCTGTCACATGATTTGGTTGCTTTTTTACGACCGGCCGCCTGATGTCAACTTACCTTAGTCATATTTTACGACACCTCAGTAAGAAATGAGGGTGGTCTATTCTACTCAGCCAGATACCACACGGTAACAACATTGGATTTTCTTATTTAATTTAAAAAAAATAACTTGTGATAACGCGGTTGAGTTAACGAGTTCACTCCAATATCAAACATGAGGTACCAGGCGATCATAAATTAATAAGATTTAGCAATAGACTCACATTGCCTTGTAAGAAAATGCGTGATAAATGCGTGAACCACAAGGATTGTTTCCCCTTATCCTTATATATACTTAACTTAGTCGTATTTTACGACACCTTGGTAAAAAATGAGGGTGGTCTATCCTACTCAGCCGGATACTACACGGCGGGTCCCCTACCTTAGTCACCTTTTACGACACTTCGGATAGAAATGAGGGTGGTCTATTCTACTCAGCCGGATACCACACGGCTTAAACTTAATATTTTCTTTTTTAATTTTATAAAAAAAAAACTTTGTTGGATGCGGTTGATTTATTTATTACAACCCAATATCAAAACATGAGGTACCAGGCGATCATAAGTTAATAAGATATAGCAATAGACTCACATAACCTTGTAAGAAAATGCGTGATAATTGTGAACACTAGGCTTGTTTCCCCTTATCCTTATATATATTATAACAAACGACGATATTTCTCCTTTATTCTTATTCAATAAATAAAAAACAGTTTTCCCAGAGTCAACCCATTTACTCTTTCGCTACAACTCAATGAATGACACATAAAAATATGACAGCCACAATGCTTTTCATATTAATCGCCAACTCTATGAAGGAGGTTGTATTAAAAACATGTTGTAACAGTCGACCATCCTGACAACATTTGCGACCCCGCAAATCTCATAAGCTGACTTCTGGGAATGAATCTACCACCGATTCGGAATGCTGATTGTACTGAGAAGAATCGGCCAGAAACTCAATACTTGCTCTTTTAATCTGTAACAGAAAACCGCACATGCCATGACATGACAGGACTACGCTCACGCTTTATGCTCAACTCTAAGCTCAACGCTTTATGCTCAACTTTTTAAGCTCAACTCCTCAACTCCTTAAGCTTTTCGCACCATAAGCATTTCGCACCTCAAGCTCACCCTCAATCACTGTCATGGCATAACACAGCTCAATAAGTGGCAACCAATTCAGCAGATACACACGTAAACAGACTCGCAAATGATAACGCTCAAAGAACAATCACCACTTCTAGGCAGAGCCTAGCTGACAGTCGTTGCAGATGTCCACAGTCTAGAAAACAATCGTTACAACTGGAACAAATCCAGAGAACAATCGTCATTCTAGCTGACAGCTCCATCGAACAAAAGTCACGGGCGCGTCTAAGGCCTCACATAGCACATCGTCACGTTGATCTCACAGAATTAATTAACCGAATACCAATTACCATCATTAATCTCTCCAATAAAAACTCCATTTTTTTTATTTCACAGCATCGCATATCTCAAATTATACGAAATTCGTACTCCCCGTGTTGTCTCAAGATATTGATCGTCATTTGTCTTTTCTTTAAAACTCTTTCAATTTCCAGGTATACCTTTTGTCCACTCTATTTGTGAGTTTAGGTTACATCCCACTTCTGAATATAACAAACGACGATATTTCTCCTTTATTCTTATTCAATAAATAAAAAACAGTTTTCCCAGAGTCAACCCATTTACTCTTTCGCTACAACTCAATGAATGACACATAAAAATATGACAGCCACAATGCTTTTCATATTAATCGCCAACTCTATGAAGGAGGTTGTATTAAAAACATGTTGTAACAATATATCCTCCTGCCCTTATCCCACTCTAAGTGGGGTCGGCACAACATGTTATAAACATGCTGTAACATGATTTGGCTGCCTTTTTACGACCGGCCGCCTGCCTGATGTCAACTTACCTTAGTCGTATTTTACGACACCTTGGTAAAAAATGAGGGTGGTCTATCCTACTCAGCCGGACACTACACGGCGGGTCGCCTACCTTAGTCACCTTTTACGACACTTCGGATAGAAATGAGGGTGGTCTATTCTACTCAGTCGGATACCACACGGCTTAAACTTAATATTTTCTTTTTTAATTTTATTAAAAAAAACTTCGTTGGATGCGGTTGCGGTTATTAACGAGTTCACCCCAATATCGAAACATGAGGTACCAGGCGATCATAAATTAAAAAGATGTAGCAATAGACTCACATAACCTTTTAAGAAAATGCGTGATAATTGTGAACACAAACAAGACTTGTTTCCCCTTATCCTTATATATATATATATATATATCCTCCTGCCCTTATGCCACTCTATATACCACCACGGCTAAAACATTGGATTTTGTTTAATTTTATAAAAAAAAACTGGATAACGCGGTTAAATTAACGAGTTCACCCCAATATCAAAACATGAGGTACCAGGCGATCATAAATTATTAAGATATGGCAATAGACTCACATAACCTCGTAAGAAAATGCGTAATAATTGTTAAAATAGGCTTGTTTGCCCCCTATCCTTGCTTATTAATGCGAATGTTTGTCTGTATATCTGTCTATCGCAATTTTTATAACGCTGTAACAGCGGTCCTTAGATGTCGCTGGTCATACAAATTGGCTTTACACTAACATAATCGAGTCGGTTAAAAAACTCGCACTAAATACACTAATCTTCATGAACTTTAGTGTTTAAATTTAGTAAAATAGAAACTTATTTAAAATCTTATTTTAAAAAGAATAGGTATTTTAAGACTTAAGAAGACACGGTAAAACACCAATGAGTTTTTCTGTTAAAACTTATGTGTCTAATTAATAATTTCAATTTATCACACGCTTTTCGGTGATGGAAAACATCGTGAGGAAACCTGCATTCTCTAGAGAATTCTGGAGATATATGTAACCTACCAATCCGCATTGGAGCAGCGTGGCAACTCCAATCCTTCACTCCAAAAACGGAGAGAAGAGGCCTTTTCCCAGCATTGGGAGAGTAACAGGCCGCTACTTACTTAGGCACGGTAAGTCAGCCTTTTAGTTTGTACAAAAAATATACATCCTTTGACCCAAATAAAATCCGCAACCCTTTTAAATATAATGAATATTTCATATTCAATTTCCATATCAATATGGGACCTAGATATAAAATAATGAATTACTTAGTTTTCTTTTGATATTCTTTTTACTGACCATTTTCTTTTTCATATTAAACTCACTTGTTTTATTTCAATAGTAAATTTGTTAGAACAAAAGTTCTTTGAGATTGTAACGAAACTATCACTTTTTCTATTTTACCTATATAATAATAAATAAAAAAATGGGACACTTGCATACACGGTCATCCATTCCCAAAATAAGTAACTTTATACTTGTGTTATGGATGACAGACAACTGGTAAACATATACTTATATATAAAAATTTTAAATACACTTTAAATACTTAATTACAAATACAACCCAGGCTCGTAGAATCAACAAATTGTTTATAGAACATAATAACCATAGGCGGGAACCGAACTCACGACCCGCGGAGTTGGAGGTATTGCTACTAACCACTACGGCAACGGGCCAGTCATATACCTATATATGCTATCCTGGTGGTAAAATCAGTGGACAAAATCAAAATATGTTTTATTCAAATAAGCTCTTTAAAGTAGCATCCTAGAATATGCAGTCTCTGTATAGAACCCTCACTATAAATACCACATTACTAGAATAGAAAAAGTTCAACGTTCTTTCACGAGATAACTAGCCTTTAAAGATAACTCTTGCCCGTATCGAGCAGACTACGAGACACGTTTGAACCATTTTAAGATGGAATCGTTAGAGAAACGTAGATTCATGAGTGATTTAATAGCGCTATACAAAATTGTCCATAACTTGGTAGACTCCCCCGAATTGCTGTATCAGATCAATATAAATGTCCCTTCCCGTCCTCCTAGATATCCTCTTAAGAAATCCTTTTCACTTAGTTCTTAGGCAAATTTTCTGCTATTAATAGAATTAGTAATACTTATAACAGTATGACCAACCATGACATTGACATCTTTCACGATAATTTTAATAGCTTTAAGAAGAAAATACGGGCACTTGTGACAGCAGTCTAATTTACTTGTTATATGTTATTTTTATTTTATTTTGTTCAGTTGACATAATAGCATTATTTCTGAGTATGACATTTATTATCTTTATTTTATTAATATTTTATACTTATATTTTTTGACATATAGAATAATTTATAGTTTAAAATTTTTTTTCACATATATATTTTTTCAGAAAGAACTAACAAAAAAATAAATAAAATAAAATAATGCTGAATACGCCTATAAATGATTATTATATTGGAACTTGAATTAATATAAGAATTTATTGTTAATGTATGTATAATATATCGTTGGTGTATCTAATAAATAAATAAATAAAAAGTACTTTTATTCAAAACTCAAGAATCAATATGGCTTTTTTCGGTAAGAGCACCTTTCCAAACCAGTCGTAGCTTCATTGTAACTTGACGATTTGGCAATTTGGTGCTCGCAAAAAACTAACTTGAATAAAGAATTATTTGAATTTGATAACTAAGAATAAACTTCAAACTTTAAGACAAATTTAAAACTTTTCTATATTTTTGTCTGTTGATGTTTATAAAAGACTGTTTCTTTCTAAATACTGTTTCTTTATGCTAAAATAAAGCAGTGTGAAAAACAAAACCAAAAAAAAATCTTTGTTTATTGTAACAATGATATTTTATCTTTACACTTATTCAAATATTTCAAAAGTCAACCAATTCTTTTTCAACAACTTGTCACATTGACAATGTTTTTTATATTATTGACCTAAAGGAGGTTAATTTGAAACATGCAACATTACTTTACAGCTAAGCTAATTCAAGTAAATTGGCCTGAATTGTGAAACGTGTGGCCAATACAAATTCGACAATTATTATAATTAAGGCTCAATTCGTGAATCCGCAGAATGTTTTTGAAGTGAACGTGCTATTAATGTAATTTTAATATGAAATATTCGTTTTCGGGGTGTCTCGGCCATAAAAGCTTTACACAAAATAATGGTGAATTTATCCGATCCATCGTAAATGGTTGCGTTGTATAGTGACCATGTCGTTCACAATTACAAAAATATTTCTGATAATTAATAGCGTTAATGTAATTGTTAAATTCAAATCATTCTTTATTCTAGTAACTTGTAAATAAGTGCTTTTGAATACTCAATTCTGCTGCTTGGCAGAATTGAGGCTTACTATTGTAAGCCGCCAAGTTCTGTGAGTATTATCAGATATGTAGAGTGTAGACTGCAGACATATGGATTGGTATTAGTTGCCAAATATATCATTAGTAGTCGCTCAACTCACATCAGGTGAGTACTGTAGTTTTGTTAGATCGGAACAGACTCTATCATAAATAGAAAACAAACTGAAAAGTGCTTTCCACTATCCAAAATTTTACTATTTATTTTATTGATAGTATCTATTTCAGGAATTTCCTACATCTGAAGTCATAGTGCAGGTACTACAATATCAATCATTCAAAAATAGCCTAAGGCCTATTTACCCGGGAAAGGTTAAAAAACTTAGCAATTCCACGAAGGATATTTAATCGTATTAAAGCTTTATTTTAGATTACGTTTTGTTGTTTTTTGTATGTTTTGTTATTAAATCTGGAGTGATATTTTGCATCCGCAATTTCATAATTAGGTGAATATTTTTTTAATGATAATAGCTTCTCACCCATGACTTATATTCTTTCTTCTTATATTTTATCTTGTACCAGGCGATTGTGATTAACTTCGTCAGAATTAGTTTGAATTTCGTTTTTTTTTGTGGTGTTGATTGAAAAGTAATCTGAAGTGACAATTTGAGAAAGAACGACAAACCCAAAATGATGAGATTAGATTAAGCAATATTCTTCTTGAAGAGTAAAATCTAGTATCTTTAATATTTAAATGAGTTAAAAGGGTTGACTTTTGAGGAAATTGGTTTTTATTTATTGCATAAGTATAAAAGGAGAATAGCCGTGTGGTATCCGGCTGAGTAGAATAGTACCACCCTCTTTTCTTACCGAGGTGTCGTAAAAGGCGACTAAGGTAAGTCGACCCGCCGTGTGGTATCCGGCTGAGTAGAATAGACCAACCTCATTTCTTACAGAGGTGTCGTAAAAGGCGACTAAGGTAAGATGACCCACCGTGTGGTATCCGGTTTAGTAGAATAGACCACCCTCTTTCTTATCGAGGTGTCGTGAAATACGACAGAGGTAAGTTGACGTCAGGCAGGCGGCCGGTCGTAAAAACGCAGCCAAATCATGTTACAGCATGTTTATAACATGTTGTGCCGACCCCACTTAGAGTGGGATAAGGGCAGGAAGATGATGAAGTATAAAAGGAGAAATATCGTTTTTTATATATGTCTTCTAAAATTCCAAATTCATAGCAATTTACTTTGCAAATTTTATTATTACTTTTATTCTATTTCATTAGAAATTGTCTGTAAATTGACTGTATTGTTCTATACTCTATGCTGTACTCTATGTCTCTATATTGTCTTTGTTCGGCGTATCTCTACACAGATTAATTATTCAAATAGACAACGTCTATTGCAAACTACCTGTAGAATATTAATTGGTCCAATTACAAGCCTAATGTTTGCATTACTCAATATCTTTGTACGTAGACCCTACAAAGGAATATAATCTTAATCTGTTAAGACGAAGGTTAGAGGCAATTATTATAACATAGCTGTGCGGCGGCTTCTATCACATGGAAATGAGCGAGTTACCCGCGGGATTTCTAGAATAAAAAGCGTAATCTTGCTCTACCTTCTCTATCTCTCGAGGAAGTACCATCAAAATTAGTTTAGCTGTTCCTGAAGCTATACTATTAACTAAAACCTTCCTCAATAATTACACCTCTTAATAAAAAACGTACAAAAATTTGTGCAGTAGAGATTTTGTAGAAGAGAGTATTTTGACAAATTTGATCATATACAAAAAGCTTTATTTGACTTTCTCTTATAATAAGTATAGATTTTACATGAATTTCCTTGAAAATAATCTTCTTTTTTATCTGATTAACGTCAAATTTATAGACATGGAAATCCTTAAGAGACTCATACAACACAGTCTTGTCGCACTAAGCAAAGTGTTCAAAAGATTAGATTTTGTTGTTGTATAATTTCAGTATATCTTTAATATTTACATAAGTTAATCTTGTATGTATATATATAAATATATTTTCTCAATCTCGGGAATGGCTCCAAAGATTTTCCTGAAATTCGGCATGTGGGGGTTTTGGGGTAGTACAATCGACTTAGCTATATTTAATTAAAACAAAACTTGTTTTATCCCCGTTTTTGGGTACTAAAAAAACTACGAAAATAATAATAGATAGCTCATCATTTGAGCTGTCAAATGCAAAGCTGTGATAGCGTAATGGTAACGCTCAAACCAAAAAAGTTCTAAACCTGGGATCGATTCGCACATGTCAACCGGCGCTTTATATTTTTTTTTTATAAATTTAAAATATTTTTTTTTAATTTTATCTCGGCCTCTTAGGCTCGGCCCAGGTACACAATAAGTTATGAGATTGGTAAACATAATAAAAGATTTTATTATATTTAATAAATAAACGCTTAACATTTCATGTCCCTATTGTTAACCGTTGAGAAATTTCCTCGTCTGGAGCCAATCCTGGCAGTAGCATAAGGTCATGATTATCATAAACACGTATTGACATCAAAACTGGAGCAGTATGTAAAATTTCAGCTAAATCGGACACCGGGAAGTCAGTTAAACTTAACTTACAAGATTCCACATTCACATATATGGAAAGTTAAATAAAAGCTTTCAAAAAACTATCACTAATAGTTAGATAATTTATAAAAGAAGGTGACTTTGCGGAGATCCATAATACAAAAGTAATAATAAAATTATTTTGCTATAATTCTGCTATATCTACAGAATCGTGTATCAGGTATGAAAACAGATGGTCCACTATACATTTAGCTATATATATATTTTCTATTTTACTTCATCGCGGATTATAGCAAAATAATTTTATAATTACATTTGTATCACTACTACACGCCGTGTGGTATCCGGCTGAATAGAATAGTACCACGCTCATTTCTTACCGAGGTGTCGTAAGAGGCGACTAAGGTAAGTCGACCTGCCGTGTGGTATCCGGCTGAGTAGAATATACCACCCTCATTTGTTACCGAGGTGTCGTAAAAGGCGACTAAGGTAAGTTGACCCACTGTGTGGTATCCGGTTGAGTATAATAGACCACCCTCTTTCTTACCGAGGAGTCGTAAAATACGACTAAGGTAAGTTGACGTCAGGCAGGCGGCCAGTCGTAAAATACGTAGCCAAATCATGTTTGTAACATGTTGTGCCGACCCCACTTAGAGTGGGATAAGGGCAGGAGGATGATATGTATCACTACTACTTTGGTTATTGCATGAAACTTTATTTTAGTGTTCATGAAGTCATATCAAGCATTTTATATTTAAAAAGGAAAATATATTTTTATTGAATTAATAATTTGTATCAAAAAACTTTATTTATAGTATGGACATATTAGTCGTCGAAAATGCATTCAGGATTAATATAATCCTTATAAAGCTCAGTGGTTTCGAATAAAAAGTTTTTATTTATTTTCTGTTTTATATAGACTTTTACAATTATTACTAATTAAGAAATAAACTGTTAATTACATAAAATACCATTAATACAAAATGCGAATCAGACATGTGATTTCCGGCTAAATAGACCACCCTCATTTCTAACCGAGGTGTCGTAAAAGGCGACTAAAGAAAGTAGACCCACCGTGTAATATCCGGCTCAGTAGAATAGACCACCCTCATTTCTTACCGAGGTATCGTAAAATGCGACTAAGGTAAGTTGACGGCAGGCAGTCGTAAAATACCCAACCAAATCATGTGACAACATGTTTATAACATGTTGCGCCGACCCCACTTTGAGCGGGATAAAGACAGGAGAATCATGATTTATAGCTTTACTTATCAAATAATTATAGGTATTTTTTATTTATTAATAACACCCTCATAAGTCCGACCATTTTGTTTATTATTAGCTACAACAAACAAAACGCTTATTATTTAAAATTTCATATAAAACGGACAACTACTAGTGCATGGTCAATTACTTATCAAAAGTTAAATAAGTTTAATAAATGGTTGGAAATACTATAATTATAAGATTTATCTATACTAATATTATAAAGAGGAAAAATTTGTATGTTTGTTTGTGAGGTTTTCACGCAAAAACAACTAAGCCGATTTCAAAAATTGTTTCAATGTAAGATAGTCCATTTATTGAGGAAGGATATATATAAAACACTATTGGAAAGCTGCATCTTTACTGAGCAACATAGGCATATATTACATAAAAAAAATAGGGATCGCTGTAATAAATAAGGCATAAAAAATCTATCATCGGGTGCGCTGCGAAAACTACTGATGATAAAAGCAAAGAATGTTCTACAGTATTATAGAACGTATCAATATCTACAAAAAAGTCCGGAATAACATATATCCAACTACTATAGTTATGCCAATATAACTACTTTTAGTGGGCTTTCCACTGCCATGAGATCGGTATGTACACGGGAAACCGCGGGATATTACTAGTTTGTTTTAAATAGCTTTGTGGGTCTTTTGCCGCTGAGGGAATATGTTCCAAAACCCTGTTGAGTTGACGTTTTAAAACTTCCGAAAGTCACTGATAAAGCTTTTGTCAAATTTCCATTTCTTTTTTATCTCTTTTTTATATTATCATTGTTTATGAGGAGGTCCCATTGGTGAAATTATGTACGGTGCTTGAAGGACGTACGGTAGGTTCAATCCTTTAGTAGTAACTGGTAAATGTCCGTGATATTGGCTTGTTCGGTTCAATTGACGTGGTACAAAAGTACGCGTATGCGGGGTGGCAGGCCGGGGTTCTTCTTTTGTTGTTTCAGAGAAGTATTTCTCGTGCACGTCCAACCATCTTTGAACCTGGAAAGAGTTAAACCAATTAAGATTTAAATTTAGTCTGGGGTGAAGATTGTTCATGTTTTTATGTATAAATTTATATTATATGGGATTTTAGGTACACATTGGAATTGTAGGTGAGGTGTTGGTAAGTTTCTTAGGGTACAAATAGTGGTCACAATTTTTTTAATTTCTTTATTATGATAAAGATTATGATAAATTATCTATAATATTTAAATGAGTTAATCTTGTGTGAAATTCAGGATGTAGGTTTTGGGTAGAAAAATCGATCTATTATTAAATAAAATATATCGATTATTAAATAAAATTAATTACTTAATAAATAAATATATGGGACTTATACGCACGATCCGTCCGTCCCCAAAGTAAGTAACTTAATACATGTGTTATGGGTGACAGACAACTGGTGAATATATAAAATATTATTTTGAATACACACTTAAATACATATACACCCAGGCTCAAAGAACCAAATATAATGATCAACCAAAATAAAAAAATGTAAAATAAATTGAAATGTAAGAATAGTTAATCATTTTTTTCTATAATATTTTGATTTCACCACTGTTAAGTTAAAAAAGAAACTACACAAAAGTTATGACTTATTTTACAATCAGCGTTATTTAATACTAGCTTTAAACCGCAACTTCCTTCGTGTGGACTGTTCCTTGATAGGTTAATAATAGATGGCGCTTTTCAATATACTATTCCTGTTGAATTATCAGGATGTCTATAGCCTGTATGTTACCCCGGTGTATAAGGAATAATTGTGCAAAATTTCGTCGATATTGGTTCTGCGGATCTGCCGTGAAACAGTAACAAACAAACATCCATACTGACAAACTTTCGCATTTATAATATTAGTAGGACTTACATAATTACATCGGCACGGTTGAGTACAATCTTTAGACGAGGACATTTTCGAAAAATTCACTTAACACAACTTTTCTTGAAAATATTTCGATGCTGCTAAAAATATTAACGAACTCGTCCTTACTCTCTAACCTCAAAACTCTAAATGATATATAATTAGCTAAACTTTTATTTAAATACATATATTACTGTCAGTTAAACTTACCATTAGATAATATTACGAACTAAGTAAAATGCTTAAGACTTTAACTATTTAAAAATCTTTTGAAAACGTAATTTATTAATGACACCATTTTGAGTAATTACAATTTACTTAAAAGGGATACAGAACAATAATCCGAATAATTAGTAGTAAGGTCATTTACTAATGGCCGACTTTTGAGGTAGCTTTAGACTTTTGAGTATTTTTTAATTTGCTAATGAAATACCTTTATATTTTTATACAAAAATAAATACCCGTTATAGCTGAATAACTGTGATAGCTCAGTGGCGACACCGTGCCAATGTTTTGAGGAGATCACGGGTTCAAAACCCGGGCAGACACCAATGAGTTTTTCTATTAAAACTTATGTCTAATTGATAATTAGACATAAGTTTTAATAGAGGGTGAGAGGCTGATACAAAAAGCCTCCTATACTGTTGAGGATTATTTAGATGATAAAAATGTGTGGATATAGCTAATGTCCGTGTACATGATAGTATTGATTTAATGTAACTACAAAAGTAATGAGAATATTATTTTGCTATAATCCGCGATAAGAGAAAATGCGTGTAGCATGTGTGCGTGTACAATAGTAATGAAAATATTGTTTTGCTACAGTCCACGATAAAAGAAAATATATGGTAATGCTAAATGTAGTATGTAAAGCAAAACGCAGAGTTTTATTTTTGCTTCGGTTATGGCGAAACAATTGTTGAGATTGTGGTGGTGAATGTGTGCAGTGCTTGTGTTTATTGATGGCGGATAGTGCATGAGTTTTTACAAATTCTGCATGTATCAGGTATGAGAACGATTAGTATATTCTCTTTTGTCGCGGATTATAGCAAAATAATATTTTCATTACTTTTGTATTATGGACCTCCGCAAAGTAACGCCTAATTGTATAAATTATCTGTAATAAATTTCAACAATATTGGTCGCTGCGGAAGAGCCGTGAAAAGTCAACAAACAGACAGACTTTTGCAACAATAATGTATGGATAACGTTAACTAAGTATAATTAATTAGTTTTTAAACGCTCAGGAAGCAAACTGGCCGCTTATCGCTCAAAGCGCTTTGAAACTAAAATAAATCAAATTTACTTCTATTCTCTTTGAATAAAGTTTGTGCTTAGACCGTATTATAAATTCCCATTATCGTACTAATGATATAAAGGCTAAATTTTGTAGTGTGTTTGTACCAATTTACCGCTCCAACTGTTTAACGATATATCAAAAGATTATTTTTTTTAAACTAATAAGAATATTATTGCTATAATCCGCGATAAAAGAAAATATATGTAATGCTAAATGTAGAGTGTACTATTCGTTCTCATACCTGATAAATGCAGAATTTTTAAAAACTCATGCACTACCCGCCACCGATAACATAACAATATACAAGCACTGCAAACATTCACCACCACAATCTCAACAATTGTTTCGCCCCGTACACGAAGCATCGTCAAGAGATAAACTCCACAACAAAGCCTGTCGTGGAGTCTATCTCCTGACGATGCTTGAATTGCATTGAATTGAAATGATCACAATGTGTCAAACTAAATTAAGCCCAATTTTGAATTAGGTCACTTTAATATTAAGCGTGCGATATATGCTATAATGAATTTCAATATACTTCAATACATGTCCGGTTAGTAGATCGTGAAATGCTAGAATCGTGTCAAGAGATTTAACATAAGTAACCCTTTGTCCCATATGTTAAATTACGTTTGGTCCAAGTTAAAGACGAATGGCTGTAAAAATTTGCTATTCCAGACTAATAACAAATATTCCATAGAAATAAAAATGTGAAAATTCGACTGTGTTCGACTGTGTGTCTCCATGCTTTTAACTTTTCACGTCTAAAATGTTAAAGCAATTTAAATGCAATTTGGCACACTGAAGCTAATATGGGCCAACAACAAGTTAAAAAAATTACGTTTTTCTTTCCGAGGTAGAGAAAACATAATAAAATTTGGATATTTTAACATTTTAGATGTCGTGAACAAAGTGGCGAGTACTACTCATAATAGATATTTTAAAGTCATTATGGTATAAATAAATATTTAAACGGTATACTCGCCTCTTACTTTGCAGTATTCTATATTACCTAATAAATTAATTGATTATTATATTTTGACGGTATTGCCACAATCTATCGCCTATAAACTCGATTTTGGATATTTCAGTTAGTATAATACTATACTATAATAGTATAATACTTTCGCCTAACAGATTATAAAAAAATCAAGAGGCATAAGGCCGTATCTGCAATTAAATTAATATAAATATTTTAGAGACAACATTTTTAGAAGCATAAAAACTGACTTTCTAGCAGTGACTAAAGTATTGGCATAAATATTGATCTTGTCATGTAACTTTATGCTTCGACGAAAATAAGAAAGTCATACGACCTTATTCAACTTTCTATCTTCGAAAATAATCTATATAGTAAAATAATTTCTAGATCGTTAGGAACAGCTTGACGAGCTTAGGTCAGTTGTGTAAAAAACTTAATTTGGTCTTATGTCGATATTCGACCTTATGCGTCTGAGGTCGCGATATATTTTTATTAAAATCGCATCAGTTCATAACTTATACTACGCCACAAAAAGCTATCAACTGAAAAAATTGCGCGGACCTTTTAAGCACGATCGACTATTAAAACTGGGATTTAGCATATGGGACCCCATTTGAGAACAGAGAACTCAAATAAGGATTGTAAAAGGCTATTGAATAATATAGATAAAAAGAAATAGGAATTATTATGTAACTAGTAATAATTCTCAACAACATTTTTAATAGTGAATAATTTATTTATTTTGTAAGTAAAGTAAAAAGTAAGTAGCGGCCTGTTACTGTACCACTGCTGAGAATGGGCCTCTTCTCTCCGTTTTTGTAGAGAAGGTTCGGAGCTAAGACCTACCACGGTGCTCCAGTGCGGATTGGTAGGTAACACATATCGCCACAATTCACTAGAGATATGCAGGTTTCCTCATGATGTTTCCTTCAGCGAAAAGCGAGTGATGTATTGCAATTATCAATTAGACACATAAGTTTTAACAGAAAAAGTCATTGGTGTCTGCCCGGGTTTGAACCCGTGACCTTCTCGAAAGAGTCGCACCGTGTTACTGCAGGGTTACTACAGCTTGTTTTGTACCATATATTTTGCTTACTTCAATAGTATTATGTCTTATGACATTGTTATCGAGTAAATCATCTTATAACTTAATGTAACTAGTTATAAGAATTATATTTTAAAAAGAGCAACCGCCAAGTTTCTTGCTGACTCTTCTCGGTAGAAACAGCTTTCCCAACCAGCAGCAGAGTTGACGATTCAAAAGCACTTTTTTATAAGTTTAATTGATAAAAGAATATTTTGAATTTGAACATATGAAATAGCCAGTAAAGCAGTGCTTATTATAAGAGGAAGTCGTGCTGCGTCTCTCTGGCGGTCTGTCTGTATGTTTTCACTTATCACTTATCACTTATAAAACTACGGTATGTATTTCCATGGAAATATATAATAAATAATGAATAAGGCTTTTCCTTTTGAGTGATGCAGCATACGATGTTTCATAATAAATATTTCGTGAAATAATTAAAACAACAGTAACATTCTCATCTCATTTTTCAGTCTTCGTATTGTATAAAATGTAAAATATATTTCAGTCAGTAAATAACAAAAGAAAATGTATGACAAAACATTTGCTGCGAGATTCATCGTATCGATTGTATTCTCTTTGTAAACAAAATATATGACGAATACAATGAAAACTCCTCATTAGAATTATATTTTTCTTTTTGTTAAAAATAACGCTATACGTCAAGTATGTCTGATAGCGAAACAATTAAATAACGTCTTATTTGTTTGTTTGTTATCTCTTTATTGCATTAATTCATACAAAAATAATATTAAAAAGAAAAAAAAAAACAACAGAATTTGCAATGGCGAGCTTATTCAGGAATCAGAATCTCTACCAGCCAAACAGTCTAAAATGAAACGTAATAAACGTCTTCATTATGACGTTAAAGGTTCGGACCCCTGTCTAGGTTTTTTAAACACAATATTGCATTTAAGAGGAAGACATTTAAGAGGAAAACCTCTTAAATGTCTTTAACAAGTTAAGGGAAAATTCGGCTAGAAAATAGCATTCTATACCATCATGTCTTATGAAATAATGTTGTGTGGTAAATGTCTCTTTTACACAAATGAGAATTAGTAGTTCGTCTAGAAAATAGCATTCCATACCATGATGTCTTATGAAATAATGTTGTGTGATAAATGTCTCTTTTACACAAATGAGAATTAGTAGTTCGTCTAGAAAATAGCATTCCATACCATCATGTCTTATGAAATAATGTTGTGTGATAAATGTCTCTTTTACACAAATGAGAATTACTAGTTCGGTTAGGAAATAGCATTCCATACCATCATGTCTTATGAAATAATGTTGTGTGGTAAATGTCTCTTTTACACAAATGAGAATTAGTAGTTCGGCTAGGAAATAGCATTCTATACCATCATGTCTTATGAAATAATGTTGTGTGGTAAAGGTCTCTTTTACACAAATGAGAATTAGTAGTTCGGCTAGGAAATAGCATTCCATACCATCATGTCTTATGAAATAATGTTGTGTGGTAAATGTCTCTTTTACACCAATGAGTGTTAGTAGTTGAAAATTCATTTAAGCGAGTAGTAAAATACGACTAAGATAAGTTGACGTCAGGCAGGCGGCCGGTCGTAAAATACGAAGCCAAATCATGTGACAACATGTTTATAACATGTTGTTCCGACCCTACTTAGAGTGGTGCTTAAATTTATGACAATTTTACTATTTTAATCTATTACATTTATTTTCTTATATCTAAGCTACAGCATTCTATGAGATTTTAACATGTTGTTTATGTTTTGTGTGTTTATGTGAGTCGCTGCTTTATGGAATTCGAGTCCTTCAATCTTTTACGTTGTACTTGTGCGTTAATGTGTTAGCCGTACCATACGCCCTGTTAGAACTACGTAAAAACCCGTAAAATTTTAACAATACGACTTTTAAAATGACAGCCGTTAACTTAGGTATTGGAATTCAAGACTTTACAGTTTCATTTTGAAATGCTACAATGTCTCGCGGACTCCAGTTGTCATGGTTACTGCACGTTCCCGTACTTTTGTGTAGTACAAGTTATGAGCTGAAGCGGGAATTAAAAAATAATTTAACTTTAACGTCTTTTAAATAGTTGAATTGGCACGGAGAGTTAATTTAAGCTTAAAAAGAAATGCTTTTTTTGTTAATCTGTTACTTGTGGTACGAGTTATGAACTGAAGTGGAAATAAAAATGATTTAATTGAACGTCTTTTAGAGAGTTGAATTGGCATAGAGTAATGTATTTTCTTCGTCTTAACAAAAACTAAGACATAAAGCTTTTTTGCTGATCTGTCATTCTGAAAGTTCCTGTTAACTTTGGTTATTACCAAATTGATAACAGTTTTTAACTCTCTATTTACTTTCATTTGCCAGTACGATAAATTTGAAGCCTACTTTATCATAAGTTAAATTTAAATAATCATTATTCATCATTTTTATAAATTCCAATAAACTACAATCTTCAATTTCTCTTATTGAGAAGAACAAGCAAAAAATTATGCGGAAAATGTTTCAAATGTTTCTTCCCACACCGTGAGGTATCTGTCTAAGTAGAATAGACTACCCTCATTTCTTACCCAGGTGTCTTAAAAGGCAATTAAGGTAAGTTGCCCAACCGTATGGCATCCGGTTGAGTAGAAAAGAGTACCCTCTTTCTTTCCAAGGTGTCGTAAAATACGACTGAGGTAAGTTAACGTCAGTCTGGTCCTAAAATACGTCTTGTGACAACATGTTTATAACATGCTGTGCCGACCCGATTTAGAGTGGGATAAGGGCAGAAGGATGATGATTATATATAGCAGTCTTTATATAAAGTTCAACTGTGTACTCTAAATCGCTTACTTAAGGTATACTTTAAGAGTAAGCACCTAACATTGAATTTACATATTATAAAGGAGTAAAAAAAAATTGATGTGAAATGCGGTTTTTTATTTTTTAATAGAAACGAATACACTAATGTTTTATATGCATTTTCAGTATCAATTAAAAAACCATGCAAATCAATTAATAGTTAAGCGTGTATTTTATAACTTGGACCATATCATAATAAAAGCTTCAGCAAAACTACTGCTTAGTTCGAAATATCTCAGTCGTTTTTCAGAAAATACTAAAGACAGGATTCAGGGTATGTTTGACATGTATTAAAAAAGGGTGTAAGTCATTTAAGATAGATATAATTTGTACATTTTTGCTGATAAAAAGATATAACTATACTATATATTTTAGACACATCTGCAATCTTATGACCATAAGATATAGTGAATTCATTTCAATATATTCTATACTAGCTTTTACCTGTAACCTCGTTCGTTTAGACTGCTATCGCGTGATAGGTCGATTGATAATAGATGGCGCTTTTTAATTGTCATCCTATTCTGAAATTTAGACTATCGTGAGTAGTATTCATAGTTAATGTATAGAACCGGCTATACTCACGTCTTATACTATCGGGTTAGTCCGACTAGTTTCGAACCCATTCGGGGCACTTATTCATGAGCTGTTTACACGACGATATCGCGGCGGGAACTTCGCAGGAAACTTCGGGAGCGGGTGACTTAGACTGACGTCATCCTATTCCTGTAGAATTAACAGGATTTCTATAGCCTATATGTTGGAATGAAATTTGGAACAGTTATGGGGTGTGTAAGGAGTACCTTACACACCCCATAACTGTGCCAAATTTCATCGATATTGGTACAGCGGATTCGCCGTGAAAGAGTAACAAACATACATCGTCAACATAATCACAAATTTTCGCATTTGTAACATTAATAGGATAAGAAGGATTTGGATTGAATTTCACAAGCACACGTTTAGTTATAATGAACTTACCACTGGTTTGGAAATGAACTGTTATGTGAATAAACAATTGCGCGTTTCGTGCTTTGACCACCAGTGCATAGGTTATTTGTAAACTAAGATAATGGACACATAAGAAACTTTATAAATAAAAAATTATCTTTTTTGCTCTGGGAGCATAAATTTACTCGAAATATTATTATATTATATTATATAATATTATTATATATACCTTTGTGTTATTTCTTGGCAATAACTACTTGTGTAGAATACACACATAAGCACACGCGCATACACTCAAGCACACACGCTCTCACACATGTACGCTCTCAAGCACGCACTAATACACTCAAGCACTCACGTACATACACAAAAACGCAAACACGCACGCTCGTGAGTGAAAACATGAGAGTGTGGTAGTTCACACTCACATATCATATTGTTTATTTGTATAAATGATGTCGTTATGTATAAATAAATCTTGGTATCCTCCGTGACCTCGCGTATCTGTAAAGGTGCCTACTGAAAACCAGCGCTACAACCTGTTGTAGCATATGAGCTGAGTAGGATACTTTATTTGGTCACAATTGGTCACCTTATTTGGTATTCGTATTCATATATATATATATATATGTAGACTCATCAGTATCTTGGACATTATTCTTAGACATTAGTGGGCGTAATTAGGGTATCGTGCATATGGAAAAGTACAACGCTTATCTTCAACTTTATATTCTTCTTAACAATTTTCACAACTGCGCCATGACACGGATCTGTCTTCATCTCTCACATGCGCCGTCTGCATTCTGTCACCGCTGCGCCTTCTATTTTCAATGTATTTTCAATATATTTTTAATGATGGAATGATGGTTGCCAGGATGCGACACGGCCATCCTGCGAGACACACGTCCCCGTGTGTTGATCTGTAACAAATAAACGAACCCAGAAATTCCGTTCGGCCTATCCTACAACATCTGGGTCATTGGGGTCTAGAACTTTTTAATAAACGAACAAAACAAGGAAAATTATATCTCGTCATAAGTGATAAGTGATAGTGATAAGATCATTGAACTATGAAACCCAACAAATAACATGTAAGGCCATGCCAAACCCATAATGCATACGAAAAGTACTGAGGCAGAGTACCATTGACTGACACTCACCATGACATTACAAAAATAAACAGAAAACCTATCAGAATTTACTTCAAAAACAACCCAGGTATCTTGTTCGTGGTCTACCGCTTCTGTCTCAGCAGAAGGGTCTTCCCTCAGGGATAACGAGTCCACATGACTCACGGCCATCGCTACACAGCTAGACCCGACTATACCACCCAGAGCTATCGCTCCCTGCGTACCCACGGACTACTCAGAGCAGATACCGATTTCTACCGGGCTACAGACGATACCCTGGTGTCATCGACCCCCAGAGCTATCGCTCACTGCGTACCCACGGACCACCCTGAGCAGATGCCGATTTCTACTGGGCTACAGACGATACTCTGGTACAGTCACCGACCCACCGAACCAAGAACCCGTCTGTATAAACATCAACACAAATTACGTTAACACAAATATTGTCATTATCAATAGGTACTTGACTCTCAGGTATTCTTGTAAAACAATAAGACACATTATGTTTTTGACTAAAAGAGCTGGATTGGCAAAAGGTGAACAGTTCACCCTCTTCTTATAATTTCAGTTGCAAAACTGATTACTTTTACTTGACAATTATTTGAAAGATACTATAAACATTCTTGTTAGCCATCCTTATTAATGACAACATTATCAATTATTTCCGAACTAAATTTTTTAGCTATAGTCTCTTTTATGAGAGAACATCCAGGCCCAGAAACAAATCAAAGTAATAACACCTACCAAATTATGTGAAAGCTCCTGATGGCGGTTTGACCAGACATTGGTCTACAGTCTACACGTCGGTGTTCTGGTACCTCAAAGAGCAGGTCTATTGGCCATGCAGCGACTCGCGACGTGGCCCAGACTGCTACACCTGTAGCACACAAATAATTTGTAATCTGCTTCTCGTCGTTGTCCAGAGCTTACCACAGTACCACAGACAATAGTCTTTTGGTTCCAAAATCCGTTTGCGACACTCCATTTTTCTGCGCACTGCTGATCGCAACTAAGACGCTTGAATTAGGATCGCGTTGAATCTGCGATCCTCTATAAATAACTTTCGTTTCAAATAGAAGTATACTTGTAGTTCCTGGTGCAGCTTTTGACACGAAGATATCTCCGGTGTGAATGCAAGCCATTGCAGTCATATATCAATTTTGTACCAAATGCGTAATCACCGTTCATGCTGCTATTTTCCAAAAATTCAACAAATACGTAACACGAAAACAGGCATATACAGAATGATTTTTAATCATCCATTGATCTATCATTGCTTAAATTAATAAGTGCAACCGCAGAAATTTCCAGAAAATGTATCTTCTTTTGTTTTTCCGTCCAAGTATAAGTCAGCTGTAGTACACCACAATTTTACGTAAAATCATCGCTTATCAGGATTAAACTCCGGCAAATTGATATTATTTGTCTCGCTTGGAATTTTTTTTTTTCTTTTCTTTTTTGTTGTTTGTATTGTTTTCTTTCGGAACTCTTGTAGTATCCGCCATTGTGAGTCATCATAGTCTCTTCATACTATCCATCCATTGGCACGATTGAATCCCACTTCTGATGTAGACTCATCAGTATCTTGGACATTATTCTTAGACATTAGTGGGCGTAATTAGGGTATCGTGCATATGGAAAAGTACAACGCTTATCTTCAACTTTATATTCTTCTTAACAATTTTCACAACTGCGCCATGACACGGATCTGTCTTCATCTCTCACATGCGCCGTCTGCATTCTGTCACCGCTGCGCCTTCTATTTTCAATGTATTTTCAATATATTTTTAATGATGGAATGATGGTTGCCAGGATGCGACATATATATATATATATATATATATATATATATATATATATATATATATATATATATATATATATATATATAGGTAAAAATGTATATTTTTTTTGTTTCTTTTTGTTGTGTCCAAATAAATTTCTTTCTTTCTTTCTATATCGGGACGGATAATAAAATACTTAACTTTCACTTTCACAATTTCATGTTCGATGCTGTAGCCTTAACATTACAAGACCAACTGACTTCTGGGAGAGCTGACCACTCCAAAGTTAATTAAAACGGAAGAAAGCAAAATGACTACGTGATATCATGATAAATATGGTGCCAATACAAGTACTAGGTATCATGACAAGCTTTATACAATAACAAAAACACTACGGACTAATATCATCATCCTCCTGTCCTTATCCTATAGTGGGGTCGGCACAATATGTTATAAACATGCTGCCATATGATTTGGCTTCGTATTTTACGACCGCCAGCCTGACGTCAATTTACCTTAGTCATATTTTACGACACCTTGGTCTATTCTACTCGGCCGGATACCACACGGCGGGTCGACTTACCTCAGTCGCCATTTACGACACCTTGGTAAGAAATGAGGGTGGTACTATTCTATTCAGCCGGATACCACACGGCGTAACACTACGGACTAATATAAAGTATTGTAATACTCGTAACACACACGCTTTCATCTTTATTGCTGGCAAAGAACTAGTTGTATAGGATAAGCACGCACGCACGCACGCACGCACGCACGCACGCACGCACGCACGCACGCACGCACGCACGCACGCACGCACGCACGCACGCACGCACGCACGCACGCACGCACGCACGCACGCACGCACGCACGCACGCACGCACGCACGCACGCACGCACGCACTCACGCACTCACACAAGAACGCAATCCCGCACGCTCTTATGCTAGTGTGAATATGTTATTTCACATTTACACGTATTTATTAATAAAACTATATTATTAACTTTCCTTAATTATATTTTACACTTTCATTAGTGCTCTACTTTACAAAAGATCCCATAATCCTATTCATCGCTGTATTATATATAATTAATTTCCATAGAACCCATCCTTCTTGTCGCTCGCCGCCATCTTCTCTCCCTCCGCTCAGTGTTGCCGACACAAAATATCCCCAATCATTGGTAACTTTACACGTCTCTATGATATTGAGAAAATTGTATCAGACATAGTTTTAGAATGTCTAAGTACCATTGTTGTGAACTCGACAAGTTGTTGATGTTGAACAATTTCGCTGTAAACAAGTATTACTTATCAACTTACTAGAATTCGAGTTAAGGTTAGAATAAAATATAAATTAGGATTCATATAAGAAACCTCATACGCTAGTCTAAGCCGCATGTAAAGAGAAATATCCGGTCGTATTCCCGCTAAAACCAACTGGCGCACCTCCCAATTTTTTTAGCAACAGCAACTTTATTAATACCATTAACATCATCTTTGTTACAATAAAATAAAGATGAATTTCGCCTACACGACTAGTATGTATAATTTTGTCAGCCCACAAAGCCTATATAGAACACAGGTTTCAAATAAGATACTAGTGGCTTATCCCATTGTAAATATATTTCTTATGTTAAAGTAATAACTTATTTTTAAACTGCTCATAGATCTGTAACTTCACAGTCTTGCCATTTACTATTTTTAACTAAACATGGGCCAATCAGATAGCTGGAACAAGATGTTCGAGCCTGGTCGTAAAATACGTAACCAAATCATGTGACAACATGTTTATAACATGTTGTGCCGACCCCACTTACAGTGGGATAAGGGCAGAAAGATGATGAGATGTAGATTAGTATAGACAGCTAGCTACACCTAGATACTAAAATACAATGTAAAATTATATTATTTTGATACTACAGCCTCTTGGCCTATCATATTAGCTGCTATAATGTACAAGCCAAATTGAGCGCAAAAGGCGTCTGTATAGAAACACAAACAGAGGGGATTAGATTAGGAACATCGAAACTTTAGCGACGTATCAAGACAGAGATAGGGATGTGAAACAAACTTAAATTATCATATCGATATATTTAAAAAGGACAAGTTAATGTATAGGTATCTTTAATATTTAAATGAGTTAATCTTGTATGTATGTATATATATATTTTCGGAATCTCGGAAACGGCTGCAACGACTTTCCTGAAATTCAGCATGTAGAGGGTTTTGGGGGAGAAAAATCGACCTAGATAAGTTTTACTTTAAAAAAAAGTTTAGTCTAACAACTAGAAAATAACCTTTTATTATCATTTGCTAAGCTTTACTATAAGCTAGACTAAAGATTAAAGACTTACGGATGTATCATATAAAATATAAGAACAGAAAAAACAATAACTAATTAAATGCTTAGTAGGATTTAATTTTGGACACGCGAATTCTCATTTAAATTCTAATTTTATTTATTTGCTCAATGATACATATGTATAATATATATAATTTAATCCTGCACATTTATTAGTAAAGTGTTAATAATTATTATACATTTTCTTGTATAAATATTTTAGATTAAATTATACACATACATTGAGCATTAAAAATTTTCATGTACTTTATGTTTAAATATACTTTATTACGAAAGTATTTAAGTGTTAGTTTTTATTTTATTTTATTTATGATTTACCAATAAAATTTACATTATTAATACTAAAAAATAACATAGAAATTATTAATTAATATTAGTCTTAATTATATAAATGCTATTACTTCATGCAATAGGGACGCTTACATCATTTAAATATATTAAAAATCCAAAATTATGTATGTTGTTTTATAAATTATTATCTGTATTTTGTGTAACTTTTAATAGACATTAAGAAATATCGATATGTTATTCGATACAATTATGGCAAACCCTAATGGTGACATCGCCAAATTTTCATAATATGCTGTTTTGTTGCGATCTCAAAGTTTATGAATCTCTCATAAGACGTTGATCTGAATATATTTGAATCGTGATTTGTATAATGAACAAATGTTGTATTTCTTTGATGTTGCTGTGTCAAAGAGTTATTATACTAGAGTAAGGGAGCTATAGGCAGACCTGTAAGAGTCATCATTTTCCTAATCTTATCCCACCCTAAATGGGGTCGGCACAACATATTACATGTTGTCACATGATTTGGCTACGTATTTTACGTCCAGCCGCCTGCCTGACGTCAACCTACCTTACTCGTATTTTACACCTCGGTAAGAAATGAGGGTAGTTTATTCTACTCAACCGGATACAACACTGCGCGTCGATCTACTCTAGTCCCCTTTTTCGACATCTCGGTAAGAAATGAGGGTGGTACTATTCAGCCGGATACCACACGGCGTGTTTCACTAAAATTTATTATTGCTTATTTTTATTGCTATTACGTTTTGTATGAAACTCCAATGTAATAAATGTGGTAGATTCTCATTTTTGTTTTTTTTTAAGACACACCCACGGTCGTCTGTCCCCAAAGTAAGTGATTTAATACTTGAATTCAAATTCAAATTCAAAATATTCTTTATTCAAATAAACTTGTTAACAAGTGCTTTTGAATCGTCAACTCTACTGCTGGTTCGGAAAGCTGTTCCTACCGAGAAGAGCCAGCAAGAAACTCGGCGGTTGCTCTTTTAAAAATATAATTCTTAATACTATTTACATTATGTCGTTACTGTCTTGTACAGGTTCAAAGAGAGCTATATCCACACATTCTTATCTTCCAAATAATCTTCAAGAGTATAGTAGGCTTTCTGTATCAGCCTCTTTTTAACAGTGTTTTTAAACTGCTGTAATGGCAAAGCTGAAATTGATTGCGGAATTTTATTATAGAATCTTATACCAAAACCCACAAACGAATTACGTACTTTTGCAAGGCGCAAAGCAGGATACGCAAGCTTATGTCGGTTCCTGCTTTGTCTATTGTATACGGGTGTACTTGTGTTATGGGTGACAGACAACTAGTGAATATATACTAATATAATTTTTAAATACATAGTTAAATACAAAATATACACCCAGACTCAAAGACCAACAATTTTATTTATAGAAAATGTTGGCCTTCGGTGGGAATCGAACCCGTGACCAGCGAAGCTGAAGGGAGGTTCACTACCCTGCTCCAACAGGCCAGTCGTATATTTTCTTTAAAAACAGTTTTTACTAACGACAATAAATTGCTTTGAATAATAAAGAAATAATTATTGTGCGGCTCGCCAGCAAATCTCATATCTAAACTTTAGTCCGCTTGCTAAAAATGTGGGTCACCCATGATTTACACCATCATTTCTTATTTGACTGGCTCGTTGGAGCAGTGGGTAGTGACCCTGCCTTCAGCTCCACGGGTCGCGGGTTCGATTCCCGCCGAGGACCAACATTTTCTTTAAATGTATTTGTTGGTCCTTGAGCCTGGGTGTATATTTGTATTTAAGTATGTATTTAAAAAATATATAAGTATATATTCACCAGTTGTCTGTCTACCATAACACAAGTATTAAGTTACTTACTTTGGGGACGGACGACCGTGTGTGTAAGTGTCCCATATATTTATTTATTTATTTATTTATTTGATCACGCAGACTCCTAGCTTTTCCCAAGCAGCACAATCTGAGCTTTCTTATGAGCTTTTTATATATTTTATTTCTATAACTTCTAACATATAGCCTAAAGCTACTCTAGACGTTAATGCAAAATGACAGGCTTTTAAGCGGCAGGAAAGCTTTTCAGTTTTCCGTGTAGAGTACTCGGGTACTCTGTACGGGTAGACTTTCTAAAATTCTATTTATAGAAAATATTGTGTTAGGAAACTTTGCTGTGTGGTATCCGGCTGACTAGAATAGACTACCGTCATCCCTTACCGAGGTGTCGTAAAAGGCGACTAAGGTAAGTCAACCCGCTATGTGGTATCTGGCTTAGTAGCATAGACCACCCTTTTTCTTACCGAGGTGTCGTAAACGGCGACTAAGGTAAGTCAACCCGCTGTGTGGTATCCGGCTTAGTAAAATAGATCACCCTCATTTTTTACCGAGGTGTCGTAAACGGCGACTTAGATAAGTTGACCCACCATGTGGTATCCGGCTGAGTAGAATAGACCACCCTCTTTCTTACCGAGGTGTCGTAAACGGCGACTAAGGTAAGTCAACCCGTTGTGTGGTATCCGGCTTAGTAGAATAGACCACCCTCTTTCTTACCGAGGTGTCGTAAATAGAGACTAAGGTAAGTCAACCCGCTGTATGGTATCCGGCTGAGTGGAATAGATTGCCCTCATTTCTTAACGAAGTATCGTAAAAGGCGACTAAGGTAAGTTGACGTCAGGCAAGCGGTCGGTCGTAAAATACGTAGCCAAATCACGTGACAACATGTTTATAACATGTTGCGCCGACCCCACTTAGAGTGGGATAAGGGCAGATGGATGATGTTAGCTCTCGTCAGGAATCAAACCCGCTACCCGCGGAGCTGAAGGCAGGGTCAAACGGAGCAGGCGAAATAATTAATAGAAATAAATAAATAAATATAAATATATGGGACACTTACACACACGGTCGTCCGTCCCCAAAGTAAGTAACTTAATACTTGTGTTATGGGTGACATACAACTGGTGAATATATATACTTATATATTTTTTAAATCAAATCAAATCAAATCAAATCAAATCTTCTTTATTTGCAGATTATGGGTCATATAAAGGTCTTAAAATTAATTAAATACAGCCATAAACTGCCATAAGTGGCGTGCAAATGTCAAAAATATAAATTTATACGTTACATACATTAAAAAATCAGTCAAAATATAATAAAATATAAATAGATCAGTCCAAGTATTAAATTATAAAATTATGTAAATTAAAATAAAAAATGTCAAAAACAAAATCATTATATACTACAATTAACTAAAAATTCATTGATATCGTAATAACACTGTTCCAAGAGGTAATTAAACAATTTAATTTTAAATTAGGTAAAAGGCAGTTTCTTTAAATCGTCAGAGAGCTTATTATATAATGTTATTGTCATGCAGTAAACATTTTTTTGGAACAATGTTAGTCTTTGCGGGGGTAACACAAGTATTACTTTATTTCGGCGAGTTTTCTGGTTGAATAAATAAATATTTCTTTTTGCAAAAATACAAATTTCCAAGATATATAAGCTTGGTAAAGGTAATATCTTTTTTTTTTTAAACAAAGGCCGGCAAGGATCAATTACGCCACTACCACACAGCGATCTAATACATTTTTTTTGTACTTTAAAGGCTTTATCCATGTCAACAGAGTTACCCCATAGAATAAGTCCATATCTAAGTATGGAGGCCACATATCCGTGATATGCACTTGTAGCAACTTCCTCCGATATTGTATTACGGAGTCGATACAGTACATAGACAAACCTATTAGTTTTACTACAAATTGCCTTGATATGTTCCTTCCAGTTACAATGTTTGTCTACAATGATTCCTAAAAATTTAGCTGTAGGTATTTCCTGTATTCTTTCATTATTGTACTGTATATGGAGATTTCTAGGTTTACTTTTGTGGGTTTGAAATTCTATTAGTTTTGTTTTCGTTAAGTTTATAGAAAGATTATTTTCATCTAGCCAATTTATAATTTGTTTTAAGTCATCGTTTATTTCCTGTTCAAATAAATTATTACAACCTTTGACAATAAGTGTAGTGTCATCAGCAAATAATATTGTTTCATGTTTTGTGACCATGGATAGGTCGTTTATATAAAGTAGAAACAATAACGGACCTAATATACTACCCTGTGGCACACCAACTGTAGTAGGTTTATATGCTGATCTATATATTACTCTACGTTTATTGTGTAATGAAGTTATTTCTACGCATTGTTTTCGATTATGCAGATAGCTTTTAAACCAGTCATACCCTGGTCCCCGTATTCCATATTTATATAATTTATCTAAAAGAATGCCATGATTAACACAGTCAAAGGCTTTAGACATATCTAGAAAAACGGCAACGACTGAATATTTATTGTTTAAAGCTTCAGTTACTTTCCAAATTAAATTAAAACACGCTAACGTAGTTGAACAGTTTTTTTGAAATCCAAATTGGTTCTTTTTTAAAATTTCATGTTTAACTATGTAGTCATTAACTTTTTGGAACATAGTTTTTTCAAAGATTTTAGAAATAATTGGCGTGAGAGTGATTGGTCTATAATTTGTAATGTCATTGAGAGCATCCTTTTTGTGCAAGGGTTTAACGATAGAGTACTTTAACTTATCGGGAAATGTACCATCTTGAAAAGAAAGATTTATTATATAAGATAGTGGCTGGCTCAGAGCGGCTGCACATTTTTTTACAACTTTAGTTATGACACTGTCATAACCAGTAGAATTAGTATTTTTAAGATTCATAATTATTTTATATATGTCACTTTCATTTATGGGAGTCAAGAAAATAGAGTTTTGATTTTGTGGAATATTTTTTAATGAATTATTTTTTTTAGTATTGTTTGTTTTAGTTTTAGTAATGTTAATAAAGTAGTCATTAAATTTTTCTACTATAGTATTAGGATCATTATATGTGATGGAGTCTATTTTAATTTCGTGTATGTCATTCAATTTCTGATTATCATTAAAACTATTTTTAATTAACGTCCATGATGCTTTACATTTATTTTTTGACTGTTTTATATAATTTAAACCTCTTAGTTTTTGTGATGTGAATATACAGTGTTTTAAGATTTTTGTATATAAATTATATTTTTTATAATTATTTTTCTTTTCAGATTTTGAATGAATATAATTAATGTATAAACGTCTTTTATTAACGCAGCATCTTTTAATGCCCTTTGTAAGCCAACTTGTTTTAATACATTTTTTTACATTTTTAATTAAAATATTTGGGAAACACAAATCGTAAAAAAGGGTAAACAACTCATAGAACCTATTAAAAGCTGCATTTGTTTCTTTCTCTTCATATACTTCATTAAAAGAAAGAGACGATATATATTTACAAAATTTTTCTAAGTTTTCATGGCTGTAGTCTCTTTTTTGTTCGTACCAAAATTGATTCGGTTTAAATACTTTTCTTAAAACAAGTTCGCAGCGAACACTTTGACAAGTGTTATGATCGGACAATGCCATCTGGTGTACATCGGGAGAAACTATGCTAGTCGCTATATTACTCATAATAAGGTCTATGCATGTGTTCAGTCTTGTTGGTTTATTTATGTGATTACTAAAATTGTAGTTTGAAAGTATTGAAATCATTTCCGAAGTATAATTATTTTGTTTTAGAACATTAATATTTATGTCTCCACATATAATTGTCATTTTGTAATTTTGTTTAGTGACTTTTTTTAGTAATATGTTTAGTCTGTAAAAAAAACTATTTATATCTGACGAGGGCGTCCTATACACGCATATTACATTTAAATTATACATAGGAATAAAAATACCACAGCATTCAAATTCATATTTTTTTTGTACATCGATAAGATCCATAGGAACACTTTTTATATAGTTTTTCGTAAGAATACAAGTACCTCCCCTTTTTTTATCTTGGCGGCAATAAGCTGCCGATACATTGTAATTAGTCAAATAAAGGTTTAAGATTGAATCGCTTCTAATGAATGTCTCACTAAGGCATACTATATCTATCGATCCTAGACTGGATTGTAATTCGAGAATAGCTGATTCTAATAGATCTTTTTTATTTAGTACCCCCGCAATATTTTGGTGTAGTATAGTTATTACACACTTATTATTCTTTACGAAAAAATGAATTACCGTTCTTAGGTGATTTCATACTGTCAGTTATTTTTTTAAAGAAATAAGGAATAGTGCCCTTTTTTATAATTTTTTTTTCCGTTTCTTTTTCAGGAATAAGTTTTTTTTTGTCAATTTTTGGGAAATAGTACAATATACTGCCTTTGTCATAAAGTTCTTTAGAGTCAGATTTTTTATTAGGCAAATAACGCTGTTTTTCACATTTAGAAAAATTTAGAAATGTACTATAATAATCATGAACATCAATTTCATAATTTAAAGATTTTGCAAAAATTTTTATGGTGTTATCCGTTATTCCTTTGTTATTATTGTAGTAAATAAATTTACAGTTAGGGTAATTTAGTAGAAGTGTTTTAATGTTATAATTTAATAAAGAAGTATTTAGATGTGGATTATAAAGGACTTGTAATATATATACATTTGTTTGTTTTAAGATATTCAATGTCGTTGCCAAATTTTTTAATAGTAAAATGGGGTTTCTGTCATTTGTGCCGAGCGATAGGATAACTCTGTCATTATTATTAAGAGGCTGGCTACGTGATTGAATCGTTTTAAGTATATCAAATGACTGTGCGTTAGGTTTTATAAAGCCTGTGATGTCGTAGGTATTATTCCATTTTCCTTTCCTCGAATTCTATAGTTCTATTGAAAGACCAGAAGCCTGTTGATCTCCGAAAATTCGAATTTTTTTCCTTTCAATACTTTTAGTAGTTAAGATGCTATCAAAGTTTTCTTTTGTGATTTTAGAAGGTTTGGACTTTTTGATACTCAAATCTGGTGTATCTCTTTCTAAAGTTAGTTTTTTCCTACATGTGGATTTTTCTGAACCCCCCGATTTTATTTTATTTTCAGAGCTTAAATTAATATTCTTTTCTAAAATTCCACTTTTGTCTTTTAATTTCATGTTTGTTTCTGTGATATTCATTTCCAAAGATTTTCTTTTTTTTTTAGATGTCAAAGGGGTTCCATGTGGACTATAATTAACAGATTTTAACAATCTTATTGTCTTTCCATGTTGCTCTAGTAGATTTTTTAGTTTCTTGTTCTCTAAATTCAGGTTTTCTATTTCTTCGTGGGCAGACATTAACTCCATGTTCAGATTTTCTATTTGGATACGTAAATCTCTTATTAAATCAGGATCTTCTATTGATATATTTGGTAAACTATTCATAGTGGAATTCATTTGTGACGAGGTGGAAATATCTACATAAATACATACTTAAATACAAATATACACCCAGGCTCAAAGACCAACAAATTCATTTATTGAAAATGTTGGCCCTCGGCGGGAATCGAACCCGCGACTCGTGGTGCCGAAGGCAGGGTCACTACCCACTGCACCAACGAGCCAGTCAATAGGCGTTACTTTGCGGAAATCCATAATACAAAAGTAATAATAAAATTATTAAAATAAATTTAATTGAATTAAATTTAATTATTATTGTCCACTCTACATTTAGCATTATATATATTTTCTATTTTACTTCATCGCGGATTATAGCAAAATAATTTTATTATTACTTTTGGAGCAGTCGAAGTTGCATTGATTCGTAACTACATATTATTTAACATTTACCCGATTTAACTGTCTCGCTTAATTTGAATTCTATCCTTAATCCAAGACAAATCCATTTTAAATTGGCCGCAGTCGTAAGTAATAATGAATTCCACGGTCGACGAACAATCGGCTTAGGGAATTGATTAATTCCTGCCATTGGAAATTGTGGACAGGATTTTTAAACTACACACTATATAATTTAGTACTGGGTTAATTTTTTTTAAAGATTTTTTAAAAAATATGTAGTAAAAAAATATTAAAAAACAGCGCCGGGTGACATGTGGGAATCGATCCCAGGTTTTGAACTTTTTTGGTTCGCGCGTTACCATTAGGCTATCACACCTTGCACTTGACAGCTCAAATATGTATTGCTTTGTGTTCTTACTTTACTAGTTTTCTTATTGCCCAAAAACACGGATACAACAAGATGTATTATAGAAGTTTTTGAAATATTATATTATAAAACCGTTGGAAAATCGTTGGAGCCGTTTCCGAGATTCAGTGTATATATATATATAATATATATATATATATATATATATATATATATATATATATATATATATATATATATATATATATATATATTAACTCGTTTAAATATTAACGATTATGTATCATACAAGTATAAAACTCTAAAGTTCAAATTCTCCTGCCCATATCCCACTCTAATGTTATGAGCATGTTTTCACATGATTTGGTTAGGTATTTATGACCGGCCGCCTACCTGACGTTAAGTTACCCTAGTCGTTTTAAGTAAGAAATGAGGGTAGTCTTCAGCCGAATAGGACACGTCGGGTCAACTTAGTTTAGTCACATTTTCCGACAATTCGGTAAGAAATGGAGAATATTAGTACTATGGAATTTTGCAAAGTAACACTTGCTTCGATTACTTATTCAATATGAATTTATTCAGTATAATTTTTCATACTTAATATAAAAAAAATTCCTAGCTTATCCTATCTTACTTAATATTGTAAATGCAAAAATTTATGAGAGCTAAACCACTGGGATACCATATAGGCTCTAGACATCCTTTTAATTCTACAGGAATAGGATGACATTGAAAAGCGTCATCTATTATCGATCTACCGACACGACAACAGTCCACGCGAACGAAGCCGCGGGTAAAAGCTAGTAAAAAAATAATTCTTCGTAATTATGGACCACTTGGGACACGTAGAAGAAGTTCAGAAAGTTTAATATGCAATTCACTAATAATTTAAACAAAGTTAGCCAACGTATTTCGGATCCAACATTCGTTCGCTAACTTTGCTTAACTTATTCTGGTAAGAAAACTACTGCATTGCTTAATGTTAGCTAATTTAGAGCAATGCAGTGGCATTAAATACAATTTTCTCTAGATAATGCTTGCGATTCAAATCGTACCTCTGGGAAATTGTCTGAGTAAGTACTTCTATTACGAGACATGAAAACTTTGCATACATGTTCAAGTAATTTCAATTTATGATTTAGTTGAAATTTGATGAAATTACCATTAAAACCTCCTCTTTTAGTAAATTCAGCTATTGTGTTTATATTAATGAATTTACATCACGATGTGTAATATAAAGAAATTAGTTACGTTACTTTACTTTACGTTACTTATTTGTTTGTTTAAACGCGCTAATCTCAGAATCTACTGGACCAATTTGAAATTTTAAACAAATTATAGCTCATTTATCGAGGAAGGCTATGGACTATATAACATCACATTAAAATGAATAGGACAACGCAGTAATGAAAATAATTGTGAAAACGGCAAAATTTAAAGCTTTCCTTGCGTGCGCTATGGAAAAGTTGAAAGTTATTCAAAAATCTCTTATACTTAACTTACGATAACGAGTTATATGTTCAAAATTTGAATTTGAGCCAAAATTGTGACTCACTGATTTCCATGCCGGCCAAGCTAAAGGCACAGGTAGTACAAAATATTTTATTTATTTATTTATTTCATTTATTACACACAGAATACAAATTACACACAAAATACAAATTTTTATGACTATATCTAAATACAAAAATAATAATTGGAAATATTATTATTAGATATTATTATATATTATATATATTATTATTAGAAATATTATAATTGGAATTCCATACCACGCTGCTCCAATGCGGAGCGGTAGGTTAAACATATCCCTGGAATTCTCTAGAGATATGCAGGTTTCCTCAGTAGTTTTCCTTCGCCAAAAAGCGAGTGAGAAATTGCAATTATTAATTAGACGCATGTTTTGATAAACTTATTGGTGCCTGGGTTTGAACCTGTGACCTATCGAAAGAGTCGCACCGTGTCACTGCTGGGCTATCACAGTTTTTAACAAAATAGTAATCAAAATCTATAGGTGAGGTGATTTGTCTTTTACAATTAGTTTATTCTACGAAAAACAAAAATTCGCTATTACGCTTTATTCTTTTGAAAAACTTAAGGAAAATGATTGTAAATTTTTTCAAATAAATTTTATATCAAGCGCACGAATTTCGTTTCTGACAACTATAAATAGGTAAAAATAAACCCAAAACAACTATGTCTTTAATAATCAAAACGTCAAAACCTTAATGAGTAACTAGGCCTCCAAAAAATTTTAAATAGAGAAACATTGATATATAGTTACTAGAAAAGACATGTATACGTAAGGATTATTTATTTTAAATCGAATCAAATCAAAATGTTCTTTATTCAAATAATCTTTCTCAAGCACTTTTGAATCATCAAGGATTAATTTGATTAACTAGCTCTGCCAGCAGCTTTGCCCGCGTCGAAATCAGTGTGTTAGGTACAAATTTTTCCAGAATTAAAATTTTACACATAAAAGTAGCTATCGTGAGTTAATTATAAGAGATTTTTGAATAACTTTCACCGTTTACTTATCTTAGAGTTTTCAAAGCCAAACATTTTTATCATTTAGATAATCTTTAATTGTGTATAAAAATCTTCCGTACATTTAATTTAAACCTTTATTAAAATATGTATATAAAGTAATTTTTTAGAGCGGCAAATAAAAATTGTATTGCTCTGAAAATCAAAGAAACAATAATTAAGTTTCTATTTCGCCGATCCCCTTTAAATATTTACATATATATCCATCCTGTTAATATTTACTCTTCAAAAACATTTTTCTTTTGACGGAGTCAATCAGTGCTCTTTTCTAAATTTAAAATTGAGATATACACATATCGAAATAAAAAAGAATTTATATTCTTTACATATTTATAGGTAATGGGTCTCCTCTCTCCGTTTTTGGACCTACCACGCTGCTACCACAGAAAGCGAGTGATAAATTGAAATTATCAAGTTTAGACACAAGTTTTAACGGAATAACTCATTGGTGCATGCTTGGGATTCCAACCCGCGTATTAGTTTACGTTATCATTTCATAAAAGACTGTCTCTTCTAGCAAAAATATTTCGATGTGGAAAGCGAATTTATATTTTATCCTAAGAGTAAATAATATTTTCGGATGGAACCGAAATCGCCGTCGGCTCATTTAATAACTTCATGATGGTTTAAAAATTTGAATTAACAATATAAGCAACCGGCTAATTAGCCTCTGGAGAACCTTAATAAATTTCTTGGAAAAAATAATGGTTGCGGGTTAAAATTATAAAATTTTGTAGTGGCCGAATTTTGTATTTAATGCCGTGTGGTATCTGGCTGAGTAGAATAGGCCACCCTCGTTCTTTATCGTGGTGTCGTAAAAGGTGACTAAGATAAGTTGACCCATCAACAATTTTATCGATATTGGTTCAGCGGATTGGCCGTGAAAACGTAACAGACAGACAGACTTTTATATTTATAATGTATTAGCTTTTACCTGCGACTTCGTCCGAATGATAGGTTGATAATAGATGATGCTTTTTAATATCATCCTATTTCTGTAGAATTAACACGAATTCTATAGCCTATATGAGTATGTTATTCCTGTGTATAAGGAATAATTGTGCCAAATTTCATCGGTATTGGTTCAGCGGATTTGCTGTGTAAGAGTAACAAACATACATCCATACTCACAAACTTTCGAATTTATAATATTAGTAGGATAGGATAATAATAGGAGATCACATCATCTAATATTATAAATGCGGAGGTCTGTCTGTCTGTTTCATGTTATGTAGGTACGGGTTATTCACTAAAATAATTAGACTTTGCTCTCGAGAAATCTCTCACAATCTTCCCGGATCGATCTGATTTTTGTGATGGAGATATTTGCAGCGTTGGTGTGTAACAGAAGCTACTGTTTATTCCGAGGCTACAGTCCACGCTAACATAGCTGCGGATAAAAGCTAGTATTATAATATATTAATATATTATATAAAGGATTTATATGAAATTGAATTTTAAGGAGTTCATCCCAAATACCGACTCCAGTCCTTGTAAGGACTAGATAAACGTAGAAGTGGTACAGATATGCAAATCTAATATATCGCGCTCTCTACCAACATTATATTTCCTATTTCATACTTCAGTAATAAAACGTTAATGTTTAACAGCTTTCGCAGTAGCGCATAAAGTTTCCGTATTTAACTTCCGCGATATAACAATGCAACGCTAAATCCGCTTTTGCTGCCGAAATGCGCTTGTGAAATTTTGATTAAAATTCATTTAGAACAAAAGACATATTTAAGATTGAGTTTAATAGTTTAACATGCCTTAGCGGAAAGTTCTCGCGAATAGAGAATTTCTCGCTGTGAATTTTGTAAACAGGAAATCTATTTTTCTTTATTTCATTCCAACTTGGAATAACGTGAACCATATTTTAGTATATGTATAATAATACTTGAGTGAAAGAGCCTTGGTCGGTATTTTTTATGAAAAACTAGCTTCGTTCGCGTGAACTGTTGTCGCGTGAAGTTTGATATTAAATGGCGCTTTTCAATGTCATCCTATTCCTGTAGAATATACGTGATTTCTATAACCTATATGTTATTCCGGTGTATAAGTAATAATTGTGTCAAATTACATCGATATTGGTCCAGCGGATTCGCCCTGCTTCACAAGTTGTCTGTTTCACAAGTTACCAATAAACTGTCAGTTATCTTATTCAGAATATATCTGACACATATCTCGGAATTTTGCGTTTCTCAGGTTTCTGATAGGCTTATTCAGCACTTAAAGTCTCTAATAAGTTAACAGGTAGATCATGTGGCTGTTATTTTGTTTATCTGCTGTATAGCAAATACCTATTTCAAAATGACCGCGATTTTTTTTTTATTTTTACTTGGTAGAGTCTCTTTTTAGAGACATTTATCTGCTACTTAGTTTATTTGTCGGTTAACTATCCGACACTTTATCAGTAACTTGTGAAACAGGCCGTAATTCTTTTGTCAAGAATTTGGCAAAAGGTTAAAGAGTACAGAGTTTTTGTACCGTTTATATAAAATGTATTGAAGAACCCTCCGCCAAATTCTCTTACAATAGAAAATAAATTCCTAATAATAATGTAGGAAATTCACTAGAGACAATATAATTAGTTGCGTATATCCAAAACGTAATTGCACCGGCGATATATTTCTTTTTTTGTTTTCTCACGTGTATTTATTACATGCTTGAGTTAGCAGAAAGGTCAAACCAGTACAGGTGTTAAGTCGGTGTGACAACGGGCGCAAACTTTCGGCTATATTGGGTACTGCCCAATATAGCCGAAAGTTTGCGCCCGTTGTCCGCCCAAAGTATTTACAATTCCAAATTGTTTATATTTTATATATTAAAAAAACAATTAAAAAACTTATATTCTGTTTTAACTAGTGGCTGCTTTGTGATGTTATATTATAGAAAATTAATTCATATACAATATAAACAATACCGAATTGTTTATATTTTATTTATTTAAAAAAAAACAATTAAAAAACTGATATTCTGTTATAACTAGTGGCTACTTTGTGACGTTATATTATGGAGAATTGATTCATCATCCTCCTGCCCTTATCCCACTCTAGAGAGGATCGGCACAACACGTTTTAAACATGTTATTGCAGCTTTTGGCTAATTATTATACGACCGACCGCCTGCCTGACTTCAACTTTACTTAACCAACTTACTTAACAACTCAACTTATCGAGGTACCGAGGGTGATATATTCCACTTAGCCAGATCAGTCGTAAAAAATAGCCAAATCATCTAACAACATGTTAGAACATGTTGTGCCGACTCCACTTAAAGTAGCCCGTTGTGTAGTGATCCTGCCTTCAGATCTCGAGTCGTGGGTTTGATTCCCGTCGAGAGCCAACATTTTCTATAAACAATTTTGGTTGGTTCTTCGAGTCTGGGTGTATATTTGTATTTAAGTATGTATTTAAAAAAAAAGTTACTTTAAGGACTTATGTATGTGTAATTGTCCCATATATTTATTTAACACCTGAAATTGCTTTTTAACACATTTATTATAATTTTCTTAACAACGTTCTCGACTGTGTTGGGCATTTCCTTCGGATTCCTGATCAAAAGCAGTATTATAATCCAAAACTAATGAGAATATTATGCTATATTATTATTAGAATATTATTCTATATTATAAGAATATTATGCTATATTGCTATATTGAGAATATATTGCTATAATCCTTGCTAATAAATCTATATATATAAAAGAAAGTTGGTCTTGGTTACACTATTTATAACTCAAGAACGGATGAACCAATTTGGCTGAAAATTGGTGAAGAGGTTGCTTAGAACCAGGAGACGGACATAGGATACTTTTTATCCCGTTCGACCGCATTTATTTTATCCCGTCAAGTCACTATAAAACGTAGTATAACAAAAACGACTATGACATGGAATGACAAAACATAAATGACAGCTATACGTAATTTTGTCTTTGGTTAAGTATGGTAAAAAATTTGACAATTATCAAAATAATAGCTAAACTTCACTACATAGTATATAATGAGTCGCTTTCTCTGTCTGCGTCCCTATATCCCTATGTATGCTTTAATCTTTAAAACTACGCAACAAATTTTGATGGGGTTTTTTTTAATAGATAGAGTGATCGAAGAGGAAGGTTTATATGTATAATAACATTCAATATGGAGTAGAGAAATACTGTGATTATCATTGAGTGACATAGGCTATATGCTTGATACCCGTGCGAAGCTGGGGCGGGACTCCTAGTAATAATATAATAACGTTTTACTATAATGATAAATTATGCGATATTAAATATTTATCGCGGATTATAGCAAATAATATTCTCATTAGTTTTGTATTATGGACCTCCGCAAAGTAGTAGTAAAGTATTATAATCGTTATTTGTAAGGCACGGTGTGCCCACAACTTTACCATCTCCATAGTCTCTACCAAAGGAATGCTCGTAATTGGATGAGCAGGACCCACGGCAATTTTCTAGTTGCACGAACGCAATCTGGGCTCACGTGACGCGTGAAGGCAAATCTATATTGCCTATATGTAAATCTTCTTAGGTGGGAGAAATTAAGTCGCAAACACTATGTACTTTGGCAAACATGCATGATTTAATTTAAAAAAAAAGCAAAAATTTTATATTGCTATTATTTATAAGTTACCACTATTGTTAAGTCATTGTAAGGTTCGTTTGGAACATACTAATATTTTGCTAAGTGGAAGTTTGGAAGTGGAAGTTCGTCTTACACAGTTTTTTTACACTATTCAATTATTCTAGTCTCGTTTTAAATCGATTCAAAACGTTATTTCTAAATTGATAACATAGAGACATTGCAACTGACTGCAAACGCAATTATATAGAGCGACTTCGAGCGTAATTATTTCCTCATTTCTTGTCTGATTACATAGAGAGACTATAGGTAAAATTATTTCGCCATTTCTTGTGTGATTACATAGAAAGACTTTGGGTAAAATTATTTCCTTGTTTCTTGATTGATTACATAAAAAGACTTTGGGTAAAACTATTTACTCATTTCTTGTTTAATTATATAGAGACTTTGGATAAAATTTTTTCCTCATTTCTAATTTTGATTACATAGAGAGACTTTGGGTAAAATTATTTCCTCATTTCTTTTGATTACATAGAGAAACTTTGGGTAAGATTATTTTCTCATTTCTTATTTGATTAGATAGAAAGATTTCGAATGGAATTATGTCCATCGCTACTACCAAATTGTTTTTATGGAAATTTCGTAGCTTGTTATATCCTCATTATACGTCTTGCTCTCGTAATAAAAACCCTTAATTACGAATCTGATAATCAACTCAAGGGGAAAAGGCAAAAGGGTCGAACAAGGTCCGGTCTTATTTGCCCTTCTCGTCCTCTTCAAAGAATAAAATCCCGGAATTATGTGTAACCTTCCTTTTTAATAGAAGAGATTAGTACCAAAATAAAGGATAGAGATGGCTAGATGATTGAAATTAAAATGAAATCTGTAACGAACCAGTTTAATCGTGTGAAAATATTTTTATTTATAGAATCAGGCATTACTTTGTGGAGCTCTGTAATACGAACGTAATGAAAATATTAATTTGCTATTATTCACGATAAAAGAAAATATAAACAAAACGAAAACCAACAGTTAGGCAAAAACTAAAACCGTTTAACGAGCAAATCTTTTGTTGACCGCCTAATTTAGTTAAGAGTTTATGTTCTCATATAAGTGGCCAGTGGCTTTTTTCGAGAGCAAATGATTTAAACCTAACCTAACATATATTGTATTTTAAGTATGTATTTAAAAAATATATTAGTATATATTCACCAGTTGTCTGTCACCCATAACACAAGTATTAAGTTACTTACTATGGGGACGGACGACCATGTGTGTAAGTGTCCCATATATTTATTATTTATTTATATGTAGGTAATGCTAAATGTAGAGTGCTAAATGTAGTAATCCGTTCTCATACTCGACACATGCAGAATTCCTAAAACATCGTGCACTACCCAGCACCAATAACACAACAATACACAAGCACTGCACACATTCATCATCACAATCGCAACAAATGTTTCACCCCGTAAGCGTAGCATCATAAAGAAATAAACTCACCCAAAATCAACGTGACGCATCACCTTAGCAAGCAGAGTTATATGGTAATAAATAAATAAATATATGGGATAGTCACACACGGTCGTCCGTACTCCAAAGTAAGTAACTTGATACTCGTATTACGGATGACAGACACAGGTATATTCATATATAATTTTAAAATACATAAATACACCCAGGCTCGAAGGACCAACAAATTGTTTATATAAAATGTTGGCCGGCGGAAATCGAACCTGTGACCCGCGGAGCTGAAGGCAGGGTCACTACCAACTGCGCCATGGGATCAGTCTGGCGGATTATGGCTTTACGCGAACAGCCCATCCGTGTTACACGCATTCACGCCATTTTTTGCCGGCTTAAAATATTCGCGAATAAAGTAAAAACATATTAGCGTTGTTTCGTTTCAGGTTTTAGGTTCGTTTCAGGGTTATTGTTAAAATGTAAACTCCCGCTCTAATAATCTTAATACGTTACGTTGCCAGTTGGAAAATATTAATTATATATGTATAAAGATTGAGATGGTATGGACATGTAATGAGGAGGGATGAAAATTATGTGACCAAACGTGTGTTAAATTTGAATGTGGATGGATATGTGCCTAGAGGGAGGCCTAAAAAGAGATGGTTTGATTGTGTGAAGTATGATATAGATATAAAAGGAGTGGCGCCAGAGTTGACGAAAGATAGGACAGAATGGAAGAGAAAAACATGTTGTGCCGACCCCACTTAGAGTGGGATAAGGACAGGATGATGATGATATGTATATGTCCCCCCCCCCCTTCGCCGTGTGGTGTCCGGCTGAATAGAATAGTACCACCTTCATTTCTTACCGAGGTGTCGTAAAAGGCGACTAAGATAAGTTGACCCACCGTGTGGTATCCGGTTTAGTAGAATAGACCACTCTCTTTATTATCGATGTATCGTAAAATACGACAAAGGTAAGTTGACGTCAGGCAGGCGGCCGGTCGTAAAAACGCAGCCAAATCATGTGATAGCATATTTATTAAATGTGTGCCGACCCCACTTAGAGTGGTTCTTTGAGTGTGGGTGTATATTTTTATTGAAATATTTAAAATTATATATATTTGCATATATTTATCAGTTGTTTAATATCTACTTGTCTAAAAAATGTAAATAAAAAATAATCTTAAACATACTCGTACATCTATACTTTATATATCATACCTAAATCATCATTCTCTTACCCTTATCCCACTCTAAGTGGGGTCGGCATAATTTGTCTTCTTCTTCCATTCTCCTCTATCATTCGTCAACTCTGGTGTCACTCCTTTAACATGCATATCATTTTTCACACAATCCATCCATCTTTTTTTCTGCCTCTCCCTAGCCATACATCCATCCACATTCATATTTAAAACTATATATTATACTTAAATATAAGATATTTTTTTAAATGTACTCTATACATTTTTTTTCTAAATGTATTGCAAGTGAAGGCTAACGTTATATGATTATACAATGTATTATAGATAAAAGTCACAGAGTAAATAACGCAGTAAGTCAACTAAAACAAAAATCACATATAATAAAAATGACATTTTTTAAAGGTGATTTAATTTAATATTTTATACTTTATATTAATTCCGCCGTGTGGTATCCGGTTGAGTAGAATAGACCACCCTCTTTCTTACCGAGGTGTCGTAAAAGGCGACTTAGGTAAGTTGACCTACCGTGTGGTATTCGGCTGTCTGGAATAGACCACTCTCATTTCTTGTGTAGTAGCAAAGACCTACCACGCTGCTCCAATGCGGGTTGGTAGGTTACACATATCCCCAGAATTCTCTAAAGATATGCAGGTTTCCTCGATGTTTTCCTTCACCGAAAAGCGTGTGATAAATTGCAATTATCAATTAGACACATAAGTTTTACTAGAAAACTCATTGGTGCCTGCCCGGGGTTTGAACTCTAGACCTCCTCGAAAGAGGCGCACGGTGTATCTAGTAGCTCTAGGTTTTGCGTCGCTATGGTTTGCAGTATTTTTTTACTTAAGAGGTATGATATAATACACTTCTCATCTTATCAATTGCCCAAAGGGTCTTTTGATAAGGGATTTAAAGAATGACCGATTTAATTGGCTAATCATGTACTTTAAAAAAAAGTGTTTTGACACATCTGTGTACATCAACTATTATCGTGTAGGTATATTACGAGCATAGATAATATAGAGGCGTATTTCCAAAAAACTTTGCACCGTCATCTTGAAATTGTCGTTTATTATCACGCATTATTTTTCAAGTTTATGAGCCTTTATATAAGTGAATATATTATTTTTTTATCTTCTTTAATAATTTTTTTTCTATAAAAAATATTTTTAGTAATTGTAAAAATAAATATTATTACTGTTTAATTTACACTGTGTCGCATTGAACTTTTAACGCCCGAAGCCCAATGCATTATTCAACGATGGCCGTTTATTCTTACTTTGCTAAATGAATTAAATTTATACCTATCTTTTTTCCGCTCTCACCATTTTTTATACAGTCCATCTTTATTGGGCGCGGTTTTAATTTATTGTGGTTAATCAATTTGCGAAATTCTATTTTGAAAGCTCGTTTTAAATGAATTTACATTTTGTTTCGGCATTATCGAATTTAGAAAAGTGATCCGCAGTACATAAATATTGAACAAAGGTCGTTTGTTTTGATATTCCTTCACCATACTTTTGGGTCATCTTTCAAATTCAAATTCAAAATATTCTTTATTCAAGTGGACTGTTTTCAGTATTTTTGAATAGTCGAATGTTTTTAAAGAAGCTACCGCTGATTCCGAAGTTAGTTCCTACCGAGATGAACCAGCAAGAAACTCGGTGGATAATCTTTTCAACAAAAACAATTACAATTTTCTTTATAGTTACAAGTTAATCGTTGCAGCTGGATGCGTAGATTGATCATTATTATCTCAGTAGTTCAAATTCAAAATATACTTTATTCAAATAAACTTGTAAACAAATGCTTTTAAATTCTAAACTACTGCTGGTTCAGAAAGCTGTTCCTACCGGGAAGAGTCGGGTAGAAACTCGGCGGTTGCGTTTTTTAAAATATTTTTACGTTACATTTAGTCATTCCTGTCCTGTACAGTTATGGTTAAGTTACTCGTAAAACTAACGCACGTCATTAAAGCGCAGTTTTCTTACCAGTATGCTTAGTGCGTGTTATTTTAACCTACTCGATCGTGTTAGCGTAACGTAATTTGTATGGCGTTGGAACTGCGGTCACTAGATGTCGCTGTTGCAGCCTCATTTGCTAAGCACACTGATCGTTTAATATAACCCTCACCGTCCCTTAACCGTTCCCTAACTACCTATCCAAAGCAGGGATAAATCGCTAGTTATATTATAAATCCAATCCAATGATCCCGGCTTAGCTAACTTTGGTCTCTCAAATAAATAGACTAACTTTTTAGTCTCATTAATAATTTTCAAACACATCAACTTCTATTCATTATAACTTTATTTCAATCAATAATGTATCGGTCCTTAATCCTTCAATCCTTCTAGAATATTCCTTTTAGTATTTTACTAGTTTAATCACGGGTGACTAAATTGTCGTTAAAAATTGTCTGTCAAATGGTGTTTGTCTGTATGTGATAGATTTTCTCAAAATCTCCTTAACCGTTTTTCTAAAATATAGCCCAATTCTTTCGAAATATTTAAGTTAATAGTACTTTACGGTTTTATGTATAGTGCGTAAGAGGTTGTGCGATTGTAAAAACATTTTGCTTGCTGGCAGCTTTAGTCGCGTACGCCGCGTAACTCAACAGAAATACACTAAAAATGTACTAGAAAATTGTAGATTTACAAAAATACTACAAAAAAGTCCGCAACAGCATTTATCGTTTAGGGGTAACTCACAATAACATCTTTCATCTTCAAAATTTCACACTTTTTCCACGCGTTTCTATTTTAACCATTCAACCACCGCGAGTTAGCTTTACGAATATTAATATTTGGTATTAAACCTGGTGTTTATCGATCAAACATTGACCGAACACCATATTCCAAACTTCTCTATAAACTTGGATTAAGCTGACATTCAAAGAGATGCATAGGACATTTAAAATATACGACTATTTGTCGGACTAATGGTTAAGGATTAAATTTATTTTATTTGACTTCTGGATATGATATAACAACTAGGTAACTGGGTAACTGAGTAACTGGGTAACTGTCTACCTGGGTAACTATTTAAATATCTAGGTATCTGCAATTTCGTTTAACAACATGTGTATGTGCAATTTCGTTGGACCCAACATTAAAGTTAAAACACTCTCAATTATGAACAAGTCTAAATTGTTGTTTTCATTAATCATTAAAAAGAGTAAAAAAGACTCCGAATTCATGGTTAGTAATCCAAACTTAAATTTAATAATATAAATATGAATTTCTAGTTAGTCCCTGATGGATATAATCGCCGTGATCTGTAATTACACCAAATTTCTCCAATATTGGTCCGATGGTATAGCAGTGAAAGTAACACGACAGTAACAGACAGATTGACAGATATACAAACTTTCACATTTATGATATAAATATGGATGCACTACACATTTGTGTTAGGAAAGGGCTCTATTTTTGCATTTTTTTTTTGCATAATGCGAAATTCTAGTTTGCATCTTAACAAATGATAAAAAATTAGGGGAGAGAGAGGCGACTTTTGCACAGAAGTAGGATGGTAACACCTAAATTTTTGGAAATATTCACTGCATACCTTTGGCTTTTATTTTTATTTTTTATTTTATAGTTAGTTTCCCACTTCTGAGCAAAGTTCTCTTCTATTCATAGATGCATTTTATTACACGATGAGTTAAAAATATACATATAGCATATAAAGCAAGAATCTGCCTTAAGTTCAAGCCCAAAACGACTGTCATGGATCATGGACTATCACCGTCACGATATAGCTTCCGATATGGATACGTCATGTCGTATGATATAAATCAAATATTTATCATCCGGTCCGCTTGGTTAGAGATACTTCATTAAAGCGTCGGAACGATGTCGGTCCTATAATGCGGACAGCACTTTGTGGTTAGTTCAACACGAAATTGACGATATCTTAGCATTATATTATTTGCTAACTTACTGGTTAAGCAAAGCATTTTATTTCTGACAAAAGACCCTTACACAAGTTTTACTAACATTCTGTTCTGCTGTCAAAGGACCTTATAGATATTTGCTGTATGTCCAGTGAACGAGTGACAAGTAAAAAAACTACTTACCGTTCCTCTGGAACGTCCAGCTCCCGAAATTGGTGGGAATAAGTTCGGTGAATGGCACACGGTAAAACCAAGTTTTTTAAGAATAGGCACGGACACTATAGCGGTCGGATAGTTCAGCGATCAGAAGACTTAAAATCGCCTTTCATTGGAGCTAGTGGTGCTCTCGGAAGAAACCCATCTGGTACCACCAAGCGATACTATTTGGTAACAGAGTTTACTGCCAACAACAAAATATGCAACTTATAACTACAGAATACATTCTCTAACCAGCACTTTTGCGAGCTAAAAGATATTCAATCATGACTTGTTGACGCTCGTCCTGTGGTATCCGATTAAGTAGAATAGACAATCCTCTTTCTTACCTAGATGTCGTAAAAACGACACCTCAAGTAAGTTTTGAAGAATGTTTAAGTCGTCGAATGTTTAAGTTTATATCGTCCAGAACTGCGGAATCGAAGACGTTATGAAGCAGCATTAGGCTACGTTTCATCAAAGAATATCCGTGGCCGATCCCACGGATATTCTTTGATAAACACAAAAAAAACTTTGTGACACACTCATTTCCGGACGGTTTTTTGTAAAAGGTAGTGCAATTCTTCCGGAAGCTTTAGGTTAATAGTAAATTACCATTTTAAGCGAATTGTGTTAAAAAGGTCGTGTTACAACAATTTTAGTGAAGGTAGAAATAAATTAGGACAAGCGTCTTAATAAAAATAAACTAGGTTCTTGATGTTATAAGATCCCCGTATTCCCAAGGGATAACTACAAGTGCAAAGTATCATTTTCAACCTTTTAATAATACTGTACTTTACTAAATGATAATTTAATTAGACGTAGCCGACTAAGCTCTAGGGCATTTGAGTTTAAGATGAAAGCATTTTTATTCACGAGTCTACCTAATTACTTAGTCAAACTGCTAACACTTTGCTTAATTGTCCATGAAGACTTCTCCTGCCTTTTTTTCATGAATAATGAAATACCTTTTAGGACAACGGAAATATGATACACCTTGATAAGAAGTGGGAAGATAAATTTAAATTCAAATTAAAAATATTCATTTATAATTAATGTTAAGATTCCGGCTATACTCACGTCTTATTTTATCAGATGAGCCCGACTAATGGGTCAGCCATAGCGGAACATGTCCACGATTCGGGTGTTAACCATTATATCAGGTTCTATAAGGCTACCGTGTTATCTAGGGAAAAATTTCTAGTACCTAGAAAAATACGTGAGGCGATTGAGATAAGCCGTCACCCGAATTTTAACAGAGACTGTGGGTGGGCACTGCCTCCAGCGTGGAAACCTATTTTTGGCACTACCGGTACTACTAAAGACCTGCTGGAACCGGACACCGTAAGCGTCGCATGCACAGAATTCTTTCGGGCATCCGATGACGAAGACCAGAGCAGCGATGGGGAGTGCTCAGAAGACGCGCGACCAGCGCCGCTGCCGTCCCTCCCCCCGCTCCAACCACTCTCGAGTCGCGCCCTGCGAGCTGCTACACGCAGTTCCCGCCGCGATAACGCCGCGTAAAGAGCTCATGAATAAGAGCCCCGTATGGGCTTGAAACTAGTCGGGCTCATCCGATAAAATAAGACGTGAGTATAGCCGGAATCTTAACATTAATTATGAATACCACTCACGATAGTTTAAATTCAAAAATATTCATTTAAGTAAATTTGTAAATTTGCTTTTGAATCGTCAATTCTACTGCTGGTTCGGAAAGCTGTTCTTACCGAGAAAAAAAAACTCGGTGGTTGCTTTTCATAAATATATTTCTTCTAGTAAGTAATATTTAGTCATTAATGTTTTTACAGGGTCTAAGAGTAGGTGTGTCCACGCATTCTTATCATCAATGTTATCCCCAATAATGTAGGCTTTTTGTATCAGCATACTTATATCAGTGTTTTTAAACTGCTGTAATGGCAAACCTAAAATTGATTGCGGAATTTTATTATAGAATCTTATACCCAAAGCCAAAAATGTCTCACTAACTTTTACAAGACGCAAAGCAGGAGCCGAAAGCTTGTATCTTCTTTGTCTATTATATACATCAACGTCTATCATATACCAATTTTTTTTATAATTATATTTTTCTTTCCAAAAATTTAATTGCTACAAACATACTGTGAAAGCAATGTAGGAATACCTATTCTTTAAACTTCTCTGACATGGAATCACGCGGACTTTGATTCTTTTATGCCAAAATAAAAAAAAACTTCAAAAAAAGCCCCACCTACCCTATTAGGGTAGGTCGGGCTCGATCCTAGATATTTTCATTTCTAGAGACCACCCGTTCCCCGAAAAAGCAAAAATAGCGTTAAAAATGTAAATCTATGTCTTTTTTTAATGCCCAAAAACAGGAATAAAAGGTTTTTTTTTTAATAAAACCTAGCGAGATCAATTTTTCTCCAACAACAACAATTTTTTTTCTCAATTTTTTTTTGTAAAAAATTACCTAGCAAGGCAAATGGTCAATAAGGTACTACATTTTTATAGGACATGACGGGCATAGTTTAACAACCTCTTGGTAAGTGTCACTCATTACCATATGAAAGTACTATAATATATGCAAAAACAAAGTTCTTCAATACATTATATAAGCCTAGTGCAAATGCTCTAATACTGGCAATTAGTGCAGGCTTCATTTTAGGTGTATTAAGCTTCATCAATCTTAGAAACGTATATATCATGCCCGCATCTCACAGTTGCCGTAATCCTTCGTAGCCGGCGTGATGCATGGCTGCGTTAACTGGCATATCCATACTTACATAATAAATGCGGAAGTCTGTCTGTTGTTTATGAGTAAGTCGCAATAGATGAAATTGAGCACGATTAAATACTGGGGTTACAAGTGAATAGGGAAAAATATTGTTTTTTCTGAGTAGGAAGAAACATCTTGCGTAATTGAGGGTAGTTAAATTGACACATTAGTAGATAAACTTGACGCTATTGAAGTCGCATCATTATCCTCCTGCCCTTATCCCACTCTAAGTGGGGTCGCCACAACATGTTATAAACATGTTGTCACATGATTTGGATACATATTTTACGACCGGTCGCCTGCTTGACGCCAACTTACCTTAATCGTATTTTACGACACATCGACAAATGAGGTGAGTCCATTCTAATCAACCGTATAGCGGGTCAAGTTATATTAGTCGCCTTTTACGACACTTTGGTAAGAAAGAGGGTGGTCTATTCTACTCAGCCGGATACTACACGGCTTGGATAAGCTGACAATGTTGTGACCAATGAGAATCGAAGTTTAATAAAAGTTTAAGTTTAGTGGGTACTAAGCATCAAATATCTTTTGAAAACGGAGGCTTTTGTCCCGAAGACGTTTAACACCAACCCGCTATCTAACTTTTAAAAAGTCCAATATATTCTCTAAGACAGATTCTCAACTCTCCGTAAATCGAGTCTTAATAATTTTAGACGAGATAATAATAAAAGATGCCTTAAACGTCAAAGTGCTTTCCAATCGCAAGTAAGATTTTATAGAAAGATATCTCGTGCCAATTTTCGAAGTGAAACTAATTGCCTGTCGAAAATTAAAAGTCTCTTTTCAGCAAGTGGAACTGCAGAGGAGTTTAAATTTAACCCTTATTTACATACACCTAGAGTTTAATATTGTCTGAGTGTGTAATCAAATATAATTGGTAAAATTTTTCGCAAGTATTTATTGCTTAAAAGTGAGCTAATCATCCCTCAAGCTTAAACTAGCTTGAACATTTTCTTTTAAGAATTTGTGATTTATTTTTGATATGGCAAAAAATATATATGAAGTTGTATAATAAAAAGCATCATATATGAAAGCATCGCGAGGGCAAAAGGCTACTTTCCTACATATAGAATATCCGGTGGCTTAAGAAAACATCGTCCTTAAGGTGCTTTCTTTAAGGTTCGACCACGATTTAGGGCAGAATAAATTGAATTGGAGGGCTGGTGATATGACTGTGAATAGTTCAGACTAGAGATCAGTCCAGACTAGAGACTAGTCTAGACTAGAGTTCAGTCTAAACTGTAGACTAGACTAGAAATCAGACTAGACAAGAGACTAGTCTAGACTAGAGACTTGTGTAGACAAGAGATCGGTCTAGACTAGAGACTAGTCTAAAAAATAGTCATCGTGCGTTGAGACACCATGAATAACTAACGTTGGAAACTAGGACCTTGTCTTCGTTGGTGAAGACGCTGTGAAGGTTTATAATGTGTTTGCGATCGTGATCTTCGAAGCATACAGGTTTGTTTAAGGACATGGCATTTTCAAAAAACCGATAGGACTTGAATGTAGGTGGAAGTCACTGATATAAATATGCTCAAAGGTGACAGTGAACACTGATAAGTAAATTATGAAGATCAAAAGTGACAAATGAAGTTAAGTGTAAATTATGAATTGTTAGTGAAAGAAAAATAATTGTCTTTATAAGCGGTTCCAATATGGAAGGAACACTTCCTGAATGTGAATTCGATATAACGGATAATAAGGTAAGGTAAAATAATATCCCCGATGAGACACTTGATCAAGCTAAGACAGCGTGTCCACTTTCAAAACAGAATTGATTTCCATTCATATTACTTAGCTATTTAATAATATCCTGTAAGAAGGGTTACCTGGAAGAGATCACTAGTCAGTGATAAGGCCGCCTTTTGTACGTATACAGAAGTTTACTTTAAGTCCGCATGTATGTTTATGTGTTTTATGTGTTTGTGCAATAAAGTTTTATCTTATTTTATATATCTATCTATTTAAAACATCGCCAAACAACTGACAAAAACACAAACACAGTTCAATTTTTTCCACATTCTTAGCTTCCACATAGCAGGTATAGTTTTCAATGCTGATTGCTAATTGTAGGTTTAATAAAACTCCAATTCTTTCCTTTATTTATATTTCGAGATGCTTAAAATACTACTTTACAAACTACAAAGATCCCACATTTCAACTCATCGCTGAATTCTTTTTAAATTTTTCAAGACCACACTCTTCTTGTCACTGGCAGCCATCTTCTTTTTTTTCAGTGTTACCGACACCAAATATCTACAATAATTGGTAATTTTGTTCAAAACCTTCTTAACCTTACATAGGCAATCAGTTCTATGGTACTAGACAAAGTCAACATTACTATTAGCTTCTCCTTCAGAAGGTTAATATTTAAGACTACCACAATCAAAAGTTGCCTAGTAACGGAGTCTTAAGTTGACACAGAAACAAGAGACAATTGAAGTTAAACTGTAGTTAAGGCAAAGTTAGAATCAGTAATCCGGCCTGGGGATTGACTGAGCTCTTTGGAAGTCAATTGGGGACGGAATGGCTTTTATCGATGACACAGCAAGTTGGTATTGGACAAACTTTATTATCTGTACAGTGAAAATTGCTAATTGACTCTTTACTGTGCGAAATGAATTTCTATTTAACAACGTAATTAATCATAAAAAACGCTTATCCTAGAGGAGTGTATAACCTACGTCTATAAAATACGAATTTTATATATACCTATAAAATTCCGTAATTCATACTACACCAGTCTACAGAAAGGTTTAAATTAAGTATAAGAGTTATAAAGAGAATAGATATGTTTATACGTAAATTATATTACACAATTGAAGATTATTTGGAGGATAAAAATGATTTGAAAAGCCTTTCAGCTACATACAAGACTGTTTTTTTTTTATGTCTGGAAAACTCATTATGGGTCATCACCGCCCGACGCGGAAGAGCGGCGGGTATATTGGACTCTCACCGACTAAAAACCTAACAGTGCTCCACCGCGCTGCTGGTGGCGGGGACAGGGTACCTATGAAGACATTGCCCCCATCCCCGCCAGCAGCAGCTCTGTACCCCGGAGAGCGCCACCTCCGGGTCGGGGCCTCTCTAAACAGTGGCCCCTCCCTCCGCTAATCGATGCATCGGGAGCACCAGATGCATCGACCGTCTCGGGGACTAACTCCAGCGAGGGTCCGATACACCGTTCGGACCGCTCGGAGGTCCCCGTTAGGGCGGCATGCAACGGACTTCGGCGAGTCGCCTGTGCCCCGCTCGCCTGCGGCGGATCGGATCCATGGACTCGACTTCCCGGATCCGCCCCGCTGCCTCCTTCCGCGAGATTACGTCCTCGCAGAAGGAGGCCATCGCTGCCCACGATCTCTCCCTGTCCACCATGGCACGAACAACAGTGGGCAAGGAGGGATCGTGCCCCACCTGTGCCACGAGCTCTGCCCGCTGAACTGCCCAAGCTAGGCAGTCTGCGAGCGTATGCAGCGCCGTGTCACATTCGGCGCCGGACTCGTGGCACTCACCGGACTCTTCGCACCGAGCTACCTTCCACAGATACCTCCCGAAAGAACCGTGTCCGGAAAGCACCTGTGTCAGGCGGAAGGTGAGGACCCCATGCCTCCTGGCGACCCAGCCCTGGAGAATGGGCTGGATAGCTGAAATCGTCCAGAATCCTGCACTGGGCGATTCCAGCCGCCGCCTCCATTGGCGGAGGAGCTCCTCTTGAGCTGCCCTCCGCCAGTCCACCTCTACCGGCGCTGAGTCTTCCCCCGATGAACGGGCTTCAACTCTACGCCGGTAGGCCTGAGCAAGTACCTTGGCCTCTAGGTCCCATGGAGGGGACCCGGCCAAAGCGCAGGCCGCCTCGCCGGAGATGGTCCGGTAGCCCCGTACAATTCTGACCGCAACAATCTTCTGCTTCTGGCCCGGCGCGGAGAGTCCGGTGAGTGCCACGAGTGCGGCGCCGACTTTAACACGGCGCTGCACATGCTCGCGGACTGCCCAGCTCTGGCGGTTCAGCGGGTGGAACTCGTGGCACAGGTGGGGCACGATCTCTCCCTGCCCACTGTGGTTCGTGCCATGGTGGACAGGGAGCGATCGTGGGCAGCGACGGCCTCCTTTTGCGAGGACGTTATCTCGCGGAAGGAGGCGGCGGGGCGGATCCGTAACATGTTGTGTCGACCCCACTTAGAGTGGGATAAGGGCAGGAGGATGATATTTATCTTTTTGTCTGTAATCATTTCATGATAATTCGCTAGAGCGGTTTTGCAAACTAAATTAATTTTCTAAATTAGATTTAGAAACTTCTTTACTTCTTTGTCTAAATTAAATTGAGAAACTTTTAATTAATATTAAAGTCTTCTATTACTTACTTAAATTTTATTTAGAAACGTCACGCGTTAAAAGGACACTAACCTTAAAAGTTTTGAACTTTTGACGTTAGAATTTAGTACAATAACAATGTATAAAGTTGGAACTGTTTCCGCCCCAAGTTTCTCCACTTATAGAATATAACTTTATATGCCTGATCTTTGTAAATAAAGGGTAAGGAAGTATATTTTGGGATCGGGAAATATTAAAGTGTTAGCGCGCACACACTATACAATAGGGATACCACAATTCCCGCTCAGAGATACACTTCTCTTGAATAACGAACAAAGACTGACTGTCACTGAAACGTTTCATCAATAAGTAGACTCCACCGGAAACAACAACGGCACAGTGTTACCAACATTTAAATAAAAGAGGGCGCGATACTCTTGTGTCATGACTGTGTTGCTATAAAATACAAAGCGGAAGTCAATGGCGACAACAATCGGCTATTATATTACTGACATTAATTCCATTTTTACAAGTATAGGGATTTATTAAAAATCCCACCAATAAATCCCACTCTAAGTGAGATTGCTACAACTAGTTTTGGCTAGGTATTTTACGAACGACCGCCTGATTGACGTCAACTAACCTTAGTCGCCACTTATAACACCTCAGTAAGAATTGAGGTTGGTCTATTCTACTCAGCCGGATACTACACGGTGGATTAATTAATTTTTAAATGCATTTCAATTTATATTTTTGTACTATATATTTTGTGTTGATTACTAAGATATTCATTTTAATTAAATGGTCACAATTAAGAATTTATCTAGCACAAAACTAAGACATTTCGATTCTACGAAATTTATTGAAATATTTAGATCATGAGAAATTCCGAAATAGAATCAATTTGCTGAGAGACCCTGCTTATTATATAGGACAATGCTAATATATAGGACATTTTTTATTTACAAACAGTTTTTTTTATGTTCGCCCATTTGCCTTGAGGCAAGAAAAATTTTCCTGCCCGCTTTTGTCAAAATGTGAAAATCACGTGTCTTGGTTAATATAACAATATTTTAGTCGCAGGTGCGCGCAATTTACAGAGTTTCAAAGTTTTTTTAGGTTGGCATTACTAATATTTTAATGTAACATTGTAACTAAGATCTGTGTGATCTCCTATTATTATCCTATCATATTCTATCCTACAAATATTATAAATGCAAAAGTTTGTGAGTATAAATGTATATTTGTTACTCTTTCACTGCGAATCCGCTGAACCAATATCGATGAAATTTGGCACAATTTTTCTTTATACACCGGGTTAACATATAGGCTATAGAAATCCCGTTAATTCTACAGGATGATATTGAAAAGCGCCATCTATTATCAATCTATCACGCGACAATAGTCTACGCAAACGAAGTTGCGGGTAAAAGCTAGTGATTTATATTTATTTAGAGTATTAAAGTAAAGTAACGGCCTGTTACAAGAGAGAAGGGTTGGAGCTAAGACCTACCACGCGGCTCCAACGCGGTTTGGTAGGTTACACATATCCCTAGATTTCTCTAGAAATATGCAGGTTTCCTCATGTTTTCCTTCACCGAAAAGTCTGTGATAAATTGCAATTATCAATTAGACACATAAGTTTTAGAAAAACTCATTGGTGCCTGCCGGGGTTTGAACACGTGACCCTCTAGAATGAGTGGTCACACCGGTGGGGTATCACATCTTACATATATTATATATATTTTATTTATCTTGTGTTGAATTTCAAACATTACTTATGAACCAAATAACTTGTTTATATAAACCTGTCTTCAATAAATAGAACGAGCGTCCTTTCAAAATTGGAAGCAAAGACAATGAAAGCCTTCATGTCCACAATTGTCATTTATAAGGACAACTTGATTTCCGACCGGATTATTTGTACAAACTTTGCCTGTATAGTTTTCCTTGATCCTACGGCCTTTTACTGTTTAGTTCCTACCCTCAGATCCTTATCTATTACAGGGCTTGCTTATTCTAATGAAAGTTGTTTAATCTAGTCAAACTTTGAGTCTATGAATCTATAAGGGCTATTATCCCGCGTGATTGTGTGTTGTTTTTGCATCAAATTCGTCAATTATCCTGTGTTAATTATTTGTGGTTTGGAGGAGAAAATCAATCTAGCTAGGTTTTATTTAATAACAAAATTCGTTTTATCTTTGAATTTAAACTATCGTGAGTGGAATTCATAATTAATGTATAGAAACCGGCTATACTCACGTGTTATTTTATCGGATGAGCCCGACTAGTTTCAAGCCCATACGGGGCTCTTATTCATGAGCTCTTTACGCGGCGTTATCGCGGCGGGAACTCTCGATATCGAGAAAAGAGAAAAGTAAAGAGCTCATGAATAAGAGCCCCGTATGGGCTTGAAACTAGTCGGGCTCATCCGATAAAATAACACGTGAGTATAGCCGGTTTCTATACATTAATTCGTTTTATCCCTGTTTTCAGGCATAAAAAATAATAACATTTAAATTTAATATAAAACACTATTTTTGCCGTGAATTGTCAAGTCAGCGTAGCTTATTCAAGGAACGGGCGGTCTCGAAAAATGAATATAACCTTTGTTTAAGTTTCTTTTTTTTATTTTGGTCGATCATCAGAGTTTGTGAATTATAATACTCAAATATTTTTAATCATTTTTAATCGTTGGAGGTTTTTCCGAAAACCACATAATATATGTGTACACATATACTCGTAGTTTATTTAAAGGTATTAGAAAGGTATTAGCTAAATAGGACGATATGTCACACCAAATTTAATGAATATTGCTCATATAAAAATCAAACAATTTTAGCAAATTGTAAAGTACGTAAATATTAACTCGATATTCAAACCTACCCAATAGTATGGAGTGGCAGTATTTACGTTTAAAAATCTTTTATTGTTAAATATTTCACAAGCTGCTTTTTCCATTGGAACGGAAAACGGACGAGGAAAATAAAATAAAAGCGGCACCGATGCGCTACATTATTCATGCTTATTTAATTACAAAATTGAAATTCTGCAGTGCATTCAGACACGGCTGATATTATAAAGCAGGAACCGACATAAGCTTGCGGCTCCTGCTTTGCGCCTTGCAAAAGTGCGTAACTCGTTTGTGGGTTTTGGTATAAGATTCTATAATAAAATTCCGCAATCAATTTCAGCTTTGCCATTGCAGCAGTTTAAAAACACTGTCAAAAATAGGCTGATACAGAAAGCCTACTATACTATTGAAGATTATTTAGAAGATAAGAATGTGTGGATATAGCTCTCTTTGAACCTGTACAAGACAGTAACGTCTGAATGTAAATAGTATTAAGAATCATATGTTTAAAAGAGCAACCGCCGAGTTTCTTGCTGGCTCTTCTCGGTAGGAACAGCTTTCCGAACCAGCGGTAGAGTTGACGATTCAAAAGCACTTGTTTACAAGTTTATTTGAATAAAGAATATTTTGAATTTGAATTTAAATATAAAATGTATTTACGCAATATTATTTGTTAAGACTTCCTCCTTGCATCTAAATCCTCAACAATTATGATTGCGATCTACAACATCCTCCTGTCTTTATCCCACTCTAGGTGAGGTCAGCACAACATGTTATAAACATGAGACATGATTCGGCTAGGTATTTTAGGACCGGCCGCCTGCCTGACGTTAATTAAAGTCGCCTTTTGTAGCATCTCAGTAAGAAAGAAGGTGGTCAATTCTACTCAGCGGGTTACAACACGCGTGTCAACTTACCGTAGTCGCCTTTTACGACACATCGGTAAGAAATAAGGGTGGTGTATTCTACTCAGCCGGGTAAGAAAATAAGCTAAACATTGTAGACAGAGGTAGAATAAGTACATGTTAATAAACTAAAACAGAAAAACAACACAATTTTAAGGTATTTAATATTGCATTTCTGAAAGGTTTTCTAGACGTGCAAAAAGGGGTGATTGAGTTAAAAAGTTTGTTGTAAGTTTTGACTTCTAATTTGTGTTTTTCGGTTTTTAACTCTTAATTAATTTCAAATTTTTGATCGGTAATCAAAAGTTTTTTAAAGCTATTTATTTGTTTTATTGTATTGTATCAGATTTTTGATAAGTGTAGAAAGTTTGAATTATATCCGTCCGCTTAAAGTTAGTAAAAATTTAAGTTTAAAGGAGTCTGTTACATACACTCAGGTGGATCGTGGGCTGCGATGGCCTCTTTCTGCGAGTATGTTATTTCGCGGATCTCTTCTTATCGCGAGATAACATCCTCGCGGAAGGATTAGGCGCGGCGGGTCGGGTCCGGGAAGTCGAGTCCTTGAATCCGATCTGCCGCAGACGACTCGCCGAAGCCCGTCGTATGCCCCCCTAACGGGGACCTCTGGGCGTTCCGAACGGGGTTTATCGGACGCCCACCGAAAATGTCCTCAAGGTGGTCAATGTATCTGGTGCTCCCGATGCATCGTCTAGCGGAGGGAGGGGCCACTGTTAGAGAGGCGCATTCTGGGGTTCAGAGTTGCTGCTGGCGGGGATGAGGGCAATGTGTACAACGGTACCCTGTCCCCGCCACCAGCAGCGTGGTGGAGACTGCCAGGTTTTTAGTCGGTGAGAGTCCGACATATCCGCCGCTCGTCCCCGTCGGGCGGTGATGACCCATAATGGGTTTCCCTGACATAAAAAAAATTCACACAGGTGAAACTAATACGTGTAAAAAATGTTTAACCTTTAGTCCCCCATTCTGATATTACAAAAGCTTTAAGTGGTCCATTAAATTGATTGTCTCCCATTTGACATGAGGTCCAAATATTACAAGGTCTCCTTTGTACCAGCTGTGAAGGTTTTAAGGTCACATTACTTGTCATATATCTTCCTGATGTAGTCCTTTAGTATTTTGTACTTTACCTTGTGATTCCAGTCTACAGTAAGGTTTGAATTAAGTATAAGAAATATTCTTATACGTAAAGCATATTACAAAATTAAAGATTATTTGGATGATAAAAATGCCTGGATTTGAACATCCCTCCAGCTTAATACAGGACTGCGGTTTAATAATGTAAAATTGAAAATGTTTAAAAGATTGACCGCCGAGTTTCTTTCTGGTTTTTCTCGATAAGAGCAACATTCCGAACCAGTTGTAGCTTCATTAATCATATTGATACCTGACGATTCAAAAGTGCTTGAAAGAGCTTATTCGAATAAAGATTATTTTGTTTGGATTGATTTGATTTGTATAACGAAGAATTATTTCAAATTCAAATTAAAAATATTCTTTATCCAAGTAAACTTGTAAATAAGTGGTTTTGAATCAACTCTACTGCTGGTTCGGTAAGCCAGCAAGAAACTCCCGATTTCATCCCACTCTAAGTGGGGTCGGCAGAACATGTTATGAACAACGGTTTTTTTGTGATCCGCCGTCTGCCTGACGTTAACTTACCTTATTCGCCTTTTACGACAACTCGGCAAGAATTTATATTTATAAATTTTTAATTTATAAATATAAATTGATTCAAGAATAATTTACAGGACGTCCAAATTAATATTTTCAGAGGTCAAACCGCAAATTTAATTTCCTGTCACCGACACGAAGCAAAAAAGTTTTGCAATTTCGCGATATCTTTGAGGTTGTTAAAATCTTAAGCGCTAAAAAAACCTATCAAGTTTTTTCATTTACATTTTACAGTTTGTGGGTATTCAATAAATTATGAATTAATCTAACATTTTATCGAAAACGTATTTTGTGTGAATCTGTATTAAATTGGAATGGCAAAGCTACGAGTAATTACTTCACGTTAATTAAAATTACCTTTTTTAGTTTATTAATTAATTATCGAACATTCAAAAGCAGATATGGTCAGGTTAAAAAAATGGAGTAAAGAAATGAATGCAAGTTATTTTAAAATTTTATTTAAAAAAAATGAAAATAAGAGTTAACTGTGTGGTATGCACGGCTGTTACGGTTTAGTAGAATAGTTCTAACCGAGGTGTCGTATAATACGACTAAGTTAAGCCGGTCGTAAAAAAGCAGCCAAATCATGTTACAGCATGTCTATAACATGTTGTGCCGACTCCATTTAGAGTGGGATAAGGGTAGGAGAGGAAGAGGAGACCCGGTCGTAGAAGGAAATCATGGTTACGAAACATCCGGGATTGGACGGGAATCAAGAGCGCTTCCGAACTCTTCCGTCTGGCCACGCTAAGGAGGGCATATGCAGAGCTGACTGCCAACCTCCACTAGTTGGAGAGGCACCAAAAGAAGAAGAAAAAGGGTAGGAGGATGTTTTGTATTATGAATACCACTCGCGATAGTTTAAATTCAAAAATAAATGATTGATTTGGAGTTTCGCGCAGCCAATGTCAGCGGCGTTAGCTAAGCAACAGTAAATGCGTTGCTGGTGTAAAGAAACAGCGTAAAGCAAGCGAACCAATCCCTGTTTATTAACGTCGAGGGAAACATTGGAGTTTGCAAAACTGTATATTTGAATCTGAATGAACTCGGCTCATTTTGTACGCGAGTCAGGCATATTGTTCGGTGGGAAACGATTGTTCGTGTGAACTTGATTTTCCTCGTGCATAAACTTCGAATCGTGCGAAAGTGAAAACGTGAGTGAAATTACGGTGAAATACGAAACATAATTTAACATTTCCAACGCTGTACTTGATTGTTTAAATGCTGCGTGTCGGGGGAGCGGTAACATAAATAATGCTTATTAAAATTCCGTATTATAAACTGGCTCGTTGGCGCAGTGGGTAGTCATCCTGCCTTCAGCTCCGCAGGTCGCGGGTTCGATTCCCACTGAGGGCCTACATTTTCTATAAATGAATTTGTTGGCCTTTGAGCCTGGGTGTATATTTGTATTTAAGTATGTATTTAAAAAATATATAAGTATACATTCACCAGTTTTCTGTCTAACATAACACAAGTATTGAGTTACTTACTTTGGGGACGGACGACCGTGTGTATAAGTGTCCCATATATTTATTTTTTTATTTATTTAAACTAGCAATTGTCAGCGGCTCCGCCCGCGTGGAAAGATTAAAACCGTAATATAGTATTTTGATAACCATAAAAATGTTTAAAGTGGGTTAACCTTAAAAGCTAGACATATGCTGTCGCGTACTTTAATTTAGAACTTTTAGAGGGGTTCAATTTTGTAATACATGATTTTTTAATAACTTTCACCGTTTACTTAGCGCAAGGAAAGCTTTAAATTTGCTGTTTTCGTAATATTTTTTTTCCTATTGATCTTAGCTTGATGTTATTTATACTATAGCCTTCTTAAATAAATGAACTATCTTAAAAAAAAGAAAAAAAATACGATAAGTTAGTTGATGTCAGGCAGGCGGCCTGTCGTAAAATACGTAGCAAAATTATGTGACAACATGTTTATAACATGTTGTGCCGATCCCACTTAGAGTAGGATACGGGCAGGAGGGTGGTGAAAGTTATATAACAAATCACAGTATTTTACTAAGCTTAGTATAAAAAAGAGAGTTAAATTTTTACATATATGTATGAGAAGCTGCGAGCTAAATTATTTTTCTACAAAGCTATTAACAGAGAGGCTGTTAACAGGAAGTGGGCAAAGACGATACCGGATATTAAACACCGCACACCACTGGCCAAGTTGCGATGTGTGTTCAGACGTAAAAAAGGTATTTTACTGCGTAGAATTTCTTAAATAAGATTTCTAATTAAAAAAGTTTATTACTTCTAAATCATATAAACTGAAAACGCAAAGACATGATCATTTTTTTCGATTGTCCTAGTAAACGCATGTAGTGCTTTTGTAATGTGTTGTTGGTTTTAGTGTTTTGTGATACGTGATACTTATGCAACCTGCATGTACAAGGTATGAGAACGGTTTTGCTTCCTACACAAAGCATTACATAAATTTTCTTAACAAAAGCGTATTATAGGAAATAATTCTGTCATTACTATGTTTAAATTAATTTAAATTTAAAAAAATGTTGTTTTCTTTAGATAAATATCTATAATGCCGTTATCCCACTCTAAGTGGGGTCGGCACAATATTATAAACATGTTGTCACATGATTTGGCTTTATATTTTACAATTGGCCGCCTGCTTGACGTCAACGTACCGTAGTTGTTTTTTACGACACCTCGGTGAGAAAGAGGGTAATCTATTCTACTTAACCAGATACATCCAGTGGGTCAACTTACCTAGTCGCCTTTTACGACATTTTTTTTTAAATTAATGTACATAAAAATATAAAGAGTTATAGAACGATAGGTGATGTATATAAAAGACAGTAGGAAGTAGGAACCAATATAAGCTTGCGGCTTGTGTGTTTGGGTACAAGATTCTATAATAAAATTCCGCAATCAATTTTAGCTTTGCCATTACAGCAGTTTAAAAACAGTATTAAAGAAAAGCCAACTATACTGTTGAGGATTATTTGGCCGATAAGAATGCGTGGATATAGCTAATGTCCAACCCTGTACAAGATAGTAATGACTTAATGTAACTAGTTATAAGTATTATGTTGAAAAGAGCAACCGCCGAATTTCTTGCTGGCGCTTCTCGGTAGGAACAGCTATCCAAACCAGCAGTAGAATTAACGATTCAAAAGTACTTGTTTACAAGTTTGTTTGAATAAAGAAAATTTTGAATTTGAATTTAAATTCTTTTTGTAGAAAGGTTTACTTTGTGAGCAATACAAACAACAACTAATACTGAGGTCGAAAAAAATCATAAGTATGGTATGTAAGCAGGTAAAGTGGGCATTCAAGCGAAAATTTCCAAGCCAACGGTGCTTTAGGGCTTATTGTTTTAATATCCTTCGAGGGTATCCATTACAGAAAACTTTGTTCGTATTCTTAGTAAAAAACTAAAGCAATTAGATTGTGCACACGAATTTGTGAAATCTTTAATATTTAAATGAGTTAATTTTGTATATATATTTTGTGAATCTCGGAAGCAGCTCCAACTATTTTCATGAAATTCAACATGTAGGTGGTTTTGGAAAATTCGATCCAGCTAGGTTTCATTAAAAAAAAAGTCTTTTTATCCCTGTTTTCGGAATTCAAAAGACAATTTTCACAATTAAAGTCATGGTAGTTCGTTTGGGGTACTTGCGGTCTAGAGAGGTGAACCTAGTTTCGAGCCCCATCTGCCCAACTATTTTTTTTCCAATTTTCATTTTCATTTTTTTATATCTTTTAAAAAAATTACTGAGCAGGGCTCGGTTACGCAGGTACTATAACATGAGAAATCGCATTAGAATCTTATTGTCTGTTTCTTGTTCTTGTTCTAAAGAATCATCCTACCCTTATCCCACTCTAAGTGGACGAATCATGTCACAACATCTTTTAACATGTTGTGTTGATTCGGCTAGGTATTATCCGACCGGCCACCTGCCTAACATTAACTTACCTTAGTTGTCTTCTACGACACTTCAGTAACAAAGAGGGTCGTCTATTATATACAGTCGGATACCACACGGCGGGTCAACTTACCTTCGCCTTTTACAACGCCTCGTTAGGAAAGAGAGTGGTCTATTCTATTCAGCCGGATTACGCTTTATTTTTGCTTCTTAAATGGAATTAAAAATTATTTATTGGTTGTGATGGGGAATACAATGGTGCCGGTGGTTTATATTAACTTGTATTAATATAGACTTCTGTTATATGATTATACCACAATTACGCACTAACAAGTAACATGATATGTTACTACACATCAACTCTCACCAAGAGCTCTCGTGTTACTGGCATGGTGCATTCTGAGACAGTGTAATGTAGTGTAGTGTGTAGAGGAGCACTGTCAAAGTTTTAGTCTGTGAAAGTCGGCTCATCGACGTCGGGCGTTGAGGACTAATAATAAGTATTCCTGAGAGAAAAAAAATGTAGAAGTCAGGTAAAATACCTAGCCATATCATTTTACAACATGTTTTATAACATGTCGTGCTGAATCCATTTAATATTGGAATCCAACTTCGTACAAAAAGTTAACATACATGATTTTTCTTTGTTGTAAACTCAGTCGGTTTAATTTAACTGGATGCTGTATGAATAACACAGGAACCGGCTTAAGAGAACAAAGGCAATTTGTATTCAATGTCAAGACGTGAGCCGCTAACTGCGAAGCGTCGAGTCTGTGCAGCTTTTACCTACTCTTTATTTTCTACGTCATTGAATATTAACCAACGTTTTGTATATTTAAAGTGAACTTTGATATATTAAAGACCTTGTATTTTTAACACGGTTTATGATAAAAATTAGGTGATAAATCTATCTTTTTCTATTTCTATTCTATTTTTTTTCAACAAAAATGTACAAGTTATATCTATCTTAAATTACTTACACGCTAGGACTATACAAATCATGCAAAACGTGGAATGGTACCAAGAATGCTGGCAGCGTTTCCGCGCTGAATCGCTAAGCTGATTCTTTGTGCGAAAAAGGAGCCAGCCCTCTTCTCACCTGAAGAGGCAATTAACCAGGGTGTTAATCTATATTTAATATTTAAATGACCTAATCCTACTAATATGATAAATGCGAAAGTTTGTGAGAATGAATGAAAGAGACGTATGTTTGTTACTCTTTAAAGGCGAATCCGCTGAACCAATATCAATGCAATTTAGCACAATTATTCCTTATACATAGGAATAACATATAGGCTATAGATATCTTGTTTATTCTACAGCAATAGGATGACATTAAAAAACGCCATGGAGCCAAAAACGCCTGGGAGCTACCATTCCCAGACCTCCTCACCGAACCAGACATCCCTTAGGTCACCTATGTGACCTGGGCTCACCGCTCAAATACCGACACCGTTAGGTCACCTAGGTGACCTCGGCCTACGGCCGAAACACAGACCGGGCTTAAGTGCCCGCGAGGAACTGCCCGGGCAAAGAGGTACGCCTCGAGGCCCGTACCCCGCCTACCCCCCACCCGGGGAGTAAGCGAGACGACCCTGCGAAGTGGCGGGTAAAAACTAGTATTGTATATACATATATAGAATCTGAATTTCGAAAACCAATGAAAACCGGCTCCAACGATTTTAATGAAATTCAGTATGTACCTAGATGGATTCGGGCGATAAATCGATTTAAATATTTTAATGACGCAACGCTATGAAATCACTCGGTCCAGTTTCTAATACCTGAATGGACTATTTGATGTAGGCATGCATCGTTATGTCGATGATCATCATTCATCCTTCTCCTGCCCATATCCCACTCTAAGTGGGGCCGGCACAACATATAAACATGTTACAACATGATTTTGCTCGGTATTGTACGACTACCTGCCTGCCTGACGTCAACTTACCTTTACCGCATTTAGGGGACACCTTGGCAAGAAAGAGAGTTGTCTATTCTACTCAGCCGGATACCACATGGTGGGTCAAATTACCTTAGTCGCCATTTACGACACCTCGGTAAGAAATGAGGGTGATTTATTATAATCAGCCGGATACCACATGGCGGGAAATACTGTGGTTTAACTTAAAGTTACAGTGTTGTTTTTGTTCCGGTAAATGGATAAGCTTTTGGGATCGTTAGTGACCCGATGAGGCATGACCTCATTAGGGAGGTGTTACGTCATTTGTCTTCTCTCAGACATGTTTTTTCTGCCAATACATAATTCTAGTACGCAGTATATACCAAAAATAACTGGTACCCTCGTAAATAATTTAAAGTAGGGATGTCGCTTTGAGTCGAAAATATCCTTTCAAAATAAGGCCATTTCAAAATGAGTCGAAATCCGCTGTTTGCGAAATTCGAATGAAATGTGCCGTTTGGCTACATTGGTTTTATGCAACATTGCATATGATATCTTAAAAGACAAGTAAAAAGAGGCTAATTAATATAATAGAATTTTAAAAATCGATTTAAAATGTTCTATTAATAATCTATTATTACAAAATCGATTATTGTGATAAAATAATCGATTAATATAGAAATCGATTATTTTTGACATCCCTAATTTAAAAATGAAATCACTCTTAAATACTGAACTACATTACTATAAAGGATTACAATTTATTTAAATTAAAAATAAAATAAATACACACAAAAATTTAATTTCTATTCCTATTTTTTTCTTCTATTTCTTCCTATTCCTATTTCTATCCTATTTCTTATTCTAATGCAGTCATGCAATGTTCTATTAAAATGTCTATGACTGACGCTCTATGAAAAGTTCTTTATATAACATTTTTTAACTACATTCCCGCCATTTATTGCTCGGACATGCATCGAACTAGAGTGCTTTACCGTTGAATAAAACATGTGACGTCGAATGCCATAGACAAATGGGTCACTGGATAATAGAATACCTACTTACTTTTAGACCGCATTTGTAGATGTTCTTATGCGAATTGCTAAGATATGAAAGTGCTTCGACATTCGTTATCTTCTTACAAACATTTATTTTTATTTATTTAATAAATCCATTAAAAGCAAACATACTATCACATTGACAATTTTTTTTTTGAATATAAAACACAACATATTAAATTATAATAACTTCATACACATATATTTAAAAAAAACTCACTGATATGTATATCATTAGAAAGTGTAAATAAAATTTAATAGTTAATAACATAATGTAAGCCAAAATATTTAATAACATTTTTTATATATATTTAAATTTTTTTAATATTTTTGTTTAGTGGTAATTATCTCCGATATATTATATTGAGCACATAGACGCCGTGTGGTATCCTGCAGAATAGAATAGTACCACCCTCATTTCTTACCGAGGTGTCGTAAAAGGTGACTAAGGTAAGTCGACCCGCCGTGTGGTATCCGGCTGAGTAGAATAGACCACCCTCATTCCTTACCGAGGTGTCGTAAAAGGCGATTAAGGTAAGTTGACACACCGTGTGGTATCCGGTTGAGTAAAATAGACCACCCTCTTTCTTACCAAGGTGTCGTAAAATACGACTAAGGTAAGTTGACGTCAGGCAGGCGGCCGGTCGTAAAATACGTAGCCAAATCATGTGACAGCATGTTTGTAACATGGTTATCCCACTCTAAGTGCGGTCGGCACAACATGTTACAAACATGTTGTCCCATGATTTGGCTACGTATTTTACGACCGGCCTGACGTCAGCTTACCTAAGTCGCGTTTTACGACACCTCGGTAAGAAAGAGGGTGATCTGACATGAGAACGGATATTACATTACATTTAGCATTACATATATTTTCTTTTATCGCGGAATATAGCAAAATAATATTTTCATTACTTTTGTATTATGGATCTCGGCAAAGTAACGCCTAATTCTATAAATTATTTAAATAAATAATTGGAAGATGTTTTTTTTGTAGTTCATTTGTTATAAATACTGAAGTTATGCTGTCTTATTTGTTGGAATAAGAAGTCTTCGTCTAAAGTATATTACGTAAGAACTTTTAAGCTTTCAGCTCATGAGATAATGTTAAGCTTTTATAAACATGCCGCCGTTGTCGGTAAGTAAGCTGAGACAAAACGGGGGGAAAATGCGAATTTCTATGCGAAGCTGAGCCAAGCATGAAGCTTATTATAAAAATGTTTGTATCTGGTGTCTGGGCTTTCTATTTTTGGAGCGTTGAAAGTTAATTTTAGTAAGGTCTTGTGAGGTTTATTTATAAAATTTAAGATTATCCTTTACATGTTATTTTAGATAAGATTTAATTAAAGAAATTTACAGTATATTTGTCATTGAATCATCATCTTCCTGCCCTTATCTCACTCTAAGTGGGGTCGGCACAACATGTTACAAACATGTTATCACAAGATTTGGCTGCATTTTTACGACTGGCCGCCTGCCTGACGTCAACTTACCTCTGACGTAATTTGCGACACCTCGGTAAGAAAGAGGGTGGTCTATTCTACTAAACCGGATACCACACGGTGGGTTATCTTACCTTAGTCGCCTTTTACGACTCCTCAGTAACAAATGAGGATGATACTATTCTATCCAGCCGGATACTACACGGCGTTATATTTGTCATTGAATAAATTCTTTAAAAAGTTGTCATTTTGGTATTTTTATTTGTAATTATTCAACTGCCCTTATCCTACTCTAATTGGGGTCGGCACAACATGTTATAAACGTGTAGTTACATGTTTTGGTTAGTTTTTTAACGACCGGCCGCCTGACGTCACTTTACATAAGCCGCCTTTTGCGACACCTTGTTAAGAAATGAGGGTGGTCTGTGATACTGTCAGTTATAATAATAAAATTATCGATTTATATAAAAATCGATTATTTTTTCACATCCCTTCACGTCAGTTGTTCGAATGTCCTCTAGATGCTCTAGTAAATTTTGAAAACTTTCGCGAAGTTACAAATTATTTGTCCATGTTACAATGCAAGCGAAAATAAAAGAAGTATAACTGAATTCACAATGAGAATTTTGAAAACTTCGCTTATATTTAGTTACCAATTCCATTCACGTTCTTTAACAGTATTTCGAAAGTCACGTCCTTTTCAGTTCTACCTTAACGGCTGTATGCATTTGTTCGCGCACTGCAAATTGGATTAACAAACTCTGTATGCTGCTGACATTGTTTGAGTTACTTGAAAGAATAATAAGGAAAAATATTGCACGGTTACAAAAGTAATAATAAAATATATTTCGCTATAATCCGCGATTAATTACAATAGAAAATATAAGCGCAATTATAGAATTGGCGTTACTTTGCGGAGATCCATAATACAAAGGTAATAATAAAATTATTTTGCTATAGGTAATGCAGCATTCGTAATAACACATGCACATGCAAAGCCTGCTTTGCGATTTTGTCATGGAGTGTATCACCTAATGATGCTTAGGTTGCGGAGCGAAGCGATTGTTGAGTTTGTGATAGTGAATGTGTGTAGTGCTTATGTCTTGTAGTGGCAGTGGTGGAGGTTTGTGCATGTGTTTTTACGAATCCTGCATGTATCAGGATTTTTCAGTTTGCAGTCGAGACCCTAGGGCCATGGAGTCAAAGTGCAAAATTTTTTTTATCCGTTTTAACACCTCGGTTGATTGTCTCTTCAGGTGACAATAGGGCTGGCTCCTTTTTCGCACACAGAATCAGCTTAGCGATTCAGCGCGCAAACGCTGCCAGCATTCTTGGGACCATTCCACGTGGGCATGATTTGTATAGTCCTAGCGTGTAACTAATTTAAGATAGATATAACTTGTACATTTTTGCTGTTAATAAAAAAAAATGTATCAGGTATTAAAACGGATTATCTACTCTACATTTAGCAATATATATATTTTTTTGTATTTTACTTCATCGCGGATTATAGCAAAATAATTTTATTATTACTTTTGTTCGTATGTTAGTCCATTACAGACATAAATATAAATTACAAACAATTTTATTACTAACTTTATTTAAGAAAAAACAGTGACACAGCGTCATTCATAATAAATAAGAAATATGTAAATTATGACACTTATTTGAGTCTATTATAATTACTACGAATAAAATTTAAATAATATATTTTATTAGGGGGCCCAAGTTCCTTTCTATTTACACGCCTGAACACCCTGTATGTAAGAATATACTCGCATGCTGCAATGAAATTCCGTTGTAGATTCTTTGAATAAATTATAAGAGGCCCTACACATTGGTTAGATGAATCGTAATTCGCAATATAAGTTAGTAGTTGTCAATACTACTAACTATTAAATCAAGTGTTGAACAAAGATTTAGTATTATATGTTTAAACTAGCAAACGCCAGCGGATCCGCCTGCGTGGAAAGATTAAAACCTGTAACTAACTCCACCTTACTCGTCTATAAAATATAATTTATAATACTTAACCACCACTAGAGCGCTCGCACTCCAACGGCGTAACGCATAAAAACGCGCCGAAGGCGCTACCACTCTTATTATATATTGGCTCGTGATTCGTCTAAGTGGCTAGGACCCGTACTACGTTGTGATTTGTAATAACTCAAATTCTTTTAGAGCGTCAGAGGCTATGTGTCCATCAATCTAAAGGAGTCAAATAAACCCTTAAATAGAATAAAATAATGTGATAATAATCACATTATAGTTTTATAATAATATTTCAATATATCGTATTCTTTAATATAAATAGAGCCGTCAGCCTTACATTCGTAGTTTATATCACTTTGCTCAACAGAGAGGTTCATTATCAAATATCATTTGTTATAATATAAAACAGTTGTTTGTCATCAGTGTACGATACTCGAACAGGTTTTATATTTATCTAATACAAGAACAGATTTTACTTGTACTCTACATGAACAGACTTTATATGTCCAACAGATATATATTCGTTACACGAACAGATTCTTATATGGTTAATACATGAACGGGTTACTATAAAATTTGATAAAAAAATGCGAGACATTCAGATAGTTGAATGTCTCGCGAATGTCTTATGTTACTTCATAGGATATGTTATAGCCAACAGAAAGATCACTCACTCGATCTTAATACCTAGCCCTTAAACAACTCCGTAGAGAAGTTTAGCAATGTGGTATCTCTCTCCCATCTATTATATTCTTCCGATTTGGAAAAATATAAAAAGAGAGTGATAGTCAGTAGCTCCGCACCCGCTACCAACGGTGAGCTCCGTCCATAGGATATGAGCCCCCCCCCCAAGGGGTACCTGTTTATAGTGCGCCTGCGGCGTATGATTATGGGATAAACCCATTATTGTCGGGAGTCAACAAAACCACAGTTGACGTATTAGGCATGAGTGCCTGGGTGTATAATAGAGGACCGAAGCCCATATAATAAATAGCCGGAGCTATAAAATATGGCATTAGCCAAAGGCACAAGGCCTGGTAAACTTTGATAATAAATTACCAATTCTTATATTCAGTAAGGCGCATGTCGCCTGCACACGTCGTAACGGTGCGTTCTATGGTAAAAACCACATACAGTATAATACGTATAATACGTATAAAGTCCACAAAGTGGAAACCCATCGAGATGGCAAACATGTTGCAAAGCAACTTGATTAGTTATAATATATACACCATATAGGTGTGTGTCCACCGAAGTGGATAGCGTGTGTCCACCGAAGTGGAAGATGTGTATTGCAGAGCATTACATGAATGCCAATCACCCCCTATTCACCCAATACCATATAATGGAGTCACACATAGTGCACTCGCTTACGATATGCGCCAAGCTCAACACGCCACCTCATACAACAAAAGGTAATTTATGTTTAACGCGGCAAGCCACGTAAGATGTATTATAAGGGAAATATTATATTATTATATATTTTAAGGGAAATGCAGGCCACACTGTCTAAAGCTAGTCCGCAGTCTTGTTAATAAAGACCCGACCAGCCGCTCTTATGCAATAATGCCATGCTATAATGGTCATTCGTGGTATCATTAACTAAGCTAAGGGGACGTCCTGAAAAGGACGAAACACCACACCCATCCGTTACTATGAACAGAGTCCATAGCGTTCCATCACTGCCTTTCCAAAGATCGACACGATCTTGTATCTTGAACCATTATACGAGAGCGGGCCTAGATGTGTATTTATTATTAATTCTTAAAAATAGTCGAGTTAAAACTCTACTAATATCATGTATCGCCCCAGTACACATCTACAATATCATTATAACAACATTTCATAAGCGACCTAACAGATCACTTCTGCGCTCTGCGCTCCGCCCGCTCTCTCCATACTGTAGTACGGCGGATAACGTGACATTCGGTCAATATGACGAAAATTATACTTTTCTGAATTTGATGTTTTATGATTAGAGCATCAATTATAGATGCGAAAAAACATTACTGCGTGACAAACAAACATATATTTTTATACTTATAGATATTTCTAAAATATTGAAATTTTAATAATTATTTATTTTTAAAACTCGAATGTAGGGATGAGACTGTTACAAACCGTAATATAATCTTTTGATAACCATAAAAATGGTTATAATGGGTTAACCTTAAAAACTAGATATATACTGTCACGGACTTTTAATTAGAAATTTTAAAGGGGAACAATTTTGTAATACATGATTTTTGAATAACTATCACCGTTTACTCAGCGCACGCAAGAAAGCTTTAAATTTTTCCGTTTTCGTAATATCTTTTGTTGCTGCTCCTCTCCTACTTATCTTAGCGTGATTTTAGATATATAGCCTATAACTTCGATAAATGGACTATCTTACACTGATATAATTTTTCGAATCGGTCCAGTAGTTTCAGAGATCAGCGCGTTCAAACAATCGAACAAACAAACTCTTCAGTTTTATATATTAGCATAGATTTACTATTTAAAATAAGTGAATTTTGTTATAGCAATAAAAAGTTTGCAAATATTCCTCTAGATAGATATATAAATATGTACATAGTTTTTTGTTATTTTTCTTTTCTTTCTTTCTATATTACCCGTATTTCACTTTTTATCTTTTCCTTCTGTTACCCAACGGTTGACTGGGACAGATCTTTTAGGGATAAGTCCAATAAATATATAAAAATATAAAATAAATAAATCAATAAAGTTTATATAAATGTTTATTTGTGTATATGAAACGTGTAAGTTATCGATAAAAAGTTCTTAAGTACTGTATACATATTGTGTTAAATATGTTGTGTCATATTACAATTTGTCTTTGTTTTCCTCCTTTAGAAGTAAAGCATAGTATTTTTGATGCGAACATAGACAATATAAGCCACTTTTTAGGCCTAAGTCTAGATAAAGTCACTGGCTCAACTTAGATAATGGTATTGCTTTCCTATCTTTTGGTAACACTATTATTTTCTTAATACCGTCAACTTTGATCCTTTATACCAATTAATCCACAAAATGGCTTTCTAAGTTAACTAAGCCGCTAACTATTTATCACCCTTAAAACCTATATCTTAAAGGCCACTTCACGCTAACACCATTATACTCGGTATATTAATGAGGTCATTAAACTTAATTTATGTACAGAGTGTGTCACTATAACGTAAGCGTAGTTCAATCAAACGATCTCCGCGAGCGATAAATAGTGATATACTGCTAGCACTTTATTTGAATTTATCGCTATACGATACTTAGTAGAGAAGGCTTAGATTCCAAATACAAACTTCCAAAAAATAAACCACAGGAATATGGATCGATATGGCCGAAAATAGGGTTGGATTGTGTGAAGTATGACACGCATATAGAAGGAGTAGCACCAGATTTGACGAATTATATGGGGAAATGAAAGCGTAAATCGTGAAGAAGAATCATTTATTCGCCTTCACAAGAAATATATATGTATATCTTTATATTTAAATGAGTTAATCTTGTATATATATATTTTTTCTGAATCTCGAAAACGGCTCCAACGATTTTCCTGAAATTCAGCATGTAGGAGGTTTTGGGGGAGAAAAATTGATCTAGCTAGGTTTTATGTAAAAAAAATATTGTTTTATCCCTGTTTTTGGGCATTAAAAAACACTAACATTTATATTGAATTGAATTTTCGCCATTAGCTGTCAAGTCGACGTAGCTTATTCGAGTAACGGGCAGCCTCGAGAAATGTGAATGCCAAGGATCGATCCCCAACGAAATAATTTTTTTTTCTTTTTTTTTTAAGTTTTTTTTTTTTGCAAAAAATTACCGAGCGAAGCTCGGTCACCCAGATATTTTTATTTATACAAGTAACAGGATACACAGTTGCGTGAAGGATCAGTATGACTAATCAGACTGAAAGCCTAAGCCTCGCTGATGATATTTGGTAGTCTTCCGATAACTAGAAAGTAGTATAAGCTGACAGGCGGCATATAAAGTATGTTCTGACATATTGAGCCGACCCCAATTAGAGTAGGATAAGGGCAGGTGAATGATGAAAACACTGGGCTTTCAATCAGAGTGCAAAGAGGCTTGCTTACGTCTTGTAGTGTTTATCTTGTTGGATAACAATTGCCTTTTAAAGAATACTTAGGTATAATGGACGTATATAGGTAATTTATTTTGGCTGTAGAGATAAAACATTTGATTTACAATTGTTTAGCAGTCTGCTAAATGTGTAGATTATTGGCATAGTCGCATAACTTCTACAGGTAATTGTCAAAAAGAGACCGATGTTTTGAATTAAATGTATATCTATTGTAAAGTAAAGTAACGGCCTGTTATAATCCCACTGGTGGGCCTCTCTGGAGAGAAGTGTTGGAGCTAAGACCTCCCACGCTGCTTCAATGCGGATTGGACGGTTCTATCTATTGAGATTGGAGGATCACAACTTTTTTTAATAAGCGTTTTTAAGTGTGTAAAGTTCTTTACAAAAACAATCTTGAGCGGAAAATTCGTCGAAAATTACACATCATTTTCTAACGTCTAACGCCAGCGTGCATACTAGTAGCCTCGTCTTAGAGAAAGAACGCGTGGAAAATGCGAGTTGCAAATTTTCTTTAAGGTGACGAAATTGATACATGACTTAGCTCAGAACCTCGGTTTTATTCTAGTCTCTGGCCAGAAAATATATAAGATAAAAATAGTTTTAAAAACCCATGTAGAATAATTTAATTTTTGATATATTATGTTTTTACTTGTAACCATCAAGTTTCTAGGTACTTGTTTTCGAATAATTTATAGAAGCAGGCTCTAGCATATCCTGCCGATAACTCGGTTACGGGGAGAAACGATCATAGACATTGTCGTAGTGAGTGTGTGTATTTTTTTGTGTGGTATATTGGTGGCGGCGTTCCGTGATTGAAGCAGAATAATTCTATTATAACTTCTGTACTTTTTACTGTACAGTATTATAACTTTAAAGTAAACTAAGTAGCGGCCTGTTACTCTCCCACTGCTAGGAATAGGCCTCTTCTCTCCGTTTTTGGAGAGAAGGATTGGAGCTATGACCTACCACGCTGCTCCAAAGCGGATTGGTAGGTTACACATATCTCCAGAATCCTCTAGAGATATGCAGGTTTCCTCACGATGTTTTCCATCACCGAAAAGTGTGTGATTAAATGCAATTATTAATAAGACACATAAGTTTTAATAGAAAAACTCATTGGTGTCTGCCCGGGTTTGAACACGTGACCTCCTCGAAAATTCGCAAGGTGTTACCGCTGAGCTATCACAGCTTATAGATCAAGGATATGATCATAGGGTATGCTTATAGATATAGGAATTATAATATTATTATAGCAATAATATAGTTTGGCGATTCGATATTCCTTGTCAAAGCCATTTTAAACAATGACTATTTTGAATTAGAATTTGAATTACGCTTAGTATATTTAATCCAGACAGCTAATTCGCAATAAATTCGATTCGTTTTTGTTAGCCTGTCTACCGATATAAGCAATTTAGTTTAACAAGTTTCATCTTGTTCCCTTTGTTTAAAAGCAATTGCAAAGTTTCACCGTAAAACTGCCATTACTTGAATAAACATGTCAGCACTTGCGATTCCTCTGCGGACATAGTGCGCTTTGCTGAGTAAACATATTACCCCCTTTACCAACATTGGAGATAAAATGGTAACTCTTAACGTCTTCGTCGGGAAGGTTAAATGAAAATTTAACGTCACTACACAACCTTTACATTTGTTGACCCGCCGTGTGGTATCCAACTGAAAATACCACCCTATTTCTTACCGAAGTGTCGTAAAAGACGACCAAGGTACGTTGAACCGCCATGTGTTATCCAGCTGAGTAGAAAAGACCACCCTATTTCTTACCGAGGTGTCGTAAAAGGCGACTAAGGTGAATCGACGTCAGGCAGGCGACCGGTCGTAAAATACCTAGCCAAATCATGTTACAACATGTTTATGATATGTTGTGCCGAGCCCACTTAGAGCAGGGTAAAGGCAAGACAATGATGATAAAGCTTTGAATCATTTTTACAATTATGTAAAAATTAGATACAAAAATAAAGATTTTTTCTGTTTCCGAAAAATAAGGGACAATAAAAGGGCTTATATATTATTTATTTTATTTATTTTTTTATTATTTAATTAGAACGGACATGGTCCACTTACACTAATTAAACACAATACATCACAAAAAAAAAGAATACATAATTTTAAATGTAACACAAAAAAAAGAAAATTAAATTGAATAAAATAAAACAATTAAAGAATAAAATAAAATAATTAAGTAAAATATGTAAAAAAGTAAAATATCTATCCTTCCATCCATCATATCTATTCTATTCTTACTAGAAACATTGGATAGATTAAGCACAACTCATACATAAAATAATTCTTTTAATGATTTAGGGATCCAATAATAAAAAATTATAAAATTTCGTTCCTCAAAGTTTCTTAGAAAGGATAAATCTTTCAAGGTTTCCCCCATTGAAAGATTTAAGGCGTTTTATACAATGGAAAATACTTCCATTATTGTAACTTTTAATTGCACATCGTTTATTTTGTATATTTAAATCGTTTGGGTCACAGCCACACTGTCTTGGAGACTACTTATAATTGAAATCAGATTATTTTTATGTCTTAACTTTTCGCTGTTAGCTGTATGCGGTCCGGCCTCGTGAGTCATTGCGTGTATATGTGTACGTGTGTGTGTGCTTGTATGTACTTGGCCGATTCCCGAAACCGTTGGCTCGCCTCTGCACTCTTCCCCGGATACGTAATGTCTGTTTCTCCCTGAGTATACACTTCACTATATCGGCGGAATAACACCCGGTGTGCACACAACCTTCGTAAGGTCACACGTTATTAAGTCGTCCCTATATCGGGGAATAGTACCCAACGCGCACCAAAACCGTCGACGGTCGCGTCTTATTAAACGCTTCACTGGTTAAACGCGTCACGAAATCGGAGAATAACACCCGAAACGCAAAATTATACGTGTGCGTAAGAAAGGAATGCCGTGTTCCGGCGCACGCGGCTGCTCTCTATCGTGTTTGAAGGGTAACTGTTGGCCGGCCGGTCTGGTAGGAATCGAATGCTAAACGACCTGCCCTCGCCGCCCGCGCCGCTCGCCCCCTCCGGCCGGCAAGTCAATCTATTCCAAACACGCAGAATACTGAAAATCTTTGGAAAATTCTCAAATAATACATTCTACAGTTATGAAAATTCTTAGTCGTTTACTATTAAATAAGAAATAGATAAACCATAGTTTTTTTTTTATACACAATTGTCAAAAAATTGTGCATATTTTTTACGAATTTCGAACTGAGAATTGAAAACTCTTTTAATACACATATTATATGTAAGCTACTGCTTAGGATTTTTACGACCTTAGAGTCGTATTTTACGACACCTCGGTAAGAAAGAGCGTGGTCTATTCTACTCAGCTGGTTACCACACTGCGGACCGGCATTTACATAGATAATATTAATATGTATTTTCTATTAAAGCTACAGCCGTAATGGAATTTTCATGATATATTTATTATTAAATTCATAGCATTTCCTCGACGGTCCAAGTTTATTTACTTTGAGTGTTATTCTTTGTGGCCAGTTCAATAAAGTTTGGTTGAAAGGAAAGGCTAAGGTCCTAACTTCATAAACCGTTGACTTTAATTTTTGAAAATATATTCAATTCTAAATGTACGCTTTCGGACCCAATACATCCAGTATTCGTAAACATAAGCAATACAGACATCATGACACTACACTAGCACCGCACACATTCACTACCACAATCTCAACAATCACAAAGCTCCCTGATTTTCTTATAATGCGGTTAAGGGTTAAATAGATTGTTAAGATTTAATACATCGCTAAGTTGTTTTTTTACATTTAGATCTCCGAATTTACTGGTTGTAATTAATTAATAGAATTAGACGTTACTTTCCGAACATCCTACAAAAGCAATATTAGAATAATTTTTCTAAATTCTGCATTAAATTATATTTGTAATACGAGGACCCGACGCACGTACTGTCGGGGGCGGGAATGCGTGCTATTCACGAATACGGAAAACATCGCGGACAGACGACAGGTTCCTCACGGCATTCCAGGTGTGGATGTGCCGGACGGAGGATGCACCGTCTCAGACGCGCTAAGGCGTAGTGTTCCAGTAGGATGCACTTTAGAGCCCTAGGATCTGATAGCGATGTCGATCTGATAACATAATGTATGGGGACTTCTTATATTACTACGAAAGCACTTCGATAGCGCGGAGCAAACGATCAGTGGCGCCATCTAGTTCTGAGTGCGGAATCACGTGTTGCTAGTACGTTGTGTTACATATTTAATAAATAATATAAATGATTTACAATTAAAAAAATTTAGTATTAAAATTTATCGTGGACTATAGCCAAATATTACTTTATTAACACTGTGTATTACTGGTTGTAAAGTAAAAATCCTTAGATAACTTTCTGGTAAGTTAAAAAATTGGGCGTTACTTTGCCGACGTCCATAATACAAATGTAATGAAAATATTTTGCTATAATCCACCATAATATCAATCGCGGATTATTGAAATATTGCGAATTATAGCAAAATAATATATTCAATACTTTGGTCTAACTTGCTGAAAAAAATTGTGTCTATTTTTATTACTGGAACAAAATTGCGTCACTATTGAGATATTCCTTAGTTTATGTAGACTAACTAAACAAGATTCTATAAGCAGTGCGCTAGAATTTGAAATGACGATGGATTTAAAAGTGGCGAGCTATAGAAAATATTACGTGACTGGTTGCGCAAAGTAATATATTAGAATTTAAACTTTAAATTTGGATTTTTTGTTACCACACACGTCCGTCCACAAAGTAAACTTCATGATTGTGCTAGCACAGACAGACCAACGATAAATATATACATATACTAGTTGTTTCAGCAGTTTCACCCGCGTTGAAATCAGTGTGTCATGAACAATTTATATTAGGCGTTACTTTGCGGAAGTCCATAACACAAAAGTAATGAGAATATTATTTTGCTATAATTCTTGATAAATAAATAAATTTTATCGCGGATTATAGCTAAATAATATTCTCATTACTTTTGTGTTACAAACTTCGCGGACTTTTATTTAGAACTTTTAGAGGGGAACAATTTTGTATTACATGATTTTAGAATAACTTTCACCGTTTACTTAGCACGCAAGGAAAGCTTTAAATTTTCAAATCGGTCCAGTAGTTCCTGAGATTAGCGCGACATTCAAACAAACAAAGTCTTCAGCTTCATATATTAGTATTCGGCATCGTATAGTAATTTGGCCAATTGAAGTAAATTTAAAAGATTTAAAACTTTACGTTAGCATTGCCATTTCTTGAATAAATATGTCGGAACAATTTGCGCTCGCTCCACGTACGTCGCTTTTAACAGCAAACATATTACCCCTTTTTATCGATAGTACTTTAGGATGGGAAAACAATGAGATAAAGTACTAAAGCGTATGTTTTTTCAAAGCGGCAAATTCAATTTACTGATTCCCGCTCTAACAATTCAGAGTTTTGTTTATGTTCGGATTAATATCGAATATTACACGTAATTTAAATAAAACGGTTGTATCGATCCGCCGTGTGGTATCCGGCTGAGTAGAATATACCACCCTTATCGAGGTATCGTAAAAGGCGACTAAGATTAAGTCGACCCACCGTGTGCTATCTCGTTGAGTAAGATAGACCACGCTCTTCCTTACCGAGGTGTCGTAAAAGCAGCTAAGGTTAGTTGAGCCACCATGAGGTATCCGGTTGAGTAGAATAGCCCACCCTCATTTCTTATCAAGTTCACACGTTTTGCGGGAAAGGAAAACATCGTGTGGGAACCTGCATATATCTAGAGAATTCTTGGAATATGTGTAACCTACTAATCCGTATTGGAGCAGCGTGGTAGGTCGAAGCACCAATTCTTCTCTTCAGAAGGAGAGAAGGGCCATGCCCAGCAGTGGGATAGCAAGAGGCCGTTACTTTACTATTAATACCCGTAGTTACTATTACTTCGGCGAAGAAAACTATGATACTCATTCATCCCTAAGGTCTAACAATTGTCACTTCCGATATCCCGATTGTAAATTTGAAATATACTGATTCGGAAAAAGGTTATTTTTAATGACTTAAATAATTACTATCTTTTAAAATGGTAAAACGGTTATCTTCCTATTTAATCTACAAATAAAAAATATCATTCAAAACTTTAAAACGTCAGCACTATTCGCTTTAAAATGATATAAAAGCGATTATATCCAACGGGAAAATAATATTACTTCAGGCTTTATAAAAACAAAGTAAAGCCTACAAAGCCAATACAAACCTCGGCATTCATTTCAATGTTTTTATTTTATATTTATTTATTTATTTATTATACTTTTCAAATAATCTCTTGTGTTTTGTTAGGTTTTTGTTATTTCTTATTCTCTTCTTTTAAACCTATAGATGTCGTAAGCCAAACAGGACCCTTACCAACACTAGTAGAAAAGGTAGCTTGCCGTCTTCTCTTTCCTTCTAGTAGCCTAAAATGTCACTTCTGCGCTCGCATTAAAAATCCAAATGATTCAGTAAATTCGTTATAATTCATAGTCAATTAAAAAAAAGTGGAATTTATTCCTTATTAGTCTAATTTTATCCACTAATTTCCTAAACTTCACGCTGATCCAGTTAAACTATGTCCTGTAATTTACCGTAAACCGTTCAGTAAGGTAATTTCCAAATCCCGAATCTACCTACGAGTAAATAAAAATTTGTTCTAAAACTATGTAAATATATGTGGATATTTTAATGTCAGACTCATTCAAAATATCGTGATCCATAAATATTAAAGCCGTGTGATATTCGGATGAGTAGAATAGACCACCGTCAATTTCTTACCGAGGTGTCAAAAAAGGCGACTACAGTAAGTTGATCCACCGTGTGGTATCCGGCTGAGTAGAATAGACCACCCTCTTTCTTACCGAGTTTTCATAAAATACGACTAAAGTAAGTTGACGCCAGGCAGGCGGCCGGTCGTTTAATACGTAGCCAAAATGTGACAACATGCTTATAACATGTTGTGCCAACCCCACTTAGAGTAGGATATGGACAGCAGGAGGATGATGATCATAAATGTAAATCTAGATCTAGTAAGTAACGGCCTGTTACTATCCCACTGCTGGGCATAGGCCTCTTCTCTCATTTTTTTTTTGGAGAAAAGGATCGGAGCTAAGACCTACCACGCTGGATCTAGATCTAATGTTTCATAAAAAGAAAAGATTCGAAAACGTTCAAGTACACTTCCTTTTTGTCTTTATCAAATGAGTTTTTTATCTATCTCTAGAAATATAAAATCCACACGTTATTAAGCCATCATATCCGGTTCGTAGCATCCAAGCATCCATCATCCTCATATGGAGACGTTATCACGGTGAATTTAATCGTAAGTTAATGTAGCAACACTAATGCGGTTTTGGTAGTACCTACTCTTTCACGCAGCATTACGCAACCTGACGCAAATAATCGTGCATCTCGATGACTCAAATTTATCGCTTTTATTCAGTTTATATTATACAAACAGTGATGTGCCGTGTGGTATCCGGCTGAATAGAATAGTACCACCCTCATTTCTTACCGAGGTGTCGTAAAAGGCGACTAAGGTAAGTCGACCCGCCGTGTGGTATCTGGCTGAGTAGAATAGACCACCCTCATTTCTTAACGAGGTGTCGTAAAAGGCGAATAAAGTAAGTTGACCCACCGTATGGTATCCGGTTGAGTAAAATAGACCATCCTCTTTCTTACCGAGATGTCGTAAAATACGGCTAAGGTAAGTTGACGTTAGGCCGGTCGTAATAACGCAGCCAAATCATGTGACAGCATGTTTATAACTTAGAGTGGGATAAGGCAGGAGGATGATGATGAAACAGTGATATTCAAATCAATGATAATTAAATTTTAATGTATTTATAACATTGAATATACTATGCTATGCTGAATATGCAACCCTCACTTGCCGGACAGTTACAAATTGGTTTTTTTTTTCAAAACTCTCTCAAAAAAAACTTCTATTGAAATAAGCTATTTTAATAATCATTGAGGATCACTCAATTAATTGACTCGATGACAGATGCATTAAGAAAATGCCTTATATGATCGGGGGTATTTAGTAAGAGCAGAAGCATCGTTATTTTATTAGATAAGACAACTTTAGAAAATTATACAATAAATAATAAGTCATATATCCTAAAATATATCAATATAACCTTCTTCTAAAAAAAACAGTCTTATAGTAAATACAGTATAAACTGTGATACAATTTTTTTTTTGACATTATATTATTAACTAGCGGCCTGCCCCTGCTTCGCACGGGTATAAAATATATATCCCATGTCATTCAGTGTAAAAAAATGATTAAAACCGATCCAGTAGTTTTGATTTATTCATTACTGCCCGTGGCCCGCAAGCGTTAAATTTGGAGAAAAACAATTTCCTCTCCCTATACCAAGAAGATTTCCTGCTATCTTTGGAATATCTAAATTCATATAATATATTTTTACTTATTTACTTTTACATTTTCCCTATGTATTTAATTTTTACAATTAATTACAGAATGTCTTTATATACAACATTCACAGCTTCCTTGTCGTTAAACAAACTCTGGAAAGAACGATATAGCTGCTGGATTCGAAGTGCTATAGGGTGAAGCGCGGCCTCCTCATGGCATTTTAAATCTGTAATATCTCCGAAAATGTTCACTTAAATTACATGCAGTAAACGGCGATATTGATCTATATTAAATCAACAATTTATTTAAGGTACTTAATTGGATAAGGATTAATGCTGTAGTGTATAAAAATTGCTTCAAAAATAAGGCATTATTTTTCGTAAAAAGTAAATGACAAAAAATGCTATTGTGGGTTATTCATAAGAGATAGACATATACCATCGCGGACTTTTCTGTAGACCTTTTCAAGGTGTACAAATACTTAGTACATCATTTTGATAAATCTCGTAGGGTTAAGCCTGCGTTTGCAATGTAAGCGGAAAAAAATGTAATTATTTACAGAAACCTCAAAAATTACAGTTTTTCTCTACTCTGTATTGAATTTTATTATACGTACAAACCTTCCTCTAGAATCACTCTATCTATTAAAAAAAACCGCATCAAAATCTGTTGTGTAGTTTTAAAGATTGAAGCATACATAGGGATATACGGACATAGGGACAGAGCGACTTTGTTTTATACTATGTAGTGATATTATTTACTTTTACAATTGATTAGACAATGTCTTTACATACAACATACATAGCTTTCTTATCATTAGACAATATAAACTTGAAAGAAGGACATTTAGTTGCGCCTCCGGTCGCTGCTAAATTCGAAGTGCTTATAGGTCGAAGCGCGGCCTCCTCGCGGGATTTTAAATCTGTAATATCTCCGATAATGTTCACTTAAATTACATGCTGTAAACGGCAATATTGATCTATATTAAATCAACAATTTATTTAAGGTACTCAATTGGATAAGGATTAATGCTGTATTGTATAAAAATTGCTTTGAACATAAGGCATCATTTTTCGTAAAAAATAAATGAAAAAAACTGCTATTGTGGGTTTTCCATAAGAGATAGACATATACCATCGCGGACTTTTCTGTAGACCTTTTCAAGGTGTACAAATACTTAGTACATCATTTTGATAAATCTCGTAGGGTTTAGCCTGCGTTTGCAATGTAAGCGGAAAAAAATGTAATTATTTACAGAAACCTCAAAAATTACAGTATTTCTCTACTTCGTATTGAATGTTATTATACGTACAAACCTTCCTTTTGAATCACTCTATCTATTAAAAAAAACCGCATCAAAATCGGTTGCGTAGTTTTAAAGTTTTATGCGTACATACGGAAATATGGACTTTGTTTTATAATATGTAGTGATAACCTAATGTCATCTAATTCAATTGTATTGTTATAAATTACATGAGTTGCTTGGTTAGGGATGGTGTATTTTTGAAATGTATTTTCGTACATTAAATGTTACAAAGCTGTATTGAATATTATTAGTCCACAGAAATCACGGTGCAGATGAGTTTACACAAGATATTGTGTGTCTTCGTAAATTTCTAAATACATACAAATTATTTGTAGTACCTATAACCTATAGCTGTTTTCTTGTACATATTATATGCTATGCGTCGTAAGCATGGCGTACCATGCGTATAAGTGTGTGTAACCCTTTATTGGGATAATCGGTTAGTGCCACTTTACTCATTACAGTTAACTGTAACGAGGGTTCTTTGCAGATGACTTCACTGCTGCCAACTTTATAATGTTTCCAACTTTAACACAATTAAAACCAATTTCGAATTCAGTCAGTTTAATACTAAGTGTGCGAAATGTATATTTTAGCTATATTCTTCTGGTTTTAGAGGGCAAAGAGCTATAATTGGGATGCACTTATTGCTATAACATGTTATTGGTACAGATTTTACGAGTCTCCAAATGCTGTCAAAATTCCCCAGCACATATATCCGTTACGATTCTTGGCAAGTTCAGGTCATTCCAAAGTTTATTTTACATTTATCATTATGTGAAATATGTCAAGGTCTTATAATAACTAGAATACAAAATAATTTATAGAATTAGGCGTTACTTTGCAGAGATAATACGAAACTAATAATAAAATTATTTTGCTATAATCCTGCGATGCTTTGCAATTTTGTCGTGGAGTCTATCTCCTGATGATGCTTTGGTTGCGGGGCTTTTGTATTGTGGTGGCGGTGGAGGAGGTCTGTGCATGTGTTTTTACGAATCCTACATGTATCAGTTATGAAAACGGATCGTCCACTCTACATTTAGCATTATATATATTTTCTATTTTACTTCAATGTGGATTATAAAAGTACCTAAATATTTATAAAGTACAAGAGGCGACCTTATCGCTACGTAGCGACTTCTTCCAGACAACCTTTGGATTAGGAAAGTTCTAATATAAATGTAGGTAGGTGTTGTATTATAATAAACATACTACATACAAATAAGTGAACAGACATCATCTTCATCTTCCTGCCCTTATCCTACTTTAATTGGGGTCGGCACAACATGTTATAAACATGCTGTCACATGATTTGTCTGCGTTTTTACGACCGGCCGCCTGCCTGACGTCAACTTACCTTAGTCGTATTTTACGACACCTCGGTAAGAAAGAGGGTGGTCTATTCTACTAAACCGGATACCACACGGTGGGTCAACTTACCTAAGTCGCCTTTTACGACACCTCGGTAAGAAAGAGGGTGGTTTATTCTACTAAACCGGATACCACACTACGGATCGACTTACCTTAGTTGCCTTTTACGACACCTCGGTAAGAAATGAGGTTAGTCTATTCTACTCAGCCGGATACCACACGGCGGATTGACTTACCTTAGTCGCCTTTTACGACACCTCGGTAAGAAATGAGGGTGGTACTATTTTTCTCAGCCGGATACCACACGGCTAATGTGTATATATACTTAAAACTAATGTGTATATAACTATTTAAAATTAGAGGTCACAAATTAAGAATTGTCGAGATAATAATAAGCTTTGAAACGAAAATAACAAAAATGTGAAAAAAAAATTTTGCTTTATGGTTGTTTCTTTTTCTTTAATTTTTATTAATATAATAAATACGACTTTTTAGTAACTACCATCTAGCACTTTATCACCTTTAAATTTACCAATCTTCGAACTACCCACACAAAGCTCGGCCGTTGCCAATTATGTGATGAGATAAACTGTTATAGTCGTATAAAAATGTTTTTATAAATATTTTACGTCGCTCTAAAGCGATTTAAACGATCTATTTTCAAATACACTTTCAATGTCACTTAGTGCTGGTTGAATGACTTTTTTTAAACTAAAGTTAGTCAAGATAGAAAATATGTCTTTTTTTTGTACATTACTAGCTGATCTGATAAAGGCTGTCTTTAGCTATATAAGTGTTTTCTTAAATCTCCAGTAATCTTTTTTTTTAATTTAGACTATCGTGAATGTTATTCATAATTAATGTATAGTACCTACTGGTGTTAATGTATAGTTATTGTGTGAGTATAGCCGGATTCTATACATTAATTATAAACTTTGTTTGTTGCTGTAAATGTTTTTTCTTTCATAAGACCCATCTAAATGTCGCCTCATTCGAAGAAAAATGGTATATGGACGAAAACGATTTTTTTATGTAACTTCTTCTTCTTCTTCTTCAACCGATGGACGTCCACAACTGGACATAGGTCTCTTCATGGGATCTCCAGAACACACGATTTTATGCCGCTTCTATCCAGCGGCTCCCCGCGACCCTTTTGAGGTCGTCTTTCCATCTAGTAGGGGGTCTTCCGACGCTGCGCTTTCCGGTGCGGGGTCGCCATTCCAACACTTTGAGACCCCAACGTCCATCGGTTCTCCGCACTATGTGCCCCGCCCATCGCCACTTCAGCTTCGCGACCCGCTGAGCTATGTCGGTGACTCTTGTTCTCTTACGGATCACCTCATTTCTAATTTGATCACGTAGAGAAACTCCGAGCATAGCTCGCTCCATCGCCCGCTGAGCGACTCTGAGCTTTCTTATGAGGCCCATAGTCATTATGTAACTTAGTTAAATCGATTTTTCACCCCCGAAACATGCTAATCATCTACATGTTACATGCATGAAAATCGTTGGAGGCATTTCCGTAAATAAAAAAATATACATCTATACTAATATATAAAGCTGAAGAGTTTGTTTGTTTGATTGTTTGAACGCGCTAATCTCAGGAACTACTGGACCGATTTGAAAAATTCTTTCCGTGTAAGATAGTCCATTTATTAAGGAAGGCTATAGGCTATATAACATCACGCTAAGATAATCGCCTTCCTCGATAAATGGACTATCTTACACTTAAAGAATTTTTCAAATCGGTTTTGTAGTTCCTGAGATTAGCGCGCTCAAACAATCAAACAAACAAACTCTTCAGCTTTATATATTAGTTATTTAAGTTATAAAGAAACAATTGTAAGATTAATGAAAATTTTAATAATTTTGTAATTTTAATATATTTGATTAATGATTCTTCCCTCTCACATCAAGACCTCATCGTAAAATATTTTGATATATCTTTCAGTCAATTAGTTGAGGATTAAAATTAGGACTGCTATGACTTTAGACATGGACAAAATTTAGTTGACCCGCCGTGAAGAATACGGCTGAATAGAGTAGACACCCCTCATTTCTTACTGTGGTGTTGTAAAAGGCGACTAAGGTAAGTTGACATCAGGCACCCGGCCGGTAAAGATGTGACTTGGAGTAAAAAAAATCGATTAATAAATAATCAATTTTTCCCTCTTTAAAAATAATCGATTTTAAAAAATCGATTTTTTCGTATCAAAATAATCGATTATTAATATGCGATTTTTTTCTGACTATTTAAAAAGTTGCTTTTTTAATAACTTTAATATTTAAATAAGTTAAGCTTGTATGTATATATGTATATATATTTTCGGAATCTCGAAAACGGCTTTTTTAACGGCGATTTTCCTGAAATTCAGCATGCAGGAGGTTTTGGGGGGAGAAATCGATTTTATCGGTTGTATCGGTTTTATTTAAAAAAAAAGTCGTTTTACCCTGTTTTTGGGCATTAAAAAAATACAAAAATTTACATTGAATATATAAAACACTATTTTTCGATAACTAACAAGTCAGCATAGTTTATTCGTGGAACGGGTGCTCTCTAGAAATTGAAATACGATCGAATCCCACCTACCTAATAATTTTTTTAAAAGTTTTTTTATATTTTGTCAAAAATTACCGGTCAACCAAGTACGGTTATAATTACGCGTGATAAAAATAAATGAACACATGTCAACACTACGTTATATTATTAGTACATTTGAGACTCAGCATACTTTATTATGACGCGACACCTACTCACGATTCTATCTACTGACTGTACTATCTTTTTTTAGAACTTTAGCAAACGAATTAACAGTTCGCCCAGTATCGCTGTTAGGCGCGCACTGCAGTAAGTAAAATTTAGCGTTACACGTTAATTTCATGTGCTTTATTAAATAAAAGTTTGAATTTAGAACGGAATGTAGGTGAAGGTGAAGTTCTTGGAAGTGGCGCGAATCTGAGTGTTCTATTTTCGAAATCGTATTATCAGTGTCTGTGATTCGTGACCATAGAGTTTAATAAATTAGCATAGGGTAGCTAGCCTAAAATGTGTCCATCGACAATAAAAAGAACGCAACTGACACTTATTATTTGTCTCTCTTTTTTATGTTTCACTAGATTATTAACTAACTAAGCCTGCTTGTAGTTTTTTTTTTTTTACTTATTGTGTTAAAAATATAATCTGTTTCTAGTTCGACGAAAGGATATTTATTGTTTATAACATGTTAACAGCATGATTAAATTATAAAAATTAAAATAAAATATTGAATAATTTTTAAGTAATATTGAGTTATGTTATGGTTACAATATATTCAAATTCAAATTCAAATTCAAAATATTCTTTATTCAAATAAACTTGTAAACAAGTGCTTTTGAATCGTCAACTCTACTGCTGGTTCGGAAAGCTGTTCCTACCGAGAAGAGCCAGCAAGAAACTCGGCGGTTGCTCTTTTAAAAATATAATTCTTAATACTATTTACATTAAGTCGTTACTGTCTTGTACAGGTTCAAAGAGAGCTATATCCACACAGTCTTATCTTCCAAATAATCCTCAAGAGTATAGTAGGCTTTCTGTATCAGCCTCTTTTTAACAGTGTTTTTAAACTGATGTAATGGCAAAGCTGAAATTGATTGCGGAATTTTATTATAGAATCTTATACCAAAACCCACAAACGAATTACGTACTTTTGCAAGGCGCAAAGCAGGAGCCGCAAGCTTATGTCGGTTCCTGCTTTGTCTATTGTATACATCACCTATCGTTTTATAATTCTTTATATTTTTATGTACATAAATTAGATTGCTTAAAATATACTGTGAAGCAAATGTAAGAATACCTGTTTCCTTAAACTTCTCTCGCAGGGAATCACGCGGTCTTAAATTATAAATGCCACGTATAGCTCTTTTTTGTAAAACAAAAATTTTTTCACTATTCGCGCATTTACCCCACAGCAATATTCCATAAGACATAATGCTATGGAAGTAGGCAAAATAAACAAGTTTTGCTGTTTCGACGTCTGTGAATTGTCTTATCTTTCGAACAGCGTAAGCCGCTGAACTCAGTTTCCCTGCAAGAGTTGTTACGTGTGTGCTCCATTGGAGTTTTGTATCCAAAGATACTCCCAAAAATACAGTTGAATTTTCTGTTTTTAGTGGTACATTATTTAAAGAGAGTCTATTTGCTGTTTTTGCAGCATTAGGTAATGCAAATTCAATACATTTAGTTTTATTTGAGTTCAGTACCAAATTATTTAGCCTGAACCAATGAGCTACTTGCGATAAACCCCTGTTTACTTCGTCAATATTATCGTCATTTCTATGTACTTTAAAAATTAATGATGTATCATCCGCAAACAGTACAATATCGCAAATATTATGAATAAAATATGGTAAATCATTTATATAAACTAAAAACAGAAAGGGACCAAGGATTGATCCTTGAGGCACACCCATAACTAAGGCCGATCCGGATGACTGCACATCATTAATGCACACTCTTTGAATCCGGCTGTGAAGGTACGATGCAACGAGACGAAGTGCATTGTTTTTAATGCCATAATAGCCAAGCTTTAACAATAAAATTTCGTGTTGAACGCAATCAAATGCTTTGGATAAGTCACAAAATACCCCTATGGCATTTTGTGAGTTCTCCCACGCATCAAAGACATGCTTCAACAACCTCACACCCGCATCCGTTGTAGACCGACCCTTAGTAAACCCATACTGCTCAGGATGAAGTAAATTATTAAAATTAAAATGCTGGAGCAGCTGCTTTAGGATGATTTTCTCAAAAATCTTGCTTAGAGTTGGCAAGACCGAAATAGGTCTATAGTTCTGAGGGTCGCTCTTATCACCGGACTTAAAAAGGGGGATCAATTTACTATGTTTCATTAAATTGGGAAATATCCCTGTATCTACAGATTTGTTAAAGATCTTGGCCATAATCGGGGCGATAATATCAATAATATTATTAATTAATTTTACGGACATTCCCCATAGATCAGTTGTTTTTTTAATATTTAATGTTTTAAAAATTTTGACGATATCGTATGGGGAAATGTGTTGAAATTTAAAATTAACACTGCACTCCGTGACGCTGTCCTTTAAAATATTAAAAGCTTCCATTGGGGATGAGTTTATTGAGCTAGTGGTAGAAATGGGTATATTTTGAAAGAAATGCTCAAATGCACTAGCTACTGCTGTATCAGAATTAATAAGTTCATTCCCAATTTTAAGCTCTATGGCAGAATTATGCATTTTACGTCTACCTGTTTCATCTCCAATAACATTCCAGGTAGTTTTTATTTTATTTTTAGAATTAATTATTTTACTTTTAATATGAAGAGATTTGGCCTGTGTGCAGACACTTCTAAACGTTTTTGAATATTTTTTTACATATTGTAGAAAAGTGGGGGACTTATTATATTGTTTTTCTGCATACAGATCAAATAACTTATTCCTACTCTTATAAATGCCATTAGTGGCCCATTCGCTAAACCTAAGATTTTTGATCACTTTTTTTTCTATAATATTAAAAGTCTTATTGAACTCACAACCAATCATTCCAAAGAGGGCATTAAAAAGTTCATCTGAGCTACCGCGACTTTTGTCGAATTGCAATATCTTTGATGATATTTTTGATTGAAATCGCTTTATTTTATTCGAAGTGAAAGCCTGTACTTGATATAACAATTTTTTTCCTGCATATAGTTAGGGACAGATATAATTTGCCCACTATGATCAGACTTTAAGCGATTTATTATAGATTTTTCTAAGATATTACAACTGTAGTTAGTAAAAATATTATCAACACCGGTAGCTGAAGTTGCAGTTATCCTGGTAGGTTCGTTAAATACATTGATCATATCAAAACATTGAAATAAATTAAGTAACCTACAACGATTACAGGTATCCACTAAGATGTCAACATTAAAGTCTCCACATATTAAAACTCCACATATTAAAACCACACATATTATAAGAAAGTATATATTAGTTTGAAATTTTTTACGTTATTTTAAGCTCGCTGTTTTGATCATAGATTATATAAAATACCCGTTTAAATATAGATACTATTTCCTTTGAAAGTTTTATAATTATTAATTACTAGCAAATTATACGTTAAATCATGGAAAAATGCAATATGCGCTGTGTTTACTTATAAAGTATAAAAACTTTGTATTAAATATATGTATAAAATATAATATTTGTATTAAATATATGTATCGGTACAAGAATAAAAAATATGGTAATTTTACAACAATATATTCTTGTAAGCCATTTCTGGCATACAAATTCAGTTTTTACAAAAATTTTGAAAATGTAATTTCAATTTTTTCGTAGGCAATCCTATTAAATTTTTCGGAAGGGCATTGAAATGAAATGAAAATGAAATGAAAAATTTTTATTCCACAAACGTGCTAACAGGACATAAACAAATGTAAGAAATTAAACTAAAGCTAAATAAATATTAATAAATAAATAAATGTCCGTAGCACGATGCAGAATGCATTGAATATTTTTACACACATGGATGGCCCCACAGTTTTTTAGATACAAAGATGTATTTGGTTTCTTTTGGTATACAAACAATTTGTTATTACTAGTGCTTCGCGAAAATTGATAATTAGTTTTTTTAATATAGTCTACCCACTACCCACTATATTATACCTACTATATTATATACCTACTTCAAAAATATAGGGAAAGGAAAATAAAGGGAGAGAGAAGGCTGATTCTCCCTCACACAGATTGTAAAATACCTATAAAAGGAACCAGTTCTTGGTTAAAAAAATATACCTAATTTTACCTACTTAATTTTGATTGAAATATACAACGTATTATAATTTTAGGATGTAGTCCTTAGTTTTCGAGGTCAGTTATCAACCAATATAATATGTTTAAACAGGCGTAAAGATTAATATTAATCAGCTCTAATTCGTTAATTACTTGCCATCTGTTACAAGACATGAATTTAATTCGTATTAAGCCGTGTCGTATCCGGCTAAGTAGAATAGACCACCCTCATTTCTTACCGAGGTGTCGTAAAAGGGGGCTAAGGTAAGTCGACCCGCTGTATGGTGTCCGGCTGAGTATGATAGACCACTCTCATTTCTTACCGAGGTGTCGTAAAAGGGGACTAAGGTAAGTCGACCCGCTGTATGGTGTCTGGCTGAGTATGATAGACCACCCTCATTTCTTACCGAGGTGTCGTAAAAGGGGGCTAAGGTAAGTCGACCCGCTGTATGGTGTCTGGCTGAGTAGGATAGACCACCCTCACTTCTTACAGAGATGTTGTAAAAGGCAACTAAAGTAAGTTGACCCGCCGTGTGCCATTTGACTGAGTAGAATTTACCACCCTCATTTCTTACCGAGGTGTCGTAAAAAGCGACAATGGTCAGTTGACCCGCCGTGTGGTACCTACAGAACGTCTCAACGAGTCTCGTTTAAACAAATTTACTTTAGCTTAAGCAAGGTTAATCAGGCTTAGTTTTTTTTTCTCAATTTAACTTACCTAAATTAAGTTTATCTCTAATTTTTAAATGACTTTATCTTGTATGTACATATATAAATATATATTCTGAATCTCGGAAACGACTCTAACGATGTTCCTGAAATTCATCATGTAGGGGTTTTGGGGGAGAAATATCGATCTAGCTACATAGGTTAGATAAAAAAAATCGTTTTATCCCTGTTTTTGAGCACTAAAAAAATTAGAAAATTAGGAATAGATAGCAACTCATAATTTGAGCTGTCAAATGCAAAGCTGTGATAGCCTAATGGTAGCGCACGAACTCAAAAAGTTCTAAACCTGGGAATGATTCCCGATTATTTTTTTAAACATTTTTTTATCATCATCTTCCTGCCCTTATCCCACTTTAAGTGGGGTCGGCACAACATGTTATAAACATGCTGTCACATGAGTTGGCTGCGTTTTTACGAGCGGCCGCCTGCCTGACGTCAACTTACCTCTGTCGTATTTTACGACCTCGGTAAGAAAGAGGGTGGTCTATTTTACTAAACCGGATACCACACGGTGGGTCAATTTACCTTAGTCGCCTTCTACGACACCTCGGTAAGAAATGAGGTTGGTCTATTCTACTCAGTCGGATACCACACGGCGGGTCGACTTACCTTAGTCGCCTTTTACGACACCTCGGTAAGAAAAGAGGGTGGTACTATTCTATCAAGCCGGATACCACACGGCGTTTTTAAACATTTTTTTTTTATATATTTAAAAAATTTACCGACCAAGGCTCACTCATCGAAGTACTTATCTTTATTCAGTTTAGTATTAATTTATAACAATTTAATTCATCGAGGAACAGACGCCTACTTGTTCGAATGTCTATTCCCTTGATACTGATTCGTAGTAAAATAATAACTAGACCGTGAATAAACACTGAGTACATGTTAGGTCCATTAGGATTAAATATAATACCAAAACTCAAGCGGCGTAATGACCATACCCGAAGTTCATAGAGATTTATCGAGCTTACAATGTTGTGTAATATGGTCCCTTAAGGCCAACCTTTTATAATAAATCACTTACCGCTTGGGAATAAATAAAGTACGATACGGGACTTTTCGATATATGTATCGAGTATTTATAGATTATTTAATGTAACGTAGACGCCCATCGGTTGAAGAAGAAGAAGAAGATTTAATGTATGTGCACTAGTAATTGACCATGCACTAGTAGTTGACCGTTTTGTATGAAATTTTAAATAATAAGCGTTTTTTTTGTTATATCTTATAAAGAATATTAATTAATAATTGTCTTGTAATTAATAATTTGACTGGCCTGTTGGCGTAGTGGGTAGTGATCCTGCCTTCAGCTCCGCGGGTCGCGGGTTTGATTCCCGTCGAGGGCCAACATTTTCTATAAAAAAGAATTTGTTAGTCTTTGAGCCTGGGTGTTTATTTGTATTTAAGTATGTATTTAGAAAATATATAAGTATATATTCACCAGTTGTCTGTCTACCATAACACAAGTATTAAGTTACGGGGACGGACGACCGTGTGTGTAAGTGTCCCATATAATATAATAAATAAATAAATAATATCAATTTTTAAATATTAAACAGCTACAGTTCTGAGGTTTTGGGCAGTTGTTAATAGATAGCAACAGATAGTTACAAATTTATTTTTTATTAGCTTCAACAAACAAAACGCTTATTATTTAAAATTTCATACGAAACGGTCAAATACTACTAGTGGTCAATTACCTTATACTCTACCGTGTGGTATCCGGTTGAGTAGAATAAACCACCCCCTTTATTAACGAGGTGTCGCAAAATGCAACTAAGGTACCTACCTTAGAATACCTAGTCACATCATGTTTACAACATGTTGTGCCGATCCTACTTAGAATGTGATAAGGGCAGGGTAAAGACGATTCAATTTAATGATAATCAAAGATCACCTTTTATTTTGCTATACTTTACAAGGAGGTAAAAGTCGACTAAGGTAAGTGGACCCGCCTTGTGGTATCCGGTGGAGTAGAATCGACTACCTTCACTTAAAGTGGGATAAGGACCGGAAAATAATGGAAAGATGATCTTACAAAAGTAATAATAAAATAATATTGCAAAATTATTTTTATTGTTACATTTTATTATTTTAATTTATTTATTTTTCTTAAACCTAACTTTTTACATTTTTAAATATCTCTAATTAAAAAAAAATAATAATAAAAGAAAATTTAAAAATATAAATTATTTTAATTTTTTTATTTCATTTGTATTAACGCCCCATTATATAAATATTTATACTATATTTACAAAAACACTACTACAAGATATAGAAATATATAAAGAAAGATTATTACTTAATACACACATCTCCTATGGCCCTGGTAACAAACAGATTGACAGACTCGCATTTTATTAGTATGGATGAAAACAGAAAGCACTTTCTACATATAGCAAAACGTTGTTTCTAACCGCGTATTAAAGAAAACTAACTATCATGATTTTCGTTAAAGAATAATAATTGTTTTCGCAATGAAGGAAAATCGAAAGTAAGGAAAATCGCTTTCACTTCCGTAGCTAATTTCCTGTGAGAAAAGAGAAAAGAAATTGGTATACTGGATATCATTTATAACTTAATCGGATACTATGTTTGTCATACGGCTGCGCTGTTCTGAGTTAAACAAATAATGTAAAAATGATTTTGCTAAAATCCGTGATAAAAGAAAATATATGTTATTTATGTAAAGTATACGTCCATACCAGATACACGCCGGATTTGTAAAACTCACGCACTATCCACCGTCAATAACACAATACACAAGCATTGCACACATCCACTAACACAGTTTCAACAATTGTTTCGCCCTGCAACCGAAGCATCGCCTGGGGATAGACTACATGAAAAAATCACAAATTCACACATCACCCAAGAACGCAGAGTTATATAGTAATAAGTTTAACCCCCCACCGATTATTTTATCTTCAAACACGTTTAGTTCTAGTTCAAGTTGGCTGTCTATTACCATTTCAAGTCTATTTCACTGGATCATTTATGAAATTTGGTACAATCGACGCTTATATACCAATAAACAGGATAGGAGAAGGTTAGGTTAGAGTATAGTGAACTTTAAAAAATAATATACTCAGATCAATGTATAGAAACAGGCTATACTCACGTCTTATTTTATCGGATGAGCCCCACTAGTTTTAAGCCTTATTCATGAGTTTTTGCCGCGATAACGCTGTATAAAGAGCTCATGAATAAGAGCCCCGTATGGGCTTGAAACTAGTCGGGCTCATCCGATAAATTAAGACGTGAGTAAAGCCGGTTTCTATACATTAATTATGAATACCACTCACGAAAGTTTAAATTCAAAAATATACTCAGATGTTCATTTCATCATAATTTTTTTTTACTTTCAGGTGCGCCGCCATATTCAGTGATGTGTTCCTGATAAACATCAAAATGGTGATTTTCTTTTATTAGAAGGCAAGTCTGTTTTTCATTTTATATGTAAATTTAAAAAAAATCTTACCTTATATTTAGGTTTATGTAAATTGCTTAAGAAATATTTTTCTTTTATGTGTTATTTCAAAAAGCTGTAATAACCCAACAGTGGGAGCAGCGACCGTGGTATTTTCTCAAGAGGGTCATGAGTTCAAACCCCGGGATTACACCAATACAAACCAATGAGTTATTCTGCCTTACTTACAACTTACTTACGTGTCTAATTGATAATTGCAATTTATCACGTTTTTCGGTGAAGGAAAACATCGGGAGGAATACCTGCATATCTCTAAAAAATTCTGGGAATATTTGAAACCTACCGATCCGCATTGGAGCAGCGTGGTAGGTCTTAGCTCCAACCCTTATTCCAAAAAAAAACGGAGAGAGGAGCACTATGCACAGCATAAGGATTATAACAGGCCGTTACTTAAAGCAAGAGTGAATAAGTATCTTCTAGGCAAGCACGCTCAATTTGAGATTGCATCATCACTTACCATCAGGCACGATTGCAGTCAAGCGCTCGCCTATTCTGCAATTAAAAAAAAAACTTTTTTCATTGTAATAATTAAACAGAAAACAATATCACGATGGTCAACCTCTTCTTTCTAATAATGAAGAGAAGACCCCAATGCCCAGGATTGGGATAGTAAAAGCCGATACAATACTTTTTTTCTCTTTCTTAGTCTATATTATTTTTGTTTTACATCTAATAGACGTTCTCTACTGGACTCAGGTCAATTTCCACCATATACGATCCTGTTCCGTTAACAAGTAACAGGTCGTTACTATACTTTGTTTTTCTTTCTTGTAGTCTATCGTATTCTTGTTTTTTATCCGCTAGACATTGCCTTAATGGACTTAGGTAAATTTTCACCCTATTGCCAACACCACCCTGTTCAGCTTACTTTCAGGGTCTTTCTACGACCTTTTTAAGGTCACCAGCCAACCTCGTAGAGTCTCCAGACGCTAAGCTTTCCGGCTCGTTGCAATTCCAAAACTTCAGGATTCAAACAACCATCACTGCTTAGTACTGTATAGCTCATATGCGCTACTTTAACTTTGCGATTTCGTCAACTATATCCTCGCTACCATCTGTGCTTGCTACCAGCTGTTACCACGGCTTCACCCGCGTGGTAATCAGTGTATCACAAAAGACACAAACGTAGTTATTGTGAGTAAACCATAAGAGATAGAGATATACTACTGTAGACTTTTTGTTAGTATTTTTGTAGATCTACAATTCACTAGTACATTACTTTAGTGTATCTCTGCTGGATTACGTGGTGCATGCGAGTAAAGCTCCCAGCAGGCGAATTTTTTTACAAGCGCTCGATCTCTTTAATTTACAAAAAACCGTAATACACTTAACTAAACTTAAACTTAAATTTTTCAGAACGATTGCACTACTATTAAAAAAAACTACACGAAAATTAGTATAGAATTTGAGAAAATCGATCAGATACAGACGAACTTTTGGGGACTTGTATAATAAGTATAGATAAATGATAATGCACGTGAGCAAATGATTCACTCTGCATTTAAACCTGGCACCTGGCTCTTCCGGTATTTATCGTCTGTCAACAATATGAAGCTAGCAGAGACTTAAGTGGGACGCGTCTGATATATTTACGACTATGAAGCGTATAGTTGATATAACAGCTTGAATTTAGGAAGTACCTTGGGCGAAATTTGGATCATCTATTGTTAGAGGTCTATGCGAATAGCTCTTCAGTATTTGCTCATACATATCCAACATCCCCATTTCTGCTCGATATTCAAATACACATCAACGATTATTTTGAATCGTAAACTATATTGCTGGTGCGAAAAATTGCTTATAATCTGTTATTTTTATTCTGAATACTAGTGGAACCTGCAACTTTCTTCATACTGACAATAGCCCCTCAACAGTCGTCTATATTGGTATTTTTTCCTATTTCAAAATTCTTCTTCTTTCTCAATCTATGGATGTCCACTGGACATAGGTCTCCTTAAGGGATCTCCACACCCCACGATTTTGTGGCGCTTGGAACTTAAAATTAAGAACTTGAATCGAAAATCACAGTTAGAACCTCTAAGTACTTAGGAAAATCAAAATCAAAATATTCGCTCACAACTCCTAGATTGAAGGCATAAGACTGTTTGAAAATCTTAAAAAGACCCTTGCCAAAATAGATCTCTATTAATGAAACAAAAAAAATTTAATTTTAATACTTAAATAAACCAGTACGCAATTATGTTTCGTCTCAAATCCTCATCGTTTCAATAAAGACTGTTAAGCATTAACTAAAGTGCTGAACTTTCGTTTCGAAGTTAGAATAAAGTTTTATCAGTCGTTGTTACATTAAATGAAAGGCAACATTGTTTTGTTACAAACTTTTACGTCTATTATCGATTCAATTTTGTGGATATACAAAATATCAGATATCTTGAATGAATAAAAAGCTTTTAGCTTTTATGTCTTATTAAGTAAATATCGAGTATCGACTATTATATTATACAATTGACTATTAAAAGTTACTTTACTGATATTCAGTGTAAGAATCCTTTTCCGATTTTAATTTAGCTATCGGTTTAACTTGTTGAAAAATAAATTTTAGCGTTTCATTAAACAGTATCTGGTTGACCTGGTTGTATTATTTTTTTTACAAAAAAAAGAGATAGAAATTTAAAAGAAATAGAAAAAAATAATGAAGGAGTGGGGATCGATCCTAGCTAGGTATTTACAATTCTCGAGACTGCTCGTTCCCAGCTATGCAGACTTATAGACCCATAAGGGATTTTTTCCTGTATAAAAAAAACGGTTGCCTGTATAGTCGGTTTTACGGGCAAATATTTTACGTGACGTCTTTTTAAATGTGATGGATTGGAGTGGGAGAGAAACGCAAGGCATTCGCCAGTCCGGTGGGCCTCTCTTTCGTTCGTGACTCATCGTAACAGACGTGAGCGGGCGTTACACTTTTTCATGAGTGACTCCAAGCCGCAACCTAATTTAAGACGTTGTCACGTCAAAAAGTTACTTTAGCACACTGACCTAGATATCAGCATCCAATAGACTCTTTGACAACATACGCTTTATACCTTTCCCCTCCTCTTTTAATCAAAAGCCACATTAAATGAATTCTACCTTCAGTAAATTTGTTGTAACATAATGTTCACGCTATCTGGATATTTTCTAACTCTGAGGTTGAGTACTGTCTTATATTTTCGTCTAACAATTTCTCAATGGGAAACCACTTTCAACTTTAGCATTTATGATATTGTAACTTGGATGAAAAGCGATACATGTGGTTTAATTTCTAAGATATCCAAACTTTCTGTCTTTTTTGATTATTTATAAGTTTCTCAGTTTGCTAAACGATAAAAATTAATAAAATTAATTGAGTTGTGACAGAATTAAGATATTTTGTTATAATCCGCGTTTATTACGAAAATCTTTGTAATGCTAAATGTAGCACAATTGTTCTTATACCTCATATATGCAGGATTGCTTACCACACGTATCACAAGATGCCACCACCAGCAGCACACTACACAAGCAACACACATTCAATACGACAATATCTACGATCGTTTCGCCCCGTAACCTAAGCATCTTAAGGAGTTCATCTTTAATGTATAAGGTATGGGAATGTTTTAGTTTCCTACATTACATAGATTTTCTCTAAGAAACGCGGATTATAGCAAAACAATTTTATCATTTATTTTTCTTAATCCTAACTTTTTACATTTTTAAATATTTCTAAAAAAAAAATTAAAAAAACATTTAAAAATATAAAAAATTTATTGTAAGGAAGATGCTATATGGTATCTGACTGAGTAGATAGACCACCCTCATTGCTCACCGAGGTGTCGTAAAAGGCAACTCAATTAAGTCGATCCACCGTTTGATATCCGGTTTTTCTTACCGAGGTGTCGTAAAATACGAATAAGGTAAGACGACGTCAGGCAGGCGGCCGATAGTAAAATACGGAGCCAAATAATATCACAACATGTTTATAGCATGTTGTGCCGACCCCACTTAGAGTGGGGGTAAGGGATGATGAGTTTATTGTAAGGAACCATTAAATTCACGCAAGCTTTCGCCTATACAAACATTTCATACAATTCACCGGTAATAAAAGTGATCCAGTAACCCGAAACGGTTTACAAAGAGAAAGCCCAAATTCCTTATAATGGAAGTGGACAATAAAACGTGGTAGTTTAGTGGGGTTTGCAAAGGGCGAAGGGACGTAGAGCATTATATAAATGAAAGACGCAAAGAAATGTTATAATGATACTTTGCGAGCGACTGTGTTAAATTTGCACTTACTTTTTCTCAGTTGATTATATTTATAATGTAGGTTGACCATCGTGTTATTGTTTCCTGTTTAATTTTTACAATAAGCAAAAAAAAGTAAAGTAAAGGCCTGTTATGATTGCTATGCTTGGCATAGACCTCCGTGTTTTTGGGGCGAAGGGTTGGAGCTAAGACCTACCACGCTGCTCCAATGCGGGGATTGGTAGGTTACACATATTACCAGAATTCTCTAGAGAGTCAAAAAGGAAAGATCACGTCTTCAAGCAATTGGTAACTAAAATCATCCGATACTAAACTATTTGAGTTCTTCTTTTATTATTGAACTTTAATATAGCAAAGAAGGTTACACTTTATTTCTGTTTATTTAAGATACAATAAAGAATCTCTTAGATTATATTCATATTTTAAAATCATCATTCTCCTGCCCTTATCCCACTCTAAGTGGGGTCGGCACAATATGTTATAAACATGTCACATGATTTTGTTAGAGATTTTTTGACCGGCCGCGTGCTTAACGTCAACATACCTTAGTCGCCTTTTGCAACACGTCAGTAACAAAGACGGTGGTAATTTAAAGAATTAGGCGTTACTTTGGGGATCCATAATACAAAAGTAATAATAAAATTATTTTGCTATAATCCGCGATGAATTATATGATATGATTTTCATCGCGGATTATAGCAAAATAATTTTATTATTACTTTTGAAAGATGGTAGTCTTTTGTACTCAGCTGGATAATAATTATAATATATAATTGACATTTATATATTATACTTTGTATTATATATAGTGTGTATGTATATATATTTATTTATATATAAATAAATTATATATTTATTTAATTTTTTTGTTAAATTAGGAAATTATTAGTAGGTAATTTTAATTCATAATGTTTGATATTTGCGTACCTTTTTCTTTAATATAAATTGTCTCACCTCGTAGGTTAGCTGGCAGAGATCTCTGTCATAGGGATAAGTTGACCTTTGTACACTTTTTTTACCAATTATGTTTTTTTCCAACATTTTTATGGTACATAAATAAATAAATAAATACGGCGGGTCAACTTACCTTAGTCGCCTTCTACTACACCTCGGTAAGAAAGATGGTGGTCTATTTTATTTTTTTTTTCAAATTCAAATTCAAAATATTCTTTATTCAAATAAACTTGTAAACAAGTGCTTTTGAATCGTCAACTCTACTGCTGGTTCGGAAAGCTGTTCCTACCGAGAAGAGCCAGCAAGAAACACGGCGGTTGCTCTTTTAAAAAAATACAATTCTTAATACTAGTTACATTTAATGTTTCTATCTTGTACAGGGTCGAACAATATTTATATCCACGCATTTTTATCGTCTAAATAATCCTCAACAGTATAGTAGGCTTTCTGTATCAGCCTCTCCTTAATAGTGTTTTTAAACTGACTATTGAGCCAGATACCACACTGCGTATATTCCTCTTTTAAAATATCGATGTTTATTATATTCTAAAGTCCTAATTCTGTAATACGGTCTGGTTACTGTACCAGTAGTATTTCATTTCACAACGTGTTCGCGTGTTCACGTCACAAACTTGTACAGGTATGTGACCCAGCTTACACCCGAAAGTTTAGTTTAATACATCGAAACTTCCTTGAAACTAATAAATTATTTTATAAGCTCAAAGCTTTATATAGCCACGAGGGTTTGAAAGTGGTTAGGAGAATTGATTTGTAATAAATATTTTTGGGATCCAAAACTTTAGAGTTATCTTACAAAAATCTTATGTCCTTTTTACAATAATAAAGGTTAGAAATGACTAGATTTTGTGTATTACGCCAACTTATATTTAATTGTAGGTTAAAAAACGCTGTGATAGCCTCGATAGAGACCGTGTGGAGGGGTCACGGGTTCAAATCTTAGGCCACCAATGAGTTGTCTGATATTAATTGTGTGTCCAATTGATAATTGCAATTTGAAACACGCTTTTCAGTGAAAACACTGGTACTGGTGACAATGCATATTTATGATAATCATGACCTGATACTGCCAGGATTGGCTCCAGATGAGGGAATTGCTCAACGGTTAACAGTCCCCTCCTCCTCCCTCCAGTCTATTCCAGGCTTCTTACTTTTAAAAGATCACATTTATGCGCATTACTACTGGATAAACAAACTCTAACACTTTTATACATTTCTTAAGTTAAAGCTGCTATAAATTACTCACTAACTTAAAGTGAATTTATTGGTTCTCGTCCCGTATTAAGTTGCAATTATTTAGAGACAGCTGTGCTTCCTGAATAAATTTTAGGGAGGAAGTTTTGTGAAGCAAAATGCAGAATTTTCAGTACTGAAATATTGAGTTTCTGCTTGTACAGTTTCGTCTTTATAATTGCCAACTTCCCTTGTAACAGGACACACTATAGATTTATATATTATGGAAGTATATATGCTGTTTACCCCGGTAGTTTTAAAAGCATTACGGAGAGAGAAGATGATCAAGTTCAAATTCAAAATGTACTTTATTCAAGTAAACTTGTAAACGAGTGATTTTGAATCTTCAACTCTACTGCTGTTCCTATTTAGAAGACCCAGCAAGAAACACGGCGGTTGATCTTTTAAAAATATAGTTCTTTTTACTAGTTACATTATTTCCACTCTCTTTTCTTACCGAGGTAAGTCGACCCGCCGTGTGGTATCCGGCTGAGTAGAATAGACCACCCTCATTTGTTACCGAGGTGTCGTAAAAGGCGACTAAGGTAAGTGACTCACCGTGTGGTATCCGGTTAAGTAGAATAGACCACCCTCTTTCTTATTTAGGTGTCGTAAAATAGGACTGAGATAAGTTGACGTCAGGCAGGCGGCCGGTCTTAAAATACGTAGCCAAATCATGTGACAACATGTTTATAACATGTTGTGCCGACCCTACTTAGAGTGGGATAAGGGCAGGAAGATGATACTAGTTACATTACTGTCTTGTACTGTCTTATCATCTAAGTAATCCTCAATAGTAAAGGAGGCTTTTGGTATTAACCTTTTTTAATAGTTCAAAACTGCTGTAATGGCAAAGCTAAAATTGATTGAGGAATTTTATTACCCAAACCGACAAACGACTTATGTACTACTTAACTTACTTATTAACAATTTTGCAAGGCGCAAAGCAGGACGCTTATGATGCTTTCTACTTTGTTTATTATATACATCGCCAATCCTTTATATTATAAATGCGAAAGTCTGTCTGTCTGTCTGTTACGTTTTCATGGACAATCCGCTGAACCAACATCGATGAAATTAGGCACAATTATTCCTTATATGGCAGGGTAACATATAGGCTATAGAAATCCTGTTAATTCAAAGGAATTAAATAGGATGACATTCAAAGCGCCATCTATAACAAACCTATGTAACTTCTTATTTTTATTCACGATGTGTCAAAATCGCGCCACTCCATGCGCGATGCGCCGCGGCCCGATGCGAATGACGACGGCGACGACGAGGACGACGCGACGGGCGAGAGGGCGACACCACGGATTATGACACCACCTGACGACGACTTTGAGGTCTGGGAGCTAATATTCCCAGACCTCCCCACCGAACCAGACATCCCTTAGGTCACCTAGGTGACCTGGGCCCACGACCCAAATACCGACACCCTTAGGTCACCTAGGTGACCTCGGCCTACGGCCGAAACACAAACCGGGCTTAAGTGCCCGCGAGGAACTGCCCGGGCAAAGAGGTACGCCTCGAGGCCCGTACCCCGCTTACCCCCCACCCGGGGAGTCAGCGAGACGACCCTGCTGCTGCTGTCAAAATCAAGTTAAATCTGTATTTACAGAAGTATTTAGATTCCGAGATGGAACATCTAAGGTTCTTCCTAAGGGTGCCTCCTAAGAAATTTAACCACGGCTTAAGGAAATATGAATCACAGAATAATAGATATTAAAATTACATTGCACCAAATCTGTTATCATCATCATCTTCCTACCCTTATCCCACTCTAAGTGGATTCGGCACAACATGTTACATGTTGTCACATGATTTGCCGCCAACAACCGCCTGCCCGACGTCAACTTACTTTAGTCGAATTTTACTACACCTCGGTAAGAAATAGGATGGTCTATTTTACTCAACCGGATACCACACGGTGTGACAACTATTTTTTTTTTTTTTATGTCAGGAAAACCCATTATGGGTCATCACCGCCCGACGGGGACGAGCGGCGGGTATGTCGGACTCGCACCGACTAAAAACCTGACAGTGCTCCACCACGGTGTGGCAACTTACCTTAGTCGCCTTTTACGACACCTCGGTAAGAAATTGGTATTATTCTATTCAGCCGGATACTTAACGGCGTTGCACTAAATCTATTATATCGATCAAATTGGTTTAAACAATTCGCGGATTCCTTAACGAACCACGTAGTTATTTGGCACTCGGTCACTTTTCAACATGTATAATGAACTTCAAAATTCAAAGCACGATTGCAACTAATGCAGCAGTTGGCTGGTACAGTCAGCATTTATAGATTTGAAAGAGCAAAGAAGATAAACTTTTAGGAATTTTTCGTTATTCTTGAAAATAATTTATACATTTTCTTATGTCTTGATAGGATATGTATATTGATATTGAACATTTTATTTTTATATTTACGTTTATTTTTATTTTTTATCTTCACTTCACTTCTTTATAAAGTACTTTTTAATCCCTTAATTCCAATATATCTTAAAGAGCGATTCAACTTCTTGTCGGATGTAGGATGTGGCCGGCTAAGATCTCTAAATACCTTAGATCTTGCCTTCCCTAAATGCTCCTCACTGACTTACTCGAGATCATTTAGCTTTCAAGGCGTTAAGCTATGGAATGATTTACCAGTATCAATCCGCAAATCACTTTCCCTTTCAGTATTTAAGTTACAGATTAGAAAATTTATTTTAATTAATTATATATTAGTAGCATCTCACTTTTATCTATTTATTTTACCAAAGTTATTTAATAGATTAAATAGCTCAATTTATATAAACTTTTTCTTTTTCTCTATATGACCCGTACTCTCTTTCTTCTTCAATTCTTGTCCTTTTCCTTTTATTACTCAAAGGTTGACTGGAAGAGATCCCTTTTAGGGATAAGTCCGCATTTATACATGTGTTTTTTTGTTCTCTCTTTTCTAAATATATGTTAAAAAGAAAATAAATAAATAATTTAAAATTGATTACATAAAAGCGTTGATTAATGTTACAACTTGTTTTATTAAGAAAGCAAATTCTTAAGTTTTAATTAATTCTTAAATATAATATTGAAGTTTGCCCCTGCTAATGTTTAAGTTTCTGTTTTATATTAAATTAATTAGAATTTTGAAAATGTATGTTGTTGAATTGCGGAGTTATATAGCCAACTGTTATCTCAGTAATTAAGTGTTTACAAAAGCTGTTTTATTTAAGGAAACTCTTTCATACATTTTTGACTCAAGATGAATAAAGAGTAACTAATAATTTTTTCATCATCCTCCTGCCCTTATCCCACTCTAAGTGGGGTTGGCACAACATGTTATAAGCATGATGTCACATGATTTAGCTGCGTTTTTACGACCGGCCGCCTACCTGACGTCAACTTACCCTAGTTGTATTTTACGACACTTCGGTAAGAAAGAGGGTGGTCTATTTTACTAAACCGGATACTACACTGTGGGTCAACTTACCTTAGTCGCCTTTTACGACACCTCGGTAAGAAATGAGGTTGGTCTATTTTACTAAACCGGATACCACACGGCGGGTCGACTTACCTTAGTCGTCTTTTACGACTCCTCAGTAAGAAATGAGGGTGGTACTTATTCTATTCAGCCGGATACCACACGGCGTTAATTAATAATTTTTTATTACTCAAAATTTGGCTGATTTAGTCAATCTAAAAGCAGAGCTTTAAAAGATTTATTGAGGTTATGAACTTCAAATCTAACTTGAATTTTTTTATTATTTAAAATATTTATCACTAAACATTTAAACTGTTAAAGATTAAATTTTATTATTATTTAATAATTATTTTTATGAAATAGTCATGGAATCATGACTGTGTTATATTTTACTATGTTATACATATAACATTTACTATGTTATATAACTATGTTATACTTCATCATCTATGTTATATTTTTAACTATTTCTTCACTTTAATCGATAACTTATTTTATTTGTGCCAAACACAATTTAAATGATTTTTCAATTTTCGGATTGTAAATTGTACAATTTTTTTATCTGCGCCAAAAAGCCCGTTTATTTTCACGTTTCAAAACTTTTATTCTATGATTTTAAAAACGTTAAAATCAAAAGCTACTTTTTAATCCCTTATTTGTGAATTTTATCTAAACATGTGGGATTTCTAAATATTTATTCGAGAACCCTGTTTATATTTACACAAATCTTTCTAAGGGTTGCCAATCCACAAGTGTCTGCAAATATTGGATGAAATCGTTTCTGTATTGTCGAATATATCGTTCATAGCGTTAATATATTTGCACATTGAATTAAAAAGAGTTATAGGTTAATGCATGGTTTAGAAATGAATTTTGAATTAATAACAAAGTATGTCATATTTTACACGTAGCCGTGTGGTAGCCGCCTGAGTAGAATAGACCAACCTCATTTCTTACCGAGGTGTCATAAAAGGCGATTAAGGTAATCAACCCGCCGTGTGGTATCCGACTGAGTAGAATAGACCTCATTTCTTAAAGAGGTGTCGTAGAAGGCGAGTAAGGTAAGTTGACCCACCGTGTGTTATGCGGTTGAGTAGAATAGACCACCCTCATTTCTGACCGAGGTATCGCAAAAAGCGAATAAGGTAAGTCAATCCGCCGTGTGGTATCCGACTGAGTAGAATAGACCTCATTTCTTAAAGAGGTGTCGTAAAAGGCGAGTAAGGTAAGTTGACCCACCGTGTGGTATCCGGTTGAGTAGAATAGACCACCCTCATTTCTGACCGAGGTATCGCAAAAAGCGAATAAGGTAAGTCAATCCGCCGTGTGGTATCTGGCTATGTAGAATAGACTAACCTCATTTCTTACCAACGTGTCGTAAACGTAAAAGGCAAGTAAGGTAAGTTGACCCACCGTGTGGTATCCGGTTGAGTAGAATAGACCACTCTCTTTCTTACTGAAGTGTCGTAAAATGCGACTAAGGTAAGTCGACGTTAGGCAGGTTGTCCCGCCGGGAGTGACAGAAAAGACTCACCAGACGGTAACAACAATTTTATTGGGTCGTAAGTCTACTGCCCGTCAATGCTATGCTCCGTAAGTAGGTAGGTGTGCGCTAGGTACTGCCCTGGCTTTGTCTATCTGCGGAGTAGGCCGTGCAGCGCGCGCCCGGAGAACGAAGAGCCGACCCGAAGAACGTCGGGCCCGGGCTCAAGGTCACTAAAGTCCGGCTCTGGCTGAGATGGGGGTAAAAGGTACCTTCTCTAACCCCGATATGACACCCCAATACGTGGGGAAATAAATACACAAAATACTAGATATGAAAAAGGTAAATGACAATGGCGTAAAATACCTAGCCAAATCATATCACAAGTTTGTAACATGTACCGACCCCATTTAGAGTGGGATAAGGGCAGGAGAATGGTGTTCATATAATATTAAAACGTGTCAAGTTAAATTAAAAGTTGTGCTAAAGTTGAAATAAAATTATACACTACAAGATAGTATTGTACTGAAGTCTAAACTTTCACCTCAGCCAGTGTCGCCCGGGATAATATTTTAACAGAGTTTCTCTTAATAGAATAATAACATTTACTCCGCAACATGATACTATGTGAAGACCTAAATCTAGAGATAGTATTTTCTAATAATTTTAGCTCTGCCATTACAGCAGTTTAAAACACTATCAAAGAGAGCCTGATACAGTAAGCCTACTATATTGCTGATTATTATTTAGACGATAAGAATGCGTGGATATAGCTACTGTCCAACCTTGTACAAGGTAGAAACGATTAAATGTAACTAGTACTAAGAATTGTATTTTTAAAAGAGCAACCGCCGAGTTTCTTGCTGGCTCTTCTCGGTAGGAACAGCTTTCCGAATCAGCAGTAGAGTTGACGATTCAAAAGCACTTGTTTACAAGTTTATTTGAATAAAGAGTATTTTGAATTTGAACTTGTAAGGCTAACCAAAACTCCCAGAGTTTTCGTTGCGTTAACCAACAGAGATAAACTAAAGTAATGTAATTTATAGTATTAGGCGTTACTTTGCGGATATCCATAATACAAAAGAAATATTAAAATTATTTTGCTATCATCCACGATGAAGTAAAATAGAAATTATATAATTATGCTAAATGTGTAGTGGACAATCTGTTTTAATGATACATGCAGGATTCGTAAAAACACATTCACAAACCTCCACTACCGCCACCACAATACACAAGCACGTAAGTAATTAATGTATAGAAACCGGCTATACTCACGTGTTATTTTATCGGATGAGCCCGACTAGTTTAGTAGGGCTCATCCGATAAAATAACAGCCGGACAAAATACATAGCCGGTTTCTTCACATTAATTATGAATTCCACTCACGATAGATTGAATTAAAAAAAAAGCACGTAAGTTTGTATGAATAAACATGAAAATCAAAATAACTCTAGCGAAGACTTATATTCTTCATATTCAGCTAAGGAGCAGAAACATGGGTATTGAAGAAAGCTGATCGCGACCGCATCGATGCTTTTAAAATGTGGTGCTGGAGTAAAAAGGTTTCAGATCCCGTGGACCGCGTTCTACACAAATATGTCTATTTTGGACGAACTAAATGTAAGGACAGGACTCTCATCTATTTGCCTGCGAAGAGTGCTTTAAATCTTTGGCCACATCGCCTGAAAAGAAGGTAACAAACAACTCATGGTTACCGGCAATATTGACGGGAAAAGACCTTGAGGACGTAGCCCAATTCGGTGGACAGAACAGATTCGAACTGCTTTGGACACAAATCTGCACGTTACTCTTCATTCGGCTAAAGTGAGGAACAAATGGCAAGCAACTGTCCATAAAACCATCACTTAACACTAGGAATCACGACCCTCAGCAATGAGGAGAAACGATGCGAGGAGGAGTATGCATGATTTAAATAGCGATTGAACTTCACAAACTAGCTCGGGAAAGGAAAATCTTGCTGTAAAAAGATAAAATATACACGTACAATTTCTTTCCATTCAAAAAACATTTATAGACCCTTTCCCTAGATTAAAAACCCGCCCCGATGATAAAGCAATTGGTCGCTTTACGACCCTTTTTATGAATGCAGTTAAACTTCTGTTTTGAGATAAGAAATATTAGGCTATATTCCGTTTAAAAGGCAATTTACGACAAGTATTAACTCTTAATCCATAGTACCTAACTGACTGAGCCTTGTTCGGTAATTTTTTTTTTAAGATGAATAAGAGAGGAGCTGAAAAAAATATTACGAAAACGGAAAAATATACCTAAAGCTTTCCTTGCGTGCGCAAGTAAACGGTGAAAGTTATTCAAAAATTATGTATTACAAAATTATTCCCCTCTAAAAGTGCTAAATAAAAGTCTGCGACACCATATGTCTAGCTCTTAAGGTTAACCTACTTTAGCCATTTTTATAGTTATCAAATACCATACTACGGTTTTAATCTTTCCACGCGGGCGGAGCCGCTGGCGATTGCTAGTATTTCATACAAAAGGAAAATTGTGAATTTTACAGCCACTTTCGACCTTAACCTCGACCTTCAAAATATATTCTAAGTTTCCATTAATCTCCTTAATCAGAATCTAAAATAGGTAAAAGCCTCTCACTTCGCGGAAAACAAAAGTCTATACAATTCTCACAAATTCAAAGGCCGCACGATATTTCATAAGGATAATAAAATAATCCTTTCCTGCTCCTACCAAAGACTTTTATCTCATTTACGAAGCGATATTTCCGAAAATAATATAAAAGGCGAGGCCCGCAATATTATTTGTAAGCATTTACTAAACGTATTTTTGGGAACCCAAGAATTGTGTTGGATTCGCCTTTGAAGATTTTATTGTATTGAATGGATAATACTCGTATTTTCATGAATTGCTAATAGTTTCTTGGATCTTGAATTTGGATATTGAAAGGAGATATTGATATATTTTCATTCAACATATTTTAATGAATATTCTATTCTACCTATCCAATTCTACTAATATTATAAATGCGAAAGTTTGTGAGTATGAATGTATATTTGTTACTCTTTCACGGTGAATCCGCTAAAACAATATCAATGAAATTCGGCACAATTATTCCTTATACATCGGGATAACATATAGGCTATAAAAATCCTGTTGATTCTACAGGAATAGGATGTCATTGAAAAGCGCCATCAATTATCAATAACGCGACAACAGTCCACGCAAACGAAACTTGACTCTTATAAATCTATAAATATAATAAAACAAAGACATCAAACGCTCTGTCTATATGTGATAATTATTCTGAAAATTTACTATTTATTATGTATAAACATATTTCTTACACTGAATTTAAATAAGTCTTTAGACTGGTTTAGTATGGATTGCGGAATTTTATTGTAGAAGCGAATAACAAGACCAACGAATGAATTGCTACCTCTGCTGAGTCACGACACAGAAAACACAAGCTTATTGTGACCTTTCGTATTTCTATGATTTACTTTAAATTTACATATGAATATTTAGCACATGAAACATTATCTTAAAAGCTTATATTTAAATAACCGTGTATATGAAGGTGAAATCTTGCAAGTGAAATTAAACCCGCTTCCCGGTGTCCGACTGAGCTGAAATCTTACATACTGGTCCAGTTCCGATGACAATGGATGTTTATGATAAGGATGACCAGGTTCTGCTGACAGGATTGGCTCCAGAAGAGCCTCCTCAATATTTAATAGTAGGTGTAGTGTATGCGGGTTGAGACATGTGTAACGTACTTTGTATATTTATATACAAGACACATATATGTAATACATACATGAAAAAACAAATTAGATTAATTATAAATAAGCGCTGATGTGTATACATAATGTTATTATTATTATTTTTATATATATTAATATATCACCTATATTAAATCATCTGTTTAATATTTAATTTTTCTGTTTTATCTTTAATATTTACATCTGTATTTTATTTTTTCATCTCGTTATAATACGATCTAATTACTTCGTATTGTAACGAGGTATTAGGCAAGGATAGTGGTAATTGTTCACTCATGCAAATGTTGTACTAACTTTTAAAGGTGTTTTACACAGATTTAGAGTATATTATCAACAATGTTTTATATATCGTAAAATGCTATTAGTTGGTCTAATAAAATAAATAATAAATAAAAATAAACATAATCACACTAACTCACACTAGTACAAAGGTACATACACGGTCTCAGGATGCACCACGACAGTAACACGAGAGCCCTTGGTGAGAGTGATCGTGAAGTGACATGTTGTTACTTGTTAGTGCGTGTTTGAGCCTGTGCTATATTCCTACAACATTAGTTTATAAACTACAGTAGGGACATGAAAATTTTGTTAAAAGCTTTTTTAAAAAACGACTTTTTTAAGAATGACGTCGTTATTATTTGATTCTCATTGGTCGTACCGTAAAAATTTCAGGGCTAAAGTACTTGCAATAAAACTATACCGTTCGGACTTTTCCGTTATCGTTCTGCAGTAACTTAACTTTTACGATACTTACGCGATACGATGGTATTAAAGATATCGCGTTACGGGCATCCATTTTAATGTATAACAAAATTCTTATAACATATTTTTAAACAATACCTAAATAAAGGTAAGACTATTTTTTAAGTAGTTACGCCGTGTGGTATCCGGCTGTGTACCACCCTCATTTCTTACCGAGGTGTCGTAAAAAGCGACTAAGGTAAGTTGACTCACCGTGTGGTATCCGGTTTAGTAGAATAGACCACCCTCTTTCTTACCGAGGTGTCGTAAAATACGTCTGAGGTAAGTTGACGTCAGGTAGGCGGCCGGTCGTAAAAACGCAGCCAAATCATGTGACAGCATGTTTATAACATGTTGTGCCGACCCCATTTAGAGTGGGATAAGGGCAGGAAGATGATGATTATTTTTTAAGTAGTTTACGCCAACTTAAGCGTTTATTTATTTTTTATACATATAATTAGATAAGAGATAGAAAAAGTAAAAAAACACATGTATAAAGGCGGACTTATCTCTAAAAGGAATCTCTTTCAGTCAACCTTTGAGTAACAGAAAGGACTCGAAAAGGACAAGAAGTGAAGAGAATACGGGTAATATACAGAGAAAAAAAAAGAGAAAGTTCAAGTAACCTTCATAACGCTACACATGTTTTTCCATATTCACGAAAAAATTAACGGTTTTTGAAGTGAAAACTTCTTATGTAGCGTTGTTCACTTTTTGTGATTGGATAAAAAATGTTAAACTCACGTCAGGACACGTGACCTTAACGGAAATTCGTTAGATGGAGGGCGAGTAGACCGCTGGCTAGGTGTAGAAGACGAAGTATCCCCTCTTTATCTGCCACGCAGCAAAAATGTATACCTACGGCTGCCGTGGAAATAATCTTAAATCTTTAATATTTGTCTGTCTTGTATTGTGATGTCTGTGTCTCTATCCCTGGCATTATAATTTTAGTCCGCCCGTTCCCCATTGAGCTATGACAACTTTACAAATTACAACACAATAATTTTATCTTTGTATTCTTTTTCTATTTTAGCACATTTTCAATGCCTGTAAACAAGGATTAAACGACATTTTATCGCCCTTAAAACCCCCTACATGATGAATTTCATGAAAATCGTTAAATATAAAGGCTATTTATTTTCGCACCTCAAACAATATTATCCACTTAGCAAGTTTAATTACGGCGTGCGACTAAAGTTAGTGACAATTTTAGTTTAACAGTTGTATGAAGCACGTCTCAATAGCGAATCCATTAATTGAGAAATTGAGATTAATTATAAGGTTTCGAACTTAGCTTTCACGTGGATTGAATTTAACTGGTAGAGTGTGTGAGATATTTTCCTAAGTAAATAGATTTCAATAAATTACATTTAGACTTTGTCATCATCTTCAGCCCTTATCCCACTGTAAGTGCGGTCGGCACAACATGTTATAAACATGCTGTTACACGATTTGGCTGCGTTTTTAGGACCGGCCGCCTGCCTGACATCAACTTACCTCTGTCATATTTTACGAGGTTGATCTATTCTTTAAACCGGATACCACACGGTGGATGAACTTACCTTAGTCGCCTTTTACGACACCTCGGTAAGAAATGAGGGTGGTACTATTGTATTCAGCCGGATACCACACGGCGTTACATTAAGACTTTGTATTCTATCTAAAACAAATATTAATTATTTATCGATTTAATTAATACAAATATAAAGACCAATAGTTAAATTTACCATGTGGTATCCGGCTGAGTAGAATAGACCACCCTCATTTCTTACCGAGGTGTCGTAAAAGGCGACTAAGGTAAGTTGACCCACCGTGTGGTATACGGTTTAGTAGAATAGACCACCCTATTTCTTACCGAGGTGTCGTTAAATACGACTTCGGTAAGTTAACGTCAGGCAAGCGGCCGGTCGTAAAATACGTAACCAAATCATGTGACAACGTGTTTATAACATGTTGTGCCGACTCCACTTAGAGTGGGATAAGGGCAGGAAGATGATGAGTAGTTTAACAATGTAAATCAATTTACTAAATAGAGAACAAATGTAAAGAGAAAAAAAAAACAAACCTAACTCGGAAATTTTATTAAACGCTATAAAAAATGCAATTAAAAAAATAAAAAACAATTACCTTAGTCGCCTTTTCAAACACCTCGGTAAGAAATGAGGGTGGTCTATTCTACTCAGCCGGATACCACACAGCGCGTCAACTTACCTTAGTTGCCTTTGACGACACCTCTGTAAGAAATGTGGGTGCTATTTTCTACTCGACCGGATACCACACGGTGGGTCAACTTAGTCGCCTTTTACGACATCTTGGTAAGTAAGAGGGTGGTCTATTCTACTCATCGGGATACCATACGGCGGGACACTGTTAAACTACTACTAGCTATAAATCTAAGACTCTGTCACTCAGTTACTTTTACTTCATAAATAAAAATATCGGGGTGACTTGAAATTTTTTGCAAAAAATAAAACTTAAAAAAAAGAAAAAACAATTATTTAGTTGGGGATCGATCCTTGGCATTCACATTTCTCGAGGCTGCCCGTTACCCGAATAAGCTACGCCGACTTGACAGCTAATGGCGAAAATTCAATTCAATATAAATGTTAGTGTTTTTAATGCCCAAAAACAGGGATAAAACAATATTTTTTTTACATAAAACCTAGCTAGATCAATTTTTCTCCCCCAAAACCTCCTACATGCTGAATTTCAGGAAAATCGTTGGAGCCGTTTTCGAGATTCAGAAAATATATATATACAAGATTAACTCATTTAAATATAAAGATGTCGATAAAGCGTACGTTTAAGATAATTGCATTAAAACATTGAGTAAGTAGTAAAAGGCTTTAACCGACCTCGTAGGCTTTCAACATAAAATTTCAGTACTATTGAAAGAATCCGGACCTTTTTGTTATCGCCCGACTAACTGCAATCTTCAATTTTACGAGACCTTTCTAGATAAGCCAAGAAAGAAATAATAGGTACGAACGTTTGCTATAGACTTTATTGGAAGTTATACTTTTTTCGTGCGTTTGGCCAAAAAATGTTGCGAAATAAATCTGTCCTTATCCCACTCTAAGTGGGGTCACAACATGTTTTTCTATTCCATTCTGTCCTATCAACTCTTTTTTTTTAAACAGGTAAAAACCCCTTATGGGTACCGCCGCCCGACGGGGACAGGCGACGGTTATGTCGGACTCGCACCGACTAAAATAAACTGTGTACTCCACTACGCTGCTGGTGGCGGGGATAGGGTACATATGAAGACATTGCCCCCAATCCCCGCCAGCAGCAACTCTGTAGCCCAAAGTGCACCACCTCTGGGTCGGGGTCTCGTCAACTCTGGCACTACTCCTTTTATATGCATGTCATACTTCACACAGTCCAACAATCTCTTTTTAGGCCTCCCTCTAGGCACATATCCATCCACATTCAAATTTAAAACTCGTTTGGTCATGATTTTCATCCCTCCTCGTTACATGTCCATACCATCTTAATCTTGCACTTCTCGTTTTTTCTATAATGTGCGTAACAGACTTCCTCTTATATACCCTTATATACATTCTCTTTAGCAGTAGTATTTAGCCTTTCCTATTAGCTTATACTCGCAACTTCGTTCGCGTGGACTGTTGTCGCCTAATAGGTTGATAATAAGAGCTTTTCAATGTCATCCTATTCCTGTGGAATTAACAGGATGTCTATAGCCTATAATAAGCTGTGGTAGCCCAGCGGTAACACCGTGCGCCTCTTTCGAGGAGGTCTAGGGTTCAAACCCAGGGCAGGCACCAATGAGTTTTCTAGTAAAACTAATGTGTCTAATTGATAATTGCAATTTATCACATGTTTTTCGGTGAAAGATAACATAGTGAGGAAACCTGCATATCTCTAGTGAATTTTAGGGATATGTGTAACCTACCAATCCATATTACAGCGTGGTAGGTCTTAGCTCCAAACCTTCTCTCCAAAAACGGAGAGAGGAGGCCTATGCCCAGTAGTGGGATAGTACCAGGCCGTTACTTACTTACTATAACCTATATGTTACCCCGGTGTAAAAGGATAATTGTGCAAAATTTAATCAATATTAGTTCAGCGGATTTGCCGTGAAAGAGTTACATATATCCATACTTACAAACTTTCACATTTATAATATTAGTAAGATTAGCTATGTTTGCGGCTTCGCCTGGATGGAAACAATGTGTCAAATATTTTTCACAATTTTTCAATAGTCAAACAACGTTATAAATGGAATAGAGACAGGTCTTTAAGATTTCCACATTAATCTATTCCAAGCTGTATTCCATTTTACAAGTTTTCCAACCGTAGTTGCGAGTGAATTTATTTTCAATTTTCCTTATGAAATACTTGCGAGCTGCGCGAGAATTTATTATAGGACTTTATAGAAGCAATTCCAAGTTTCGACATCGAGCCGACGGTTGCGTTGTTCGCTAAACACTTTTAACGTTTTTAAACTGTTATTATTGTTGGACGAACTTCTATATAAAAAGATTAAAAAGCGTTTACTTTGATTTTTATGATGCGCGACTACAAAACAACAAATTCTTCTTCTTTTTCAAATGACATTCTAAATAATTTATAGAATTAGGCGTTACTTTGCGGAGGTCCATAATATAAAACTAATGAAAATATTATTAAGCTATAATCCGCGATTAAACAAAATATATGTAATGCTAAATGTAGAGTGTACTATTCGTTCTCATACCTACTACATGCAGAATTTGTAAAACTCATGCACTAACCGCCACCGATAACACAACAATACACAAGCACTGCACACATCCATCACCACAATTTGTCGCTGAGTCTATCTCCTGCTTTTTATACGTCTTCCCCCTCTAGAGTATATGACGAACCAATTTGTTTTAGCCTCGTATATCATTATTTTTTTTTACTTTGGTGGATCTACGCTCCTTCTTTAAAATAGGAGAAAGGTGGCCTATGCCCAGCTGTGGGATCATAACATGTTGTTACTTAACTTTGTTTGACATTATTTTTAATTTAAATAACAAGCCCAACATTTTACACATCATCATTCTCCTACCCTTATCCCACTCTAAGTGGGGTCGGCACAATATGCCTTCTTCTTCCATTCACCTCTATCATTCGTCAACTCTGGTGCCACTCCTTTAACATGCATATCGTTTTTCACACAAAATTTTACACAGACTGCAAAAAACTCTTACAGTTTATAAATCGAGCTTAAATGCTTTCTAAATTGACTAGTTTCTTATGCTTCACGATCTGGTCTCGTAAACTTATTAACTTAACTTATTAAACTTATTAATTAACGTATTAAAGTTTAGTTCCTGGTGAACCGAGCCTTGCTTGTAAAAAATACCGTATTTAATACTTTGATACTATGAATAATTGAGCAGGTGGCGCACGATCCTAGGTATTTTAATTTCTCGAGACAACGCGTTCCCCGAATATGCTACGCTGACATGACAATATACGGCAAAAATAGTGTTTTTATATATTCAATGTAAATTTTAGTATTTTTTTTTAATGCCCAAAAACGATTTTTTTAAAATAAAACCTAGCTAGATAGATTTTTTTCCCTTAAAACCTCCTGCATGCTGTATTTTTTGTGTGGGTAGGTCAAAAGACAACAAGTAAAAATTTTCGTTCTCTAAAGTTTTTGTGATTAAAAATAGAAGTTTTATAAATATTGGCAAAATTTTCATGTAATTATATTCAGTTTTACCTGCACCTACTGGCAAATAATATTTTTCTGCTTAAAATCATCATAAATACATAATATGGATTTACACAGTGAGCTCAGTAAAAACATGGCTGACATTGTTAAAATGTTTGAGACCCGAATGGATAATTTTGATGAAGCACTGGCAAATTCACAAAAAGCTTCAACTTCTTCGTGTGGCACTTCAGAAATATCAGCTTTAATCTCGGACTATGCTATTTTTAAAAATCTAATATGGAAGACTCTTGGTATGCTCCGGCAACAAGTCCAATTACTTGGTGAAGGGTTTGACAAGCATGAAGCGTTCTCTCGGAGGAAAATTCTTCTATTTCATGGAGTTTTTGAAGATTCGAGTGATAAATTGGACCAAAAGTTGAGTGCTGTTTTTAGTGACCATTTAAAGATGTCCCACATTCCGGTTGAGAACATTGAATTTTGTCACAGGCTGGGGGTGAAAAAGGATTCACCCCGTCCCATCCTTGTTCGCTTCTCTAGTTTAAAGCACAGAAATGATATATGGAACTCTAAAACTAATCTAAAGGGATCCGGAATATCAATATCCGAGTTTCTTACTAAACCTAGGCAAGAGGCATTTGTTTCGGCGAGGAAATACTTCGGTATTAAAAATTGCTGGACGACGGATGGCACTATCAATATTTCATTGCCTGACAAAAGCCGTGTGAAAATTAACTCTATGAATGATCTCCAGATATTAATGAATAAATTTCCACTTCCTGAAAGCGTTAAAGAGTATATAACATTAAGAACTCGTCGTAACAACAAGAACACCGTAAAATGATTTGTGATTTTTTTTGTTCATCATTCATGTTGTTATTCTTATGCAAACCTACACTTTTATTTTTTACTTTTACTTCACATGAGAGATGGTATTTATAAAAATACTTTGTCCACCTACTCCTTTCTATTTGTTTTTGTATCTTAATAATAATAAGTTAATAACAGACACTTGCTGTCACCTAATGTCAATTCTGCGTTCGGATACATTCTCTAAAAAATATATTTTCTACACTTGCTATGTTTACAGATTATTATGATTTTTTTAAATTTTATTGTTAGTACATTTTCTTTGTATGTTTTTTTGGCTTTTGTGATATACATATTTTATTTTATAGTTTTAGTGTAGGTTTATGATGATATGTGTAATTTCTCTGCCAGCGAGTGTGGGTAATAATGATTGTAAGGTACAGTTTGTGTATCTTATATCGCAATATTTTTATATTTATTAGTATTACAATATTGATTATTATAATTTATTAATATTATTAAATCTGTTGTATTTTATATAGTTGTTAAAAATTAATGTCTAATTCAGTTATATTGAATGAAGATTATTTTTCGTGTTCTTCTTCTGATCACTACCAAAGTGCATCTAGTAATACATCTGTTTCCAGTGATTTCACTCCTCTAAACTCTAAACTAAATTCTATATTTTCTACGAATTCTGACTGCCTCAATCTTGTACATATTAATGCACAGAGCATTCCGGCTCACTATTCCGACTTCATTGCATCTTTTAGCGGCGTGCTTGTCGATTGTATTCTTGTTTCCGAAACCTGGCTTAAACCGTCTCTTCCATCAAATCTTTTTACTCTTCCTAATTTTACTTTAGTTCGCAATGATCGCTTAAATAAACGAGGGGGTGGTGTTTGTATATATGTTCGTAATAATCTTTCTTTTAAGATTGTAACACAGTCGCCAGGTGTTTATTCGGGAAACTTCGAACACCTCTTCCTTGAAATTAATATGCGACATTCTAAATTTCTTATTGGTGTAGTGTACAGTCCATCCTCCACCGTGAATTACTTTGACACTTTTGAATCCCTTCTAGATAACTTTTGTCCTTCTTATAACAACATTATCATAATGGGCGACTTTAATACCTGCCTTATCAAAAATGACAGCAGATCTCTTAAATTAAAATCGTTGATCTCTTCTCTTAATATGACCATACTTCCCTCATCTGAAACATACTTTCCTCCTACGTTTAACCCTTCTCTCCTCGATCTAATCATTGCATCTAATCACGATCGCATAACAGTTCATGGACAGCTTACTGCACCTTTCTCCTATCATGACCTTCTCTTTCTCAGCTATAACTTGCGAACACCTAAGCGTAAAAGTAAGGTAATTCTGCTTCGCAATTTAAAAGCCATTAATTTACCTGATCTTCTGAATGATGCTTCAAAACTTGATTGGTCCTTGGTATTCAATTCTATTAATGTTGATGACAAAGTGAAATACTTTACCGAGTTACTTATAAAACTTTATGACATTCATGCCCCCCTAAGACCGGTTAAAATTAGACATTTTCCTGCGCCGTGGCTTACACCCGTAATAAGAAGCGTAATGAACAAACGGAATAAGGCAAAGAAAAAGTGTAAAAAACATCCGACATCTGATAATATTGCTGTCTATAAAAAGTTGCGTAATGTATGCAATAGGATGTGTAGGGATGCCAAACGCCGATTCATTTTTTCTTCAATTGCTAACTCCTCATCTACACAAACGTGGAGATTTCTGAAATCACTAGGTGTGGGGAAGTTTTCTGACACCTCTAACTGTACTGTTGATATAAATGCTCTTAATGTGTATTTGTCTACTCCTCCTATCACTCCTTCTACTGTTAAAAAGTCTTCTGCTCTTAAAATACTCTCCAGTACCAGCCTACCTGTTTGTGACTCCTTCCAATTTCAAAAAATCTCTGTGATGGATGTTAAGAAGAGTATCCTTTCCATTTCTACTAAGGCAGTTGGTAATGATGAATTGGGCCGCGACATGCTAGTTCTAATTGTAGATCTTATATCGCCTATAATTTCTCACATTTTAAATTTCTCACTAGCATCTAAGGTCTACCCCGCATCTTGGAAGATGGCCCATGTCATACCTTTGCCGAAAATTTCCAATCCTTCTTCATTTTCGCATTACCGCCCTATCTCAATCCTACCAATCCTCTCTAAAGTTTTGGAAAGTGCAGTTTTTACTCAGCTTTCATATTTCCTCTTTAATAACAACCTTCTCAGTCCCTTCCAGTCTGGTTTCCGTCCTTTTCATAGCACTGTTACTGCTTTACTCAAAGTCACTGATGATATTCGGTACGCTATGGACAATAAATTGTTAACAGTCTTGATACTGTTAGATTTCAGCAACGCTTTCAATTCAGTTGACTTTGAGATATTGCTTGGCATCCTACGCTCTCTTAATATATCTTCACCTGTGATTGATTGGTTCCATTCTTATCTTAATGGTCGCCAACAAAAAGTTCGAGTTGATGAGGTGTTTTCAGATTGGGCTCACCTTTCTGCAGGTGTACCTCAAGGTAGCGTGCTATCTCCTTTACTTTTTTCTGTTTTTATTAATGAAATCACTAAATCTCTTTCCTCTCACTTCCATCTCTATGCAGACGATTTGCAACTTTATAGACATGCAATAGTATCAGAATTGGACGGTGCTATTCAAGCTATTAACGAGGACCTCGCTAAGATCAAGGACTGGTCAGAAACGTATGGGCTCTTAGTTAACCCGGTTAAATCACAAGCTAGTTATTGAAAGTAGGCCAATGCGAAATCGTATTGACTTTAGTGTTCTGCCACCAGTTGATTACAATGGAGTACCTATTCCTTATCACAACACTGCAAAAAATTTAGGTCTTATCCTTGATGGTAATCTTAACTGGTCGGCACATATCAATGACGTCAGTCGCCGTCTACACAACTCTATTCATTCCCTTAAGAGATTGCAGAATTTCCTCCCTTTGCGTACTAAGATAATGTTGACGCAATCTTTGTTACTTCCCCTTCTCGACTACGCGGACGTTTGCTATTTAGATGCATCTGAGGAGCTGCTTGATAAATTAGATCGTCTTCAGAACTTGTGTATCCGTTTTGTATATGGGCTGCGCAAGTTCGATCATGTCTCAGATTATCGTCGGCAATTAAAGTGGCTCCCTATTCGTTTTCGCCGGAATGTACATATGTTAACCACTCTTTATAAAATATTAAATGGTTTTTCTCCCAAATATTTGCGAGAACGGTTTGTCCCTGCTCCTCCTAGTACAAGACCAGGTCGATCCTGCAAGTCAAAGAAATCACTGGCCATTCCCCCTTTTAACACAATTTTTTATAGAAAATCCTTTACAATCGCTGCTGCTCGTTTGTGGAACTCACTTCCCGATACTATAACAAAAAATACAACTTCCGTAAACTCGCTTAAAAAGAAACTGAAAAAGCACTATTTATCACTTATAAATTAATGATTAATATATATATAATTTTATGTTGCTTATATATTTATTGTATGTATTATTTATATATCTTAATATGTAAAATTCTATTATTATATTCATTTACCACATTTGTACCTATACCACAATCAAATATGTTTTCCCAACACTCTTAGGGCTGCTGGAAGAGATCGCTTATAGCGATAAGCTTTCCTTTGTACACATTTTTTTTTTTCTTTAAATAATGTATTTGTTAACTTGTGGTACATAAATAAATAAATAAATAAAAATAAATATTTCAAGAAAATCGTTGGAGCCGTTTCCGAGATTCCGAAAATACATATATATAAATACAAGATTAACTCATTTAAATATTAAAAATAAAGTTAACCGAATGCAATATGGTTAAAGTTTTCTTACCGTTTATAGCTATTCTTAAATCGACGTAATCTCTAAAGATTTATACCAACTGCGCTATTTCTTTGGAATAGTCATTTTATTCCCCTTTTAAGATCCATAAAACGGTTTACGCAAAAGGTATGCAAAAGTGGCCATTTTTATTTTACCCATTTCCCAGATAATTGGACGTTTAATCGAAATTTGACTGATTTAATTATTAAGACAGTTGATGCTTTGGTATTTACTTTTAACATGATGCAGTAATTATAAGAAGCATTATAGTAAGTTCAAAGTAAAGTAACGGCCTGTTACTGTCTCACTGATGGGCATATTCATAATCTCTGACTATGAGCCTCATAAGAAGGTAAAGTTTAAAACCCTATTTATATTTAAAAAGTTATACCTGTCGATTGCTTGAGATGACGTGTGGTATCCGGCTGAGTAGAATATACCACCCTCATTTCTTACCAGTGTCTTAAAAGTCAACTAAGGTAAGTCGACCCGCTATGTGGTACCCGGCTGAGTACAATAGACCACCTTCATTTCTTACCGAGGCGCGTTAAAGGCGACTAAGGTAAGTTGAACCGCTGTGTGGTATCTGGCTGAGTCGAAAAACCACCCTTTTTCTTACCGAGATTGTGAAAGGCGAACTTCGTGTGGTATCCGGCTGTATATAATGGTACCACCCTCATTTCTTACCGAGGTGTCGTAAAAGGCGACTAAGGTAAGTCGACCCGCCGTTTGGTATCCGCCTGAGTAGAATAGACCAACCTCATTTCTCACCAAAATGTCGTAAAAGGCGACTAAGAAAAGTCGATCCGACGTATGGTATCCGGTAGAGTAGAATAGACCACCCTCTGTAAATCATTTGACAACATGTTTATAACATGTTGTGCCGACCCCACTTAGTGGGAGAATGATGAATCTTGATATAGCAAAATATTATAACTGCTTTCATATCATAGATCTACGAGGTGTAACTGCTAGTACATTAAAAGTAATTTGGTTTTGTAAAATCGTTTTAACAACATAAGTAATATTTTTACCGCCGTTTTTGACCGTTGACATTTCCATTTGAATTCGTAACAAAGTGGAGCACTTCAAAAAGCAATCACCTCTGTATTTGAAAGTCTCATATCCGTTTTTATTCGACCGTTTTGAGATTGAAATATGAATTTTGTCCATATTCGGGCGATTTTGCGTGACGTTCATTCTTTTTTGTAAATCTAAGCTGGTAAGATTATATAATCTTTATAATTTATTATTAATATCTTTAATATTTAAATAAGTTAATATTGTATGTATATTGTTAGAAATTAAGTCTGATTTCAATTTAAAATGAATAATAAAAAATAAACGAATGTGTTTAGGGAATCACGCCAGACACCTTACTGTGCACCGACACTTTTCACTACAAAATCAAACGGTAGAATGTTTGGAACACTTAAGAAGAACTGGGAAGAAGATCAGTGGTCGCTTTTATCACGATTAGCAATTATTTGAGGTTACATTCTTATAACATTAAATACAAAAGAGGTCTTCCAAACACGTCTACCTCTTACGAATGCCGCACGCCAAAAGAGACAGAATGTCGTTAGAGCTTACACTTAGATATCTGGATTCCTAACAATATATAGAATCTGAATTTGGGAAACGGCTCAAACAATTTCATGAAATTTAGTATGGGCTTTCGCAAGCGATAAATCTATTTAGTTAGGTTTCATCAAAAAAAGTTTTTTTATCCCTGTTTTCAGGCACTAGAAACTCCTATAATATTATTTGAAAACATAGGTTAATTATGCTGTCATTTGTAAGGTTGTAATAACTTAGTGGGGTAATTTGATGATCTAGATAATTGAAAATACACCTTCACCTCACTCCTTTTGCTCGATTATTTTTTACATTTTTTTTCAATTTTCATTTTTTTTATATCTTAAATAATACTGAGCTAAGCTCGGTCAACCAGGTTCCTACTATTTGTTAAATTATTATTTTTGAAAAGAGTTATCGGGTAGTGAAAATATTATTTTATTATTTATTATCATATAATCCCCGACCAAATCCACGTTTGTCGCGGATTATAGCAAAATTTATTTTCATTATTTTATGGTCTTCCGCCAAGTAACGCCTAATTATGTAAATAAATAATTGTTGTTTGCGTTTTAAAAGCATGGAAATCCCTGTATCCAACAGTTACCAGAAAGTTTTAGTCAGTAAAAATCCGACATAATCTAAGGAGGGGCCTTATTGCAATAACTATGAAAGCCAAAAGCAAAGCAAAAGCTTTGCGATTTTGTCATGGACCCTACCTTCTAACGAAGCTTCGGTTTCGGGGCGAAACGATTGTTGAGAGTGTGACGGTAAATGTGTGCAGTACTTGTGTATTGTTGTGTCAGGTATTAGGTATGAGAACGAATAGTACACTCTACATTAAGCATTACATATATTTTCTTTTATCGTTGATTATAGCAAAATATTTTCATTACTTTTGCTGAAAGAAAATTTTAAAAGGCAAAGAGAGAAAACTCTATCAACTTTGATTAAGTCGTCACATTAGGTCAGGCGATACCCAGGCGTAAAACTGTAACGGATAACAAAAAGAAATATCACTAGATCCCTTATAAAGATTGCCGGAATAAATTCCCGACCTTATCGCGAAATATAAAACAGTAGTGTTTGCGAAACGAAAGGGGAGGTTTATCGCCGCCTGTATCTACTTAGATCTCCGGGCGCACTTATCTCTAACTTCAAGTGCTTAAAAGGTCTAAAACCATCGAACCCTTTGACGCTTGGGATGATTTATTTAATCGGAAGGGGTCTGGCGCACGATATTGTTTCTGTCGCGGTCCATTTAACGTGGAAAATAAAACAGGAATAAGCCTGTACTGAATGTTTCCAAGCGTATCTCGAGCGATGTTAATACGACGGAATATTATCGAGAAAGAATAATTCTGCTAGATTTAGAAAGTTTAGTGTATTCGTAATAAATTGTTGCGGTTTAAAATAAAACAGTCTTTCTTTACGATTGGTAATTTTTTATAGGAATTTTGGCTTACTATATAATTTTGATAAATATAATAATTTAATAGCTAAAAATAAATATTAGTAAAATAATAAAAGATAATATTATATAAAATTATACAATGTACTATTTGCATGCTTATAATAGGCAGAATGTGTTGTTCTAGATTATATTTATTTAACATCTCTGTGTACCACATTAAGCAATAAATAAATTTGAATTTGAATTCGAATTGAATTTATAATCTATACTAATATATAAAGCTGAACAGTTTGTTTGTTTGATTGTTTGAACGCGCTAATCTCAGGAACTGCTGGGCCAATTTGAAAATTATTTGACTCTAATGTAGGCCATTTATCAAGGCTATAGGCTATATAACATCACGCTAAGATGAGTAAAAGAGGAGCAGCATTAAAAAATATAACGAAAACGGCAAAATTTTAAGATTTCCTTGCGTTCGCTAAGTAAACGCAAAAGTAATTAAAAATTAAATCGTGGCCATTTTGTCACAGGTATTCGCTATCCAGCAGAAAACAAAATAACAGCCATATGATCTACCTGTTAACTTATTAGGGATTTGTAAGTGCTGAATGCTATCAGAAACCTGAGAAACGAAAAATTCCGAGATAGCGTCATATATGTTTCGAATAAGCTAACTAACAGTTTATTGGTAACTTGTGATACAGGCCCTAAGCCTGTTAAATGGCCTAGATTTTATATGAAGAGTCTAGTATGAAGTGCTATTTAACAATATGTCTCTTATATCTTGGAAGATAGCCAGATGAGATTCTCGTGAGAACATAATTCAAATTAGCAAATATTAAGCTAATATATTACTGTACCAGAAAATGTTTTGTATACGTTTAAAAAACTGAATGATTTAATTTGTCTTGATGATAGATCAGTATTTTAAAGATCTTATAAAATAATTTATAGAAGCAGGCGTTGCTTTGCGAAACTCCATAGTACAGAAGTTATGATAGAATTATTCTAATTTTGAATTAATTTATAGAATTAGGCGTTACTTTGCGGAGATCCATAATACAAAAGTAATAATGTGAACGTATGTAGTGTTTGTGTAGTGTTGTGGTGGTGGTGGAGGTTTGTGCATGTGTTTTTACATTTAACATTATATATATTTTCTATTTTACTTCATCGCCGATTATAGCAAAATAATTATATTATTACTTTTGTTTCTTATTTTGAATTGTCAACTCTAATACTGGTTTGGAAGCTGTACCTACCGAGCTAGCAAAAAAAAATTGGCGGTTACTCTTTCAAAATTGTTATTACTAGTTGCATTTAGTCAATAATGTCTTTTACAGGTTCGAAGAGTAGCTATATCCACACATCTTATCACCTAATTAATCCTCAACAGTATATTAAGCTTTCTGTATCAGCCTCTATTTAACAGTTTTAAGCTGAAGTAATAACTAAGCTAAAAGTGATTGCGGACTTTTATTATAGAATCTTATACGCAAAATCTATTGTTTTATTATTAATTACATTTATTTTAAATGTGCCCCACGTATTTTTGTTTGTAATTCAATTTTGTTTTCTACTTGTTCTTTCTATAAAAATTCCAGCTAAAGTGAAATGTGTGGAAAATTATTTTTGCGTTTGAGAAATTTCACTCTATTGTCGAGCGATAAGAGGAAATTTGTGAAAGTTTGTGTGTATGAGAGTGTATGGTCTAAGTTAAAAAAGCTAAATTTACTTATATTTTATTTTATCTCTTATACTTAGTAATAAGAGATAAAATAAAATATAAGAGAGTGTAAGGCGCAGACCCGACGGATGGGGGAAAGAATACGTACAGGTGACAGGTACAAGAGTTAAATCATCACATATACATAGAATATCGCGGACGGGTTCTTCACAGCATTCTTAGTATGGATGTACCGGAAGATGCACCATCTCAGACAACAACAAGTTGTGTTACAAGAGAAAATAGAAGTAATATATATAAAAATATAAATATAATAAGCATAAATAAAAAAAGGTTCAAACCGCGTTGATACATAAATTACATACATATCGCATACATAAATAAATGAGATGAATACTCTGATCATTTATAATTAATTAACTGGTACCCCATCTTCGTGTAAGGCAACTTAAGTGTTTAAGTAACAACAACAAAGCAATGAGTATTTTTCCTGTGTATTACTCAATATTGCTCTCGAGATTCAGCCGTAACAGACTGACCGAGAGAAACTTTCGCATATATGTATAATATTAGTATCTTCGCACCATTCTATTTTTACTACTGTTCAGCCAAATTTCGTCTTTTAAGAGATCGCTTCTGCAGTCACATAGGGATGTGACATGGAGTAGGAAAAATCGTTAGTAAATAATCGATTATTTCCCTTTAAAATAAATCGATTTTTAAAAAAGCGATTATTTTTATACATACCGAATTTTTTAAAAGCTATTTAACATTATTTTTTAATATTAATAATTAATTACAATAAAGGCCAATTAAAGTGGACTACTACTAGAAATAAAAACAGATGCGCTGTTTGTGAAATTGGATTAAAATGTGTAGTTTGACTACATTGGCTTCATCCAACAATGTATACCTAATCTTAAAAAAACAAAATAAAGGGTATAAAAGAAAATAGAGAATAATTAAAATAATCGATAATTTTTTAAAACAATCGATTATTTTTTTTATCAAAAATCGATTATTTCTTTACATCCCTACAGTAACACCGCCATTAACGATGTATTTCACAAATATATTAACTCCATAATTGTTATTTTGTGCAATAGAGATTTTATAATTCTATTTATTTAATCGCTATGCTTGTGAATTAAGCCACAGTCACCTGGCTGTAAGCCAAACGTCGGATCGCTGTGAAAGCCGATATGCGACAAAAGAAATACTTAATAACTATACTCTTTCTGTTAGCTGTAACATACCTTAAGTCATATACCTCGTGAATATTTTTGAAATATTATCATTACTAAGAGACACACGTTTGCTCTATCGGCTATCGCTGCTCCACTATTCATCGTCACTTCAAAACCCTCGATATTTTAACGCACGCCAAAAACTTTTGGCTAAAAAAATATGGCTCGGCATGATGCAAGCCATCAACGCGCTACACATAAGCTTTGCTGACGACACGTTAGATCAGCACACGCACCCTTTCCCCGCCACCACCAGAGTGTGGTGGAGCACTGTAAGGTTTTTAGTCGCTGCGAGTCCGACATACCCCGCACCCATCGGGCGGTGACGACCCATAATGGGTTTTTCTGACATAAAAAAAGCACATGACTGACATTTCAGTATCCAATAGTCGCTCGAGTTTCTCCAGGAGACTGGCTCTGTGACAACTTACATCGCTTTTTATACCTAATTGCCCCTCCAAACTACAACCTACATTCAGTGTTTCTACCTTCGGTAAAAATTGTTGTAACAATGTAGACAATTAAAGAAATATTGTTTTCATTCCTCCGACACGGCCATACTGACGGAGAGCGCGTTCTCGCACGACCTCTTGAGTATTTGCTGTCACAGATGTCGTCAGCCATGAGTCCAAAGCTTGGACTTCCCACATGGAACAACCTCTTACATTTAGAGCGTGAGCTCAGTGCAGGATCACAAGCACTAAGCCCGGACCTTTCAATGCTCAAGCGTCGGAAGCACAAAGCGTGGAGCTTTCAATGCTCAAGCATTGGAAGCACAAAGTGCGGAGCTTTCAATCCTAAGTGTCGGAAGCAGTAAGCGCAGAGCTTTATAATGCTTAGGTGTCGGAAACACAAAGCGCAGAGCTTTCAATACTTAAGTGTCGGGAGCACAAAACGTGTAGCTTTCGGTGCTTAAGCGTAGGAGGTTAAAGAAAGTACCTGGATGACCAAGCCTTGCACGGTAATTTTTTAATAGATATAAAATATATTTAAAAAAAGAAAATCGGCGCCGATGATATGTGGTATTCGAACCCGGATTGAGACATTTTCGGTCCGCGCGATATCCAACGGCTATCTCAACATTACTGTTGACTGCTAAAAAAATTAATTCTATATTTTAAAATTTTATTAATGCCCAAAAACAGGGATAAATCGATTTTTTTAAAATAAAACCTAGCTAGATCGATATTTTCCACCCTTACATGTTTAATTTTAGGAAAATTGGAGCCGTTTCCGATTCTGAAAATATTTTTTCTTTGTTCCAGGTGTAGCAACCGCCTTGCAAAAGTGATCTGGGAATAGAGCCCAATAGTGCGGGCCCACCGGTGGGGTCGGGCCCGCCACGGTTGACAACCTCATTAACGTAAGTATATTTTTATCTGTATCCGCGAAGAATAAAAGAAAACCGTTTTCTTTGAAAACAGAAAAAAACATAATGCTTAAATAATGTAATGAACTCGTAAATTATATAAAAAAAAGTAATCTTTTTTAACACTAGATTGAATCATCTTTTTGCTGCTGTAATCCCACTCTAAGTTTAAAACATATTGTACCTACCCCAGGCACAATATATTTAAACATGTTGTTACATGATTTAGTTAGGCATTTTACGACCGACCGCCTCCCTGACGTCAGCTTACTTTAGTCAGTCGCATTTTACGACACATCAGGTAAGAAAGAGGGTAGTCTATTCTACTCAACCGGATACCACACGGCGTGTCAACTTACCTAAGTCGCCTTTTAAGTCCTCGTAAAGTATAGCAAATTAAAAGGTAAACTTTGATTATCATTAAATTGAATCATCTTTTTCCTGCCCTTATTCCTCTCTAAGTGGGGTAGGCACAACATGTTTTAAACATGTTGTTTCATGATTTAAAAGGTATTTTACGACTGTCCGGCTGCCTAACGTCAACTTACCTTATTCGCCTTTTACGACACCTCGGTACGAAGTGCGGATGGTCTATTCTATTCAGCCAGATATTACACGGTGGGCTTATAATTAAATTAAATATAGAATCTATTTTTAGAGTGACATTTAAATTCTTCACTTATACTTCCAACATTAAATGCCGGCTTACAAAAATAATACACAAATACATCAAAAAAACTAATCAGAAATATCAATTATTTTTGAGTATTTCATTAAGTAACCAATCAAAAACCAATTAGGGGAAGACGGGGAATATTGTTTTTCATTACAACGTCTATTATAAAAATACAAGTGAAAATAATAAAAGAACATATTTCTTTTATTGATATTAGTGATGCTCTAAATGGCGAACAATATGACCCATTGTAATATACAGTTGTATACGAAACAAAAGAATATTTTTGCACTAACAAATATAAGATTGTGTTCACATCGCGCAATAAATCAGCAAGACGGTCGCGTAAATACGTCCCTTGATAAATTTATACGAGGTGCTACATGTCTTTTATCATATTCGCATATGGTATTATATCGATAAAAATATTCGTTTCTCACTGTTATATAATCTAATTGAATTTATTTGGTACTTATTAAGTTAAGTTTGATCGAGGGTTATTAGTTATGGCAGTTTGTTTATGTTATATACGATTTTTCATTTATAGTTTAATTGTGATTTTAGTCTCGACATTAATAATTCAGACATTATTTTATATAGTTAAGAAGCAACTTTGTACAATTTCGCTGCTGGATTAAAGACCATAATAGTCAATAGTCAAGCTTAGACCAAACAGGCTGCTCGAAAATAAGTATTTAATAAGACTAAAATTCAGATATGAAGAGTTAGAATAACTTAGCTTAAAATTTACATTTTTGTGTAAGCAAGATTAATTTTAGATTTATGAAGATAAAATCTTATTACAAATTATTTTATTAAATAAAAATATTATTTTATATTGTAGTGGCATTATATCACTTAAAATTCGTTTGAGAAAACCAATAAACTAAATAATTATCATGCGACAAATTTGTCTTAGAATTGTTATATGCAGTAGAGACACGATTTTAGATGAATATATTGATAGTACTAAGTAAACATAGATCTTTAATAGAAATGTGTGTTTACTTCTTATTCACGACTCTGGGTCTTTTGTCAAGTGACAATGGATGAGATAACTTGCATGCTTTTATGATAAAATCAGTAAATAAATATAGCGAATTGGATATTATAAATGCTATGCATGTTACTATCTCAATAAAAAAAATATTATTGTTAACACTGCAAACGTAGTTCACATTAAAAGCTATAAATAGCCGAATTATTTATATTGTGAAGTCCGTCACACAACGTTGACTTTTTACGACTATTAGATGCCCTATCATCGACGTCGTTAGTGAGGATATTTGTCTGGTTCATACAAGTAGATACGGGGAACTGATGTTGGTTTTTATTTAGTATTTGCAGAATATATTTCTGGTCCCACGTTTAGTGTTCTCTGGAATTTAATACATTTATATTTAGTTGTGATTATATTCTTTTCACACCGATACTGTAAGAACTGACTTTTCCATATAGTATCCGGCTGAGTAGAATAGACCACCCTAATTTCTTACCGAGGTGTCGTAAAGGGCAACTAAGGTAAGTTGACCCACTGTGTTACATCCTGTTAAGTAGAATAGACCACCCTCATTTCTTACCGAGGTGTCGTAAAAGGTGATTAAGGTAAGTTGACGTCAGGCAGGCCTTTCGTAAAATACGTAGCCAAATCATGTGACAACAATGTTTATAACATGTTGTGCCGACCACACTTAGAGTGGGATAAGGGCAGGAGGATGACTGTAAGAATTTCTGACCATTACGCGGCGGTCAGGGGTTCAAACCCGGATGGCCTAGTAGTGTTTTAGTTGTATTAGTAAATCTATGAGTTTTCTGTAAAAATTAACTGCTTAAATGCTTAAAATCATTACGACATTGCCCAGCGGTGGGATGGCAGCAACTGCTAATACTATATGAGAGTCGCTGAAACAAAGCGGTACGAGAAAGTAAAGAAATTCTTGAGAAAACCTATGACCAATGAAAAAATCCGTTATAAAAGAAAAAGACGAAGATGTAGCTTCATTTAGCTACGAAAGGACAACCTAACAAATTTTTCCATTAATAATATGAGTGTAATACTAACGTATTTGACCTATAAATTCTTTAAGACATAATACACAAAGGGATGCTTTAGAAAAATATTGGTAAAAGCCTGTTCATTCGACTGTGGAGTTAAACTACGCCTTAGCACTCACGAGAAAGCTAGTCTAGCTTGAAGAGCAACGCAAACTTGCGGATTTTTTGTCTTCCTAGTTTAATTATTCTAATATTTTATTTAAAAACTTGTAATATCCCGCGGTTTAACTCACATTATTTTTTTACACCTTATTACATTTTTATAACGGATCCCTATTATTTAATGTTATATAGCCTATGTTGCTCAGTAAAGATGCAGCTTTCCAATAGTGAAAGAGTTTTCGAAAACGGTCCAGTAGTTTTTGTGTGAAAATATTATAAACATACATACAAATTGTCCTCTTTATAGTATACTCTATATAGTAGAGTTTTTGGGTACTTTTTTATTTATTTACCTATTTATTTATTTAAAAAGGCTATCAACAATATACACACCATGTAGTTCTACAAATACAATCTGTGAAATTATTTTAAACTAAGTGCTATAATAATTATAGGTGGCAACGGCATGCGCAATTTGACAACAATTATTTTGCCATTTCATATAAATACGCATTTGTTTTATGTATATAAACAGGTTACTAGCCGTCCTTTTTTACATAATGGTGAAATTGAAGGCTCCAAATTCCTCCTTCTTGTACTTATTTAACAAAGACATATACTTCTGGAGGTATCGTTAAGGGATCTCCATAAAACTTGATGTTTGCCACTTGGATTCAGCAGTTCCCCGCAACCTTTTTTGAGAACGTCATTCGACGTTGTAAGGTATCTACCAAAGCTGCGTTTTCTGGTGCGTAGTCGCCATTCTAGCACCGTAGGACCTCAACTCACAACGGCTCTTTAAATTAACGCGAAACTCGTAATAAAAAAGTATCAAAATGTGTTTAATATTCAAAACAAGCGACTTTAAAGTCTTATGTTTACGTGACAGTTCTAACATATCTAATAAAATATATTTTTAGATTCTATTCCCTACACCATAGGGTTTATTTTTCATTGGTGATGTATGTGGTATTACTTAAAGTTTTACTAAACATTGCTTATAATACAAGAGTGAAAGGCACACTGTATTCGACATGGATTTTATTTTCAGCTTTAAAAGTGTTATCGGCGCTTGTGTGTAGCCCTTGGCAACCTCACTAGCTCAGTATACTTATAAACTATTGAGGCTTTGGCGACCGCTTTGAAATAACTAAAATATATGTAGTTAAAACAACAATATATGTAGTTGGCTTATTACTAAAAGTCCTGACTTTCCTTCTTATGACATGCATGTTTTTTTAATCGCAGAAAAACCACAAAGTTTTACGTTTCTTTGTTTACTTTTCCGCGTATCCTAAACTTTTCTTTACTTAACGGTTAAGATACCGGTTACCACAAAATAAGTAATTATAAAAAAAAAACGATTTACAAGTAATTTCGTTTTACTCAGTAATTAATGATAATATTTTAAATTCATCCATTGCATTCTCGCAATCACACGTCTCCCGAGTGATTCATTTAATCTTTTGCAAATATTTGGAGACGTACGAATATTTTAATCCAATAGTGTTCCTGAATGAAACGGAATTTTAAAGAGAATAAACATTTATATTATTATTTCGAAAGGAATATTTTTTTCGATAGTGTAAATACCTAATTGAACAGAATTAATGTGATACGTGGTTTATTTTTTTACTTATATGTCTACAAATATCATCTCTCTTGCCCTTATCCCACTCTAAGTGGGGTCTAAGTTATGACCGGCCACCTGCCTGACGTCAACTTACGTTAGTCACCTTTTACGACACCTCGGTACGAAAATAGGGTGGTCTATTATATTCAGCCGGATACCACATGGCGTATCAACTTACCTCAGTCACCATTTACGACAACTCGCTAAGAAATGAGAGTGGTCTATTCTATTCAGCCGGATACCACACGGTGGTTCAACTTATCTCAGTTGCCTTTTACTACACCTCGCTATGAAATGAGGGTCTATTCTAATCAGCCGGATACCACACGGTGAGTCAACTTACTTGAGTTGCCTTAATCCGCGTTTGTTAAGAATGTAATGCATAATAGTGTATGAAGCAGGCAACATTCACATACCTTATACATGCACGACAAGTCACCACACGTATCACAAAACGCCGCCAACACCGATAACACAACTTAAATTTATTTTTTTAAATTCTAGTTATGTATAATTATATGATAGAAAATAAAGCGGTTAAAAATAACTCATCTAATCATTTTATTGCTCGACGGCTTTAAAGCGCTTACAATCAAGTAGACTGTAAAAAACAAACACTGTCCTCCTTGGTCACAGAACAAAGAATACTTGACCTGAAAACTTGCAATTCAATATGAGAGCCTCATTGATAAAGACGGCCTATCATCTGGCTTTTACTTTGAAAAATGGACATTAGACTAGTGCCGCCATCTGTCTTAAAGATGTAAGATGAACAACTCTAATGCGCTTTCATAGAGGAAAAGAGGTATGACCTCGAGGCCCGAAGCCCTCCCGCTAAGGGATGAAGACCACGATAGTTTCATAGAGTTATTATGCTTAAAGTACGGAAGACAGCCTAAAATGTGCCATATTACGATTAAGAGAAAGTACATGGTTGACTGCTCAGTAATTTTTACAAAAAAAAAAAAATTGCAATAAAAAGAATTGGGTAGGTGGGGCACGATCCTAGGTATTTTTATTTTTCGCAACCACTCGATCCCCGAATAGACTACGCGAACTTGACATTTAATGACAAATGTGTTTATTCAATAAAATAAAGTAAATTTTAGTATTTTTTTAATGCTCAAAAACAGGGTTAAAACTATTTTTGTTTAAATAAAACCTAGCTAGATCGATTTTTCTCCCCCAAAACCTCCTGCATACTGAAAAATTTTTAAATTTCAGGAAAAATCGTTGGAGCCGTTAACGAGATTTCGAATATATTCATATATATATATATATATATATATATATATATATATATATATATATATATATATATATATATGTATATATATATATATATGTATATATATATATATATATATATATATATATATATATATATATATATGAATATATTCGATATATATACATACATACAGCAGCCGACGAGTTTCTCGCTGGCTCTGCTCGATAGGAACAATTTTCCGAACCAGCACTAGAGCTGGTGATTTAACTAACTTGTTTACAAGCTTACCTGAACAGAATATTTAGAATTTGAATTTTTATTATGTTATTATGTTACTGTATCCCTATCAACACTAGCTCAAAAAATTCACCACCGCGTTAACTAAAAGCAGAAAAGGTTGTTGTAGGTCTTAAATAAAACAAGTTACGCATCGGTACGCATTATGCCCTCTTTATGGTGTCAGTATTTTATATTTTATTATTACAGTCGGCACGATTTAACAGGTTGGAAATACTTTATTTCCCTTTGTTCTGGAAAAGTGTGATTTAAGTTAGGCCAGTATTAACACTGCCATTTCGCACGTATTATATTAAAATTTCGCGTATCATAATAATAAATAAAATTGTGCGATTTTTTAAATTCCGTGGCACTTTTATGGTGGCAAATATTACTTAATTTATTCTTCATACAGGTTGCCGCAGACCATACAACATTAATTTTAATTTCAGCTGCCTACACACCTTGCAGCTTACATAGAAAATTCAGTTAATTTAATAAAGTAATTTAGGCACAGGAATTGTTTTACGTTTTGAATTAAAGATAAATGATATAAAAGGGTGAATGACCGTACCTCATTCCATTCCGTTTCGTATGTAACGTATAACCTTGACCGAGAGAATAAAGTATTGTGACAACAAGTGCGAAGGAGACAAAACTATAATATTATTGTTTTCTCCTGTTTTTTGAAGAAGCAGGACTGTTCACCATTGCCAAATAAGCCAGATCTCAAGTATAAGACATTAATTTCTTCCTTTTTTTTTAAACGACATTTAATAAGATTAAATTATGCTAAACTTATCTCACTTTTTTAAGTGATCAGTGGATTCATTTAATGTCGTATCTTCGTTACTACTCTGTATGCCGTGTGGTATCCGGCTGAATAGAATAGACCACCCCTATTTCTTACCGAGGTGTTGTAAAAGGCGACTCAGGTAAGTTGACCCACCGTGTAGTATCAGGTTGAGTAGAATAGACCACCCTCTTTCTTACCAAGGTTCGTAAAATACGACTAATTAATTAAAGTCAGGGAGGTGGCCGGTCGTAAAATACGTAACCAAAGCATGTGACAACATGTTGTGTCCCCACTTAGAGTGGGATAAGGGCAGGATGACGATAGAAGTTCTTGAGCTCTTGTAACTGAATAAAGTATAACATATGCCCCATATTCAAATATATCACAGATTTAAAATTTAAAAAGTCCGTCGTGGGAACATTGTTGAACGTAAAACGGAATATTATTCAAACGTGAATTGAAACATGACTCTTGGCGGGTCTACGTAGAATTATTTTATCGTGCTGAGAGTTTAGAAATATCAAAGTTTTCTTTTATATTTGATATAAGCTGTTTTAAAAACTATACTCACTTTGTGAATCTATACTAATATATAAAGCTGAAGAGTTTGTTTAATTGATTGTTTGAACGCGCTAATCTCAGGAACTACTGGACCGATTTAAAAATTCTTCCAGTTTATGATAGTCCATTTATCGATATAGGCTATATAAAATTAAGCTTAGATAAATAGAAGAGGAGCAGAAATAAAAAAAATTATAAATTAAATAAAATTAAAGCGTTCCTTGCGTCCGCTAAGTAAACGGTGAAAGTTATTTCTAAATCATGTATTACAAAATTGTTTTCCTCTAAAAGTCCTAAATAAAAGTCCGCGACAGCATATGTCTAGTCCATTTATCGAGGAAGGCTATACTTATATAACATCATGGTAAGATGAATAGGAGAGGAGCAGCAATAAAAATATTACGAAAACGAAAAATTTAAAGCTTTCCTTGTGTCTATAAAATAATGTATTTGTAATTGTTCACAAATAAAAATTTACAATATAATCTCATGCGTAGCTGGTCGCATTTTAAATCTAGAAGATAGACTCCACGAAATAATAGAGAAGTTTTGACATGACAACGTCTTAAATTAGGTTGCGGCTTTGAGTCACTCATGAAAAAGTGTAACGCCCGCTCACGTCTGTTACGATGAGTCACCGAACGAAAGAGAGGCCCGCCGGACTGGCGAATGCCTTGCGTCTCTCTCCCACTCCAATCCATCACATTTAAAAAGACGTTGTCACGTAAAATCTTTGCCCGTAAAACCGACTTTACAGGCAACCGTTTTTAGTACTGTTGTACATAGTACGCTGTAAAAGTAAGTTCTAACAGAAGATTGAAAATTCGAGAAAAAGCTAAACATGAAAGCGTATTCACGCATCAACAAGTGCTAGCGGTAATAACATCCAACTGAATGTAAGCCACTAATGGCTAATGGCTGAAACACATTACCCGTTAAAAGTATCCCTAAGCGGTAAAGGTCTCATTACATTAGTACAATCTTTACGGTCACATATCCCTGAACATTCTATACAAGTTAAAGATATAATAAAATGGAACTACCACTCTAATTTCCATGAGAGAAAAGAAAAAGGCCACTTTTTTATCCAAAAGTCTCGAATAGTGATAAAAATAATTACAAGGACATATCTCCTTTACCGCCTTGTGGTATCCGAATGAGTTGAATAGGTCACCATCATTTCTTACCGAGGTGTCATAACAGGTGATTAAGGCAGTTTGGCCCGCTGTGTGGTATCCCGATGAGTAGAAAAGATCACCCTCATTTCTTATCAAGGTGTGGTAAAAGTTGACTAAGGTAAGTTGATTAACCATGTGGTGTTTGACTGAGTAGAAATGACCACCCTTCTTTCTTACCAAGGTGTCGTAAAAGGCGAGTAAGGTAATTTAACCCACCGTGTGGTATCCGACTATGTAGAATAGACCACCCCTTTTCTTACTAAAGTGTCATGAAAGGGACTAAGGTAAGTTGACCCGCTGTGTGGTATCCGGCTAAGTAGAATAGACCACCCTCATTTCTTACGGAAGTATCCTAAAAGGTGACTAAGGTAAGTTGACCGCCGTGTGGTATACCGCTGCGTAGAATAGACCACCCTTTTTCTTACCGAAGTGTCGTAAAAGGTAAGTTGACCTACTTGTGAGGTATCCGGTTGAGTAGAATAGACCAGCCTTGTTCTTACCAAAGTGTCGTAAAATACGGCTAAGGTAAGATGACGTTAGGCAGGTGGCCGGTGGTTAAATAACTAGCCAACTAATATGTTTAAAACATGTGCCGACCCCATTTAGTAAGATAAGGGCAGGAAAATGGTGTTATATATTTTTTAATACCTAACGAAGAAATAACATCTTTCCGTTGTTCCATTAATTTCTCTCGTTATTAAGACTTTTCACGTCAGCCCTTGAGTTCGAGGTGGCAATCGATCCCGCGGCGCAGCTTGTCAAATTAATTAAAACAACGACAAGTTCCGTGGGACAGGAAAGCGATATTATGAAAATTTTGATTAATAACTTTTGAGTTATGATAATGAAAATTTCTTACGCGAATTTTAAATGAAATAACTTTTAACAAAATTTCACGTCCTTACTGTTAACCGTTGAGCAGTTCCATCGTCTGGAGCCAATCCTGGCAGCAGTAACAGGTTACGCTTATCATAAACATGCATTGTTATCGGGACCAATATGAAAAATTTCAGCTCAATCGGACCCCGGGAAGCAAGTCAAATTTAACTTGCAATATTCCACCTCCACATACATTCACTGCAAGTTGAAAAAACCTTTTATTAAAAAAAGGAAAGAAGATGTCATGCAAAACAATGTTAAAGTGTAACCCTTGAGGAGTTAAAGATGTAAGAAAGAACCAGGCGTTAAAAAAATAAAAGAAAAAATACTTTATAGCGATCTAGCTGCTACGCTCGCATAGAAAAGAGTGTCACAATATTTTTCTCGCGTAAATCCCGAACCCGCGAGAATTCGACGATAAAACGTAGCCTTATGATGCTCTATAACGTTCTGTATCTTCCAGAAAAACTCCCACCAAAATTAATTTAGCAGCTCCAGAGAATACTATTAAATTAAACTTTCCTCAAGAATTGCACTATTTAATAAAACCGTACAAAAATCCATTCAGCAGAATTGAAGAAAATTGATCACGCACAAACGGAGAGCTTTTGGGGATTTGAGTTTTTTAATTTTAGCGATCGACTATCCTTTTTGGAACCAGATACATGGAGGATTCGTAAAAACACATGCACAAACCTACCAAAGCTACCACAATACACAATCACTGCATTCACTACGACAATCCCAACAATTGTTCCGCCACGCAACCGAAGCATCATCAGAAGATACGCTTTGAGATTTGTATACACAAGCAAGCAGTATCTACAAATAGGTCAACCCCAACCTATACCAAAAAATTGCAAAGGCTATATATAGTATTACTTATAGTACTTGCTTAGACATTTGTTTTCCAGCATCCAGACTATTTCCAAGCCAATAGAAACTAGAACAAAGATCAAGTCCATATATCATGTTATAGCTACGTCGTTTATAAGTTTTCATGACATTTCCATGATTCGTTTTATGTCTCGATATTAAATTTACGAGTATGATAATGTCGTCGCGACTCCTGAAACGTTTTAACGGGCCATTGCGCTATTAAGTAAGTTCTACCATAAATTTTGTAGAGTACAGTTGGGTTCCGCGAAAGGACCCCGGGTAAAATGGCGAAGAAGCAAGGTAAACAACTTACCTGAAGGATGCTGACAAGCTACGGGATCAATAGCGCCGAATCCAAATCGAAATGGCAGCGTTCAAATCTTTTTGTCCAAGATACGTCAGTGCCTGAAGACAAAAAGCTTCGAATAGTGCGTATTGCCATTATTGACATACGGATCCGAAACGTGGTCGCTGAATATGGGCCTCGTAAGAAGGCTCAAAGTCGCTCAGCAAGCGATGGAGCGAGCTATGCTCGGAGTATCTCTACGTGATCTAATCAGAAATGGGGAGATCCGCAGAAGAACCAGAGTCAGCGATGTAGCCCAGCGTGTCGCGATGCTGAAGTGGCGATGTTCAGGGCACATAGTGCCGAGAAACGATAGATAGTGGGTTGGAACATGTTTTAAACATGTTGTTCCGATCCACTTCGAGGGTGGTCTATTCTACTCAGCCGGATACCACAAGTTTTTTTTGTCATGCATATGAAGTTAAAATCAATGTCAAAATTAACACGGTCGAAGTTGATGTTACAAAATGTACAGTCATATAAATAAACAGCTAAAAGGGCATAGGCAAAATACAAAAGTGGTAAAAATTATTTTGCTATAATCCGCGATGAAGTAAAACAGAAAATATATATAATGCTAAATGTAGAGTGGACAATCCGTTTTCATACCTGATAAATTGCAGGATTCGAAAAACACATGCAAAAACCTCCACAACCGCCACCACAATACACAAGCACTACATACGTCCACTATCACAAACTCAACAATCGTCTCGCCCCGCAACCGAAGCATCATCAGGAGATAGACTCCACGACAAAATCGCAAAGCTTTGCGATTTTGTTTGTCCACTTTACATTTAGCATTATATATATTCTATTTTACTTCATCGCGGATTACAGAAAAATAATTTTATAATTACTTTTGTATTATGGATATCTGCAAAGTAACGCCTAATTTTATAAATAGGCAAAATGTCAATAATATCTTATTACAGATAACACCATTTACTAATATGAAAATGGACCATAAAAACATTTTAGTGATCGTGACTTCATTATCATATCTATAAATTTGATATCAAGTCGTAGGAAGATTCATTTAAATGAGAATGTATTATAAAACTGTAGAGCCGGGTTCACACGAGCAGCAGAGTATTTTATTATTTTAGATGTATTCTGTGGTTCAAATTATTCTGCGATTGTTTTGATTATGTAATAAAAGTAACGACTTGCTACTATCCTACTACTGGGCATAGGCCTTCTCTCCGTTTTTGGAGAGAAGGGTTGGAGCTAAGACCAAACACGCTCCTCCAATGCGGATTGTTTACACATCCATATCCACCTGCGTTAATAGAGATATACAGGGTTCCTCACGATATTTTCAGTCATTGAGAAGTGTATGACAACTCAGGGGAAAGGGGGGGGGGGGGAGTTCAAACTCAAGGCAGGCACCAATGATTTTTTTAAACTCTTGTGTCTAATTGATATTTGCAATTTATCACACTTTGCTGTACAGGAAACCATTGTGAGGAAATCTGCATATCTCTAAAGAATTCTGGAGATATGTGTAACCTATCAATCCGCATTGGAGCAGCGTGATAGGTCCCCAATACTTTTCTCTAAAAACGGAGAGAAGAGGCCTATTCTCAGCAGTGGGACAGTAACAGGCCGCTGCTTACTTACTTTTACTTTATGTAGCCTACCAAGGATAGGAGCAGCGTTGTCTTAGCACCAATACTTCCCCCCAAAACGCAGAGAGGAGGACTATGGCCAGAAGTGGGATAATAGCAGGCCGTTACTTACGGTAAAGAAGTTTTTACTCCAAAATCAGTAATCTCAAAATCTATTCTGTACTTGACGTCTAAACATTTTCTGAACACGATTCTACGATAGTATATAAAAAGCTTCTCAATTTAATAAAAAGCTTTCGTTTTAAAGACCTTTCACGTCCCGCGGAATACTCGTAAACAAACGTGTCTCCAAAACGTGAGATAACTGTGAAAGACCGTCTGATGAGCGAATAAACAGCTGCTATCTACTTGAGTGACACTTGATCAAATGAAAACCGTAAATGACTTTTGAGCGGGGAGTATTTACGACTGCTTCTCGCAAGACGCAGGGTGATTTTGATAAAATACGTCAACAGAATTAGAGTTGTACGTTCCTTTTTTATGTTTCTCGTATACAGGGTGTCCCGTTATGAATAGATAACGTTGATAATAGATTTGGAGAACGTGGAGGCCACAAAATAGGTATTAACTGGGAAGCGGCAATAGCGGAATTATTAGGGTAACGGACTTGCGATTAAGAGGTCGCGGGCTCGAATTCCGGCCATTATACTATCGACGTGTACCCACTCCTTACATTAGAATTTAGCTTAGCTGGAGGGGTTAAGAAGCTTACTAGTGATTTGTAGAAGAAGAGGAAAAAGAAGAATACCCTTTATTGTACACACAGAACAGAAAAAATTACAGACATTCATAAAAAAATACAGGTACAATAAAGCGGCCTTATAGCTAACCAGCGAGTTCTTCCAGGCAACCTTAAACGTTATGGAGCTGAATAAATTGACTGGTAGGATAGTGTACCCCAATTTGTAACCCAAGTTTCTAGTAACCTTTAAAACCAAAAATCTATTTCTTAATGCAGTTTGAGCCGTGAATAGATAGATCCATTCATTACGGAACATTCTGTTCAATCCGAATTCCAGACAAACTATTTTCATGAACTTTAGTATGCAGGGAGTTTCGAGGACAATAAATCGATCTAGCTGAGTTTTATTCTTAGATAACGTCTCTTTATACGTGTCTCATGCACTGAAAAAATGTTACAATATAATAAGAATATGAAGGTAAATTTCACCAGTATCTAGAAGGTTATATGATTGTTAAGAATATATAAAATTGGTGTGAACGTATTCGCGGGTGCCACTTGTAAGAAATATATTAGAACAAATTACACTAAAATATTAGGAACTAAGGTAACTGCACTAGTAAATGACCATGCACCGTTTGTAGTCACCGTTTTGTATGAAATTTTAAATAATAAGCGTTTTGTTTGTTTGTTACGCTGTGTGGTATCCGACTGAATAGAATAGTACCAACCTAATTTCTTACCGAGGTGTCGTAAAAGGCGACTAAGGTAAGTCGACCCGCTGTGTGGTATCCGGCTGAGTAGAATAGACCAACCTCATATCTTACCGAGGAGTCGTAAAAGGCGACTAAGGTAAGTTGACCCACCGTGTGGTATCCGGTTTAGTAGAATAGGCCACCCTTTTTCTTACCGAGGTGTCGTAAACTACAACTGAGGTAAGTTGACGTCAGCCAGGCCGCCGGTCGTGAAAACGCAGCCAAATCATGTGACAGCATTTTTATAACATGTTGTGCCGACCCCACTTAGAGATAAGTGCAGGAAGAGAAGAGATAAGTGTAGATAAAGGCAGGAAGATGAAGATGATGAAGCGTTTTGTTTGTTGTAGCTAATTTTTTTTTATTAAGTAGTATTAAATTTTAAATTTTAAACAATGGGCTACAGTTCTGAGGTTTTAGGCAGTTGTTAATAGATGGCAACAGGTAATTACAAAATTTATTTTTTATTAGCTACAACAAACGCTTATTATTTAAAATTTCATACAAAACGGTCAACTACTAATACTTGGTCAATTACTAGTGCACATACCTTAAATGTTACAACATGTTATAAACATGTTGTAACATGACATGGCCAGGTATTTTACAACCTGCCGCCTGCCTGATGTCAATTTATCTTTTTAAAAAGAGATAAGGAAGACCGGTGATATTATACTCAGCCGGATACCACACGGTGAGTCAACTTACCTTAGTCGCCTTCTACGACACCTCGGTAAGAAATGAGGGTGGTCTATTCTACTTAGCCAGATACGACAATACAATACAATTTATCTTATTAAAAAGAGATAAGAAAGACCGGTGGTTTATTATACTCAGCCGGATACGGTGAGTCAACTTACCTTAGTCGCCTTTTACGACACCTCGCTAAGAAATGAGGGTGGTCTATTCTACTTAGACAGATACCACATTCAGGCATTGCCAATATTAATTTAAAAAACTTCAAAAGAAGGTCACAACTTGTGTATACATTATTAACATCAAAAATCAACGTACAAACTAACCGGAGTTCGTTATCCCTCATCACAAAAATGGGAAAAAAAATCTGCGAAGGGACAAAGTGGATGCTTTCACTTAAGGCTCCCAAGTTTAAGCCCCTCGCCATTCCAAATTTCATTAACGAAAATGTACAGAAAAACTAATTACCTACTTAAGTATACAGCGTCTGGCGAATCGCTTTTATTTATGCAAACATAACAATGATAATAAATTTTTATGATCTCCAAAATTGTATTACGGTCTTATAAAAATAAGAGCGTTTATTAAATTTTTTTACCGGGAAATGTGTGGTATACAGTAATCCCTTCTATAACGAGTTGCTCTGATAACGCGTTATAGAAGGTATTACTAACGCGATGTCAGTCCCTCATATAACGCGGGGATTTACCACGTTCCATGTATCCGTCATCTTGGCATTATTCCACTCTAAAATGGGTCAACACAACATGTTATAAACATGTTGTAACATGACTTGTAACGCGTTTTCGCATTATGCGATTTCAGTCCATTGTATAACGCGGGGATTTCCCATATTCCATGTATCGTCACCCTCCTGCCCTCTTACCACTTAAAGTGAGGCCGGTACAACATGTTATAAACATATTGAAACAAGATTTGGCTACGAAATTTACGACCGGTCGCCTGCCTGACGTCAATTTATATTAGTAAAAAGAGATAAGAAAGACCGGTGGTCTATTAAACTCAGCCGGACACCACACGGTGAGTCAACTTACCTTAGTCGCCTTACGCCACATCGCTAAGAAATGTGGGTAGTCTATTCTACTTAGCCAGATACCACACTCAGGCATTGCCAATATTAATTAAAAAAAAACCCAATATGCAGACAACAATGATAATAATTTTTTATGATCTCCAAAATTGTATTATGGTCTTATAAAATAAGAGCGTTTATTAAATTTTTTACCGGGAAATGTGTTGTATACAGTAATGCCTTCTATAACGCGTTACTTTTATAACA